>JARBWK010000008.1:95135384-95735384 GCA_030556195.1 Anolis apletophallus
CCACTGAAAAGGACATTCAAGTGCCACCTCGGAGTTGGTTGAGGTAGGCAGGATTTCCCTGGGTACTGGTTGTGGGGGGTCGGGAGCAGGTCAGGTTTTGCCCTCCCTTCTGCTCGAGATCCCGTGTACAACTGGTGGGCCACTGTGTGATACAGAATGCTGGACTAGATGGGCTGAGGTCCGATTCAGCATGGCTCTTCTTATGTTCTTATGTTCTTAATGATTTGATGTCAATAATGACCACCTTTGCAAGATCAGCTTAAATTATCTTCAGCAACTAAATGGCAATATTTACAACTGCCAAAAACTGTTACAATATCAATTTTATCCTGAAACACTTAGTACTGCTGAAACTCTTCTATTGGAAATATTAATTGGCAATGCTCAAGTATCCAGGCCAATGATTTATGTATACAGATTTCCATTAGCTACATTTTTTTTTACAATATCCAAGGTTTACAACAGGAATGCAATAGGTAAATAGAATGCTCAATTTTGACCAGTCAGTGATCTGTTGTTTTTAACATCCATACCAATATGGCTATAGACTTTCGATTATCTATATATATAAAAGGGAAATGGTCGTGCAAAGGGGCAAATGCACGCCAAAACTACATTACCCACACCCACAACAAAACCCAGGCCCACTCTCCCCACCACGAGGTACATCACCCACCCACAAAAACACCCCAAAAACCAACATAACCCCCCCAAAACATTTCCACAAAAAAAACATTGCTACGCATGCGCACAACCCCATACACACAAAATGGCCGCCAACAACACGTCACAACACCTAACACCATCCAGAACCCGCCCCTTGCCACCGCCGCAATGCCCACCTCCTCCGCCGCTTCCACGCCGCTCCTGCACACGGGACACCCGGCTGCCGCCTTGCCCGCCTTCTCCGCCGCATCCTTAGCCTCGAGGAGAGGCCAGAAGGCCCAGGACGGCGCCCGGCGAGAACAAGCGGAAAGAGGCGTTCCAGCGACCGTCTTCATGCGGCGCCTGGAAGGTAACTCAACACCTCCCAGAAAGCTCCGCGCCGGCCCGTTTCCCAGCGACCGCGCGGAGACTCTGGGAGATGATGAAGACTCACACAGGAAGTAGCCCACAATGCCCGCGCACAGCATTGTGGGAGACCCGTAGTCCCCGCCCTCTCCCCCAAGGACACTTCCTCCAACCCCTCCGCAGCCTCCATTCCGCTGCCCGGGGATGAGGCCGAGGGGAAGCCGCATCTCCCTGCGCCCTCCTCTTCGAACAGCGGAAACGAGCCCGAGGAGAGGGCCGCTGGGTAAGGAAACCGAGCGGATCCCCATCAACATACACAACACACACACACAGATAACTACACACACAAAAAACCATCACAAGAACAATACCAACACAAACATATATATACACACACAGAAATAAAAAACACCCAAAACCAAAACACACACATGCACACAAAACACCAAAAGAGCAAACATACCTTCAACTACACACACACACAAATACACACAACAAACATAATCACAACAATACAAAACCATACATACACAGACATTCTCACATCACCTACATAGGGCACAGCAACGCGTGCCGGGTTCAGCTAGTGTCTTATAAAGCAGGAACTATTGCTTTGAGCCCTCTGGTCTCAATAAAGGCTTATCCAAATCAATTACTGGAAGTGCAATATGGCCAATGCTTCTCTTATATATTTTGGAAATGTTCTATAGAAACTTAGTTTTGGTTAAAAATCACTACATTAATAAATTGGTTATTAGAAATGTGAAATTTAGCAATGTATACATTTTTAAATTATATATCTATTTCTTTGAATTTAACACATTGTCTGAAGAAATGGACTCTTGACTGCCAGAAGACACAAGATTAGAAACACTATTCTCTCCCATTAGAAAATCTAATAGTATTTGCAACATTCCAAGAGGTGGTATTTAGATGCAACCTGCAAGTAGACCCATATTTAAATATGTAGTCTGCTTTTATTGAAATTTATAAATAACAAAAGAAAATCCCACTCCTTTTTAATGTTAGAACTGAGATTCACCCTTATATTGTAAGTAAAAGGTTAAAATTTAAAAATCGCCTGATTCCATACAACCCCCCAAGATCATTACGGTCAGAGGATCAGAACCTCCTAGACACCCCCAGTTTGAAATCCTTCTGCCTGACGACAACTTGGCAAAGGGCTTTTTCCATCATTTCCATAATTGCCCCGGTACTATGGAACGCTCTGCCGCCCGAGACGGGCTCTGCATAATTTGGACACCTTCCGCAGAGCATGCAAGACACATTTATTCAGGCAGGTCTTTGTGTGATATTGCAATTTTAACTTGTTTGTTTTATCAGGTATTGTTTTATATTACACTCTTCTGTAAACCGCCTTGAGCCTCCGGGAGTGGTGGTGTAGAAATCGAAGAAATAAATAAATAAAATTTAAAAATGAAAAAGTAAATAATGTGGGACATCAATAATAGATCCAAGAAAGCCATTAAAGACACGTGAAATCCTCCAGGGTGTTTGAAATAATCCTACATTTTTAAACACAAAATTATTCTAATGACACTACTCTTGATTTGTCCTATGTAAAGTCCAAATAAAACCTTAAACAATTTATAACTCACTTCTTACTATTATGGTCTATAATTCAAGCAGCACTCTCACTATTGCATCACTACGCTTCATAGGTACTAATACTATGAAAAAATTAGCCACATTTTTATCCAAACTTCAAACATATATATGGAAAAAAGGAAAGAAAGAAATATTGCACTGATTGATAGATTACACACATACATCAGAGCCAAACAAATTTTAATATAAGAAGAGAATTGGTTTGGACTCCCTCTACTGGTACTTCATCAATGACACTAAAATAGCACAACATTAGTACTAAAATATAGTATGAAGGATACAACAACTATGTTCAGGGGCATAAATATGCCAAATATGTTCAACTCTGGCAAAATTATTACTGGACTTCAAATTTAGGAAGGTAAACCAAACATACAGTTATGTCGACCTCATCTGAGGTCTCGCGCCATAAGTTAAGAAGTTGTGCTCTAGATAGCTCCTATTGCCTGTATTTTACTGTGCCCTTCGGCTCCTGTAAGCCGCCGCGAGCCTCAGGGAGTCGGCGGCATAGAAGCCCGAATAATAAATAAATAAATAAATAAACTCCCTTCTCCTGCTACATCTAGGCCACACACTTTTACCTAGAACTCTGTTTCCAAAATTATTACATTGTTCATTTTGCTACATTAATTTATCATCCAATGCTGGACATAATTACACCTCTGTCCGCTGCCCTTGGGGACGCCGCTGGGATGTCGCTGGACCAACTCCCCTGGAGCAGGGGACGGGGCGGAGCCCTCCGTCCACGGGGGTGGCTGCCCGGTCCCCGGATGCTTACCGGTTCGGGCCCAGGTGCTCGTTTGGGCACTCAGGTGCCTCCGGCCATTTGGGCTGCCCATGGTCCTCTTGGCGCAGCTGAGATGCCATGGCGGATGGACTCGATCCTGGGCGATGCCGGGAGAGCCCTGTCGACCTAGTCGATGTATCCGCGGTCTTGGCTCGCCCAGCCAGCTGTCACCCTCGCCGGCAGCTGATTTTTCGGCCAGCAGAAGGGGCGTTGGCCCTGGATGCCAACATGGCGCCCAGGCCCAAGGACCCGCCGTCCGAGACCCCTCCCCTTCCGTCTTCTTCCCTGCCTCCAACACAGCTGGAACGGATACAGACCTATGCAAATACTGCCACTCAGTGGAAGCCAGAACCAGCAATGACAAAAGGCTCGGACACGGCCTCAGCGGGCCAGCCTAATGAGGCACAGAGCCTTCCCGCAACCCATCATCCCATCTTGGGTTATATGGCCTCCGATCGAGGGATTGGGGGGTCCGGAACAGCTGTGGCAAAGCCCAAAGTTGGAACAACTGGGAAGCCCAGTGAGGTACACTGCCTTCCCTCAATCCCTGACTCTGCCGTGGCGGACGGGCCTAGAACAACTCTGGTTCAGACAATTCAGACAGCCGGCGAGGAGCCCCGAGGTGGAGGGAGTTGTCCCCTTAAGTCCCCTCGGAAGGGGGGCCCTTTGGAAGAGACGCCGTGTGCGCTCGCCGACGACTGCCCCTTCGTGGGGCTAGGTGGTTGCCCTTGGTCCCGCTTGGGCATCCGATTCGCCCGCGTGACACTCCCCAAGAGCACTGGGAACGCACCCGGGGCCGCAGATGACCCGGAGGTCCTGGCGAGGGTCCCGGGGGACCTGCACCCAGTTCGGGGGGTTTGGGGCGAGTCTGGCGGGATGGCGCCGGCCCCCAGAGACGCCGTTTTGGAGGAGGGATTTCCGCCCCCTCCGCCTCCTTCCTTTGGCCCTGCACGGAGGGCGATTCCACCTGTCTCTCCGGGCGAGCGGAGGCGTTGCCAGAGGAGGGGCCGGAGGCGCGGTTGGAGGAGGAGTCAGCGTATCCCCCCCCCCCCCCATTGGCACCCTGTCTGCCTCTTCCCCTTCAGTTGGAGGTGAAGAGGTCCATGTCCATGGAGTTCAGGACCCAGAGGTCATTTACATCTAGGACGCTCTGGAGCTCGCACTACAAGCAGCTGGAGCCCCGGGGATACGTTCTGGCCCCAAGAAGGACTACAAGGACACTCCTCGGGCACATCAGAACCCCCACCTTAGACTGCCATATAGAAGAACGCAGGTCTTACCTTGTATCTGCAACTGGTCACCAGTGATCCCGTTAAGGCGTCCTAATAGCCGCTCTTGGCTCTTTACTACTACCCTGTACTCCTTCCCACCCCGTCCCCTCTCTTGCCCTACTCCCCCATCCCAGTTTGTTGTATTGCTGTATTATTGTGTGTGACTCAAACTGTTGTAAACCGCTCTGAGCCTCCGAGGAGTGGCGGTATACAAGTTTGAAGTAATAATAATAATAATAATACAAAGTTTATCTCTGGCATGGCTTCTTCCTATCACCTTTCTGCTACTATGAACTATATTTGTGTATGTAATCTTCCCTTTTTCAGCTACACAACACTCAGCTGTGTGAGAAGCCTCTACCGCACCACCACACCCTGCTATTTCTCATTAGCTGTTGCAATTGACTGAACCTGCCTGCCAGAGTACCATCATGATACTATTTCTTCTTATAAATCTATCTTGAAACCCTTTTTAAAAATCTTTCAAGCACGCCTTTCATATAACCTCCTCTCCTGAATGAAGTCAAAATATACAAAGCTCAATAAGATGTATATTTTTCCTGTGTTTATCTTAACCTTCATCCTCCTTCTAAGTTTCTGCACATATGCCCTTCAATATTTTAAATTATAGTCTTCTCAGGGCAAAAACCTATTGCTGTGTTAACTGTGCTAAAATTAACAAAACAGAATGTGGCATGGCATGACCTACTGCATAGTATGGCACATTACAGAAATTTATAAGTCAAAAGGGGGTTTTGCTGGAAAGCAAAATTAGGGACTAATAAAGGGAAGAAAAAATATAACAAATTAATCACAGCAAATTCCATTGATCTTGATTATAAGGAAAAGATGGGGATGACAAGGTTAAATAAATAATTACAAAGGAAAGATTGAATTTAATGTAGGATCTGAACAAGGAACATAAAAGTGAGGTAAAACACTATACATATTCCAGAAATGTATATTTACTAACAGTAACAAAAGCAAAAGAAATGAAAGGTTATGATTATTAGATGGCATAAAGGATAGCAAGGTCACAGCTCACAACTGCCCTGCAAAGTATGCAAGTATTGTACCTTCCATATAGAAAAAGACTGACAAAAATTGACCAGAGCTATTTTTTGAATTGTTGGCCAAGATCAAACACCATGCCCCATATTATTTCCATATGATTTCACTAAGAAAATATATGAATTATAAAATGACCTGCACAATAGTTTCACAGAAGCATTTTCTGTACAAACGGACACTCACTGCATATTTTAAAGCAGCCAGAACCAGATTTGTATTTTCAAGTTTTGGACAAGTCACAGCTAATGACAAATCATGTGTTTTCCAGGAATAAAACTTCAAGTTAAAACCCTGATATAACTACACATGATTGAGAAAACTCTAGAGGAGAACCTTCCAAATGTTTCATGGGTTTTTTTAGACATGCATCATTTCACAACAGAGTAATTCAGTTTAACTATCAAGCTAGAGGTTAAGCCAACCCCTTATAAGAATACATACATACGTTATAATAAGGAAATGTATGGGGCCATAACATATCTCATGTAATCCTTACATTTATATTTTTCAGAATTTATTATTTATTATTTCACACAGACTAAGAGATTTCTTGTTGTCGCAATGAAGATTAATGTGTAGACACACACAGATGCAGAAGCTTTCTCCCTCCAACCAAGGAGCTCACACGTTTGTCTTGTAGCAGAATTTATACAAAAACATACGAGTCCAATTCTTCTCAAGCCACAAGCCACTCAGAACTCCAATATCTTCGCAAAAACCTCCAACCTTCCAACACCTCCCAACTCCTTCCAACACCTCCCAACTCCTTCCAACACCACTAAACTCCTTCCAACAACACCAAACTCCTTCCAAAACCACTACCAGGAGTAACCCTTTTTTACGCCTTTATTATCCCAGAAGTTACCCCACCATAGCTGCAACTACTCAATGCTTGCCAGGTGGCCAAACTCCTACTGTCTGCTGCCCCAATCCTTGCAGCAGACAGTACTTGCTACTTAAGAAATGATTTTTAAAACTCTAACATTTGTTACGTTTGTATGACACTGTATAGTTGACACACCATGCTATGACACACAGTTTGGAAAACTCTCCTCTTAAGAATCACTGCCAAACCACTTGTCTGACTTAATAAAATGTAGACTCATAAGCTTTGATAATTATCCATGTTCGCCTGTTGCAACAGCACATATAACTGGTCCTTCAGCATTTAAATACTAACCATTTGAAATATTTTCAAATATGTAGAATTTGTATTCAACACTAAATGAGTCCAGTTTTAGTGCTTAAAAATAGTACTCTACATCTGATGAATCAGCATCTTGCACGTCAACACAATTGGTTTGTATTCAAAATATTATGCTCAAATTGTTTGAAGTCAAAATGTTTTAACTTCAAATATATGTGTTTAGTGTAAATATATGTGCTTTTAAAAATGAACACTTGGGAGGAGGGAGACTCTGGGTCACAGGATGATTCCCACCCCCACCCCCCACCTTGGGAAGAGAAGGTTATTGAGCTGGACACTACATCAATCTGTGGAGGTAACGGGCGGAACTTTCAGTATCCTCAAAAACGTGTAGTAAGTACAGAAAATCTCTAACCTTACAACAAACCTTAAGCATCTTACTGTTTTCTGCCCCTTTTCAATGTCAACAATAGATCTGGTAAATTCTCCTGCCTTTCATCATGATTAGAAGGGCATTTTTTCAATGTCCTTGCAACTGGTAAGCATCTTTTGTAGATCCAACCTAAACAAAGTCCAAAATTCAACTATACTATGAGCTGCATACAGCTATATTCTTGATTTCTCAGGAGCCATAAGAGTTCCTCTACTATACACAGTGGGCTGGGCACATAGTTTTACAGTGGTTCTCAACCTGTGGGTCCCCAGCTGTTTTGGCCTACAACTCCCAGAAATCCCAGCTAGTTTACCAGCTGTTAGGATTTCTGGGAGTTGAAGGCCAAAACATCTGGGGACTCACAGGTTGAGAATCACTGCTTTATAGCCAAACATCTGACATCTAGATATGGGATCACACAACATGTAATTTGTATTCCAGTAAACTCTACCGATGATTCTACAAATTAAAAGACCTCATATACTGGTTCACAGAGTAAGGGACAGGCTCTACAATTCTATCATGTTCTTTCATTTCTGTTTTTATCTTTGATTTTTATTCACAATTTCTGAGGACTTCACACTGCAACCTGAATATCCAATAAAACACTGTGTATAAGACGTAATAAGATTTTGTAAAATGAACAAGAATCATCTTGCCGGCACTTGAATAGAGATTTTGTCAAAATGTCTATGGAAAAATCATGTTTTGTACACTGTATGATAAATACTTTTCTCTAAAAGAATCACATGTTAAAGTAGGAAGGGATTACATGTTATATGGTTGAAAGGATAACATACAAAAGCATTACAGCTCATAATTAAAGAATCTTTAGCTCCTTTGCAGCCTAGTACTATGCATGTTTATTCAGTGTAAGTCACACTGAATTCAAAAGGCCTTTACACTAAAATTAGTATGCATAGGTTTGCACTCTCACTCATTTAAATCTGCATTCTTCTAAACGTTATTTAGGCTTCGGAATAAATAACGTTTGTGTGGTTGTCCAACAATCACATAAGCAATTATCTCCTCTTCTCCTCTAGTTTAGTCTAGCTGGCAAATGTCTTCATATTTAAGAGCTGCTAAAGTTACCATGGTGGCATGAGCAGCAAGAGCAGCAACTGCAACTATTCTTTCACCATTATGAAGACAGGTCTAATCATTACAAGGCTACATTAGTTAAGCAGACCAAAATACTTGTTGCTTGCAATTTAAATACATGCATGTTTAATCCAGAGAATGCGAGAAAACAGTAAATTATTTACAGTACATTTACAGTATATGTGAAAATCCAACATTCAATGTAGAAGTTTGAACTTCATTCAGACTGAAATAGAAGAGAGGGGATGAGATCACCATATTATTTGGTGTGAAAAATACCCTACCCCATCCTGCAGCAAACCTTTACATTTCATCTTTATTTTCAGAACACAGGCAATTGTGTTACATCAAGATACTCTCTTCTTTCACACTTACCACTGGATCTGTTTTTGCGGTTTGATTTCCCACCTGTAAGAAGCATCTTGAGACTGTTCCGGAACATGGCTATTCTGGTCTAATCAGCAAGCCCCGAAAGCTGTATAAATATAAAAATAAAAAATATATCCTTTAACTAATTTTTAGTCATTAACAGTGAAGAATAATGAAGAGGCACAAACAATCTTTAGAATTGCTGTTTGCATTCATAATGTAACAACCCAATCAAGCCTTTGTAGGAAACCAAATACTTGGGGGGGATCATAATTCTTAAATGAAAGTAAAGTAGTGTGGTTCTGCAAATTTTCTATTGTTCCAGAAATTGTGCTCAGCACATCTTTCAAGATTCTGTTCTGCCTTATTTGTTTAATATTTTTGGCACTAAATGCTGCCATGATTAGGTTCTGCAAATTGTAAAACAGGCAATGTAACCACTAAGCTGGTGCACTGTAGAACCAGGAATTTTCAAAGATAACCAGGAGCACCAAACGATATAAACAGGGAACAGCTCAAGTGTGAAAGATCCACTGAGATGCACTTGTGGAATAGGCTCAAGATATTTAGAGGAGAAACATATTTACAAAGAATTCAAAGACACCTCATTAAGTTATTGCATTTATCGCCCAACTATAGCCAACAGCAATGGCACACTCATGCGCACACACATCCATCTTAGTGCTCTAAGTCTCCTTTCCTGGTGCACCAAGATCCCATCATAGCAATCCCCGACGCCCCACCTCATGAAAAGATTAATACTAGAACCAAATGAAGTATACACTAATAATCACATTCTCAGCCAATCAAGTGAAAAGCAGCAGAAATTGAAAAAAATAAATTGGGTGGAATATATGGAGGATCTCATGGGGTACATGAGAGTTACTTGGAAGCTATATGTGGTCTGTACATTTCCCATAAATGCCCCAAAGAACAAAGTGTCCCCTTCTCATTCATTTTCTTCTTATTACCTCAAAGAAAATAGATGCTGCATGAAAAGAGAACAAATTGTTTGACTACACAGATAAGTAAAAGAATGCCAGAATATGTAACCCTTGTGTCTTTTCCGTTATGATATGTCCTCAGTCCACATACAGTAGACCGGCAAGCTGATGTATCTGGAAGAGAATACTCTGTCCTTGGAGAAACAATGTGAATAGCTCTGCCAAAGTGCTCAATCTAAAAAGTGCTCAATCTAAAATCGTAAAGATCCAGGAGAGGAAGAACAGAAATTCAAGAAGCACATGGTGGGAGAAGGGGATAACCATAGTTTTGGGTTACATTTAAATTTCTCACTTTTTAATGCAAACCCCAAACATTTCAGTGTTCAGAAGAAATCTAAGACCACACAACAAAACATTATTATTAAAAGCAAACTGAAATTTTACTCTAACACAGAAATCTAGTCTGTACATCTTCTGGCTGAGTTTATTTATTTATATTAAGTATTTAGCATATAGGCGTAAACACATAACAAACACAGGATTTATTTCACTTCAGTTCTAGCAACTACAATCATATGTAAATGTTCCTTCTCAACAGAATAGTAAGTAGAAATACTTCAATGGGTTCAGATACTCCATACAAAGATGTGCTATAACAGAATAAACTTGACAATTACTAAGTTGTCAAGTTTGAAATGTGCCAAATTTAGTATTATCATACTGGCAGCTTGATTATTATGTTACCACTTTTCAGACTGCTTATAGACTTGTCAGAGTTACTTGCTCACACAGATAGTTTGTTTTGGGAATTGCATGTAACATTTCTGTGGATGCAGCTCAAGGAGATAAAGATAACTACGGTACTATCAGAAATGCCTCTGAAAAGAATCAAGAGTGTAAAAGAGTGAGTTCACTAGTCATTTTCAGCTGTGAGCCTAATGCAGCATGCAATGTACCTAAATAAAAAGAGGGCATGAGTGTGCTTGTTATAAAAGTTTATGGAAATAGAGGTATGCCCCATGTTTTCATGAACTACATGTTATAGGGATGAGCCTACATATTTTGATTACAGGTATCATATGACACCTGATATTTTGAGAACCACCATACTTTTATTTCTTCTCTAGGGTATCACACCACTACTGAAGACAACCTTCCTAGTGGCTTCAATGCTCTGAGGGTTAACAGGCAATTGCCGGAATCTAGAAAGGGCTGTCCTGGCAGAGAATTGAGTAACAAAGAGAATAAACTGGCAAGAAAAGAAGTCTCTATTCAATTGCAAAATATTGTTGAAAGTGATGCCACCTACTATATATATAAATGCTCTGTTAGTTTTGAGTGACATCAGAACTCAAAACCGCTGGAGGAAATGATAACAAATTTGCCCACAACACACCTACTAACCCAAAGAATGACCATCACTGGAAAAAACGCACAAAAACCCCTTTAAAATCAAAAAAGAAGACAACACACTTCCCCGGTCCCCACCCCACCCCTGTGCGAGGACACAGGCAGCGAGGTCAACTTACTTCACCTTTCCCTTTGCCTTCTCAGTCCTTGGAAGGTGAGGTGAGAGAAGGAGAAGGGACCTAATGGGCAGGGGCGAGCAGCAGCGGGGTGGCTCATATGCCACAGTGTCCTCCCTTTCTTTTCTTCCTTTTCCTCCTCCCCTCACCAGCTTCATCCTCCTCCCCTCGCCAGCTTCATCCTCCTTCCACACTGCCATGTAAAATCCAGATTATCTACTTAGAACTGGATTATATGGCAGTGTAGACACACACATATATTACTATTATATATATATATATATATATATATATATATATATAGTGTGTGTGTGTGTGTGTGTGTGGTATAGCCATCCCCTGCCATGCGTTGCTGTGGCCCAGTCTGCGTATATGTGCTTTGTGTGTGTATATATTTTGTATATATGTATATACATGTGTTTGCATATATGTGTGTGGTTTTGCACATGCGTTGTATTTTTTTTTTTGCTTTTTATGTCTCTTCTGCTGTTTTTTATGAGTGATGGTCACTCATTGGCCTGATAGGTGTATTAAGTCCAATTTGGTGTCAATTCGTCCAGTAGTTTTTGAGTTATGTTAATCCAACAAACGAACATTGCATTTTTATTTATATGGATTATTATAGATATAAATTACTATATATTGTTACTATTATATATTACTATATTAAATAGACTCATAGAATATAGCTAGAAGGGACTCTACAATGGTATTGGGGAGAACAAGGAAGGAGAGAAGGAGTGAGGAAAAAGGGGGAAGGAAGGAAAGAGAGAAGGAAAGAGGGAAAGAAGGAAAGAGAGAAGGAAGGAAAGAAAGAGGTACCAAAGGAAGGAAGATGAGAAAGAAATGGAAGCAAAAAGGAGAGGAAAGGCAGGAAAGAGGTAAAGAAGGAAAGACAAAAGGAAATAAAAAGTGAAAGGAAGGAAACAGGGAAGAAAGGAAGGAGGCAAAAGAAGGAGAGAAAGTGGGAGGGTTAGGGAAGGAAGAAGAGAGAGAAGGATGGAAGCAAAGAGCGAAGAAAGGAATTAAAGAAAGAGGTAGAGAAGGAAGAAAGGAGAGAAAGAGGAAAGGGAAGAAATAGGAGGCAAAGAATAGGTAGGTAGGTCTCTTTCATAATAGTCCAGATAGGTACCTTTACTTGAAAAAATCTTACTATAGGCCACAGTAATGCGTGGCAGGGAACGAATAGTTTAATATAAAAAAAAAATGCTACTCCAGTAATAAACTTAGCTTGGCAATTGTGACATGATTTGACATGCAGGGGGCATGATCTTGGCTTACTGACACCAGAACTATCTCATCCCATCATTAACACCATAATGGTTTGGTGTTGTTATAAGCCCTTGACTTCATTCAACATCATGGCTGCCATTATAATTTCAGGGTATAAGACATAAGAGATGGGATATTATGTTCTGGATCTTATTGTAAATGCATTCAATATGTGCATTAATCTGTAACAACCTGTGGCAGGAACACTGAGTTGCAAGGATGACATGACAAACTACTTCATTTGCCTATTTCATTTGCCTGTTAGTTGTCCACTAAAATGGAATACGGTTGTTAATATGGAAATAGGAGGATGTATCATACTTGAACAAGATTGGCTAGTAAGCTGGATTTTGTCACAGCTATGCTAATACTTTCAGTTTTCTTGCAAAGGTTTTGGTAAACAAGTAGTCTGCAAAAAAGAGATGGTCTTTGGCACTCAATCATCTTTTCGTCCCATAAGAAATACGTCACTCTAATATTCATACAGTCAGATAGCTGAGAATGATCTGTCTTTGATCCTCCACCTTCACAGGTACTTACAGAGGGTGTGAAACTAGGCTTTGAATATGGCAGCATTGTGATATGGTGTCAAAGCATAGATTTTTGGGATGCAATAAAATCTAAGTATGCATTTCAGACCAGTTGCAAAGTAAATCTGGATGTATATATATTATCAATGTCAACTGTTCTAGAAACAGTTTCTATACTTGTTATTTTCTCATAACAAGTATAGAAACTGATCTACCTTTTCTTGGAAATTTGTATCAGTCTCACACAGCTTTATACCCAGCAACTTGGAAGGGAAAAGGTAAATTAACTTTGTTCTTTCCAGAAGTAGATTAAGTTTGGATAGTTGTAGTGGAATGTACAGGTTAGGCCTGTTTTATCATGGAAAAACCGGCTTCAAAACTCGCTTCGGATATAGGGGGCACTGGCGCCTCGTATCTGATAGACTTCCAAAGTTTTCAGCAGTTTTTTTCGAAACTGATTCGGAAGTACTTCCAAAATTCGGAATGGCTTCATTAATGGCGTCTGCGATTGCGCAATGCACGGAAACCAGCAAAAAGGGACAGTTAAAACTTGGGGGATTCCCTTTCCCTCCGTTTTTGACCGCTACTACTGACAAAACTAGCCACATTTAACACATTAATAAAAATGTAAAACATTTTAAAACATTTTAAACGCAATGGGACGGGTGGAAATGACATACGAGCCCTATCCGAATATATTCTGAATATATGGCGACAGAGACTTTGGAATGGCGAATCCACTTCTTGTTTCCTTAACTCTCTTCGAAATTGCTTTGAAAGTTTAAAACATTCTCATTACATCCGCATTTCGAATATATCCAAAGTTCGAAAACAGGCCTAGTACAGGTACCGCATGGTAAACAGATTGTGAAAGCATAATGCTGAAGGAAAGCTTAAACAAAAGTAAGCACCTCACATCTGATTAATCGTAAGAGGTTAGACCACTTTGATTTCTATGCTCATTGCCATAAGCATTCATGCAACCGCAAGAAACCTTCTTGGTATAGTTGTCAGAGGAGGTAACAGTAAAGAGTAGAGTACTCTGATGCTTTGAACAGGCGTGGCCAACCAAACTGGCATATGGGTGAATGTTCTCACTGAGAGTGAAGGGATGAGTAAGTGAACTTTTTATTCTACAGCAGAAAATTTTGAGTTCAAATTCATATGCAGCATCTCATATCTTCACATCACAATGTGAATAATATCTGAAAGACAATGACCAAATATACAATACTTCTGTTAAAGCCTCTGACAAAGAAGCTCCTTTCTTAAAAGGGTCTTTATGCCCACACCCCATTTCTTGCTTGGTTTCTGGGTAGCTGGCTGAGAGGATTTTTGGCAGCATCAGCACTGGGAGGATAGTGAACGCAGCTTGCAGACACACACTTTCAGTGTCAAATCACAACAATATGTCTGCATTTAATGCCATAAAGCTTAAACTTTTTTAAAGCATTATTTTGAAACCAAATCTGTAGTAGTTGAACATGCTTTCCTACCACAGGCAAGATAAACAGCAACTGCCTCTAGGATGACTTCCTGAGAGTGCATGCATATCTAAACAGTGAGGAAAGGGCTACCCCCAGAATCACAGAACTACAGGTTTGGCTACAAAATGCAAATTAGAAAAGTGGAGGATGGTGTGTTGAAAAAATAATAATTCCTGAATGCATTCCATAATAAGTTTTTAAGTAAAAAGGTTTAAATAATTTTATTAACTAACATAAGAGTTATCTCACATGTGCATATTGTTAGCTTTAAATACAATGTTTGCTGAAACACACTGAAAGCTTCTTCTTTTTGTGATATTGGAACTTATCCTGTTCATTCCATGTAGTTTCTAAATTTTCTGTTAAAGAAGTAAATGTCCAAGAACATACCTACTGTGTTAACTGAACTACACCAATATAAATAATATACCTGTGTTTCAAATATGTTACAAATAAATGGATACTATTTTAATTTTTCATATTACATTTCTGCTTAGCCTAAGTTAAAAGTAATCATCTATTCAAATATTTTGTTTGCTAGTAAAACATACTGTTCTACATAATTATATCTGAATTATAAATGTGAACAGTATAAAGCAATCTTCCAATAGCCATAAGCAATTGCTCAGGTGTGATTTCCTTTACCCCTTTTAAGTGAAGGTCAGTTTTAAACACCAATGTTGTCATAAATAGAAAGGAAATAGGTCAGCCAACTAGATTATATCAAGGTCAGACCTGGGTGCTATGAAGAAAGGTACAGCCGGGGGGCACAAAGCAGGCACAAAGCAGGCACAGCAGACAGATTATCAGAAAGTTTACACGTTATTCTAATAATAAAAATGAAACAATGAAAAAAATTTAAAACACAATAAAGCATTTTGTTCTTTCTCTACAGTTTCTGGGGCAAGGAAACAAAACTTCAGAGGAATGAGAAGTCTTTCCAGAGTCTCTTAGTTGACTCCTTTTGTATCTGATTCCCAATCAAATAGCTTGCCAAACTAGAAGCTTAAGAAAAAATGCAATGAGATAAATAAATCAAGAAAAATAAGAAACTGTCTTTATTTCTCAAGGGAATTCAAAGGCAACCAACTGGATGGTCAAATGAAGAGGCAGAACTGGATCCAAAGGACTCCATAGACTGATTTTGTTCAGAAAACGGATTAATACTTTTCCAAGAATGGGCCACCAACAGGAGAGATACTACACAGACAGGATTCTTTCCTCAAATTTGTCGTAAGCTGTACTTGTACAATGGAATTGAAGTTGCATGACCATTACTACTTTGTGTGCACTTTCCTCAGTCTGAAGAAGAAATGGTGCAGAGTGGCATAGCAGCACAGTGAAACAATAGAGAACAGGGAGTTAGCATCTAGATCCGACATTCCCAAAGTAAGCGCTACCGCCCCTTGGGGGGCGCTGGAGCAATCCAGGTGGGCGGTGATGGCCACAGGTGCATTTGGGGGGCGAGGAATCACTGTAAGGGGGCAGTGAAAGCATGGCTGAAATCACTGGGTTGCTGTAGTGCAACAATTCTCAACCTGGGGGTCGCGATCTTAAGAGGGGTCGATTGGCCATTTAGGAGGGGTCGCAAGGCCTTCTTCTTTGGCCCTGCGTGGCGCCAGGTGATAAGTTCCCCACTAGGCTATGTGGCGCACCCTCAATAATCTGGCTCCCGATAATCAGGGAGTCTCCACACGAGGCCAGGTCACATGGCGCAGCCTTGATTGCCTGTTAATACGCAGGTGGTGGGAGCCAGGCAATCAAGGCTACGCCATGTGGCCTGGCCTCATGTGGAGTCTTCTGCCCGGTTCCCACCTCCTGCAACATGGCAGACAGTGGGAGCCAGACTATGGTGGCTGCACAGCACAGCCTAGCCTCATGGGGAGCCTCTTGCCCAGATCCCGCTTCCTGCAGCCTAGCGGGAAACAGGCAATTGAGGTTGCACCACACGGCCCAGCCTTGCGAAGAGCCTGTCACCCAGCTCCCACCTACTGAGGCCTGGCAAACAGCGGGAGCTAGATGATCGAGGGTGCGCCACGCGGCCCAGCCTCCCTGACGGATCAGAGCCAAAATTCTTCAAGTAACATCAAATCCCAGATATTTTCTGACAGCCTCACCAGTATTTTGTGTTGGTCATGGGAGTTCTCTATGCCAAGTTTGAGTCAATTCCATGGTTGCATGAATTCAGAATGCTTTTTGATGGCAAGAAACTATATATCCCAGCATCTCCCAAATGCCAAGATCTATTTTCCCCAAGCCTCTCCAGTATTTTGTGTTGGTCATGGGAGTTCTCTATGCTAAGTTTGAGTCAATTCTATTGTTGTAGTAGTTCAGAATGCTCTTTGATGGCAGGGGAACTATACAGCCCAACAACTCCCAAATGTCAGGGTCTATTTTTCCCAAGCCTCTGCAGTAATTTCTGTCAGCCATGGGAGTTCTGTACGCCAAGTTTTTTTAAATTCCATTGTTGTTGGGAGTTCAAAATTCTCTTTGAAGACAGAGGAACTATAAATCCCAGTAACTGCAACTCCCAAATGTCAAGATCCATTTTGCCCAAACTCCACTATTGTTCAAATTTCGGTATATTGAGTATTCATGCCAAGTTTGGTCCAGATCCATAGTTGTTTGGGTTCACAGTGCTTTCCGGATGTAGGTGAACTACATCTCTCATAAATCACTCTCAATTCCTCCCAACCTTCTCCAATATTTTCTGTTGGTCATGGGAGTTCTGTGTGCCAAGTTTGGTCCAGGTGTGTAATTCATGGGGGATTTCAGTGGTCTGTGGAAGTCAGAGCTGAATTGGTCGAAGGTACTGCAAATCCCATCATCCGTTGTCCATACTCCCCCAAACATATTGGTTTTGTGATTAATCACTATGCTTTAATTATGTTCAATTTGTAACAATGAAAATACATCCTGCATATTAGATATTTGCATTAGAATTCATAAGAGTAGCAAAATTATTTATGAAGTAGCAACGAAAATATGGTTGGGGGTCACCACAACATGAGGAACCTTATTTAGGGGTCACGGCATTAGAAAGGTTGAGAACCACTGCATTAATACATATATCTTTTTGTTTAATTGCAAATTAAAAAATTAATTTCTAGGGGGGTAGTGAGTAATATTTTTTTCTGGAAAGGGGGAGGTTGGCCAAAAAGGTTTGGGAACCACTGATCTAGATAGACAACAATAAGGAACAATACAGGCAGCCTCCAAGTTATGAATTAAGTTCTATAGGTTTGTTCTTAAGTTGAATTTGTATGTAAGAGAGAACAGCTACCTTTTAAGTGTAATTCCAGCCTTATACATACACACACACATGCAGTGGATAACATAGAGAACACCCATGTGGGAGGGGGGTGGTGGTTCTGTCTCTGCCCCTGTTCACAAGATTTCCCCTTACTTCCTATCCCTGTGATAATTGGATTTTGAAAAATTTGGCTTGTTGTGGAAACAGGGATGGGTGAGAAAGCTTCAGTGGAGATACCTTTTCCCCATTATAATGCATTCAGGAATGAATTTTTCTTCCTAGGGGTAGATTTCTCTCACTTCTTGTTGTTTCATCCTCATTCTTAATTCTGAATTGTTTACAAGTTGGATGTCTGTAACTAGGGGACTGCCTGTATGTACAAAAATTGCAGGTGCAGGAAACGTTACAAAAATCAAGTATGTTTGGAAGGGTTAATTTTGAGAGAATGTGTCTTTTAAAGGTTTGTATATTTAATAAAATTATCCTCCAATTTGCTTCTGTTTTTCTGGAACTGCCCAATGCAACCTGCATTGGAACATTGTGATTAAAAGCACCTCCTGGTTACAAGAATTGCTGTAAATATACATAAGTTCATCAACAAACTTCTAATTCAATACCAGATACTATTCACTTTAGTATGAGCCACAATGTGGTTTAACTAATTTACTTGTGGTAGGGCATTTAACTGCAAATATAGATTTACTTTGAAAGGATAACAGTAGCTATTAGGCATGCTTTTCAAAGAATAAACTAAAAAATTCTGCAATCACAATTCAATATGAGACAGATATCCTGTGCATATGGAATTTGTAAATTTGAAAAAATGGCAAACAAAACAAAGAAAAGCTCTGGTTTTTAGGATAACAGAGGTATCAAAGCTATTAGATCAGCCTGGGAACTTTTCAAAGATTTGATCTATAAACTGGGAAAAATATCCTTGTAATACAAGCAATAAAGAAGAACACAATCAACTGCTTCGACTGTATCTGACTGACAGGGACAGATATCCTGTGCATATGGAATTTGTAAATGTCTCCTTTCAAGCAGGAGTGATGGCAAAATGGCAAAACAAAACAAAGCAAAAGCTCTGGTTTTTAGGAATTTCCAGAGCATAAAAATAAGCCACCAGAGCAAAGTTTTATTATGTTTGCCTACTACACAATAGTATTGAGTCCTTGTTCTGTTTTCCAGCAAGACTATGACTCAGATCCATTGCTTCATTGCTTCTTTGGAGCTAGGGAGTTTCAAGCTCAAAAAAGCCGACAAGGAGAACCCATACTGTTGTAAACTCAGTTTAACAGTCTTCAACCAAGATAAGGGGGAAATGTGAATTAAAATCAGGGGGGCTTGACCAGTAAGACTTTATATAAGCCAACAGCTAACCATGCAGAATCAAGCACATGCTTTGAGTGCAGCCATTCTAGATTCCACTCTAAGCAAGGTTTGAAAGATAACATATGACACTGAGGTTGCTGCACAAAAACATGGCCATATTGTCTCTAATAAGAGTCAGAAGTCCTTATAAATGCACAGTTGAGAAACCCACAAAAGTAAAGCCCCTTGGGAAGTGAATAATAATTATGTACTCTCTCTAACCTGTTCTACATGGTTCAGATCAGTGAATCACGAATTCTGCCACTCATCCTGATCCTCCAGCTGTCTGAAATTGGAGCTAGCCCAGCCGTTTTTAAATTCCTTTTGAATGTGCCTATTTATACTCCTCCCCCTGAGTCTGAACATCAGTAGACTCCATCTCTCTTTTTCTACTTCCTCTTTTCATTAGCACTGCTCATTCCCCTATATAAATAACAAACTTCCTCCAATGTTCACTATTGTCTGTCCTAGAGAGGAAAAAAAGCTTTAGTTCAAGAACAAATTTCTCTATGTTATCTAAGAATTGATTTAATCAAGATTTAAAAATGCAATATCTAGGGTGGATTTCTGTGGATGGAAATGTAATTTATTAGGTTTTCTGCCCCAGCACTGAAAACAATTTTTGCCTAAGTTGTGCTCAAGCACAAATGAAGCTTTATTGTATGGATGAAAATAAAGAACAGAGAGGCAGCCTAAAATAGAGTTGGAGAGCTTTGGGAGAAACAAGTTTGCTTGAACAGCTGGCAGCATTTCCAGCCCCTGAAAATTTGAGGCAAAAAAATGATCAAGTCTGCTAAGGGGTAGGTTGTAGGGCTGGGTATCTGAGGAGAAAGAGATGAATACATGTAAACTGCACATAAATGCAGCCTACTCATTAGCCATGGTTAAGATTTCTGCATGCCAAATGCGGTCCAGATCCATTATCAAAGGGAGGTCACAGTGCTCTGCCTGATGCAGGTTGAACTACAACTTCCATTCTGTCGAGTCAGTCTCCCAAACCCCTCCAGTCTGTTCAGTTGCTGATCAATTCCTCTGTGTTTGGTGTGTGCCATAGGAAAGGGTTAATGGAGAGGCAGTGGGCAGGGTAAGCAAATTCCACACAAGGAACCCTGGGATGCCTGCCTGTGATGGAGGAAACACGTCAAATCTAGGATGAAATTCTCCTCAAATGAAAGCATTCCTTGGATGGTGGGCTGTAGTGTTTGCGGAGGACATTGGTAGCGTTAGGACTACATGTTCATGATACTCGGTATAACCTGCAATATCAGTTGATGGAGTGACTTTGGAGGCTTCTTGGCCTGTTTGTCGAGATGGGAGGCTGTCTGTCTAAGTGGATATCTCTGCCACACAGACACACATACACATTTTTCACTTTTATTATGTGTATAGATATAGATACAAAAACAAAATTTCTCATACACTACAAAAAAAGGTACATTTACCTGCAGTG
This sequence comes from Anolis apletophallus, assembly GCA_030556195.1. Lineage (NCBI taxonomy): Eukaryota > Metazoa > Chordata > Lepidosauria > Squamata > Anolidae > Anolis > Anolis apletophallus. Next base: position 95,156,040 of record JARBWK010000008.1, read on the forward strand.
ATTAACATGGGAGTTATCTCAGTTATTCACAACTGAATAGACTGGTAATACATGATTAATAAGCAAAGCATTGTGAATATAAAAAATGCAACTACAAAATTATTTCAGAGAATTGTTACATAAATGCAAATGTAAGTACTCCATATAACTTGTTTTTAAGTCTTCTTCAGTGAACTATCATTAAGGCTTATTTTCCAATTACATTTATTATGATGTTCTGAAAAGTGTTCAGCAATGCTAACTTGGCAGGCCTTTCCTCCTTCAGCCATCACGTAAGTCAGATAGAGTGCATATCTGTGGATGTTGACATAATTTTTTGCAACAATGAAGCTAAGCACTTGTATGCATGTTCTTTCTATTTTCCCTGGCTGTTGAAAGAGATGGACTAATAAGTAAGCAATGGGATAAACACTTCCATGTGGATGGACATTGTTTTCATCTAGACTTATGGAAGCATTGGTAAACTGTTACTTAAATTAAAAAGACTTTCCTGTAACTTCCTTCTTGGTGACAACAGCAGTGATACCATAGCTAATCTTGTTAGTACTGTGCAAAAAGAGGCATGTTAAACCGTTTTTTAAAACCCTAGGATGAAACAATCCAAAATTAAACAAGAGATTGTGTCAGCAAATGAAACTCCCAGGTTGGATGGCACTCAGTGAGCTTCTAGAGAAAAACAGAGGACAATTATGAGTAGTTCTGACTGTAGTGGTGTAACTCAAGCATGGGCAAACTTAGCGGCTGTTGGGAACTGTGGAAGTCCTAAAACACCTAGAGGGCTGAAGTTTGCCCATGCCTGAAATAACTGGACTGAAGCTGAAAGGACGTTTAATAGCGGATATGCACAGATGTGAAAGGAAAATCTGAAGCTGCACAATACCTATTACAGGGACATGGAGGTGAAAAGCATGAATCAGAGGAAGTGTAGCAACCCAGCCTCCAGTTCAGCCGGGAGGGTCAGGGAATGCCCCGGGGGTCCCAATTGCTTTGGACCCAATTGATGGGGATTCAGGTGGAATGGATGATGGGGCCGATGGGTCTGCATCTCCTACAGAGAGCTTGCAATGGGAAGATGATTGGCCCGAGGCCTACGAGGACGAAGGTCAGTCTGACCCAGATTCAGATAACTCGTATGAGAAACCAGGTGGACGCGGTTCCCAGGAGCGAATCTGGGAACCCACGGGGGATGAGTTGATGGAAACAGAAAGGGAGGAGGTTTCTCATGAAGATAGTGAGACAGCTGCGACTCGGGAGGGAAGGAGCTTTGACCACAGGAGAATCATCGAGGCCAATAGAAAGGAATGGAGACGAAGCCTAGAGCGGCGCTGGTCTCACAAAGGAGGAGATTAAATATACGTTCTGTGGGAACGAATCCTCAGTTGGACGGCCACTTCTGATCTGAAGGAAGTGTAGCGTCCCTGATCCCTGAAGCCAGCGTTGGCTTGCCTTGCCAAGAAGCTACCTTGGACCTTGCCTTGCCTTGACCTACGGAGACCCTGTTTTGCTTTGATTCGCTTTGTTTTTATGGACTTTGCTTTTGAGAGATTCCCTGCTTTTACTTGGACATTTATTGCCAACCATTTTGGACTAATTGCCTTTTACTTGGACATTCTACTTTTTCACCTGTTCTTTATTATTCAATAAATAGTTAATTGATCATTGTCTGTGTGTGTGTGTTTAAGGGGCCGGGCCAGGACCCAGCATTGTGACAGGAAGGTAGTAAAACAAGAAAAGTAACATAGAAACATTGCAATACTTGGGGTAAGTGAGTTCAACTGAACAGGAATTACACTTTTGAGTTTAATACACATTGTTCTTTAGGAAATGAAAACTCTAAGAAGACATGGAGTGATTTTTATAATGAGAAGGGATGTAGCAAAAGCAGTCAAATAATATAATGCAAAGTCTGACCTAATCATTGTTGGAACTCAACCACATCCTGTGCAAGCTTGTAGTCTTAATTCACGACTTAGACAGGCATATGGATCAGTTGGCAGGGGAAAAAATCCTTTCCCCAGTGGCCTCTTCATCTGTCTTCCTTTCTCTCCTATAACCTTACTTATGAGATTTCTACAATTCAGGGATGCACCTCCTTTTCTGAGCACACAGCAAGCTCAAATCCTCACTTTTTTTCTTCTTTTGTTCTCCCGTAAGCATGGAGGGACAAGATGTCTGTTATGAGTTAGTTAGCGAGATAACTAGGCCCTATGTTAAGTTTTCTATCTAGTTATGTAATTCTTTGAACAAAGTCTTTTATAATTTTTAAAGCTTGACTCTACTCTTGATTGCTTAAGCTCTATTGCTCTACTGCTAGTACTTGAAGCTTCTGATCTGCTGAACTGCTGCTACTACTGTTGCTGCTGCTTTGCCATTTTAATGCTTTTATTCTCATGGAAATTCGCTCCCAACATGCCAATAAGACTTCGGGGAAATCCCATCAATATAAACATATTAAATGTTTATGCTCCAATTATAAAGGCAGAAAAAAATGAAATATTATACACTGAATGCTGGATGAAACTAACCACACATCAAAACATGACTTTTTGTTAATCACAGGTGATAAGAATGCAAAAGCAGGAAACAGAGCAGAATCAGATATTTTAGGACAATCTGAGCTAGGAATTTGAGCTGGCAAATCGATGCTGAAGATGCCAGCCACATATGCAGGTGAAATGTCAGGAGAAAATACTGCTAGAACACACCAACAGAAGCCAGATCACACCTGATTAAATTATTTTAGTACATCTTTTATTTTCAGTTTGGGGACAAGAAATTAAATACATGGTGGCATCTTAATTTCAGGTTTTCAAGAGTAAAGTAGATTAATAAGGCCATACAAGGCTGCCTGTGTTAGTAACTGTCTTCTGATTTTAAACCTTTTAATTGATATTATACAATAATATTATACAAAATGCATTCTACTGTATTCTGGTTCTTTTAATATTGTTTTTATTTCTTTTTGCATAGCACTTCGCAAAATCATTTTCATTATCACAAACTGTATGTCAAATTGCTTATAAAAACATTAAATTAATCTTACCATTTTTATTCTTGGTAGTATTACTGAGGCCAATATCAGTCCTGCAATGTGAAAGGAATAACAGCTGGATAAGAGTGTGCATGTGCATGTATAGAGAGAGAGTTCACAATACATTTTGAAAAAAATGGCAAACAGCATCTATGAAGCAGCATTAAACAAATAGTGAAACATAGAATTCGATCTTGTGTCCCACACTGTTTAATGTCATAACCACTAGAATAAATCATTCAGAAATTCCCATCACATTTCATGGAAGCTGTTCTGGTACTGAAACCATGTTTAAGGTTTATGACAAGCTAGATGAGGGCCAATTGAGGATTAATCCATATAAAACAGAGAGGCTTCTAATCCACAGAACTGCTAATCCAGGAACATGAATTCAGCCTGTTTCAGATGAAACCTCACTCCCCGCACAAACACATGTTCAAAATGTAAAGAAGCTTCAATCTATACCTGAATGTTTTCCAACAACATGCCAGAGAGCAACATTTGCGCCCACTGACTACAATTGTTTCTTTCCTGAAAACTCTTCAACAGCCAGCAGTGGTCCATATACCACCACTTTGAATAACATTGCTCTAAATGTGTGTGTGTGTGTGTGTATGTGTGTGTATAATTTCCGCAGTATTTAATGTGCATAAAGTAAATTCCAAGAAATAAGGCTTTCAGTACACACTAGAAGAGCATTAAGAAGGGGTAAGGCAGAACATTAAAAGAGAAGGGAGAGAGTTCAAGAAGCCACACACAGACTCTTAAGAACTTTATCTCTCCAGTTCCAACCAAACATACTTTGAGGGCTGTCACAACATGCAAGAGGGCCTGTACAAAATACATTTTGTGCTTGGTACATACTAGTGACTTTCAGTGTTTCTCCCATACTTTTGAGTTTGTATCTCTTCGCTGTTTCACTGTGATAGCGTATTTCATATTATTGATGCATTTTTGCATTTTATAGATGATGGACTTCTATGAGCATTCTGTAGGGTAAACATGGGCTAAAATGTTGAACAAATACATACGAACACACCCAGTTAGCCATAATTAACAAACAGGGAGCGGAATTTCATATTTTTTCCTGAAGCCTTATTTTTTTCCTGAAGCAAATTCCTACCTTAACCAAGTTAAACAGGCCATTTCTTTAACCAGGATTTTAAACCATTATTTAAAATCTGTGTTAAGTGAAGAATATTCAACAGCTCTTACAACACAATGTGTAATTAGAGTTTCTCAAACTGTGCTCCTCCAGATGTTTTGTACTTCAGCTTCTACAATTGACAGCTAGAAAGCTAGCTGGGATTACTGGGATCTGAAGTCCAAAACACAGGAGCACAGATTGAGAAACAGTGAGTTAAGGTAAGTGGCTGAAATTCACATTCCAGGACAGAAGTGAGAGTAAACTCCCATTGTTTGTGCTCTCAACTGGGTAAACCGATTGATAGCCTAAAAAAAACTGTAAACAAATTAATACAGATGTTGACTAGTTCAAATACAGTATAGGTACAAATCAGAATCCTTATTCAAATAAGTATCAATGCCCCAGTTATTTGTAGAAAGGATGGGACAGAAGCACAATAGGTATTCTCCTAATTTTATGTGCAGAAAAATGTAAGAACTGAAAACAGTATATTGTAAATAAAAACAGCAAACTCATAAAGCCTTACCTTTAAAAAGACATGCATTCACTTGTAGCATTAATATGGTTTTTAATACATGCCTCTCTGTGCTAGATTACATTTTATAGAGTATGCTTTACTTTTCTACAGCACAATGTTATTTTCATATGTTTCATTCACATCTAACTTAAAGTACAATAGTAAGCTTCAATATCAATATTGGTTCTATAATTTTACATGTCTACGCAAGGTCATATTCTGCTGCCCAGTGATGCATTTTTGAACGAACAGTAAATATGTGGAAAATACTGCAACAAGTGAAACGAAATGTCAACAAGCATGATTCATTTGCCTTTATTCTTTGAAAGAGCATACTACTCTAACAGATTAATTTCCCCACCCATTAGCTCCCACACAATGCCTTTCCTGTGAAGACCTAAAGCCTAAAATATGTCAAGACACAAAACATGAATAGTACCATTGAACTAAACATTCACATTCAGGGCTCTGAGCATATGTGCATTTTGCATTTCAATCTTGCAGAGCGAGATCTGGGTTACTCATTCATAAGCACTTGTTTTCACATTTTCAAGACAAATTATAAGAAGGCACAATTTGGGAATTTTAGATATCTCTTACAATACACATTTTCAAACTGTTTCTAAAGTTATTTATGTGAATGAAAAACACACATGAAAATGTAAAAATCACTATCTTTAAAAACATGTCAGTAAAAAACAAAAGACCTCAATCTCTTCTGTGTAGATTTTACAATGCCATATTTTCAACACCAATATTTTACTAACATTATGCCATCTTTAAAGAAATCTTACTAACAAAACCAACATGGTATCAAAATTAAGTTAATGGTTCTTCTTACTTTTGTAGCAACAATGTTGCTAGATAAGATTCATAGTCCCACAATGAAATAATTACCTGAGGGATCTACTCACACAAAGTTTTGTATTCCAGGAGAAACAACTATACAAATAAATAAATGGCTACTCTGCCACTCTCCATATATCCATTCTTGTTCAGCTGTACTGTGAGACCTCAAACTTTCCTCACTTTTCTATAATTTGAAATAAATATGTGAAACAGAATTTGAACCCAAAACCAAAAGAAATTGGGAGAGGGGGAGAAGAACAAGCACTTCCAAGAAACCTTTGTTCTAGATCCTAAGATATATATGAAACAATATTTGATTATCTTGAAATTTAAGACATAAACCCTGTCTCAGAGGCAGCTTAGTACACAAAATGTTCTATACCATAAGATACAACTGAAGATTTTCTCACAGAAGCCTAGAGTCAAAATGGGAAGTAGTGATTCAAATTCCTAGACACAAGGACCATAATCATAAGCAACTAACATTTTTTCCAGTCCTGTTTCAGGAAAGGACAAGTCCAAAGTCAGCCATGCTTTCCAACACAGCTATTACAACCAGATAATTTTGAAAAATTAAATTAAAACCAGCTGGGAAGTATAACAGCAGGGAAAAATCTTAATTTAAAATAGAAAGATTTGAAACTTACTATAACTAAGATTAAAGTCAGACATGCACCACAAACCATCAGTCAAAGAAAGTAAGTTTAGCTGTGTGACAGGCATCATAATTCTATGCATTCTACCTGTTAAATCCCATTTAGTTTAAATGTGCACAAAGGACTGACCTATTAGAATTATTCATAGCATTATAAAAAGTAAGACAATCAAATCAGAAGCTTTATCCAAATGAGAAAAAGCAAGTGCCAAGCAGATGTAAATTAAGCTATCTACGAGGGAGGGTCAATAAGTCCATGACTTTTCGAATGAAACACAGGTTTTTGGGATAAAAAATCATTTTATTTTTCAACGTAGTCTCCTTTGAATTCTATACACTTTGTCCAATGTTTCTCCAATTTTTTTATCCCCTCCAAAAAATAAGATTTGTCAAGGTCATCAAAATAGGTATTTGTTTGGGAGATGATTTCATTATTGGAGTCAAATCTCTTTCCGCCGAGCCATTTCTTCAGGTTTGGAAACAAAAAATTGTCACTCGGGGCTAAATCCGGAGAATAGTGCGAATGAGGGAGCAATTCGTATCCCAATTCATGGATTGTTGCCATGGCAACTGCACGTGTGCACCCTTGCATTGTCCTAGTGCAAAAGAACATTTTTCTTGGCCAAATGCGGTCATTTTTTTTCAAATCCTCATTAAATCGACCCAATAAGTTGGCATAATATTCGCCATTGATTGTTTTACCCTTTTGAAGGTAGTCAATGTGGATTATACCGCATGCATCCCAAAAAAATGGTCACCATGACTTTATTGGCTGACAAACCCAACTTGGCCTTCTTTGGCACTGATTCACCCCGAGAAACCAACTGTTTTGACTGCTGTTTGGTCTCTGGTGTGTTGTGGTGGATCCATGTTTCGTCCACGGTTCCAAAACGGTGCAAAAACTCATCCATATTGCGATTGAACAACACCAAACACTCCTGCGAAACTGTCACACAATTGTGTTTGTGGTCAATTGTGAGCAAACGCGGCACGCATCTTGCTGAAAGCTTTCTCATACCCAAGTGATCATTTAAAATTGAAACCACTGAGCCATGTGAGATGCCTATGGCTTCCACAATCTCTCACACTTTCGATCTCCAATCGGCCCACACCATATCGTGATTTTTTTCAATTGTTTCAACTGGGCGTCCAGAACGTTCAGCATATTCCGTGCAACGAAATTCAGTAAACCACCTTTTTACCATTGAAATTGATGTTGCAGAGTCCCCATAGTATTTATCAAGCTTAGCCTTGGTATGAATGATGGGTTTTTTGGCAAAAACAAAGCTTAATTAGCACACAAAATTCACTTTTTTCCATTTTCTCCTCAAATAATGCGATAGTCTGCTATCAATGGCTGTCAAACACAAACTAAATGATGCAGCTTGATCAAATTTTGACAGGAGTCAACTGACAGATGCCTGTTGACAGGAGCACTGTTTCCCTTTCAGTTAAGAGGCAGGAAATTCAAAAAGTCACGGACTTATTGACCCGCCCTCGTATCTATATATTTTGTTGTTCATTTCGTTCAGTAGCTTCCAACTCTTCATGACCTCATGGACCATCCCACGCCTGAGCTCCCTGTCGGCTGTCACCACCCCCAGGGTCTCCTTCAGAGTCAAGCCAGTCACTTCAAGGATACCATCCATCCATCTTGCCCTTGGTCGGCCCCTCTTCCTTTTCCCTTCCTTTTCCCCCAGCATAATTGTCTTCTCTAAGCTTTCCTGTCTTCTCATTATGTGGCCAAAGTACTTCATCTTTGTCTCTACTATCCTTGAATTTCAATAAGATTTACTTCAAAACAAGAATAGTTAAGATCCACCCTGATATTTTTATCCCTAATTGACAACATTGCTTTAAGGGGATTGCTAACCATAGGTTCCAATACAATTCAGCATAGAGTATTCAAGCCTAAGTATTCTTTAACAAAATTATGCTCTCATCCAGAATGAAGTAATACCTTTTGATTCAATGACCAATATAACCTTATACTGATCCAGATTCATATTAAAGAAACATCTGATTATGCAATGGGTCTAGTTCCCAAGTATTATTTTTAATACTGTGAGAAACACCAATACAGCCTACGTCATACAATTCTGCTATATTCTTGATGAAGCTTGGATAAATACAGTTTTGGTTTCATGACTAAACTCCATAAAATAGACATCAGAACAAAGCTGTCCACTGTCTGTCTTTAATTCATGAAAATACAGTAATTTGAATTTAGATTTAAATAAAATCATCATCAGTTTCACACAATAATTTATCCTCCGCCACTAATTTATAAAATAAACTCTTCTCTCCCACTATGCATCAACTGAGAGATCTGTAATCTCCACAGCACCAACAGGTCAAAAACCATGAATGATATTGAACAAGAGCTTCAAGCTATCCACACATCAACAGGTCCTAAAAGGGCCCATCTGCAAACAAACAAAAAAAACCCGTGATAATTTATCACAGATTCAGTCACATCCCAACTACATGTCGGCTCATTCCACAATAATAATTTGTCCCTATCTTCCTCTTCATAACAGTAAAAGACTTACCACACTCTGAACTGGACACCACAGTTCAAAAGAGATACTGACAAGCTGGAAGGTGTCCAGAGGAGGACAACCATGCCCTATGAGGATCGTCTTTAAAGAGCTGGGCATGTTTAGCCTGCAGAAGTGAAGGTTGAGAGGAGACATGATAGCCATGTACAAATATGTGAAAGTATGTCGTAAGGAAGAGGGCGTAGGCTTGCTTTCTGCTGCCCTGGAAACCAGGACTTGGGGCAGTGGGTTCAAATTACATGAAAGAAGATTCCACCTGAACATTAGTAAGAACTTTGTGACTCCAAGTACTATTCAGTAGTGGAACTCTCTGCCTCAAAGTGTGGTGGAAGGCCTTTTAAACAATGGCTCGATAGCAATCTGTCAGGGTTACTTTGATGGTGCTTTTCCTGCATGGCAGGGCGCTGGACTAGATGGCCAACGTGGTCTCTTCCACCTCTATGATTCTATGACTCTAAATGTCAAGATCCTCCTTCCTCTCAGTGTAGTATTGATACCACCATTCCAATCTATGAGTTTCATGTCTATAGCGGTAAATTCCAACATCTCCCTGCTCCCCACCCACAATCAGGACAAAGAATCCCAAACCTACATCCAGCTTATGTCCCAACTCTTGCATTTGCAAAAAAACAAACAAACCCACACATACTGTATATATGTTGTTTCCCCATGTCCACCAATGTCCCTATCCCCACATTTCTATGACCCAAAAAACAATTTCATCCAAAATATTTATTTATTTCAGGAATATCTATGCCGCCTTTCTCCCAGCAGACCCAAGGCAGCTCACAACATATTTAAAATATATGATGTCACATAAAACCATTAGCCAAAACAAACTATAAGAGTTACACAAATGCTCCATAACCTCATCCATCTAAATGGTTAAGATTGAATTAAATTAAACCCCATCTAAAATTCCTGTGCGAACCATAAGATGCTAGGACTTGGTTAAAATTCAATCAAAAACTGTTAGACATACAATGTAAATGTTTGTTGCGCCCAGTATTATATTTTCAGGCTGTTGATAAATCCTTAACATTTCTCACATATTATCTTTGTTTAAGAATACTCTGACTTCTGTTTTAGTAGGACAGATAAAGGCATTCTAGGTTCTGAGTTGATATCAGATTCATCTTTGCCTACAGACTTATAGATCCCAATTAAATGCTGTTTGAAAGAAAGTCTTCACTCCTTTTCTAAATACAATTCCTGCCCAAGTGATGAATGAGCCCATTTCCTTTTCCCATAAGAAGCCCATACATGCCTCTCATTCTGGTGGCCCCATTCTAGCAAGCAACCCTGAAATAACATGCTATAGTTCTAGCTATGATTCTAGGATTCTAATTCTGGGCACCACAATTGCAGGGAGATGTTGACAAGCTGGAACGCGTCCAGAGGAGGGCGACTAAAATGATCATGGGTCTGGATAACAAGCCCTATGAGGAGTGGCTTAAAAGAGCTGGGCATGTTTTTAAAATGTTTTAAAAGCTAGGCCCTGCTTTCGCTCCCGCCTACTTCTCAAATGTGGCTGGTGAGGACGAGGGAGAGGGCCTTCTCGGTGGTGGCTCCCCGCCTGTGGAATGCGCTCCCTATCGATGTACGATCCACCTCATCCCTCCTGGCATTCAGGAAAAAAGTAAAATCCTGGCTGTGGGACCAGGCGTTTGCACACCAGCACAAGGCAGCACTTTAGATGGGATTTTAATGGAAAGTGGATGAATAGGGCCAACGCTTTTATGGACAGAACATTGTTTTAATCTGGAATGAATGCGTATGATGTTTAGGTAATTGTGTTTTAATGTATTTTAATTGTTGAAGGGTTCTGGGGTCTTATATTATTACTGTGTGGGCATCGAATTGCGCCTTCCTGTAAGCTGCTCTGAGTCCCCCCTCGGGGGTTGAGAAGAGCGGGGTAAAATCCTGAAATAATAAATAAATAAAATAAATGTTTAGCCTGAAGTAGAGAAGGCTGAGAGGAGACAGGAGAGCCGTGTATAAATATGTGAGGGGAAGCCATGGGGAAGAGGGAGCAAGCTTGTTTTCTGCTGCCTTGGAGACTAGGACACGGAGCAATGGCTTCAAACTACAAGAAAGGAGATTCCATCTGAACGTGAGGAAGAACTTGACTGTGAGAGCTGTTCAGCAGTGGAACTCTCTGCCCCGGAGTGTGGTGGAGGCTCCTTCTTTGGAGGCTTTGAAACAGAGGCTGGGTGGCCATCTGTCGGGGGTGCTTTGAATGCAATTTCCCTGCGTCTTGGCAGAATGGGGTTGGACTGGATGGCCCATGAGGTCTCTTCCAATTGTATGATTCTATCTGTCCACACCTCTAGCGAACCTTAAAGATATGGACAGGGTGGTGAGCTAAGGACGGCGTCGAGTGGACTAATTTCTCCATGACGTTGTGTTGGTGGTTTTTTTCCTTTCCCTCTCGTCACAACTACGACGAGGGGTCTGGGTTTGCCTCCAGCACAGGAGGCTACACAATGCCACCCATTGCTAGCCACGCAGCATGGATGGCAGAGCAAGCAGCTGGGTGGACGACACTCACACCGGCGTCGGTGTGAGTGTGCAGAAGGGCGTGGGTGCGCGCCCACTCCCCCGACACCTCCCCACGAAGGCACAGAAGGGAGAGAGGCCGGTGGGGGCCACGAGATGCTGCTGCTGCTGTTCTGGCATCCCTCTCTCGGTCAAGATGTGCGGGGCTTCCTCTCCCTCCTCTCTGCGCCTCCGCGTCGAGGTGCCAGGGAGAGCCGGGTCTCTGGGAGCGGGGGACGGGGACAGAAGCCCTCCTCCCTCCACCACCCTCCTTGAGCCAGGCACACCCTTCTCCCCTCCCTCCCTCCCTCTCCTCTCGGGTCCTTTCCTCGCACTCACCTCCAACTCCGGTGGGGAAACTGAGGGGCTCCCTTCGGGGCGCGGCCACGTCGGGCTTCTCCTCCTCCTCCCTCCTCGCCTTCCTCTGCCCCGGAGCCTTGGAGGAGGGCCTGCTCGGCGGAAGGGAGGGAAGGAAGGAAGGAAGGAAGGAAGGAGGGAGGGGGGAGCCTTTTTCGTTTCCCTTCACCACATCCCGGCGACCAGCAGGAAGCGCGGCTCTCCCTCCCTCCCTCCTTCCTTCCTCCCTCCCTCCCTTCCCTCCTTGAGGTGCTCTCTCAGTCCCTCACAAAACAACACCCCCCCCCCCTCCCAGCATACACAGTGAGGGAGAAGCACCTCGTATGCGCGCGCACTCAAAGAGGCGCGCGCACTCTCTCTCACACATACACACAGAGAGAGAGGGGGAGAGGCGCGCGCACACTCCCTCACGGCCGCAAGGAGACGGACTACTGATTGGGGAGGGGTGCAGCCCCGCCCCGCCCGCCCCGCGCTCCTTTTGAGAGAGGTCTGCGCGCGCAGGCCGCAGGCGCGCGTGCGTTGCCCCCTCCCCCCCTAGGTTCGGACGGTGGGTCAGGCAAGTCACTCAATCAGCCACGCTGGGGAGTGCGCGCGCACTGGCTCTCACGCTCCATAAAAGGAGGGAGGGGCTGGCAGCAACGGCGGGCCGCTCGCGCCGGCACACAGGTGGTGGGCGGGGTTACAAAGCACTCCCCCTGGCTCCTCCCAACACGCCTCCTCTGAGGGCGGCAAGGGGCGCGCGCCGCCAGGGTCCCTCTTTGCCTGCCGCACGTTCTTCCTCCGCCTGCCCCCTCCCCCCCCGACTTCGAGCTCCCGGCATGCACTTGGCACGCTCCTCGGGGCAAGGGTCTCTCTCTCTCTCTGAGTGTAGCAGGCAGGCCCCCGCCCGCAGGAGCGCCTTGTTGGGCCTGGCCGCCGTTCTCACTGGCGCAGAGAGACCCTTGCTCTGGGACTCTTGTCAAGTCAGGTTATTGTTGTTATTTTGTGTGTGTCCCGCTTTTTCTCTCGATAGGGAGGCTGGGGGCCCTTCCACACAACCCCATATCCCAGAATATCAAGGCAGAAAATCCCACATTATCTGAATGTGGAGTCTACTATTATTATTAATTATTAAGAGGCTGCGGCCTCTTTCGAGAAGACACGCCGAATGAGTCTCGAAGAGAAACGACCACGCAGAAAGAACCGCAACTTGGAAACAACATCACCCAAGGAGACTTTCTGCTGTGCTTTCTGCAACCGGACTTGCCTATCTCAGATTGGCCTTTTTGGTCTTCAGCGCGCTTGTAAAAAGCGTGGGATGAGTCCTTCCTAAGAATCTTCGTTCGCGAAGTAATGCCAAGAGAAGATTATTATTATTATTAATTAATTAAACAGGATGGGCAGGCCAAATGGACAAGATAAAATGATAAATCCCTGGGTGAGGAAGGAATAGAAAATATGTAAGTGAGGGGAGCCCAAGAAAATAACACCGTGGGGTAAGGCTTTCGGTTTAGTAGTGCATCATAGGGGCAACTCTATAGAGAGGGCAACAAAAATGGCATGGGTGGTCACTCCAAAGGCACATCGGAAAAGCCAAGTTTTCAGATTCTTCTTGAAGTCTGCTAAGGAGGGGGCTTGCCTAATCTCACCAAGTAGAGAGTTCCAAAGATGGGGAGCCACAGCAGAGAAGGCTCTCTCCCTTGTCCCCACAAGTCTTGCCTGTGATAGAGGAAGAGGCGAGAGGAGAGCCTCCCCGCAGGATCGGAGAGATGTAGGTTGGTGGTAGGAGGTAGTGTAGCAACCCAGTCCTCGTTCGTGCCTGGGGGGCATGGGACAGCGCCAGGGGTCCCCCTTGCATTAGAGCCAGCAGCAGCTGAGTTAGATTCTGAAGAGGATTTAGAGGGGCTGGAAGAAGGAGAATTTCCCATAGCTGGGCCTTCCTCTCCACAGAAAGCCTAGCTTGGGACGAAGGCTGGCCTGATCCTTACGAGGATATGGAAAGCCAGGTGCAAACTGAAAGCAGTGATAGTGAAGAGTATGAACGGCCGGGGGAGCAAGGATCGCAAGAAAGAATGCATGAAGACCTGGAGGAGGATAGCGAGGAAGCAGATAGGGAGTTCGACTCTCACGGAGATAGAGACCCAGGTGCTGGGAGGCAAGGCCGAACCTTTGATAGGAGACGGAGCATTGAGTCCAGCAGGAGGGGTTGGTTTCATAGCCTAGACAGACCGAGGTCCCGGACCACAGATTGGAGAAGGAGAAGCCTAGAGCGTCGGGGTCCTCGCCATGAAGATTAAGTAGAGGATCCGTGGGAACGGATCCTCAGTACCTCGGCCACGTCTATTCTATGCAGACGTGTTAGCGAGGCTAGACCACGGAGCTAAGTTTGGGCTAGTGGCCTGCCAAGGGAGCCTTGGACCTTGGACCCTGTTTTGTTCCTGATTCGCTTTTGCTAAGCGGAGCTTTGCCAAGTTTTTGGAAACTTTCATGCCAAGTTGTTTTTGGACTATATTCATTACTTTGAATGCTTTTGCATATTGGACAATTACCTTTTCTACTGTTTTTATTCTTCAATAAAGTAGTTAGCTGAATACTGTCTCTGTGTGTGTGATTAAGGGGCCGGCCCAGTCCGTGCATTGTGACAGGTAGGCAGGTCCCAAACTGTTTAGGGCTTTATAGGTAATGACCTGAACCTTGAATTGGAACCGGAAAATGAACGGCAGCCAATGGAGCTCCTTAAACAGGCTAGTTGACTGCTCCCTGTAATTCGCCCCCGTTATTAACCTGGCTGCTGTGCATTGGACCAATTGAAGTTTCCAGGCTGTATTCAAGGGTAGCCCCACGTAGAGTACATTCCAGTAGTCCAGTCTAGAGGTAACTAAGGCATGGACCACTGTGGTCAAGTCAGACTTCACAAAGTATGGTTGCACCTGCCGCACAAGTTTAAATTGTGCGAAGGCCCTCCCAGTGACCACCGACACCTGCGCACCAAGCGTCAACACTGAGTCCAGAAGGACCCCCAAGCTGCGGCAGACCTGTGACTTCAGAGTGCATTGCAATAATCTAGTCTAGAGATAACTAAGGCACGGACCACATGGTCCAGATAACCCAGCTCAAAGCAGATATTGTGGGATTTTCTACCTTGATATTCTGGGATATAGGACTGTGGGGAAGGGCCCACAGATAACCCAGTTCAAAACAGGTAATCTGAATTCAGAAACTGGATTACCTGGCAGTGTAGAGGAGACCATTCAAGGCCTTTCCACACAGCCCTATATCACATAATATCAAGGCAGAAAATCCCACAATATCCGCTTTGAACTGCCATATATCCCAGTTCAAAGCAGATAAGGTGGGAGTTTATTCACATTATCTGAATAAAATCCCACATTATCTGGTTTGAACTGGATTATATGGCAGTGTGGACTCAGTTAATCCAGTTCAAAGCAGATGTGAGATTTTCTGCCTTGAAATTCTGGGTAATATGACTGGAAGGGCCCTTGGGTGGCATTTCTGTACAACTTAAAATATGCAACTATTTAAAAAAGTATTAAAAAATATGAATATGGAAACAATCCAGATTAAAACCATAAAAGCAGCCCTTGATGGGTTCATCTTTAGGTTTTATCCTGTTGCTGGAAGAACAGCAGGGAAGGGGCCATTCTGGCTTCCCTGGGAAGAAGGGAGTTCCATAGTCGAGGGGCAGTCACCGAGAAAGAAGGCCTGCTCTCTTGTTCCCACCAACCGAGCTTGAGATGGAGGTGGGACCAAGAGAAGGGCCTCCTGAAGATTTCAGAGTCCAGGCAGGTCCATACAAGGGGATGTGGTCAGCCAAATAGCCTGGACCTGAATTGCCTAGGGCTTTAAAGGTCATAACCAGCACTTTGTAAACAACCTGGCTGCATCTCTATGGACCAGCTGGAGCTTCCAAGCACTATTCAGAGGCAGCCCCACATAGAGTGTGTTGCAGTAATCCAGGCAGGGTGTAACTAAGGCATGCACCACCATGGCCAGATCTGGCTTCTCAAGGAACAGGCACAGTTGTGCAAAAGTCGTCCTGGCCACCGCAGATACCTGGGCCTCCAAGTTCAGTGCTGAACCCAGGACCCCCAGACTGTGAACCTGTGCCCCCCCCCGGGGGGGGGGGGTGTTACCCTCTCCAGCTTGTCTGGATTAAGTTTCACTTTGTTTGCTCTCATCCAGTCCGTTACCGATGATAGGGTCAGGACAGCTTCCTTGGCTTTAGGTGGAAAGGAGTACATTGGGTGTCATCTGAATATAAGTGACACCACACACCAAAACTCCCGGTGACCTCTCCCAGTAGTTTCACGTATATGTTAAGCAGCATGGGGAACAAAATGGAACCCCGAAGAACCGCACAGGTCAATGGCCAGGGGTTCAAACAGGAGTCCCCCAGCACCACCTTCTGGGTACAACCCTCCAGGAAGGGCCGGAACCATTGCATGACAGTGCCTCCCAGTCCCATCCCAGCTAGACGACCCAGAAGGATACCATGGTCAATGGTATCAAAAGTCACTGAGAGGTCCAGGAGAACCAAGAGGAATACATTCCCCCTCTCTAGCTCTCTGCGTAGGTCATCCACCATGGCGACCAAAGATGTCTCTGTTCCATACCCAAGGCCAGAAACCAGATTGAAATGGATCTACTGTAGATTCTCAACATGCAAGTCCCTAGATTTTTGGGCCTTCAACTCCCAGAAATACTAACAGCTGGTAAACTGGCTAGGATTTCTGGGAGTTGTGGGCGAAAACACCCAGGGTCCCACAGGTTGAGAACCACTGTTCTAGATAATCCGTCTCATCCAGAAATCCCTGGAGTTAGGAGGCTACCACACGCTCCAAGACCTTACTCTGAAAGGGGAGGTTGGACACTGGCCAATAATTGTCCATTATAGAGGCATTTGGAGATGGTTCTTTTAAATATAGGTCTCACAGCTGCCTCCTTTAGACAACTTGGAACTTTGCCTTGTTCCAAGGAGGCATTGATCAAAGTGTAGCTTTGGGAGGAAATACTTGGAAAAGCCCTTGCGGAGGTTGGAGAAAGAAAGCACTGGCGCTCTTAGCATTGGTGGTACTAGTAGAGATGCAACCAAGCAGGTTAAAAGCTGCTAGCACTGTAGTATAATTATTAATATTTAAGGTGCCACTGAGCAGAGACAGCTGGGAATGGCAAGAAGAGAGAACAGACAAAAGAATAATTGAGTTAATTTTTATGTGAATCTGATTTCAGAGGAATGGGTTAAAACAGTGATAAAGGAAATGTAATATGAGTGTTTGAACTGTTCACACACGTAGCTTACTAAAGTGAATTGATCTTCAATGCATATTAAAATTTTATATATTTGTATTTATTGAGAATATAATTTCTTTCTGTCATATAAGCTATACTAGCAGGGGAACAAAGCAGAAGCCACGAAGATGAGAATGGTATAGAAACAGGTTATAATAAAAAGCCTGCATTGGCATTTGCTTCCATTTTTCTTACACAATATACTGTCTTTCAAAGTTTTTGGACAGTTGTCACAATTCACATAACGGTGTCTAGTGGGACCATAAAGACTAATCATGTTTATTTGTTATAAGCTTTTGTTTTTTCCAGCCTCAAAACCACTTTTATCAGATGCATGGAATATTACCTCATTTAACAGATTATTATGCAGATAGTTTGGTGGGAGGTTGTCATTAAATGTATTAAGAGGGAAAAGAAATGTAAACGCTACAAACATTTCTAATTACCTTATCATTAAAGTAGCATGCCTGTTGTTTATCATTTAATGTATTTGAATTGTTGCTCAGATGTCCTGACATAGATGAGTTTATTGGCACTTCCGATGAAAACTTGAATAAGATAAAGTTAAACTAGGTTTTTTGGTAGTTATAATAAATATTTAATAACATATATCTCTGGGGGAAATGACGCCTTATGTTTTTGCAGCAATTACTGCTGTTTTCTCTTTACATTCCTTTGCATTCTCTCTTAGGAATCCTATGGCAGTCACTTTACTGCCTTTCTGTACCAATTTTCAAGAAGCTGCATCAGTAAAAAAAAGATGGCAGAATACATTGATCTAACAAGACTGCTACTTGAAGTGCCTGCATATGACAAAATACCACTGGTGTTTTTGTACATCATCAAAAATGTGCATAGTCTCTTTACATCATTCTCTTCTCTGTGTGTATCCTTACAACAACCTTGTATGATATGTTTGCTGATAGTGATGATGCAAGATCACATGGCAAAATCTATGATTAAGAAGGGATTTTTTCATGCTCTTGTTCTACCTCCATTGCTTTGATATAACCCTATACTGGTTTCTTCAAAACAACTATTTTCTATCTTCAGCACTAGTTTGCCATTGGAAAATTTAATTCTATACTGTCAGTGTATTTCATTCAAAACAAACAACATGTGAAATGGATAAAATTATGAACCAGGCGTTAGCTATTATGTACACTATAAAATATTTAAAAGCCATTGAGAAGTGTGTGTGTGTGTGTGTATAATTTCAGAGATACAGTACATCAAAACACTTTGCATTGAATCTTACTGAATACGGTGGAACTTATTTCTTTGGGAACATAACACAAAAATTCACTGTTATAAACAAATAGTGTTAGTCTAGGGTCAAATACTCTCTTGTAGTTTAAAAGAAGTGAAATACTGAAACTAGAGATAGCTCTATAAGGTTCTGGCCCAGCTTACTTGTCCGAACGCATTAACCGCTACGTCCCACCCTGTACCTTAAGATCATCCGAGGAGGCCCTGCTCTTGCTCCCGCCTACATCTCAAATGCGGTTGGTGGGGACAAGGGATAGGGCCTTATCGGTGGTGGCTCCCCGTCTGTGGAACGCACTCCCTATTGATATTCAATCAGCTTCATCCCTCCTGGCATTCAGAAAAAAAGTGAAATCCTGGTTATGGGACCAAGCATTTGCACTTTAGCACAATACACCACTTGGATTGAGATGGCAATCTGGTGGACAAGACCTAATGCTTATGGATGGAATACTGTTTTAACTGTTGTGAATGTACACGATGCATTTTAATGTTAATTGTATTTTTAATGTATTTTAATTCTAGCTGTATTTTAATGTATTTTATTCTTAACTGTTTGCTTTTATTATATGTATACTATGTGGCATCAAATCGTTGCCGTTGTTAGGCCGCTCTGAGTCCCCCCTCGGGGGTTGAGAAGAAGCGGGGTAGAAATGATGGAAATAAATAAATAATAGTGTTCAAATCTTTAGCTTTATGTATGTTTTTACATTCTGAGCTCTTGTGATAACCATCCACATGCAAGACCATTCTGAAACCACATAATGCAATCATGAGCATGTTTTCAACCAAAGAAAAAAAGAGGAAAATTACTATTACAATTCATCTGGGTGGAATCATCCCCCCGCCCCATTGGGAAAATAATTATTCTTTTGCTGGCCTAATTCTGGCCCCATAGTTTGGTTCTCATCACATTCTCCTTGGGATATTACAATTCATCAGAATTTATTGTTGTTGTTGTTATGAACTCTATTTATATCCTGCCCTTTTCCCCATTGGGACTCAAGACGACTAACAACCACACAATCAAATAACAATGTAAAACAAAACAAATACAAAAAATTAAAACAATAAAATATGTGTAGGGATGCCTCAGTTTAGAATGTCTCTGATTTTTAAAAACCCTGGTTCACCCCTTTTAAACAAAGGGCCAGTTCAATCCCTCAGATTGTTGTGAAACAGGACTATAGTTTTTAAAAACTATGAACAAATTTTTATGCACACTGTACATATTTTAATTTTTAGTACAAAAAACATGAAATAACAATACAATATTTAATTATTAAGAACAATGATAACCAACATAAACTTACCAATATTTCAACTGGAAGTATCGGCCTACTTTTGGCTGATGAGATAGTCAAGTTAATTAGGATTGTTGTTATTGTGTGCTTTCAGATAATTTCAGACTTAAGGCTACCCAAAGTCTAAAACAGTGGTTAATAACCTGAGGCCATGGACCACCAGTGGGCCACGAGAAGGAAAATCTGGTCCGCAAGCCTCTTTCCTCTTTAATTGTTTTGTTTTATTTCTGCTCCTTTTGCGCTGCCTACCACTCCTTCCATCACTAACCACGGCATGTGTTCTGTATCAGAACCTAGAACTGATGTGAACTATCCAATGCAGTTTTCTGAATCAGCACCCCATATCAAATCTAAAGTTGACCAAAAACTAATTCATAGTCCTTTTGGTAATAATGTTGGTGAGTGGTCCCTGGTCAAAGTGGTCCTGGTTAAAAAAAAGGTTGGGAATCATTGGTCTAAAATTTAGGCTGGGGACAGGTAAATGGAAAGCTGCATCTGGCCCACAGGCCTTAGTTTGGGGACCCCTGCTCTACACAATGCTACGTATGCCAGCCTACAACAGATAAGGCAGGCAGCAGCTGCCACCATGTCAGATTCTTTCTCTACTGAGCATGTGTGAACAGTAAAACAAAGAGAAAAGGAGAGAGCAGATTAGTCTGCCTCACCAGCTATGCCAAGATCTGTAAGTATGTTCACCAATCATAGGAAGGGTGGAAGCTGATGAAAGAAAGAAAAAGCATCCCAGTGTGGAATTTGGAAGAACTTGGAAGTGGTTTAGTATGGTTTTGTGTGAATATTGTTAAGTTTCACAAATACCTTTGTTGAAACATGTTGAACTGCTGTTATTTCTTGTGTTGAAGGACCCAAACCCCAGATACGTTTTCAGCACCTGCAAAGGCATTCCCCTTCTCCCCTTGGCATTTCTTCCTCGCAATGGTTCAACGGTATCCTTCTGGGACGCCTCGCGGAAATGGGACTTGGGGGTACTGTCTGCAGTGGCTCCAGTAATTCCTGGAGGGTTGGTCCCAGAGAGTGTTATTGGGTGACACCTGTTCGACCCCACAACCGTTGCCATGGGGAGTCCCTCAGGGTTCAGTACTGTCCCCGATGTTATTTAACATCTACATGAAACCGCTGGGGGAGATCATCCGGAGTTTTGGAGTAAGATGTTATCTATACGCGGATGATGTTCAACTCTGTCACTCCTTTCCACCTGTCACTAAGGAGGCTGTTCAGACTATGAACCAGTGTTTGGCTGCTGTGTTGGACTGGATGACGGCTAGCAAATTGAAACTTAATCCAAACAAGACAGAGATCCTCCTGGTCAGCCGTAAGGCCAAACAGGGCATAGAGTTACAGCCTGTGTTGGATGGGGTTACACTCCCCCTGAAGACGCAGGTTCGCAGCTTGGGAGTGATCCTGGATTCATCGCTGAGCCTGGAGCCCCAGGTCTCAGCAATGGCCAGGGGAGCTTTTGCACAGTTAAGACTCGTGCGCCAGCTGTGCCCGTACCTTGGGAAGTCTGATCTGACTACGGTCGTCCACACCCTGGTTACATCCCAAATAGATTACTGCAATGCACTCTACGTGGGGCTGCCTTTGAAGACAGCTCGGAAACTGCAACTAATCCAATGGGCGGCAGCCAGATTACTAACTCGAGCTACATACAGGGAGTATACCACCCCCCTGTTGTGCCAGCTCCACTGGCTGCCGATCCACTTCCGAGCTCAATTCAAAGTGCTGGTTTTGACCTTTAAAGCACTATACGGTTCTGGCCCAGCTTACTTGTCCGAACGCATCTGCCTCTATGTCCCACCTCATAATTTAAGATCATCCAGGGAGGCCCTGCTCTCGCTCCCGCCAACTTCTCAAACGCGGTTGGTGGGGACGAGAGATAGGGCCTTCTCAGTGGTGGCTTCCCGCCTGTGGAATGCACTTCCAAGTGAAATACGATTGACCCCATGCCTCCTAGCATTCAGGAAAAAAGTAAAATCTTGGCTATGGGATCAGGCTTTTGCATATTAGCACAATGCAGCACTTTGGATTGGAATTGTACTGGCAAGTTGAGGGATATGGCTCAATGCTTATGTTGTGGGCGGAACACTGTTTTAACTCAAGTGAATGTGTATTACGTGTTCAATGTTAACTGTATTTTAATGCTGAATGTTTATGGTTTTATATTGTATATTGTATATTGTGTATCGGCATCAAATTGCTGCCTTTTGTCAAGCTACTCTGAGTCCCGCCTCGGGGGTTGAGAAGAGCGGGGTAGAAATAATGTAAATAAAATAAAAAAAACAAATAAAAGCTACAGCTGGATCTTGGGGATCAAGTACATGATACTATCAACATATAATCTCCCTGCACAAGGAGAATAAAATGTGACGGGGACAAAAGCAGACAGGTCTAACATCATGCCACAGCCTTTAGGAGCTGATGGTGATTACTACAGCATTCTTTTTATTTATAGAAACATTATATCAAGAACATCTGGCTGCGCATATATAGGGTTACAATTGCCCATGCATTCAGGTACAAAAATGTTTTATATGCAAACCATACACAGATGTAAAACGTACCATTAGAAAAGTGTTTCTCGGGGCCCTTCCACACAACCCTATATCCCAGAATATCAAGGCAGAAAATCCCACATTCTCTGAGTGTGGATTCAGTTTTTTTTTTAATTACTCCAATTTTATATACCGCTCCATCCCAACAGGCTCGGGGTGGTTTACATAAGGCAACATTAACAATAAAATACACTAAAAAAACAATAAAAACAATACTAAAACCAACAATAACTCAGTTCAAAGCAGATATTGTGATGAGAGAAGCCTCACACAGGATGATAAAACATCTGGGCATCTCCTGGGCAACGTCCTTGCAGGCGGCTAATTTTCTTGCAGCAAAAACAACTTGCAGTTTCTCAAGTTGCTCCTGACGCACACAAAATTTCTTTCTAATATTTTATCAGGCACGGTCCTCTCCCTGTTTCTACACACTTCTAATCCATTTTGAGGACAAAGTGCCACTGAGCCCATCACATGTTTCTTGACATCCAGGTGTCATCCATAGCGTTTCGTTCTTGAAATGTGGCTGAAATATGTAGAAATGGGGGAGAAGAAGGGACAGGAAAATTGTCTTCTGAGCCCTGAAGCATTTGAAAAGAGGAGAAAATGCTCAAAAGCATGTGGGATGGGATCTGTCAGATTCGCCAGTATCATTTTGTGTCAGTGATGTGGAGCAATGGGTATTCTTACGGGCAGTCTTTGGTGAGCAGTGACAATCCAATTCTTGTCCCAAGTCCTTCTGTTTGAGCCTGGTTCCTTTTTTTTAATTTTTTAATGTCTCTGACAAAAATTGCACAAAGGAAATATGTCACTACTGTGATAGCTTTATTTCCTCCCTCAGCAGTATGCTGTACTTTCACAATACTGCTATTTTAAACGTTATTTTTAAAAACCTCTTGCTGTCACTTTAAAGTTCACCAATCACTACTCACAACCTTATATTTCTTTCCTGCCTTAGTCATAGAACTTAGGAGTGCTCTTTTTGTTTAGGTGCTTTAAACTATTATTTGAAAGTACATGAATAGATTTTTTTTCATATATTCTAAATTTAATGTATACATTCCTTATATTAGAAAATATATGAATAATGATCTCCTTGCTTTAATGGTAAAGATTTCTTTCTTAAAATGTACTTTTTACTTTTAAAGATTGCTATCATTCTGGGGTTATCCATATTTAAAAGTAGTACTGGAAGACAACACTTGTTATGCTTTTAAGCATGAAAATTTGTACTTTAAAAAAAATGTTATTATGCATTGGTTATCAATTGTAACAGAAAGAGAAACACAATATGTTGAAAAAATAGACCACATCGTAGGTTTCAGAGTTCCGGGATTATGAAGATTTCTCTGTTTTTTTAAAAAGGAATAGAGAGTGGGTGGGGACAGAACTTGCCCATGTGAATGCGTGACACAATGAAAGAAAGGCTGGTGAACATATTTGTGTGATGGGAAGCTTTGTAATGTAACAATCTTCTTTCCCTTGAAGCCAAGGTAGCAGACCTGGAGAAGCACAGAGAGGAAGTGAGGCAGGAGGAAGAGATCTCCAGGGATGAAATAGGAGCATCCCAC
Source organism: Anolis apletophallus (assembly GCA_030556195.1). Lineage (NCBI taxonomy): Eukaryota > Metazoa > Chordata > Lepidosauria > Squamata > Anolidae > Anolis > Anolis apletophallus. The sequence continues at coordinate 95,179,695 of JARBWK010000008.1, forward strand.
TCCGTTCTGAGCAGCCCTCCAGCTGCTTTGGAAAATGGGGGTCTTGGGCAGGGAGGACATCAGTCTGAGGAAGAGGCACCGGCTGAACATAGAAAGCTGGGTTTGTGATGGATGTGATGACCGCATGGTAAATTGCCTGCCGGGTGCAAAGGTTGCGGACATCACGAGGCATCTAGATAGGCTGGTAGATAGTGCCGGGTGGAGCCAGCAGTCGTGGTACACGCCGGTACCAATGACATTGGGAAGGCCAAACGGATGGTCCTGGAAGCCAAATTTAGGTTGCTAGGTAGAAGATTAAGGTCCAGGACCTCAAAGGTAGCATTCTCGAAATTCTACCGGTTCCACGCGCAGGGACAGCCAGACAAGCAGAGCTCAGGAGCTTCAATGTGTGGATGAGGCAGTGGTGTCGAGAGGAAGGGTTTAGATTTGTTAGAACTGGGGACATTTTCGGGAAAGCCAAACCTTTACAAAAGGGACGGGTTACACCTGAACGAAAAATGGAACCAGACTGCTGGCAATTAATATTAAAAAGGCTTCAGAGCAGCTTTTAAACTGATTCCTAGGGGAAAGTCGACAGGAGCTGGGCAGCTTCCGGTTCGAGAGGGTGAAACGCCAAGTATGGAGGATGAAATTTACGCACAAATGGCCGAGTCAACAGAAAAGATAGAAAGTAGTCAAGAGGTAGGACATGGTAGGCCTTCTACAAATTCTCATAAACAGCCAAAGTTGAAAGGGCATCAGAGCAATAAATATAAATGTCTGTACGCAAACGCTAGAAGCCTTCCTTCGAACAAAAATAGGGAGTTGGAATGTTTGGCAAAAGAAAAAAAATATTGATATTATTGGCATAACAGAAACCTGGTGGACAGAGGAAAACAATTGGGACACAAAAATTCCAGGTTATAAACTGTACAGGAAAGACAGGAGAGGGAAAACGGTGGTGGTGTGGCTTTGTACATAAATGAAGAGCTAGAATTCATGAATTAGAATTTCAAGAAAATTCAAACTCACCTACAGAAACATTGTGGGTAAAAATCCCAGGACAAAAACTAATCTAGCATTAGGATCTGCTATCGCCTCCCAACCAAACTCCAGAGGCAGACTGCTATCTGGAAAATGAAATTAAACAGGCCTCAAAAAGCAATAAATTAGTCATAATGGGGGACTTCAACTATCCCCAAATAGATTGGCTAAATTCTTGTTCTACGCATGAAAGAGAGACAAGCTTCCTCGACATGCTAGCTAATTATTCCCTTGAGCAGATGGTCATGGAACCAACCAGGGGAAAGGGGATCCTGGACTTGGTGCTAACTAATGAACAAGATCTCGTTCAAGATGTCCTTGTAACTGAGCCCATAGGTACCAGTGACCACAACACAATAACCTTCAACTTAAGTTTGATAGCAAACTGTCAGTGAAAACTAACACGGAGACCTTAAATTTTCACAAAGGGAATTTCACCAAAATGAGAAAAATAGTAAAGAACAAACTAAAAGGAACAAATCCCTCCAAAATGCTTGGAAACTGTTTAAAAATACTTTAAAACAAGCCGAACTAAAATGCATTCCTAAAATAAGAAAGAGGCCGGGAAAGTCCAAGAGGACATCGGTATGGCTTACAAAATGAAGTAAAAGATGTGATTGGAAAGAAGAAAAACTCATTTAAGAAATGGAAGGCTCTTCCTACTGAGGAGAACAGAAAGGAACACAAGCTCTGGCAAACTAAATGCAAAGCAACCGTCAGGAAAGCCAAGAGAGATTTTGAGGCACATATAGCTAAGAACATTAAAAAAAACTTCTTTAAGTACATCAGAAGCAGAAACCCAACTAGAAAAGCAGTTGGGCCACTTGACGAAAATGGTAAGAAAGGGACAATAAGTGAAGACAAGGAGATTGCTGAGCGGCTAAATGACTTCTTTGCCTCCGTTTTCACACAGGAGGACAGACAACATATGCCTGCAGCTGAGTCAGTTTTTTCAGGGAGGGAATTAAATGAATTAAACCAGATAGAGATAAACAAGGAAGATGTTCTCACATGCCTTACTAAACTAAATGTCAACAAATCACCAGGGCCAGATGGCATCCACCCCAGAGTTCTTAAGGAACTCAAGTGTGAAATTGCTGAAATTCTAGCCAAAATATATAACCTTTCTCTAAGATCAGGCACTGTACCCGAGGACTGGAGGGAGGCAAATGTAACTCCGATCTTCAAGAAAGGATCCAGGGGTGATCCAGGAAATTATAGGCCAGTTAGTCTAACCTCAGTTCCAGGCAAAGTGATGGAAACCATTATTAAAGAAAAAAATTACTAAGCACATAGAACAACAGGCATTGCTGAAGGAAAATCAACATGGTTTCTGCAAAGGCAAATCATGTCTTACTAACTTGATAGAATTCTTTGAGGGTGTAAATAAACACATAGATAAAGGGGACCCAGTCGATATTGTTTACCTTGACTTTCAAAAGGCTTTTGACAAAGTCCCTCACCAAAGGCTCCTAAATAAGCTCTTCAGCCATGGAATCAGGGACAGGTCTTGTCCTGGATTGGAACCTGGCTAAACTGTAGGAAACAAAGGGTGGTAATAAACGGACATTTCTCTGGGTGGAAAGAGGTGAGAAGTGGCATACCCCAAGGTTCAGTTTTGGGTCCGTTACGGTTTAATTTATTCATTAATGACCTGGATGTAGGAGTGAATTCTGAGGTAGCAAAGTTTGCAGACGACACTAAATTGTTCAGGGTAGTTAAAAATGAAACTGATTGTAAAGAGCTCCAGAAAGATCTCTTGAAATTGAGTGAATGGGCAACAAAGTGGCAAATGCATTTTAACCTAAACAAGTGTAAAGTCATGCACATCGGGGCAAAGAACCCCAACTACACCTACAAATTGATGGTGTCAAAGCTTTCCGAGACAAACCAGGAAAGGGATCTTGGGGTCTTGGTGGACAGCTCAATGAAGATGTCAACCCAGTGCGCAGCAGCAGTGAAAAAAGCAAATTCTATGCTAGGCATGATCAGGAAGGGAATCGAAAATAGGTCGGCAAATGTTGTATTACCTCTCTACAAATCTATGGTAAGGCCACATTTGGAGTACTGTGTACAATTCTGGTCTCCGCACCTTAAGAAGGATATAACGGAACTGGAAAAGGTACAAAGAAGGGCGACAAAAATGATCCAAGGGATGGAGCAGCTCCCTTATGAAATCAGGTTGCAACGCCTTGGTCTTTTCAGCCTTGAAAGACGGCGTTTAAGAGGTGACTTGATCGAAGTGTATAAAATCATGCATGGGATAGAAAAGGTGAATAAAGAAAAAAATATTTTCTCTGTCACACAACACTAGGACTAGGGGGCACTCCCTAAAGCTCCAAGGTAGGAAAGTTAGGACTAATAAAGGAAATATTTCTTCACCCAGAGGGTCATTGGGTTATGGAACTCACTTCCAGAGGAGGTTGTGACAGCTGTCAGCCTGGACAGCTTCAAGGCAGGATTAGACAGATTCATGGATACCAAGGGAATCAGTAGCTACTGAAATGGACATCCAAGTGCCACCTCTGTGTTGATGGAGGCAGGCAGGATTTTCCCCGGGTACTGGTTGTGGGGGGTCGGGAGCAGGAGAGGGTTCTGCCCTCCTTTCTGCTAGAGATCCCTGTGTACAACTAGTGGGCCACTGTGTGACACAGAATGCTGGACTAGATGGGCTGAGGCCCGATTCAGCATGGCTCTTCTTATGTTCTTATGTTCTTATGTTCTTATGTAGAATGGAACACTACGTTTTCAGACGCTCCCCCCCCCCTTCCCCCCAGCTTTTGTGATGAGGTCCTAAAACAATATGATTTCTCCTTCTATTTAGTGGTGTGTAAAAACAAGACCACACCAGAACTATGTTAACTGTGGCAACATATAACAACCTAAGAGTCCTACTAAATCAGAGTGAAGGACTATAAATCCAACATGCTGCTCAGCCCATTGCTCAGCAATGGCAAGTGTGACATGAGTGCAATAGTTTTGTTGTTCCCAGGAACCAATACACAGGGTCACAGCTGTCTTTGAAGGGAAATATGCAGCAATCAAAAGTAGTAGCCACAGATTAGCACATCTTTCACAAACTTGTCCAACCTGATTTTTAGGCTATCCAAACTGGTAATCATCACTACGTCTTGTGGTAGAGAACACTATTATTTCTATATTGTATGAAGAAATACTTTATTCTTAACATTCTGAATTTTAGCATTCAACTTTAGTGGATGACCCTGTATTCTAGTATTGTGAGAGAGGAGAAAACCATCCTCCTATCACCATAGAAACAATTGTATACGCTTCTCATATTCTCCTTACCTTTCTTTCCTAAGATAAACAGACCCAAATGTTGTAATCTCTCCTCATAGGCGAGTTGTTACAATCCCTTGATGATTTCAGTCTACTTTTTTAAAACCTTTTGCATTGCCACAATATTCCAGGAAAGACTACCTATGTATTTAGAAGAACAATATGATATTGATGCTAAAATTCCTTTTCGAATTACATCAAATGTGAAAATTTTCCTTTTCTTTTCGAGATCCACATGCATTGAGTCAACATTTCCATTTACCTATTCGATACAAAGCAAATATGCTTTCTTGGAAAGTCACTACCAGCTCAAATCTCAGTAGCATATACATGGATTAATCTACCTGGGGGGGGGGGGTAACCCCAATATGCATAATTGTACACCTGTTCACACTGGATTTGCCATTTTGATGCTTGTTTTACCAGTTTGGAAAAATACTTGTAGAATTCTTCACTATTTGTTTATCAATAGTCATCTTGGTCACTTCACCTTTTACACTCACATTTAACTCTGCCATTTATGAATAACTAGCTTGGGGACCCGGCGGTGCCGGGTCATTTGAGAAGATGCAGTAGGATGTAGAGGTGGGTCATGGGGGCTCTGTGTGCCAAGTTTGGTCTTGATCCATCATTATTGGGAGTTGCAGTGGTATCATGAAATTACTAAAGGTAGTGGAAGTCCCATCATCTCTGGTCCACCCTCCCCCAAAGTGTAGTAGGATGTAGATTGGGTCATGGGGCTCTGTGTGCTAAGTTTGGTCTGTATTGGTGAATGGATGAGGGTTGCATTGTTTTTAGGAAGTGAGTGAAGGTACTTCAAGTCCCATCATCCGTGGTCCGTCTCACACAAAACTGCACCAGGATGTAGAGTGGGTCATGAAGGCTCTGTGTGCCAGGTTTGGTGTTGATCAGTCATTGGATTAGGTTTGTAGCAGGCTTGGAAAGTGAGGGAAGGTACTGCAAGTCCCATCATCCATGTTCCGCCCCCCTCCAAACTTCAGTAGGATGTAGAGTGGGTCACTGGGGCTCTGTGTGCCAAGTGTGGTATTTCTCGGTGTTTGTTGGGGGCCGCAGTTGTCTGTGGGAACAGAGGGGTGTGAAAGTACTACAAATCCCATCATGCATTGTGAGTCCTCCCCCGAACCTGACCAGGACGTGAAGGCATTCATGGGGGTTATGTGTGCCAAGTATGGTCTCGATCAGTAATTGGATGAGGGTAGCAGCGGACTTGGGAAGTGAGTAGAGGTACTTCAAGTCCCATCATCCATGGTCCACCCTCCTCCGATCTGCACCAGGATGTAGAGTGGGTCATGAGGGCTCTGTGTGGCAGGTTTGGTGTTGATCAGTCATTGGATTAGGTTTGTAGCAGTCTTGGAAAGTGAGGGAAGGTGCTGCAAGTCCCATCATCCATGGTCCACCCTTCTCCGATCTGCGCCAGGATGTAGAGTGGGTCATGAGGGCTGTGTGTGGCAGGTTTGGTGTTGATCAGTCATTGGATTAGGTTTGTAGCAGTCTTGGAAAGTGAGGGAAGGTGCTGCAAGTCCCATCATCCATGGTCTGCCCCCCTCCAACGTTCAGTAGGATGTAGAGTGGGTCACTGGGGCTCTGTGTGCCAAGTGTGGTCTTTATCGGTGTTTGTTGGGGGCTGCAGTGGTCTGTGGGAACAGAGGGGTGTGAAAGTAGTACAGATCCCATCATCCATTGTCTGTCCTCCCCCGAACCTCACCAGGATGTGAAGGCAGTCATAGGGGTTATGTGTGCCAAGTGAGGTCTCGATCAGTAATTGGATGATGGTCGCAGCAGACTTGGGAAGTGAGTAGAGGTACTTCAAGTCCCATCATCCATGGTCCACCCTCCTCCAAACTGCACCAGGATGTAGAGTGGGTCATGAGGGCTCTGTGTGGCAGGTTTGGTGTTGATCAGTCATAGGATTAGGTTTGTAGCAGTCTTGGAAAGTGAGGGAAGGTGCTGCAAGTCCCATCATCCATGGTCCACCCTTCTCCGATCTGCGCCAGGATGTAGAGTGGGTCATGAGGGCTCTGTGTGGCAGGTTTGGTGTTGATCAGTCATTGGATTAGGTTTGTAGCAGTCTTGGAAAGTGAGGGAAGGTGCTGCAAGTCCCATCATCCATGGTCCACCCTTCTCCGATCTGCGCCAGGATGTAGAGTGGGTCATGAGGGCTCTGTGTGGCAGGTTTGGTGTTGATCAGTCATTGGATTAGGTTTGTAGCAGTCTTGGAAAGTGAGGGAAGGTGCTGCAAGTCCCATCATCCATGGTCTGCCCCCCTCCAAAGTTCAGTAGGATGTAGAGTGGGTCACTGGGGCTCTGTGTGCCAAGTGTGGTCTTTATCGGTGTTTGTTGTGGGCTGCAGTGGTCTGTGGGAACAGAGGGGTGTGAAAGTAGTACAGATCCCATCATCCATTGTCTGTCCTCCCCCGAACCTCACCAGGATGTGAAGGCAGTCATAGGGGTTATGTGTGCCAAGTGAGGTCTCGATCAGTAATTGGATGATGGTCGCAGCAGACTTGGGAAGTGAGTAGAGGTACTTCAAGTCCCATCATCCATGGTCCACCCTCCTCCAAACTGCACCAGGATGTAGAGTGGGTCATGAGGGCTCTGTGTGGCAGGTTTGGTGTTGATCAGTCATAGGATTAGGTTTGTAGCAGTCTTGGAAAGTGAGGGAAGGTACTGCAAGTCCCATCATCCATGGTCTGCCCCCCTCCAAAGTTCAGTAGGATGTAGAGTGGGTCACTGGGGCTCTGTGTGCCAAGTGTGGTCTTTATCGGTGTTTGTTGGGGGCTGCAGTGGTCTGTGGGAACAGAGGGGTGTGAAAGTAGTACACATCCCATCATCCATTGTCAGTCCTCCCCCGAACCTCACCAGGATGTGAAGGCAGTCATAGGGGTTATGTGTGCCAAGTTTGGTCTCGATCAGTGATTGGATGATGGTCGCAGCGGACTTGGGAAGTGAGTAGAGGTACTTCAAGTCCCATCATCCATGGTCCACCCTCCTCCAAACTGCACCAGGACGTAGAGTGGGTTTTGGGGGCTGTGTGTGGTAAGTGTGGTCTGTATTGGTCCTTTTTGGTGGCCTCAGTGGTCTGTGGGAACCAAAGTGTTTGAAAGTACTACAAATCCCATAATCCGTGGGTCATATCCCCCCGAACCGCACCAGGACGTAAAGGGGGTTAGGGGGGTTATGTGTACCAAGTTTGGTGCAGGTCCATCACCCACGCTGGTCGCTGTGGCCTGTGAAGGTGGCTGCCACATATCCGCCCTCCCGCCCTCCACACACATACAAACATTCAGCTTTATAAAGGTATACAGATATACAGATAAGAACTAGTCTCAGGACAGACTCTGAAAGGACTCTACTATTCACATCCCTCATTCCAAGAAAATGATTGTTCTAGTTTTATCTGACCAGTTTTCAATCCACAATAGTGTTTCTTCTCTTACATCATAGCTGCTAAATTTGCTTAGGAGACTTTTCTGAAGGACTCTGCCCAAATGTTCCTCCGTCCTTTTCATCCTCTTGGGAGTGCGTTTCGCTGCTCCCTCCACCAGAAGCGCTCGGTCCCAATAGTGCATGCGCGAAACTAGCTGTTTGTGCGCATGCGTGCTCCGGCACGCCATCATCACCACACTGAAGACCCAGAGGGTGCCAAAAAAAAGGTTGGTTTACTATAATTTTTTACCTTCGTCCGGTCATGGATGAAAATCATTCATTCAGTTTCTCTGCACTTTAAGGGCACTTACAGACAGGCCAGAAATGCATGCCAAAGTGGGTTTTTTTAAACCTGCTTTGGCACGCATTTCTGTTCCCACAAGCCCCCTAAAACCCAAGCTTTCCTGGGGAGGGTGGCTACATGCCATCCCATTTACTATTGGGATGGCATGCAGGCCCCCCCAAGCCCCCCAAAAGAACTCCTAAAAAGTAAAAAAAACTTACCCGGCCATCATTATAGTCCTCCTTGCACCCTCCTGGCTCAAAAAATGACACGCAAGGAGGATCATACCGGTGGCCGGATAAGTTTTAGTTACTTTTTAGTGGTAAATGGGGGTGCTGGGGCTGGGTGGGTGCCATCCCAGACCTTTGGGCTCCAGAAGCCCAAAAGGTTAAGGATGGCAAATGGGGGTTCACCCCGGGTGGTCTTGTGAACTCCCACAGGTCCAATACCGCATTAGACCTGTGCCTTTCATGAACTCTACACACCTGGTCTTCCTTGACAGGTCTTACAATGACACAGCTTCTTGTCTTTGATCCTGTTCCCTTATTTCTTTGATAGGGCTTCAATTAGAATCAGGCATGGGTAAACTTCAGCCCTCCAGGTATTTTGGACTTCAACTCTCACAATTCCTAACAGCTAGTAGGCTATTAGGAATTGTGGGGGTCAAAGTCCAAAACATCTGGAAGGCGGACGTTTGCCCATGCCAAGATTTGGTGAACCAGGGGTAAACACCTCAGTTTCCACGGTTTCCTCAGTTTTCACCTGCAATACTGGAATCTTCATCAGTACCAACTGCTACGATTGTTCTCAACCTGCTGCCTTCATGGTCTTCAATATTTGGGTTTTTCTTTTTTTGCCATGAATTCAAAAATGTTCAGTTGCTTTGACAGAAATTTAGACATCTTCCAGAGCAAAGTGGATGAAAGAAGACACTAACAGCAACTAACAGAGCTTTAGAACAGCAACTCAAGTGGGGGGAGCGCGGGCAAAGATGGCGGCAGGTCGGGTGTAGGGAGTGCTCCTCACTACATCAACCGCTTTCACAGACCAGGGGGCGAATCGCGCCCCCACCTCAGGCAGCAACAAGCAGCCCAGAGGCAGCGAAGCCGGGGGCTTTCACCGCTGGCTCCAAAAGTCCCCCCCTCCTCAAGAGGGGGAGACCGAGAGGGCCCGGGGAAGTCTAGCGACGGTGAGCGGAACGTGAGCGGAAGCAGGCCAAAAGCCTGCAATTACTGCCAGCCCAGCCCGCGCAGACAAGGGAGAGAAGACGAAGAGACAAGGGGAAAACGTACCTGAACCGCGGGGGATAAGACGGAGACCCAGGGAAGAGAGGACGCACAGCGGAGGACGGGAGACTGACGAGTGGGAGACGGGGGTGCCGGACGAGGGATCCTCAAGGACCCGAAGGGTAAAGCAACGCGGGGGGGAGGATCGGGGCGGACGGACAACCGGGAGGGGAAAAAGAAAAAGAAGAAGAAGAGGAAAAGGGAAGAGAAAGATCACACGAGGGGCCCCCGGGTTGCCCCCGATAAGCCCAGGAAAGAGGGGGAGGGAGAGTCCGAGATCCAAGATGGTGACAAGAGACACATAGGGAGCAAAAACAACAACTCGGGGAAGACGGAGGAAAAAGGCGCGAACAAAACCAAGGCGGCGAATTAAAGGAGGGAAACAACAAAGGGAAAAAAAGGAAAGGTCAAGTCCATTCCTAACACAATAAGGGAACTCTGAAATAAAGATACCAACCCGCTGCAATACATCCACTCAACTGCTAAATAACAATGTGTACACTAAGCAGGAGACCAGACGCAGAGCAACCCTCTATAACACTGAAGGACATTTTGGGAGAATTGCAGAAGCTGGGACAAAAGCAGGATCTCACCCTAAAAACGGTGGAACTAATGCTGGACCGGCTGGAGGAGCACAACCCTTTGGTTCAGGAGCAATTTAAGTGGGGAGAGATGACTCAACCAAAGAAGAGAACACTAAGGGGACGACTGAGAAAGAAGGAGAAAAAGGAACAGAACATGTTAAGGAAAAGGATCTATCAACACAAGGTGAACTAACGAGGAGAGTGAAGAAAGGTGAAGGGCTAAAGCTAAAGCAAGAAATATTGGACCAATCAGAGCCCCAACAGAGAGTTAAAAATACTGATGGGGTGCCACAGAATGCGGTCAGACAGCCCATCAAGACCTGGATAACTATTGCCCTCCAAAGAAATCCTATCAAGCTTCCTAAGAGGGGCAACGCCAATAAAATTGGAAAGCTCTCCAACAGAAGGAAAAACAAGGGGAAAAATGCGAAGAGGAGAGAAGGATACCTTAAGGAAGGTTACCTTAAAGAAAATGCGCCCCTCCCTATAGTGTTGAATACAAGTGAAGGGCTGTGGAACCGTGATCCTCCAGAGGTGGGTGAGGAAGAAGCAGAGTCCCCCAAAGAAAATGGGTAGATAAGACTCCAGGGAAAAAGAATCAATCAGAACTAGTTACCTAATCGACAAGGAACGGCTAATGGACATGAGGACTCTAACTATTTGGCTGAAGGGTTTTAAGAACTTAGGAGCGAACATAATAACAACAATAATAATAATAAAGAAAAAGATAATAGCTTCAAGAGCTATAAGGCGATCTGATAAGAACAGACAACTAAAGAAGACGAACAGAAAGAACGAAGGGATGACTTGAAGAACAAAGAGAACTGTAGCAGATACAGGAGAATAATACCAGTGACCCAAGAAGAAGCTTTCTATTCTATCTCTCTACCCTTGCCTAGTGCTTTCCTTACAGGACTCCAGATACCACCCTCCACCCCCCTCCCCACCCCCGACGCCCACTCTACCCCCCCCTCATTGCCACTCTACCCGCACTCGCCCACCGCGAAACAGCCCCTCCTCTCTTTTTCCACCCCACTACCCCGAGCCCAACTCCTGGCCCTCCCTCTTTTTCTCCTCGTTTCCTACTGCCCTCTATCTGTAATTGTTCCTTCACTTTTTTTGTTTATGAGAAAACCCAATAAATATATTTCAAAAAAAAAAAAAGAACAGCAACTCAAGTTAGCAGGCAATTGCACAGTAAGGCAGCTATGTTCGGAATGACCCAAAGCTGCTTTCATGTCTTCCTTTTATACCCCAGCGGGAAAGGGAAGGAGCAAGAAGGCGGATGTAAGAGTGAGCTCTGAAAGGGGGAAGAGCAGGAGAGCAATGGTGTGACTACTTTGAGGTGCTTTTAAATATTTCAAAAACTATTAAAGATAATTACAGGGGTAAAAACAAATGAAACTACATAATACAATCTATAATTTTGTTCAAATTTCACGCAAAAAATGTTGGTTGGAATCAGAGATACAGCATTTTGAAATATCTCTTATATACAGTATATATATATTCACTTTAAATTAGAATCAGGATCTGGTGAAGGGTGCACAAATGTGAGGAAGTGGTTTTATCTTGTCTGAGATATGGGTTTTGGGTTTGTGTGTGGTTTGTAATACATTGTGTGCTCTTGTTTGGTTATGGTGAACTCATTAATTAAAAAATACTACAAATAAATAAAAATCAGGATCTATTACTCAAACATATTACTACATTTTTAGAACTACATAAAATTACCTTTACTATGGTACCTAGTTATTCATAAAATATTTGATAGTATAGAAGAAATCACAATATAAACTTATAAAGCAAGCACATGGTTGATATATACCTGGAAACACCATAAATCATGTTTAAATGTACGCCTCTGGAGTTTAACCTGGGGAGTCCGATTCTGATGTCAGTTTCAGTGGATTATGTCATATTCATGTCAAACTTTTTGATTAAACATCTGCAACATCAAAACTTGATGACTTCCACCATGTTGCCTATTGCTGCTATTGCACTATAAATTGGCAGAAAGTTAGGTAATAGTGTAAATAAATTATCAAAAATTTGGTTAAGATAGTACTTGCAGTTCTAGAGGAACTCTTAATGTCAGGGCTGGGAGACTTGAGCTTAGGAGAAGTTCAGGTTCCCAGCCTGCCATGAGATTGCACCGACCTTTGCCCCAGTTCCTTGGTGACCTTGGCTCCAGTTGCGTAGAGACTGTGCTGAGTCAGACGGGAGTGATGTAACTTCCAGGTGTGTGCGGGGCTGCGGAGGGAAGTGAGGTAACTCCTCCGAGCCTGGACATTGGACAATTGGACTCATAACGCTGACTCATGGACCCATGAGGTCACATCCCTTCGGACTATGGGATATGCTGACTCACCCGGATATGGTGCAACCCTGCTTGGACATTGCATGGGCAATGGGAGGGGGCTAGGGGTATATAAGGTGTGTTTGGGTGGCGGGCCGGTGCTTTTGCTTCACATGTGTCGTACCTGCAATAAAATCGTGTTGGACCGTACTTCAATCTACGTGTGATCCTTACCGAGTGTTGGAAAGTCGTTACACTTAATTTTTCCTTCTCAGAATGGTACGGTAGCAAATATCTTCCTCCCACTCCCTTAACTTGATCAGCCACTGCCAGAAAGGACAGAGAGTTTCATCTATGCTAATGATCGTGCCATCACAGCCCCAAGCAAGGAGCTTTGAAATGGTTGAACAGAAGCTCTCCAAAGCTTTTGGTGTTCCTACTGCCTATTACAGGGAAAACTAGCTGATTCTTAATCCATCTAAAACACAGACATGCACTTTTCATCCTAAGACCAGACAAGGATCTCGAACTCTGAGGATTACCTAGGAAGGAATCCCATGGAGCATTGCAGCACACCAAAACACCTGGGAGTTACCCTGGACTATGCTCTGACCTACAAGAAGCACTGCTTGAAAATCAAGCAAAACGTGGGTGCTAGAAACAATATCATATGAAAGCTGATTGGCACAACCTGGGGATCACAGCCAGATATAGTAAGGACATCTGCCCTTGCGCTTTGCTACTCTGCTGCTGAGTATGCATGCCTAGTGTGGAACACATCTCACCATGCTAAAACAGTGGATGTGGCTCTTAATGATACATGCCACATTATCACAAGATATGTACACCGAACACCACCAGAGAAATTATACTGTTTAGCCGGTACTGCACTACTTGACATCCGCCAAGAAGTAGCAGCCAATAAGGAAAGGACCAAGGCAGTGACATCTCTGGCCCATCCCGTTTGAATATCAGCCAGCATGCCAACTCCTTAAATCAAGAAATGTTTTTCTAAGATCTACAGATACTCGCAGGAACACCTCAGCAAGAAAGAGTCCAAAAATGGCAGGTTAAAACCTGGAAACTCAAGTCATGGCTGATACTGAATGAGAGACTCCCCCCTGAGTACACAGAAGACCGGGTGACTTGGAAGGCACTGAACAGACTGTGTTCTGGCACCACGAGATGCAGAGCCAAGCTTAAGAAATGGGGCTACAAAGCAGAGTCCACAACATGTGAGTGTGGAGAAGAGCAAACCACAGACCACCCATTACAATGCAACCTGAGCTCTGCCACATACACAATGGAGGACCTTCTTATAGCAACACCAGAGGCACTCCAAGTGGCCAGCTACTGGTCAAAGGACTTTTGATATAATGCCAAGTTTAACTTTGTGTTTTTTAAATACATTAGAACTGTAGCCTTGGCCCGCTTCTGATACGATAAATAAATACTCCCTTAACCTACATCACCTTCTTTAGCTATGGATAAAGGTGTAAGTGGCAAAAAGTACCAGTTAGAGATCACTTAAGTGAATGTGTTATTTTATTTATCAGATGCTAGAAAACAATGAGGCAGCACTTTTTTGCCTGCACTTCTGGGACATATTTTATTATATACACACAGTTCAGTATTTTAATCATTAAGCTCAAGTCCCTGTGCAGAAGGCATTTCTCTTCAGGGCTCCTGCTAACCATCCATGCTCTTTGCCAATAGACTATATTCTGTTCCATTCTTATCTTCAACCAATATCCTGAGCATGCTTCCTTTCATATTTTTGGAAAGATATACAGATATTTCAGCTGACTTTGGAGTTCTCCCAGCCTAATGCTACCTCTGTCTATTGCAGGGTGCCAGATGGTGCCAGTTTGGAAAGATAAAGATCAATATTCAGAAAACTGAGTTTGTTATTAGAGCATATGATAAATCTGTCATTATAAAATAGTGTTAAAAGGGCACAGAGTTTGTCTTCACCAGCAATGCATATCTGACTTTCAAAGACTGCAAAAGATAAATATATGCCTTTATTTCTTGCCTGAACAGAAGCCAAGCCCTGAAAAGAAAAAAGCAGATAGTACCATCTACATAATTATATTGTTTGGTTAAGCAAAGACAGACACTCCCTGGGTAAACTGCTTATAGAAAGCAGTGCACTGTTCATAGTCTGCTTTGAAATGTACTTTCTTATCTATAAAGAGGCATATATGCTATTTAATTGAGTGAATTGACATATTTATTGTAATTTTTAGTCTACATTTTCCTGGTTTGACATATGGACTACAATAGTACTTAACAAAAAGAAATTTGTCCTTGAAATTTGAACTGTGTATTTCAGAAAATATTCTCACCTGCTTCCACCATTCTGCTTTATAGGCTGAATTTTCATACTACAGTACTACTTTTGTACACACCTCATTACAATCTCCATACATGGACTCGACATGTGATACACCCAGTAGTTACCATGGATCAGTCAAGAGTTTATTTTTTCCAGAATTTCTCACACAATGGATCCTCTAGTACAGGCTTTTTACCATACATTTCACTGTGTTGACAAAGGAGTGACAAAGAAGTGGAACATTGGCTGAATTAATGTAACATAAATATAAAATCAGAAGAATTATTATGAACTAAACCCATAACTTCACACTGTATGTGCCACCGTGCAATTAAAATGTGTTATGAGAACAACTAATCTATGTGAAGTGATCTTGTGGCTGCTCCATGAAAAGCAGTAATGCCAGTCAGGAGAAGCCCCAAACAATTTATATAATCCTTTAGCATTATTTGTTAGTTCGTGTACTTCTTTGCTTTACAATATTTCCAGGACACCATAGTAAGAGCTACTTTGCACACTCTGTTCAACTTACTTGAAAGAAAAAAAATCAATAATAAAATACTTTGGAAATTGTTGTTTCTGGTTGTTGTTGCATCTGTGTTTGCATAACCCTCCTCTAACTAATTGGAGAATCAAGCTAAAATATGAGGTGAAGATGTTAAAATCAGTACTAGCATACAAAGGGAATCATCATTAAAATGAGGACACAGAATGCTATCTGAAAGACACAAATAAGGCAATTAATAAACAACTACAAAGACGCTATTATGCAGAAAAAATGAGATCTCAATTCAAGCATACTCATCTTACCTGTATTCTATTTGCTGCCAGGACATGATGGACTCTTCAAAACTGAACTTTGTACACTTGGGTAATTAACTGGAGAGGGCCAAGCCTGCTGGTTAAGTCTAGCCTAGTTTGGCAGATACTTGGTTATATAAACCAGCAGCAAGATGTTCCCATGGGAATTAACTAGCCAGCAAATTATTTCTCATTGGAGACTGAACCCATAAATTATTCTTTGGGGATACCTAAGTTGTACGTCTCTAATGATAGTTAACCTGTATATTAGGAAATAAATGCTAATATTACAAAATGCCAATAAACCACAGGTGAGTTTTCCCATGAGACAATAAAAACTGAGTAAGTGCTGTATTCACAACTTTTTGCCACTTTAAATATTTGAGTGCACACAGTAAGGCAGATAGAACGAAAGGGATACTGGGCAAGAAAGGCAACAACTATGACACTAAGCTTCCGTCTCTCTTCTTTAACCACAGGAATGCCAATCATGCAGCCTTTCAGTATTATTAGACTGTAATTCCCAGCATTGCTCTCCGTATTTTATATAGGTTAAGGCAACATCTGTAGGGCTATCTGATTCCTACCCATGCTCTGCTGTCTTTCAGTAAAGGAACATACATTGCAGCAAAGCAACATATTTGAATAAGCAGTCAATCATTATCCTCCCACAACGATTGAGGCTTACATCTATTTTTGTTAGAGGTATTGCTTATGTAATCCTTACAATATATCCAAATGCAAAGTGTTTCTTGGAAATCCAAAAACAGGTGATTTGTTAAGGGCGTCATCAAGAAACATCTCAGAAGAGAAAGCAGACTATGTCCATGGAAGAACCAGAACTTATACGTGAAATTGCAGGCCTTCCTCTAACCTACTTTTCTGGGTCAGACATTAAAGCGCCCAACATACATGGAAGGGATGGATTGTTTGCTTCCTCACAGAAGACAAAGGAGACTGACAGATTTGCCCTAAGGTCAGAGCTTAGAAAAATTACTCCTGTTTTTGCTACAAGTTCCAGAACCCTTCCGGTGACAGATAGAAAAGGAAGTGGCAGCATGATTTCATATTTGAATTCTTGAGGAACATTTGTGTGGATTCCATTTGGACCTCATATATCTTAATATTTAATTTACCAGCTAGACTCAGGACATTGTCTCTTGTCATCATTGTTTGCTTATGTTCTTCCTTCCTGGAAAATATTTGATCCAGCATGGCATTTACCAGTGGGAGGAGTCCAATTTTTCTTCCTCATTCCTCTCCTTAGCCATCAAACCAGGCATGAACTAGAAGCAGATCACTCAAAAATAAATACAAAGCACTGAGCAACCAACCTATCAGGAGTTTATCAGAGACAATCTTTGTCATTGGAAGTCTATCAAGTGATGAGAGAACTGGACAACAAAATGAGTGGACTGTAGCATTTAAGAAATAGAAGATGAGATACAGAAGAATAGAAGACAGTTATCAAAGGGGATGGGGCAATAAGGTGTGGAAGCTGGCTGGCAGTTGTATGTAAATGCACCTTAGATAAGAGCCTTGGAGCTATTTATTGAACAGAGGATGTGTCAGGAGGTTCCAACAATCTGAAACATCTTCTGCCCAAATATACTAGCATGTATAATCACTGAAGCTCCTTATGGTTTTGTTTTGACCCGCATATGATGTAATATTTGCAAGAAACCAATGGAAGAGATCTCCCAGAATGTTGGGGTTTAGCACCTCTAATATGCTGAGGTCACTCAACTCTCTCTCATGTCCATGTAAATTCAATGAAGTAATTTCAATTCTAAATTAGTATCTGACTTCAATAACAGGCCAGATGAGAGTTAATGAAGCTTAATGCAGGCAAGGCAGAAGTGATCATGGACAGTTGAAAAGCAGATCTGGAAACACGGATTGAACCTGTACTGGGTGAGGTTGCACTTTTATTTGAAGATGTAAGTTCACAGTTTGAATGTATAAGCAGTCCCTGAGTTACAAATATCTAACTTACATTGAATTATACTTAAGAACAGTGGTGAGATAACAGGAAGTGAGAAGAAATCTAACCCCTAGGAAGGGAAATTAACTCTTGAAAGAGTTAGCAAGGGATAAAGATGTCTCAGCTATAGCTTTATCACAAATCCTTGTTTCCACAATAAGCCAAAATTTTGAAAATGCAATTGTTATAGGGAGAAAAGTATTCTGAACATGAGCACAAACAGTAAAAGAAATGTTATATGAGTGTTAATCCTTCCCTATGCTATCCAAAGCTAAAATATAGATTTTTTTTGCTGCAGCTACACTTTAAAATGTACCTATTCTGACTTACATACAAATTCAACTTAAGAACAAATCTTTCTTGCTTATAACTTTGGGACTGCCCATGCTCCTGATCTCAGTCCAAAACTTCTTTTCTGAGATGGACTTTGATGCCTTTCTACAGTAAGGCTTATCCATCCCTGGAACTGTCTGAACTGATGCACACGGAACATGTCCTTGTTACTTTAAAAGAAAAGATAATTTTCAACATTTTTAGAGGTATTGTTGAAAGATTTTGTTGAGTTTTAAAAATTATAATATTATAAGATTCTATTTTCCAAAGTGACTGGAAGTAAGGAAGAAGTAAGGAACAATGGAATTAACAACAAAAAAGTCATTTTTAAAAAAAAACAGCAACAAATTAACAAATTACTTTTAAATACTATAATGACTACTATGACTGAATGTTTCAAATTAACTTTCTAAGTGCTAAAATCAAAAGCTATTATATCACTATTCTGCCTTTCCTTCCTTTATGAGTTTTCTGTGGTAAGAAAATAAAATGAAAATAACAATGGGAAAACACAGGAAAGTTACAAACTGAACACGAACACTACATAATTCTGTAAATAAGACTCAATGATTGCATGGCACTTTGCTTCTTCACACAAGACCTGCCAAGAAGGAAAATCCAGACAAGTTGCATAGTTGATGTTTCCAGGCAAGGTTTTCAGCCTGATTCATTCATGAAATTTTATGAGGAAATCCAGATGAATCCAAAAGGGAACATTTGCATAAGCTGATGCATACGTATTAGATGCATATTTTTATATAATTACTATAACTTTAACAAAAATGCATTTTACCATAGTCAGCTGTATCCAAATGACCTATATATAACATCAGAAGCAATTTTGTAGACCTGATGTTACCATAACAGGGAGATTTCCTATTAAGCAACATGTTCCAACAAGATTGTAAATACATTGGGAGCTTTTATGCTTGACTCACAAAACTCACTTTCAAATTCTACTCCAGTCCTACAAAATTTAAAGTACCAAAGAGACCAGTCTCTGTCCTAGAGTTTGGACACAAATGTCATTGGTACACCAACACAATGATTGTTGCTCTCCAAGGCCCCTTCTACACTGTCCTTATATCCCAGGATCTGATCCCAGGTTATCTGCTTTGAACTGGATTAAATTAGTATGCACTGCCATATAATCTCTGATAAACAGATAATCTGGGATCAGATCCTGGAATATAAGGACAGTATAGAAGGGGCCGAAGAAATGGGTGACTGCAACCAGTGCTAGAGCATAGGGCCACAGATGTTGATCCAGATTCAAGTTGTGTGTCTCCAACAGCAAGTTGGAATTGCTAATAGGTATATCTGGTTCCATTGATGCTGAGGCCTGTAAAGTCTATGAGGACGAGGAGGGGTACGTTTTGGTGGAATCTGATGTTTTTACTTCTGACCCTGTTACTTCTGTGGGGGAAAATGTAAGTGTTCCTCCTGATGATGGAAATGTTCCGGTTAAATCTGTATTAGGGAAACAGAAAGTGGTTCTCATGAATCTGTCAGAGATTGACCATGAAAGGAATGTGGAAGAGACAGGAGCTCTGCCTATAATTCAACTATTACAGTTATGAAGAGATAGTGCGAAGCAGAGACGAATTCATTGTTCCCAGAGGCTGAAACATAAGCAAAGGGAACCCAGGTGTGAGAAAGAGTGAATCATAGGTAAGCCTTAGAATTCTTACGTGTTTTGAGATAATGTTCATTGGGAGATCAACACTGGATATTAATGAGTCAAGTTGCTTGTCTTGAGAGCTCCGAGTTAGGAGTTCTGTATCTTGTTTTCCTGTTTAAGATCAATGGCTCTTGATTGGATTACACTTCTGGGTTCAAGTTTTTGTCCCTTTGGATATTGTTTTGGTTTAAGTGTTGAAAGCCCTGGATTACAGTTTCTTGTTTTACCCTTTTGGAATTTTGGATTCATATTAAAAGTTGGTCACTGCTATTTGTTACTCTCAATAATATCAAGCTTATGGATATAACTTTGAAAATGCTTTACAGTCTGGTTTTTTATTGTACCTTAGTTATTGCTTAGTGTGCTGATTTTTTAATTACTTTTGGATTACTGTCTACGCATTTTTGAAACTGCCTTTTCTATTATATACTCTTTTCTTAATAAACTTATTACTTATTTTTGAACTGTGGGGTGTTTGTGTGAAAAGGTGTCATGCAGGCGGCTGGGCTACAACAATTGAAGCCGTGACTGGTTGGCTGTGTGCCAGCCGGATGAAGGTGAATCCGTCGAAGACGGAGATCCTGTGGCCTGGTCGCCCTGGGCTGGGTGGGTGCCGGTTGCCTACCCTGGATGGCGAGCAGCTTAGCCCGTCATCTTCGGTTAAGAGCTTGGGTGTTCAGTTGGACTCCCTGCTGACCATGGAGTCCCAGGTCTCCGCGGTCAGCAGGGCGTTCTTCTTTCACCTCGACAGGCTGGCGACTGGCGCCCTACCTGTCCAGGAACGACCTGGCGACGGTAATCCAAGCGACGGTCATCTCAAGACTGGACTACTGTAACGCCCTCTACGTTGGCCTTCCCTTGTCGACAATTCGGAAACTCAAGCTAGTGCAGAATGCCGCTGCTCGCTTACTGACGGGCTCGTCGGTGAGGGAGCATATTACGCCCATCTTCCGGCAGCTGCACTGGCTTCCCATTGAGTACCGAATCGCCTTCAAGGTGTTGGTATTGACCTTTAAGGCCTTACACGGCCTAGGGCCTGCGTATCTGAGGGACCGCCTTACCCCGTATGTACCCCCGAGATCACTGCGGTCAGATGAACAGAATCTGCTGACGGTACCATCAGTCCGCTCCTGCCACCTATCTGTGACCAGACAGAGAGCAGCAGCTCCAGTGCTGTGGAACTCTCTCCCGGACAGTGCTCGAGCTATTCCCGAGCTAGTACCATTTAGAAGGGCTTGTAAGACCGCCCTTTTTGGTCTGGCCTTTAATTAAGGCATAGAATGACTGTATCCCAAGAACCATGTTGTCACCCTGCACCTCGAAATGTGTCAAATTGTGTGTTTTTAATGTGTTTTATTCTTTTATTGTAGGGCCCCATGTCTGCGACATGATGCCCATTTATATTGTTGTACCCGCCCCGAGCCTGTGGGGAGGAGCGGTATACAAGATCGAAGAAATAAATAAATAAATAAATAAATTGATATGCTTTAACTAGGTTCTTCCTGTTCATACCACTAGTTTCTTGAATCATGTCCAGGTTGTTGCTAAACAATAGAGCCATGCTTTTTTTGTTGTTCTTTCGTTCAGTCATTTCCAATGCTTCCCTTTTAGTTAAGAGGCAGGAAATTCAAAAAGTCACGGACTTATTGACCCGCCCTCGTATCTATATATTTTGTTGTTCATTTCGTTCAGTAGCTTCCAATGCTTCGTGACCTCATGGACCATCCCACGCCTGAGCTCCCTGTCGGCCATCACCTCCCCCCGCTCCTTCAGAGTCAAGCCAGTCACTTCAAGGCTACCATCCATCCATCTTGCCCTTGGTCGGCCCTTCTTCCTTTTTCCTTCCATTTTCCCAAGCATAATTGTCTTCTCTAAGCTTTCCTTTCTTCTCATGATGTGGCCAACGTACTTCATCTTTGCCTCTACTATCCTTCCCTCCAATGAGCAGTTGGGCTTTATTTTCTGAAGTATGGACTGGTTGGATCTTCTCGCGGTCCAAGGTACTCTCAGAACTTTCTTCCAAGAGAGGTCAGACCAATAATGATCCCTGGGGAAGGTAATGGCAAACCACCCCAGTATTCTTGCCAAGAAAACTAAATGGCTCAGCCTACTAGTCAGGTGATAAATGTTGATTCAGGAGCCTGTTATGCTCAAGGTTAAGGTTTTTTAAGGTTATCAAATGATTCCTTCAAGGATCTTTATCTTTAAGCTGCATTTGGACAGGACAGCCCTTCAAATTAGTAGAAGCACATATCAAGAGAGCAGTGTTTTCTGAAAAGGAGGGCACAGACACAACTTACAGAAATAAAATAAGAGTATAAGGTTATTTAGATGGATCGATGGCTGACATATATTGTTACTTTCTTTTCCCTGCTTCCCATTATAAAGAAATATTATACGATTATGAAGTGCTACACTGCATTATTATTAATGAAAATGCTTTCCCCACAGTACAATATACAAAGATTGCATGAGAAGGTTCATGTTCAGTTGATGAGATTATGTGTCTGCAGGAAGCTCATTGTAAATCAATCTGTTTTTAAAAGATAATGTTATTATTAAAATGTTAGCAGTTATAATCATCATCAATACCATCTGTTTTTATTTATCTTGAACCACACCTAAAGTACATTGCATAAAGTTGGTGATGGATTTTATTTTGTTTTTAAGAGAAAAGCAACTGCCACCTATTCATCTAAGGAAGCTGTGATCAGGAAACTCAGCAATCTGAAACACCTTGTGCCCAAAATACTTTATGCATATATTGCTCTTGGCCCGTGAAATCCCTCAGGATTCTCTTTTGTTTCCCTTGCTATTTTTCAGCAGAACAGCAAAAGATATTAAAGAGCAGCTCAAAACCTTAGTCTTGTAGCTGGCAAGAGACTAGGACAGAGTAGAGAAGCCCTTCTTTAACTGAGGTGCTCTATTATTGAAGTGGAAGGGAGGCATTCACTCTGGAGCTATCAGGCATACTTGATGGAAAGCTCAGCACTAAGGCTGAAAACAGGGCATCATTGGGATGGTTTATGTTTGATTTTCGAGTTGTTAGAATCAATTCATCTCCATCTCCCTAGTGGACTTTCCCCTGCTTCATTGGCCAGCACCAGAAGCCAACAGTTTGAAGGTTTTGGTATAGATCAGTGGTTCCCAAACTTTTTTGGCCTACCGCCCCCTTTCCAGAAAAAAATTTACTCACCGCCCCCCTAGAAATTATTTTTTCAAAATTTTTAATAGCAGTTAAACAGAAAGATATATGTATTAATGTTTCTACCTCTTTCGTAAAATTAAATGTTTTAATGTGTTTTAATTTTAATTTAAATGTTATTTTAATTGCATGTTGTTTTTATGCCATTGAAAAAAGAAGGGGCCGGCACTGGACAAGCAAGGCCCACCTTGAAAAGCACCTCCCGCTTGCCAGGCCCAGCAAGGCGCGCTTGCGAGTACGTCCCTATTGGAAGAAAGAGGCAATACACATGACTGCGCCGTGGGCGGGGTTGACGAGAAGGAGGCGCGCGCTGCGGTTTCCACGGCAATGCCTGCCCGAGGATCGCGCGCTTTTGACTGTGTCCCTGCGAATTGGAATCCCCGGGTAGGCGTTGCCATGGAAACCGCAGCACGCGCCTCCTTCCTCTTGTCAACCCCGCCCATGGTGCAGTCCTGTGTATCGCCTCTTTCTTCCAACGGGGACATCCTCGCAAGCGCGCGACCCTGCAAGTGGCAAGCAAGCCTGGCTCACTCCACCGCCCCCTTACAAGGGTTCAGTGCCCCCCAAATTCTCCTGAGCCTCCCAGCGCCCCCTTGGATCACCCCACCACCCACCAGGGGGCAGTACCGCCCTCTTTGGGAACCACTGGTATAGATTATAGATTCACTTTAGGCTTGCCATCAGAAACAACTTGAAGGCATGTAACAACAATTACAAGGAGCAGATTTTAAGCTGACAATTTATTTTTCATTATAACTATGAAGACTGTTGGAATAAAATAATTAGAGCGGGGGGTTAGTATTATGAGAAACCGATAACATTTATGCTTTATTCACTCCTACAACAAAGGATCAGTCCAAGATAACAAAGATTCTACCAGCTTTTTATTTCTGGCCTTGTTGTTCTTTAAGCTCTTGGTTACCTCAGGATGATGACCTGCTGATCCAAAATAAAAATGCATCTTTTAACAAACAATATGGTTTTCTCAGATGGAAAGCATTTATATTATAACTTACAGATCTTGAGTCTGTATAGTTATAATTAAAAAGAAATTATCAGTTTGAAAAACTCTGTGTGTGTTGCCTAAAATACATTTCAACAGCATTCTGTTATGGAAACATTCCTCCATTCTCGGGTTGAGGCTACCTTTCAGAAAAAAAGTAATGACCATTAACAAAGGAAATCAAATGTACCAAGCAGAAATTTTGCCAATAATACAGGATGCCTCCAGGTGGGTAGTTCCTAACAATACTAATCAAAAACAGTCTGCATCTATTCCATCATTTGCTATTTCGTAGATTATTTTTGTAAGGAAAAATGGCAAATAAGCACTGAGAGAACATACAAGGGTTACAAATGCAAGTTAATGTCTGGAGGACCTCACGTTAAATCATGTCACTGAGAAGAGCATATGCATGAGTGACAATCAGTGACCTGGAATCTGTCTATTCCAATATTTTAACATTTTAATATTTTAATATTTTAATATTTTTAGTACTCTAAATGCTAAGCTGTGTAAGTCACCCGGAGCACATTTGTGGAGGGCGACTCATAAATAATAAAATTAGTTAGTTAGTTAGTTAGTAGACAGAGCAGTTTGAGAGTAAAAGCCTTATCTGAAATCCCTGTCAGACGTATCAGTCATGGGAGAATCAACCTTGCCTAAGAAACACTGTACATGCATTAAAGTTCTGTTGAAATCCGGGAGACAAATGCAGATTACATGTTTGGTCCTGTAGTGGATCTTGATGGGATGAGACCACAAAATTGTGTCAGCTTATCTAAGAGCAGTTCTACTCAAACCAGTTCTGCTGAGGAGCATCTACACAATCACCCCAGTCAGTGGGATGCTGATCACAGTATCCACTGATTGTGGATTGGAACCAAATGAGGAATGTTTTCTCAATGCACTGAGGACCCTTCTACACGTGCCTAAAAACCCAGAAGAAACCAGGATAAAAGGGGTGGCTAAATGACATTTGGGGAAAATGCAGGAGGAATCAAGTTAACAGCTGAAAAGCTGTCACGATGCAGGGTCTTGGCCCAGCCCCTTAATCACACACACAGAGACGGTAATCAGCTAACTATTTATTGAATAATAAGAAACAGGTGAAAAGGTGAATTGTCCATAAAAAGTATCAAAAAGTTTAGTCCAAAAGGTAAAGAGTCCGTAAGTAAAATCCAAAGACAAACGTGGCAAAGGCTCCGCAAAACTATGCGGATCAAGGACTTGGTCCGTGGCAAAGAACAAGGCAAAGTTCAGGAACAAACCCAAGAAACTTCTTGGCAAGGCTTGAGCCGGTAACTTGGCTCCTGAACTCCGCCGCTTCACTCCTCTTAGAATAGAAGTGGCCGAGCTACTGAGGATCCGTCCCATGGATCCTATACTTAATCCCTTGGCGAGGCCCCCGACGCTCTAGGCTTCTCCGCCAATCTGTGCTACGGGACCTAGCGCTTCTCTGGCGCTCTAGGCTACGGTGCCAATCCCTCCTGCTGGACTCAATGCTCCGTCTCCTATCAAAGCTCCGTCCTTGCCTCCCAGCACCTGGCTCACTATCTTCGTGAGAGCCGAACTCCCTTTCGGCTTCCATGGGCTCATCCTCCACTGTTTCCCTGATCCTTTCCTGCAACCCGTAACCACCTGGGTTCTCATACTGATCGGAATCATCACTCTCAGGGTCAGCCTGACTTTCCCAATTTTCATAGCCGTCAGGCCATTCATCATCCCAGGCCAGGCTCTCTGTGGGAGAGGAAGGCCCAGCTAACTCACCAGCCCCTTCCTCCATTTCCTCATCAGCTGCATCTGGCCCTAATGCAAGTGGGACCCCCGGTGCCGCCCCCTGCCCCCCAGGCACGAAAGGGAACTGGGTTGCTACAAAAGCACGTGTTTAAAAGGTGCACTTAAAACCCAATTCCGCCCTAAACATGCATACCTTCACATAACTGTATATCCCTACAGCCATGGAAAACATGTGATTTCCTTCTGAGCCTCCTGTGTACACTGCTGCAGCACATGTGCACATTTTAAAAGCCCAAAATATCTGATTAGGCTGTCAAAAATGGAGCCGTGGACACACAGGTGGCTCAATCTAAGCACAGTTGAAAAGCAATTAGGGCTCTCTGAAACCATTCCCTTGTTCTAATGTTTATAATACTAAACAGAGCATGAATTTAGAATTGGGTGAAGAGATAGAATAAGAAATCAGTGCTATCAGTGCTAGTAGTGTATCAGTGCTAGTAGTGTCCAGACAAGCGCTGAACATTTGGTGGTCTTGGATTTGAGCCCAATATGGGATATACTCTGATCAGCCACAGCGAATTTTCTGGCTTATTCCAGATTTTATGGTGAATTTTTAAAATGTGTTGTTTCTGGGTTAATACGTGCTGCACTGGGGTGTGTGTATTTTATGAGCCAGTTTCAGACTGGAATAATAATAATAATAATAATAATAATAATAATGCTTTATTTATATTCTGCCCCCTCTCCTCAAGGAGACGCAAGGCTGCTTACAACAAGAGGAAATAATGTACATACTATCAGTCACACTTACAATCCAAAAAAGGTTAAATCAAAACAAATCATAAAAGATAAATCACAATACATGGAAGAAATAAAATAAAAATAAATCCCAATAAACATATTAATTATAACTCATAAACATAATCCATATTACTATAAAACAAGACATATAGTATTTGTGTAGAATTACTCTAAGACACAACTCAGTGAAAGTATGTCTTACTAAGATCACCTGAGATCAATGTGTTGTTGAAGGCTTTCATGGCCAAAATCACTGAGTTGCTATGAGTTTTCGGGCTGTATGGCCATGTTCCAGTAGAATTCTTCCCTGACGTTTGCCTGCATCTGTGGTCAGCATCTTCAGAGGTCTGTTAGAAATGAGGCCAGTGGTGTATGTTCTTATCCAATGCACTGAGATGTCCTGGGTGGGAGGAAGAACCCTTGTCTGCAGCAAATGTGAATGTTGAAATTTGCAAGCTTGATTAGCATTGAGTAGCCTTGCAGCTGCAAGGTCATTCTGTGGGGGTATTTGCATAGAGGTAGCCTAGCTGTTGTTTACCTGGAGGAATCCTTTGTTTAACTGGCATTTGATTGTTTGCTGCCTGAAATTCCCATTTCTGTGTGGTGTTCTTTATTTACTTTTTTGTTTCTGGTGTTTTTTTAAAATATTGGTAACCAGATTTTGTTGATTTTCATGGTTTCTTCCTTTCTGTTGAAATTGTCCATATGCTTGTGGATTTCAATGGCTTCTCTGTGTAGTCTGACATGAAGTCTGTCAGAGTGGCTCAGCATTTCTGTGTTCTCAAATAATATTCTGTGTCCAGGTTGGTTCATCATTTTCTAGATAATTAGTCTGCTTTTCATAAGTGTTCTTTCTCACAACCTTGGACATTTCAGACACACACACACACACACACACACACACACACTCCACTGGCATCATTTCCACCAGACTTCTGAAGATGCCAGCCACAAATGCAGGCAAAACGTCAGGAAAGAATGCTACTGGAACATGGCCATGCCGCCTGAAAAACTCACAGCAATTCGAGATCAACTGTGCATCTAGGGCTTGCCTACACCGACATGAAAACCCACACTCACCCCGACTCAGCTCCTGCTGTCTTCATGATGTTGCTTCATTTCTGGTATTTTAGGTTAAACCAGGTTAATTTTGCTCTGCCCTGTTTCACTAAAAATTGGGGAATGCTCCAAAGCAGACCCGGGCATTTCATGGCCTGCGGGCCGCATGCGGCCCGCTGGCCGATTCTGACCGGCCCGTATAAGGGCCCCGGCAGGCAGGCAAGCAGAGCGGCCAACGGAGGGGAAGGGAGGGGGGAGAAGAGGAGGAGGCCAGGAGCAAGCACCGCCGCAGAGCATGCCTTCGTTCTCCTCTTCCCTTCCCTTCTGCCTCGCGTGCTCCCCTCCCTTCTCTTCTGCCTTGCTCTCTCACCCCTCCCTTCTCTTCTGCCTCGCTCTCTCTCCCCCCTCCCTTCTTTTCCAGCAACTACAATTCCCAATTGTCAAGATCTATTTTCCCCACACTCCACCAGTGTTCACATTTGGGCATATTCAGTATTTGTGCCAAGTTTGGTCCTGATCCAACATTGTTTGAGTCCACAGTGCTCTCTGGATGTTGGTGAACTATAACTCCCAAACTCAAGGTCAATGCCCACCAAACCCTTCTAGTGTTTCTATTGGTCATGGAGTCCTGTGTGCCACGTTTGGTTTAGTTCCATCATTGGTGGAGTTGAGAATGCTCTTTGATTGCAGGTGAACTATAACTCCCAGCAACTACAACTCCCAAATGACAAAATCAATTTTTTGAGTGATGGCCACTCCTTGGGTTAGTAGGTGTCTTGTGGCAGCAATTTTTGAGTTATGTTAATCTCACAAATGAACATTACATTTATATAATGTATAAATTGTTCTCAAGAGTCTGGAGAGCAAGCCCTATGGGGAGCGGCTTCAAGAGCTGGGCATTGATTGATTGATTGATTGATTTTATTATTTATGAGTCGCCCTCCACGTCAGTGCTCCGGGCGACTTACACATAAAACACATAAAAGAGTTCAATAGTTAAAAGCTAAAAGAATAGGAAAATTAATTAAAATAGTTCCAGTAACTCAGGCTAAGTCTGGAGGGTGTCCTTAGCCGTAAGCCTTTCGGAAGAGCCAGGTCTTCAGTGCGGTCAGGAACTGGGGCATGTCCCGGATAGCTCTCTGATCCGCCGGCATCAAGTTCCAAAGAACAGGGGCCGCGATGGAAAAGGCTCTCCGTCTCGTGGTGTCGAGGCGGGCCTCACTCACACCTGGGATGCGGAGAAGGTCCCTGTTTCCTGAACGCGACCTTAAATGAGCTGGTTCGGACAAGCGGTCTTTTAAATAAGCTGGGCCGGTGCCATGGAGGGCCTTAAAGGTAGCGACAAGATCTTGTGGATGGCTCTGAGCTCGACTGGCAGCCAGTGCAGGCGCTGTAGAGATGGCGCGATATGGCATCTCAGTGGTGTCCCGGTGAGGAGTCTGGCGGCTGCATTCTGCACTAGCTGGATTTTACGAGTGGTTGACTGCGGCAGCCCCACGTACAAAGGCATTACAGTAGTCCAGCCGTGATGTCACTGTGGCATGGACCGCATGAAGAAGAGAAGGCTGAGAGGAGACATGATGGCCATGGATGAATATGTGAGAGGAAGTCATAAGGAGGAGGGAGCAAACTTGTTTTCTGCTGCCCTGGAGACTAGGACACAGAACAATGGCTTCAAACTACAAGAAAGGAGATTCCATCTGAACATTAGGAAGAACTTCCTGACTGTTAGAGCCATTCAACATGGAACTCTCTGCCCCGGAGTGTGGTGGAGGTTCCTTCTTTGGGGGCTTTTAAACAGAGGCTGGATGGCCAACTGTCAGGGGTGCTTCGCATCTCCACCTCTGACATTCAACCTGACTTTGATGCACTTGTTAAAGACCAGCAGAGACTTGATTTCTCTCACTGAATAAGAAAAAATAACTGAATAGCACCAAATGAGGTGATTAAACCAAAAATGTAGGCAATGTTTTTTTTATGTCTGTAGAAAACCAAGAACCTCTTTCCAGGAATAAGTGAAACTCAAAATGTGCTTAGAAGCGAAAATGATCATTAATATAATGAATCACAAATGATACAAATGTTCACATTTTGTTAACCATTGTTTTGTAAAATTTTAGTGAATAAATGTCATTTTTCCTATGACAACCTCTCTTTTTCATTGCTCAGAACATATACTCTTATCAGTCTTATTAATATATCAATAACACAATTTAGTGCCTTATTATTATTATTATTAAAGAAATTCAATTGATATTATGTAGAATGTAGTCCAGCTTTTAGGTGCGGCCCTCCATAATATTTTTTGGTTCCCATGTGGCCCCTTGGAAAAAATAATTGCCCACCCCTGCTCCAAGTTTGCTTGAAACTCCAGAGTATTCCACTGCTTTGGATTAGTGTAGCTGGCTGGATTATGTCCATTCAGACTGGCCTGCTGTCCATGTGGGCCACCAGCACCATCACCTTTCCCCTGCATTCATCAGTCCAAGGGAAAGGGGATAGATTGTGCCCATGTCACTGCTGCCACCACTGTCACCATGTGAGCTCCCGACCATCCCAGGCACCCCATTTGGACATCGACAAAAGCGCTAGCAAAACCAGGAAAAAGATGGGGAGATTGGCTCCTCCTTCTTCCTGGTCACATGAACACCTCTGACGATGTCAAAGCAAAACACCTGCAACAGCGAGAAACTCACATAGAGCTCTCTCTGCAGCTGGTTGGGAGCAGCAACAACAATATGGAAGGTGAAGTGACAGTCCAAATAGGGGAGATTGGAAACCGGCCAATAGTTGACTAATTGAGTGGGGTCCAGTGATAGTTTTTTCAACAGCGGTTTTATGAGAGCCTGTTTTAGGCTGGTTGGAATATTGCCCTCATGTACGGAGGCATAACCAGTTGGCCTTATCAAAAACAGACAGTGCAAACACAACATACAACATACACCTAGTCCTCTTAAAATAAAATACAAATATACAGGTATTTGTCAGCTTGGAACCAATGTAGCATAGCCGTAGATATATGCATCAACTATCCTTGTCTCCCCTACAC
The DNA here is from genome assembly GCA_030556195.1 of Anolis apletophallus. Classification (NCBI taxonomy): domain Eukaryota; kingdom Metazoa; phylum Chordata; class Lepidosauria; order Squamata; family Anolidae; genus Anolis; species Anolis apletophallus. Next base: position 95,209,908 of record JARBWK010000008.1, read on the forward strand.
CGCACCCCAATCTGGTCTATGTACTGTGATCTCCTTTTAGCAGCTTTAAACAAATAAAAGGCAACTTTTGTTGTCAGAATGGGGTTGTAACCAGCCAACAAAAATGGGGCTTTGGCCGCTGTATCCCAGATTGTTTTATTGCAAATAAAAGGCCATAAATATTGTTTCCTTTCTTTTTCATATAGATTGCAGTGATGTAAAGTGTGGTTCAGATTTTCGATTTGATTAACATAACTCAAAAACCACTGAGTAAATTGACACCAAATTTGGACACAATACACATATCAGGCCAACGAGTGACCATCACTCATAAAAACACTGAAAAACACAACAGAAGAGACTTTAAAAGCCAAAAAAACCCCAAAAATACATTACAACGCCTGCGCAAAACCACATATATACACATATACACAAATATATACACACACATATACACACATATATACACATACATATTGTTTTAATTAATGCTTTATGTACTGTTTTAATTAATGCTTTGTGTATTTTAATTGTGTTGTATTGTTGTAATTGTTTATATGTAGCTGCATCGAATCGTAGCCAAAATGTAAGCCGTCCTGAGTCGCCCTTCGGGGGTAGAGAAGAAACGGGGTAGAAATACCATAAATAAATAAATAAATAAATAAATAAATAAATAAATAAATAAATAATACAAAACACATATACACAGACTGGGCCACAGCACCGTGTGGCAGGGGACAGTTAGCCTTCGGTAAAAGCGATTCGACCTAAACCTTAGGAAAACAATCCCAATGGTAAGAGCTGTTTTGTTTGACTGTAGAATATGCTTCCTTAGAAAGTGGTGAAGTTTCGTTCTCTGGAGGATTTTAAACAGAGGCTGGATGGCCATCTGTCAGGAGTGCTTTGATTGTGCATGGCAGGGGGTTAGATGGGATGGCCTTTGTGGTCTCTTCCAACCTTATGATTCTAGTGTATCTATATAGCTGCACATGTGTTTTTACACTGATGGAGGCAGACCTGATATTCTGCCTTCATAGCAGGCCTTCCATTGCATCCTAAACCCACACCTTGCCTCCTATTCAGTGTACCAAATATAATAATGTGTCCTTAATATGTTTTCCGTGTTGTATACAGAGATCATGTGTCAAAATACACAAGGCTATATTACAAAAAAGAAAAACTAGGGAGCAAGGACAATGTGTATTGTGTTAAATGGCACCAATTTAATTACCGCCAAAGATCACCTTGAACAAGAAGTTTAAAAAAAGAAATAGAAAGGAGAATAAGTGATATTGTCTTTGTTTTCCTTTCCTGGAAGCATTAAATAATCATGGTCAGGGACAGAGGAGGGGAGCAACAGCAGTGACAAAGGAAGAGAGCAGTTTCCCTACAGCTTTATCTCATACTAATTATTCATCCCGGGGAGGGGGAGAGAGGAAGAAACAAAATGAAACATATGATCATGATGTCAGGCTCCACTAAAAAGGAGGATGGGGGAGCCAGCATACCTTGCAAGGGACAGGGTTTCCTAGCAACTGCAGCATAAGGAACAGGTTGCTAAGTAACTGGGGAGTCTACAGGCACCAGTTCTGGCTATGCTGGATCCGGAAATGGACCATAAAAGGAATTGCCCCTATTCCCGTCTCCTGGTTGCCATAGCGATCACATATAAGCAATAGATCCTGAGTTAAGAGCCCCAGTTTAAGAATACATTTCTTATTCTTTTTAACATAGCTCCCAAGTGAACCTATCAAAGGATCCCTGCTGGCACTACCTGAAAAAGACTGCAGTGATAAACAGAGTAACAAGATCACTTGGCATGAATTCCAAGGCGCGAAGGCAGCCATCAACACACTGGAGCACTCCCTGATGTGTCAAACTACAATTCCCATTCTCCTGCCCGCATAGTCAGCCAGTGATTGGATTTGTAGTCATATTTTGAGAGTGTGGTGTTGCAGAAGTTTCAATACATGCATCACACTGCAATTGTGAAGTATTTTAAGAAGCTTCAAACAGGTAAACCAAATTAGTAATCAAAATCTGACCAGATAGCGTAAAAGAAAAGGAGGGCATATACAATAACCAACACAGAACATATGGGATCTGTTAGTGACAAATGCCATTAAGACTTACAAGAGTCTCTGGTCTTCTTCTTTTTTTGGCGGGGGGGCTAATAAAGGATTTCTAACTGATATATTTTGAGATATATTTTTATCAAATAGGCAGCAATGCTTACCTGGGAATAATCCCCACCCTATGGCCACTGCCATTGAACCCAATGAGACAAACTCAATGTGTATAGGACTGCACAAAGAAAACAAGGAAGCAAAGATAAGACCAAATATATTATATAGTACAACTATGTCCTGCCATGAATTGAAATTTGAACAAGAAAGAAGGAAATTTGAACAAGTATTTTATGTGTATTTTAATCCAATTGTATGTAAACTGCCCTGGGTCTGCAGGGAGGAGCAGTATACAAAATCGAATAAATAAATAAATAAATAAATAAATAAATAAATAAATAAAGGCAAAACCAGCTATTTTAATAAACCCTGCAAAATATAAATAAACCCAGGTTTTCAAGTATTCTCTGTTTTCAAGTATTCCAGATGTCTTATTTGCCTCTTAAAAGAATATTTGGTTGCAAGTTTGTTCTAAATTTGGTTACCCAATTAATATCTAGAGCAGGAATCCTCAAACTAAGGCCCAGGGTCGGATACGGCCCTCCACGGTCATTTACCCGGCCCTCACTCAGGGTCAACCTAAGTCTGAAACGACTTGAAAACACACAACAACAATCATATCTCATCAGCCAAAAGCAAGCCCATACTTCCCATTGAAATACTAATAAGTTTATATTTGTTAAAATTGTTTTTTGCACTACAAATATATGCGGTGTGCATAGGAATTAATTCATGTTTTTTTCACATAATCCGACCCTCCAACAGTTTGAGAGACTGTGACCTGGCCCTCTGTTTAAAAAGTTTGAGGACCCCTGATCTAGAGAGATACATAGCTAGACGTTAAGCAAGTGAGACCAATTCTTATGATATGGTGGGTCATTATTTGGGTATAATTTTCGTTTTAGCTGCTTCCTGTTCCTTTGGTTGTTTGTCAAAATCAAGGCCCTTGTAATGTATGCTGAATGAAGGGGCTTTGTATGACAAATGCAAAATAGTACATATGCATTGCAAACAAGGCTGGAGTCCTGCTCTACCTCCTAACTAAATATAATGCATAGCATATAAATGGCCAAAAGATTTAATCCTATACAGGTAAATAGAGACATATTAATTTCATTGGGCCAAAGAACTGTGTATTAGATATATTGTCATTTTCTAAACACTGTAATCTGAAAATAGGGAAGTACAACTTAGAAACAATTGTGTACAAGGAAAACGAAACAGCAATCAGTACACAAGGGATTGGAGATTTCAGGAATTCCTTTCAGGCCAGCTGAACATAGAAGCAGGCACAGGGACAAGAGAATCGAAGTAAGTGGGTGATTGATAGCATATCAATCATGGTCCAGAATTGGTGGGAGCTGTATTTGTCAGGAAATTGTAATGAGATCTGGAATGGTTCCCGCCATTGCCAGTAGGTTTCGCATTTTTAGTGGCCTTGCCTAGAACCATATACAACTTATAGAGACCCTGTGTTGCTGGTGGATCTCATGAAAGGCTCACCACCACCCTCCTGGGAGTTTACTCTACAGGCTGGGTTTCACCGCCATCAGGACTCAAGCAACAAAAAGGCTCAGGAGGTCTGGTATTGGTGGTGCTCTGCTCTGCCTTGCTCCAATTGGCATATGTCCAATTGCTGAGTAGCCACGTGTAAAAAGCAACACATCTGCACCATTTCTTTTTGTGTCACCACAAATGGTTGGTTTACAAGGATCAAATTATACATCGCCTGCACACCAGAAATCACAATTTTTTTTAAAACTACTTCTAGATGTCCTCCTTTTTGTGTGAGTGGTTGGAGAATTTCCTCATCTAAGTATTGGCTTATTAGCAGTGGATTCCAATTTCCACAGGACCCTGGGAAACTTCTTGTTGTGTGCTTTCAAGTTGTTTCTGACCAATGAGGACCCTAAGGCAAACCTATCACGGGAATTTTTAAGGTTAGGAGGGTCCAACTGGGTTTTCATGGCCAAGCAAGGATTCAAACCTTGGTCTCCAGAGCCATGGTCTAAGACTCAAACATTATGCCATGCTGCCTCCCCTCTGGGATAATGAAGGCACTCCAAAATCACCACACTGTTTTGAGGAAGTCAATTTTGGCAGAGTAGGCTCCTCACAGACCACTGTTTCTAGTGCACTGTGGCTGTTTGGCCTCAGTGGTTCGCAGCAGCTGAAATAATCATGGCAGTGTGCCTTGCAAAGGAACTGGCATGCCCTGTCCCCACTTCATATCCAGTTATGGATGACTTTGGAAGGCTTGAGTATCTGTAGTGTGTGGAAGCTTGTGACAGTTGCCACATTAAAATAATCTCACTAATGTGACAGGGTGATAACTTCATAAATCAGTAAACACCTACACATCTTCTGCAGGACACCACAAACAGCACGAGGAGATTCATCAATGTGGAGATTTGTTTGGATGGGAGTGACATCTAAGTATTCTAGAACTCTGAACTTTGTGAGCCCAGGATGTGGGAATTTTTGTCCCATATAACTTGCTATTATAGCTTGTGAGATTGCAATACCATCACTTGTAATTGCTAATTAGGCATCTCCTTGGCTTTTCTTCGCGAACGAAGATCCAGGAAGGACTCATCCCACGCTTTCTACATGCGCGTTGATGATTCGGAGGTTAGATGTGTCCTTTGAGCCTGTACAATGAATTTTTCTGGTGGAGCACAGCGTGCGCAGAACTGGCCTCACCCTTTAAACCAAAGGTTCGTCTGCCGGGGCCTAGCAAGCTGGGACGTTGGCAGCGAGGTCCTCAGGTCATAGGTTCGAGTTTCCTTCTCTTAGATGGTTGACCTTACAGGGTTAAACGAGCACCATCTGCCCGGGTTTGAAATCAGAGTTTTCCTTCTCTTAGGATGGTTGCCAAAAGGCTAGAGAGCCCATCCTACGCGTTGATGCTCTTTGTCAGACCCTTCGTTTTCGGCGACGAGGAGTTTGTGTCACAGCGGATAGGCAACAGAAATATAGAAGTTTAATTCCCCATCGGCCCAAAAACTCCAGTCTCTGTTCGAGTGAATAATGAAACTCTCATTCAATTCACAAGGTAAATATATAACTTTGTATTGAATTGTATTTAACAATAACTGGCAAAACATCAAAAAACAACAGCCATCACAGCTACCTTTCTAAACATCCTTTCCTCACAGATATTAAATCCCAACTGTCAAATCCCAACTGTCACTTTGTAACTGACATTCCTCAAGGTTCCATTTAGCAGTCTTGAGACAGCGCCATCTGGTGTCAAACATGTCACACTGCAGGTCATCTCAAACTGCGAAAATATATCTTGTGCTGACTCATAAATTGCTATTCAAAATGCAATAATCTGACACTTCGGTTGTGACCTGTCTGGCATGGGAGGCCCTACCGGTGGCTATTATGCCACCACCAACATAGTTCACAACTTCAATAGGGTACGCAAGCCTCTCCCCCACAGCAAGGGGGCGCCAACGAAGAGGTAATTAGGCATACCCAGTTGAGAAAAGATGAATGAAGTCTCATTTCAGAACAGTGGACTAAGGTGAGATCAATTTCAGTTATTGCCTAGACAGGGCAAGGAACACACTGGAGCAGATATCTGGCCATTTCAAGGGCAGGTGGGATTGTGTTATTGGGAAAATGTTGCCTTAATAGTAGCCTCATCTGCAACTCTGTATAATATTTGTGTGATAAGGAGACCTGCATTGGCCCCATCCCATTGCTCTGTACTACAAAAAAGGGGGAGAGGCAGTTAGGAAGCATGCACCAGTTTCCTATAGAATGGTAGAATGCAGCCCTCATTTCCTTTCTATACTGCTGTTGTGGACAAAATGTGTATCATACCCATTGAATCTTTCTTATAATGCTGTCACTCACTATGAATGTATCTACTGTATCTTTTATGTTTGCTGGTGAGCTGTTGCCATTGCCTCGAGTTTCAAACCTGGCTATGAAATTATTCTCCAATAAAGTTGGTATTTCGTACTTTTCTCCACCAACTGATCTGGTGGACTTCCTCTGAAGTATGGAAATGAAGAGCACTTAATGTAAAATGCCTGCTTGCTGACGCTCTTCGGGCACTGGCATTTCTAGGATTCCAATGAGTTGGATCCAGAGCAGAACTAAGTTCAACATTTCTTAAGATTTTCTTGTCTTACATACAAATAGGGAAAATCATAGCCATTCCCTTAGGCTTCGGCCTAACTAAGAATAAGGTTAGATTTTCTAAGGCCACATAAGCGAAATTTCAACTACACACTCAGGGGCGGTCTAAGGTAATTTTAAATGGTAAGCGAACATTATTTTGGCGCCCCCCCAAAAAACATTATTCCCCCATGTAAAACAAATATACAATTATAATATCACAATACCATTAGTAGTATTATATTGTATCAATGTATATACAATATATTATACCATACTCATACTATATTATACCATAATTATATTATACTACATTACAATATAATTATATTATAATACTGTATATTGACCTTATAATATAATATAACATTCTATTATATTATTATTATATAATAATAGATACAATTATTTATTTAAATAAAATTATCCTCTACTAAATATTTTCATTACTCCTATAAAACTCAAATAACCCAAAATAAAGTAAAATAAAATATTATATATTACTATTTTGTACAATACCACTATACTGCAATATTGTTTGTAATATTACATGTAATATAAAATATATCATTGTTCTATTGTTCTATTGTATTTTTATTATATTGTATGACAATATTAAGCAGAACTGTATAATAATCAACAAGAAATGCAATGTAAATGCATCAAAATCAGAATATATTACCTACCACCCGTCTCATAATTCATAGGAGTCTCCCATAAGTCCAAAATTAGGATCCCAATGTAAATGTAAATAGAAAAACAGCCAAAATGTTCAAATGAGGTCGAATACAGGCAGCACAGCCTAGGCAAACTTGGGCCCTCCCTCCCTCTAGGTGTTTTGGCCTCCAACTCCCACAACTCCTCATAGCCTCAGGCCCCTCAGGTCTAGACAGAAATAGAGCCGAAGAAAGGAAGGAGGGAGAGAAGAGGTCACAGAGGAGGAGGAGGAAAGCCCTTCATTCATTCCTTCACTTACACTTCCTTCACTGATTCTTTTCTCCTTTCCTGGGGCCCAAAAGCAGGCAGCTGCGGCACTGCCTGAGGAACATCGGCAGGGCCAGGATGGCGCCCCCTTCCAAGATGGCGCCCTATGCGGCTGCTTACTTGGCCTACCTGTAGGACCGCCCCTGTACACACTACCTTCCTTGCAACTAGTAGCACAGTTGTAAGGATACATTTCTCTTGAGTTCAATTAGACTTATTTCTAAGCATGTAGGATTGCGACCCATAATACACGTCATTGAAAGTAATCTGTTTGATTGAACATAATGGTATTTATTTATTAAAACCCATACATATGAATGTGTTGCCAATTCTTACCTATGATACTATACTACTTTTTATTTGTTTGTCCTGTATGTGAAAGACCTATAGTCTAAGCACTAAACTAACTAACTACTACTTTTGTTTGTTGTTATTATCATATGCCTTCAAGTCATTTCTAACTTGTGGAGACCCCCAAAGTGAATCTGTTATGGGGGTTTCATGGCACAATTTGTTCAAAAGTACATTGGACTTGCCTAAGATCACCCAGTGGGTTTTCATAGCCGAGTGGGGATTTGAACCCTTGTCTCCAAAGTCATAGGACCTTATCAAACAGATGCCCCTCTCCATTTTGTTCCATTTCACTGACAATTGCTGATGAAACAGATGGCATGTGAGGTGCCTTGCGATAACCCGCACAGACGTCGGAACAAGGCATATTGCCGCCCTGTCACGGTCCCCATCAGACGGGGAAAAGGGTCATGTTGCATTTATTTATTTATTTATTCTATTTATATCCCACCCTTCTCACTCAGAAGGGAACTCAGAGTGGCTTTACAAACAACGGCAAACATTCAAGGCTGTGTCATAACGTAACAAAAAGCATAATTTTTTAAATTATAAAACAGTTAAAACATTCAAACAATTAAACATCTAAAACAGTAAATAAAAAAAAAGATTAAAAACAGCAATACAGCTTAAAATATAGTACCAAGTCTTCATTTCCAAACTTCTTAGTTTTCCCATGGTCATTCTTCAGATTGCTAGGGTCGAATTCCATGTTGCGCTACTCTCTGAACGTTTGTGTACTGCGCCAGGTATTGAGTCTCTTCCTGAAGACCAGGAGGAATGGAACCAGTCTGATGTCAATGGGGAGCGAGTTTCACAGCCAAGGGGCCTCCACTGAGAAGGCCCTGTCTCTTATCCCCACCAATCACACTTGTGAAGGGGGTGGGACTAAGAGCAGGGCCTCCCCAGCAGATCTCCCATCGGAGAGTAAGATTGTCTGGGGAGCCCTGCTCTCAGTCCCACCCCCTTTGCAGGCACAACTGGTGGGAACGAGACACGGGGCCTTCTCAGTGGTGGTCCTTCGGCTGTGGAGGGTGGGGCAAGTTTTGTTGGAGCCCTATCCCCATCATATGGGAAAAACATGGGTTGCTTACCTGTAACCATGGTTCCTTTAGTGGTCACCTGTGAATGCATACAAAAGATATATTCCAGCGCCTGCGCTTTAACTTCGGAAACCTTCATCAAAAGAATTAATGCTGAAGCCCCGCCCACCTCCCAGAGTATATATAGCCAGTGGGAGGGGCTACAGCCCTCAGTCCTCTCCAAACCGCGCGAACGCAGTTTAGAAAGAAAAGAGGGCATGACTGAGGGGAGGCGGGCGGGTTGTATGCATTCACAGGTGACCACTAAAGGAACCATGGTTACAGGTAAGCAACCCATGTTTGCCTTTGCGTGGTCACTGTGAATGCATACAAAAGATAGATTAGCAAGCCACTGACCTTGGAAGGTGGGAGTCATGCCACCGCAGAGAACAAAACCGCTCTACCAAAATCAGTCTCCCTTCTGGATCTGACGTCCATCTTGTAGTTGGTGACGACCACCTGGCAGCACGGCACACCGCATCCAGGGAAACGCCCCTCATGAACACAGCCGAAGTGGACACCGATCTCGTGGAATGTCCTCGAATCTGCTGTGGTGGCTCTTTACTGGACATCCGGTAGGCCAGCCATATCACCGCAACAATCCAGGCAGAGAAGCGTTGCGGGGACACAGGAAGGCCACTGGCATCCTTCCTATATTTTATAAAAAGCCTCGTAGTCTTACGCAGAGGTGCAGTTCTGTCAACATATAAAGCTAAAGCCCTGCGTACATCTAGCAAATGTAAGCCCTGTTCCAACTGAGAAGAGGGATTTTGAAAAAATGATGGTACCAAAATCTCTTGAGAGAGGTGGAAGCGGGAGACCACCTTGGGCAAAAACGCAATGTCAGTACGCAACACAGCCTTATCCTTATAAAACTTCAAATAGGGAGCATCTACCCGTAAAGCACAAAGCTCGCTAGCCCTCCTGGCAGATGTAATTGCCACTAAAAAAGCTACCTTCCATGTAAGGAAGGAAATGTCTACAGAGGCCAAAGGCTCGAAGGGGGGCTTTGCCAATGCAGACAAAACTAACTCTAGGCTCCATAAGGAAGCCACTGGTGCCACCGGGGGCCTAGCCCGTAACAACCCCCTAAGGAATAATTTGACCATAGGAATAAAACATGATGGACGGCCAGAGCCTCTCTTGTAAGAAGAGATAGCTGCCAAATAACACTTAACAGAGGAAAACGAAAGGCCTCCCTCAAAGAGAAAGGCAAGAAAATCCAAAACAGTAGAGGTGGGAGCTTCCAATGGGGAGCTTCCCTTCTCTAAGGCAAATTTGGAAAACCGAGCCCATTTAAAGGCATAAGAAGCCTTAGTGGAATCCTTAAGGGCCGAGTCCACTATAGCTCGGACCGGGGCAGACAGGGAGGAGAGAGAGGTGGTTAACCCGGAAGGATCCTCCAGGCCGTTAACTTCAGCCGGTGGATGTCGGGGTACAGAACCTGACCCCCCTGAGTAGACAAAAGGTCCGTTCTGTTGGGTAGATGATGGAATACCCCCCTGGACATGGTCAGAAGTGAGGAAAACCATGCCTGGCGAGGCCACCAGGGAGCTATCAGTATGCACCTTGCTCTGTCCCTCTGGATCTTGGCTATTACCCGCAGAAGAAGAGGGAAGGGGGGGAAGGCGTACAGCGACTGGTCGCCCCAATGGAGGAGAAAGGCATCCCCTAGACAACCCTGAGGAAGAGTCCCTTGGAGCCGGGAGCAAAACAGAGGGCATTTGGCATTGTCTCTGCTGGCAAAAAGGTCTATCTGAGGTCTCTCCCATGCCGCAAACAGCCGGAACACCTCCCGTCGGTGTAGGGGCCACTCGTGTGTCGACAAGGGAGATCTGCTCAGGGCGTCGGCCAGAACGTTCTCCTCGCCCGGCAGATAGAGGGCAACTAGGTGGATATGCCCGTCCAGACACCACTCCCAAATCTGAATGGACAAAAGCAACAGGGTCTTGGAGTGTGTCCCGCCCTGTTTGTTGATGTAGTACATAGTGGTCGTGTTGTCCGTGACCACTTGCACACATCTCCCCAGGAGGACCTTTTCGAAAGACTGTAGGGCCTTCATAACTGCCAAAAGCTCGAGGACATTTATGTGAAAAGTCAACTCCCTCGAGTCCCAAAGTCCCTGAGCCCTCAGCTCGCCCGAATGGGCACCCCACCCCTTCATGGAGGAATCCGTGGTAATAGTTATGGACGGGGAAGGGGCAGAAAAAGGGAGTCCAGTGCACACATTGTCCCGCTGCGCCCACCACAGCAGAGAGTCCTTGACCTCCTGAGGCAAAACCAGACGCATGCGAGGGTTGTCCACCAAAGGGTGGAATACGGACAGGAACCAGGCCTGCAGAGGTCGGAGGCGCAGCCTGGCATATGGCGTTACAGCTGTTGTAGAGGCCATATGTCCCAACAGGACCTGTACTTGTTTTGCTGGTAGGGAAGTCCTTAGCAAAGCCTCGTCGATGAGGACCTGCAGAGCCGCAAAACGGCCGGGAGGCAGGGAGGCTTTTTCGTCTACTGAGTCCAACCAGGCACCGATGAACTGAATCTGGCGCGTGGGAATTAGCTGTGATTTCTCCAGGTTGAGGACCAGACCTAGAGACTGGAGAAGAGACAAGGTGGTAGAAAGACAATCTCTAACATGGGCAGGGGAGTGACCCATAATTAGCCAGTCATCGATGTATGGAAAAATAATGACCTTTTTGGTCCTTAAATAAGCCACCACAACGGCCATGCACTTTGTGAAGACACGCGGTGCAGAGGCCAGGCCAAAGGGGAGGGAGTTGAACCAGTAGGCCTGTGTGCCAATACGAAACGAGAGAAATCTACGATGAGCTGGGGCTATAGCCAAATGAAAATAAGCATCCTTCAAATCAATGGTTACAAACCAACAATTTTTATTGAGGAGAGGGAGGATGGACAGCAGAGTAACCATTCTAAATTTCTTGGGGGAGCAGAATGTGGCGTGGTTCTAACTAGACCAACCCGTGGAGAATTCCAAAACTCAATGTGGTACCCCTCCCTGATTATCCTCAAAACCCACGCATCAGTGGTAATAGAGGACCATGCGGGGAGGAATGGCAGGAGCCTATCCCTAAAATTAACATGGATCTCCGCAGCTAAAGGGGGGTCTGATATCCCCTCCGGGACATCAAAGACGCCATTTAGGCCCAGACTGGCCCCTAGCCCTGTACTGATACGGCTGGTAGGGTTGCTGGCGGTTTCTGGCAGTAAAGGCCTGCCTACCTGAATTTTGGAATCTATTGTAGGGACGGTATCTAGAACCCCTAGAAAACGAGCCGAAACCCCTCCGAAACAGAGTAGAGGGAGCCTGCCACCAGGGCTTAGGTTGGTAAGTCTGAGTTTGGAACCCAAACTTTTGAGCCACCTGACGGGACTCTTGTTTGTCCTTTAAATTGGTGTTAGTCTCAGGATGGAAAAGTCCCTCCGGATGCATCGGGAGATCCTCAGCCAGGGCTCTCCCCTCTTCTGAGAGTGTAGAAGAATGGAGCCACGCGTGTCTCCTTATGGAGGTGGGAGTCCCAAACAGTCTGCCCGCAGACTCAGCCAGGTGGGTCGCCAGGTCTTTCTGCATCTGTGTCAGGGCCAGTGCCTCGTTATGATAGGCCCGAGGCCATCTCTGCTCCTCCACAGGCAAGAGTTCGAGGGCAGGCAGGATCTTGCCCCACAAGAACGTTTGATATCCGCTCATGTAGGTTGCAAAATGCGCCATGCACATGAAGATGCTGGCGGAGAAGTGCACCCTTTTCCCCATGGCGTCAATACGCTTGCCCTCTTTGTCAATAGGCGTCAGCAGATTCCCCTTTGGGCGCTTTGTTTTCACCACATCAACCACCACCGTATTCGGTTTGGTTGGTCGTAAAGCCCACTCATGGGCTGACAGGTCCACCTTGTAAAGAGCCTCCACCCTCTTGGGGATCGCCTGCGGTGAATACGGAGGCACATCAGGAAGCTCTCCTAGCTTCAGAAGATAAGGCAGGGGCGGAACGGCCGTGGAGGAGGAACGCACTTGCTCGTCAGACCGAAACATAGGGTCCTGAACGGTCTCTACAGCTTTGGGCGCAGAGAGATCTAATGCCCTCATCATGCGCGTAAGCACGGCCATAAACTTAGCATAATCAGACTGGGTGGGCTCTGGGTCTGTAAAAATCACATCCAAATCTTGTATCTCCTCATCCACCTCAGAGTCCAGCAAACCCTCTGCCCCAGAGGGGTCTCCCTGAAAGGCTGGCAGCGAGGGTAGTGGTGTAGGAGTGGAAGGTGTTGCAGCCGGTATCCCGAAAGGCCTAGCAGCAGCCTGCACCGGCACATAGCTCTGAGCAGGCTGAGGATATCCATAGTGAGGAAAACACTGAGGCATCCATGGCATGGGTGGGTAATAGAAAGGCAACTGTCCCAGAAAAGGATTCTGCCATGCAGGCTGGAACTGCATGGGAGCAGGTTGGCCACCAGAGGGAGCCTGGTAAGCAGAAGGCTGGAAGGTTGGGAGGGCCTGAGCCACAGGAGGAGCCTGGAGAGGCCGAGGCAGCTGAGGGGGCGGTGCACATTCAGCCCCAGGAGGAGGGGCCACTGGAGAGAAGCTCCCAGACCGCTCCCCCGACGTCGAAGCCAAAGCGCCAGAAACAGACTGCAGGGAGGCTTGAGGAGCTCCACGTGGTTCTGGGGAAGCCGAAGAAGGGGAAACCCCTGCTCGTGCAGGCTCTTCCCCCGTCGACGCATCTGCACGCGCGCGCGCGCCAAGGCTCCCCTCTTCAGCGACAGAGCAGCAAGCGGGGAGAGAGCAGCAGCCGAGCTCGAAGAAGACTGCAAGTAACAATGTGTCTCCCCAGCAGAAGAAATCAGGGGAAAGGCCTGCCTTGGGAGGGAGGGCATGGGCGGAGTAACAAAGCAGGGCTCGACCGAGCTCGACAGGGAAGGCTGCTGAGGGAGCTGGGAGCCATCTTGGGCAGCCTGCAGCTCCTGCCCCTCCAATATTTCCCCAGGAAGCCCCGTCGCTTCCAAAATCGCAGAGGGAGTGAGAGAAGAGGCGGGCCCCGTCAGCTCCACAGAGCTCGAAATGGGGACGAAAGACTGGGCGCCATCTTTGCGGCCATTAGTCTTTTTCTCCTTTGCCTTCTTTGCCCCCGGGGTGGCTAGCAGGTCTTTCCCTTCAGCGGCAGCCACCCTAATCTGGGCAGTGGCCTCCGGAAATTGTTGAGGAGGGCCCAGAGGCATAAGGGATAAGTCATACAGGAGAGCCTTCAGACGGGCCGCTCTCAATTTCCTCGTCTGAGTGGTAAAAGTCTGGCAAATTGCACACTTCTTGCCCAAATGGGCCTCTCCCAAACAGGTCAGGCACTGGGAATGGCGATCAATGTCCGGTAGCAAATTGGGACAGCCAGAACATCTTTTGAAGGACGAGGTAGACATAACACCAGAGGATGGGGGGAACAGCAGGCAAACTCACAAACTCACAAATCCAAACAGATCAATCCAAAGGTAAGGCAAGAGCAGTGGTCAAGTAGTCCAAGTCCAAGAGTATAGAGGTCAGAATGGTCAGCACAGTCCAGGTCAAATCCAAGTTATCAAAGGTCAGTAGCACAGACGAAGGTTCTCAGTTCCTAGCCGGAGCGCGGAAAAAGAGGACTGAGGGCTGTAGCCCCTCCCACTGGCTATATATACTCTGGGAGGTGGGCGGGGCTTCAGCATTAATTCTTTTGATGAAGGTTTCTGAAGTTAAAGCGCAGGCGCTGGAATATATCTTTTGTATGCATTCACAGTGACCACGCAAAGGCAAACAGTGGCAATAAGCATTGCCCTGCCGCCCTTTCCCCATCATATGGGGAAATGGAAATGAAAGTGCAGGTAGCTCCATCAGAGCTACCCGAAAAACACTTTCCTCTCAATCGTGGAGGAGGAAGCATCTTGTGGCGCTTCCCCTTCACTTTGGGAGGAATGTAGATGGGTGGAATCGAGGCAGCGTTGTCTGATGATGCTCGGCAGGTCCCATCAACAAATTGTAGAACGTGGCAAAAAAAGCCCTATGTGAAGAGGTTATAATTGGAGTCGGGTAACACCTGAGTCCTGAAGACAGGGTTTGCACTGTGGAAATGAAGCCTTACAAATTCCAACCAGAAGTGCCCTCATGTTGTCTTATGGACTCTGTGGGGCTGCAGTTCTTAAGCATGTGGAAACATAGCCCAAAGCCATGGGATGAAGTCCTAAGTGATCAGATTCAGAACTCAAATCATACATGTGGATCATCGGGATAATTCCACAAAAAGCTCCTATATAAAAATAAAGTCATACATTCTGCAATGTTAGGGGAAGCTTCTTTTTTTTCTACTTGTCTTATGCATTTGTTAAGCCTGTTTCTACTTCGTGGGTGGGGACTTATTTAAAGCTTGTGTAAAAGTTACTGATTACAAGGGAATGAACTGAAATTCCCCTTCAGAGGGCAAGTAAAAATGTAAAAGAAAGGGACAAGAAATTCAGGTCGCATTGCTTAAATTACAGATTACTGCTGTGGTCGTTTTGAAGAGAAAGAGATTTTATGGAAAACACTAGTATATAACAGGAATGAAACATAGTGGGAAACCAAAATAGACACAGACAAAAGGCAATGTGTCTGCCCGTCTCTTGGGTATTGGAGAATTTGGAACCATTCTTACTGCCTGATGTGGACTTACTAAATGTCACCTAGCATCTGAGCTGGAAAGCACATGCTGTATTCAGCATCCACATTTACAAATTTAGTTATATGTTCATCCAGTGCGGAAGACTCAGGCCAGCATATGTTAACAAATAAGACTATTTACCTAGACATCTGGAATCCATCCTTATGCTCCATATTATTGTAGCACATACCAGCCTATATTTGTAAGGTCAGGAAAGCACATGAAGCATCAGGGCTCTAGCAACAGGACTGAGAAAAAGGAAGAAAACCTGGATGGGTAACATATGGGTGGGAAAAGTTAGTTAAATCTATATATTTAAGTTAAACAAGATCACCGCATGTTATGAACTGAATCCTGAAGTGGTAATTCTATACCTATGTAATGGCCCCAACGTTATATGCATTGAATATAAATTGGGGGAAATACATTATCATTACTGCAGAAAATGTTGCTCAGATACCTAGGTCTCTTGAACAGCTTGCTTTTAGGGAGTTTGTCTACAAACATACAAAGCAAAATTAAGGTAACATACTAGGCTTAATTGACAAATAAAAAATAGCACGTTACCAGGTCTGGATGGCATATGCCACCCACAGAATTTTTCTTTGAGAATTAAAATATGACATATCTGGTCTACTAAACAAAGGTGTGTGTGCGTGTGTGTGTGTGGGGAGGGGAGGGGAGAGGATTTTTAATGGTTTATTATTTGACAAGAGCAAGCATTAACCTGGATTTTTAAAAAGGAAACCAAATCCCCCCAAAATACTGAATTAACACTTATTCCTGATAAAATTTACAGGAAATATTATTGAAGTTAGAATTATGAGAGCCAAAGAATCTAATATTAATAATTTTTAATAATCTGAGGATGGTTATCTGGCATCTACCAATCACAATGAGAGTCTACTGTCTATAATTTCAGTGTAACTTCTTTCAGATCCACTCAAATACGAAACCATTCCTACTGGAAAGACTTAGCACGGCATCTGCAAAGGGAAGAGCGGCATAATCAACAATTTGGAGCTTTTTGACATCAGTGTCAATATGCATGTGGATAAGATATTATTAGGACTTCCAAATATCATTTGATAAGGTCCTTCCTTAAAATCTCCTGAATAAACTTAGCATTTATGGATAAGATGATGGATCCTCATTTGGATGACAAACTCTCCAATATCTCAAAGGACACATATGTCTGAGTAATATCAGAGTGTGTTCAAAAGGGTGTGGTCAGGCTGCAAAATCTCAGATCTGATGCATGAACTACCCTCTGCTCAGTGAAAATTTTACAGCAGGTCAAATTCTAGCTTTCCCACAACATAACATTATATGGCCACCTTGAACTAATTGTAGCTAGTCAACCTATTTCACAAGGTTGTATTTGGAAGAACAGTGGGGTGAGAGTAGTGAAAATAACACAGAACACTTTTAGCTTCAATAGATAAAGGGAACATACAGGAGCAGAAGAAGGTAATTTTCAATGGTAAGCAAACATTATCCCCCCCCCCCCAACAATGTCTACCCCTTCTCCACTCTGGCCTCGTGCGGTGAGCCTCCTCGCTTTGCTGCTCTCGCCTCCTTGCGTCACACCAAATGCGCATGCGCTGGTTCCGCGCATGTGCATTTGGTGCGGCGCGAGCAGGCCAGAGCAGCAACTCGCCTTACACGAGGCCGAAGAGGAGGGGCGTTTGGCAGCCAGAGACGGAGCCTCCGCCTCAGGCTGCAAAACGCTCCTCCTTTTCAGCCTCGGGTACGCCGATTCGCGTCTCCGGCCTGCTGGAGTTGCTCGCACCGCAACAAATGCGAAAGCACATAAGTTCCAGTTCTATTGATAATGTCCGTGCATGCGCATTTGGTACAGCGCGAGCGACTCCAGCAGGCCGGAGACCCGAATTGCCCTACACGAGGCCGAAAAGGAGGAGTGTTTTGCAGCCGGAGGCGCCACCGCACCAAATGCGCATGCGCGGAACCTGGCGGCCAGATGCGCCCCTGACCATGTGGGGCCATACGTGGCTGCATAGTTCGCGTAACGTTAGATCTGCCCCTGGGAACATAATTATTTGAGAAAAAACATAGAAATACAGTACACGCACTTCGGAAGTCTTTTAGAACGTTTCAGGCTACAATCCTGAACACATTTACCATATCTAATAGAGTAAATCCCATGTGTATGATTGCATTGATAATACTTTCCAACACACAATTTTTGTGCCTCAAATGTTAGACCTGTTTCTGAGTATATTTGACCTGTTGTTTTCAAAAATGGCACCAATTTTCCCTTATCAACTCTAGTTTTGAGATTCAAAAATATGCAGTATACCAGTCTTCACCTGCTTGCCTGTGAAAAAAATGATAACCATATCCAAGAAAGGGGGGCTGATGTGGTCTATACAATGTAATCTTCTGAATCAGTGTCCCAAATAACCCCAGAAACAGGTTTAAAAACCAAGACACCAAGGAATATTTTTTTGTTGTTGGGCTGTGTGATATAAATGGAATTTTGCTCTTAAACTTGAAAAAACTAAAAGTAAGTGCGCAGTAAATCTCTCCAGGTCTTGGACCATAAACGGCAGTTTCTCTCCTATGGTATTATGCAGCTCTGGTTGTACACATATGCACACATACAGAGAAGATTAGTAAATCAAAAGAAAAGGGTAGGTTGAAGAAAAGCTTAACTGTATATGTTAAGCCATAACATATAAGGCTTATGTAATCCCAAAAAATATACAAAAATTAGAACTGAAACGAAGAGAAAAATACTTTAAGATCAGGAAGGTTTCTGTGCAATATGGTATGAGCCTTCAGGTTGCCCATGACTTATGGCAACCCCACAGATTTCATTGGGATTTCTTAGGTAAGGAACACTCAAGATATGATTTTGCCAGGTTCTTGTCTAAAACTGCCAAGGATTATCTCATGAAGTCAATGATGTCCCAGTGAAGGGAGTGGACAGCATTAATCGAATGCTCAAAACTTGGTGAGAATGATGCCACAAGTCACATAAATTAGTCAGGCCACACTTTCTATTACCCATTTCAAGCAAAACATCTGTGTTCTGGAAAAAGCTCACAACACCAACAGTTCAGATAGCCATGCTTACATTCACAAGCATATCTCAAAGGTTATAACCTCAAAGATCTAATGCATTAGTACAGCAGCTAGTCATTTACAAGCAACACATTTTGGTTTGTGAATAGACTCCTGTATTGCACATAACAGGGACAACTGCAAGTCCAATACAGTAGTCACTTGGTATCCACAACTACAGTTTGGATACCAACATTTGTAGATGCTCAAATCCCATTACATGCAATGGCATAGTACAATGGTATTGCTTATATGAAATGGCAAAATCAATATTTGGTTTTTAGATATTTTTTTTGAGTGGGAACATTTTCTAAATGGTGGAATACCAGTCTGTACATACTGAGCTCTGACTGCATAGCCTTACTGCACAGCCAGCGCCAATCCTGGTTATGTGATTTGGCATCAGCTAAAGATATGGGTTGTTGAACCACCCCTTTAGCATTTAATGTATAGATTTATGATTACTGTTAGGCTCCTGAATTCCATGCTACTTACTATACTATTTGACTTATGATGGTTTTTTTGCCTTCTAGAATCAATGCCACTTATGTTTATTATCACAAGCCAACACAGATCACAAAGATATATACATTTCCAAATGTTCATATTGCTACCACTTTGCAAATGTCACCAAATAAAAAGCCCTGTACCATGACAGACAACTTGAGCCATTAAAATATTATTAGAAGCCTAATAAAACCTAGGATCTTAGTAACTTTATTGGCAAGGCCTCATAGATGGCGAGTGCCTCTGGGCTCCCCCGCTTTCCATCTGTTCAGGAAACACAGCACTCCAAAGCAAAGGGAAAGCACAATGGAGGAGATAGATAAAGCAGCACATATGTTTGAGTCTATTTTACTGTTTCCCCCTAAGCAAAATATACTCATGATGGGATGTTGCAGAATGAAAAGAGGTCTTCTCTTTGTTTATATCTTACTGTATTATATAAGTGCAGATGAACAACAGAATAATGGGAGTAGGGGCTTTAACATTTCTTCTTTCTACATACACACAGCTGCTGCTCACCTTTTTCTTCCATGACAAATACACCTCCCTTCCTTTCACTATTGCAATATCTGATATCCCAGATTTAGGACTGAATAAACAATTTCACCATAGTGTTATACTGTGCAGGCTTAATTAGGATCTGAAAAAAACATGTCATTGTGACCATCGCTCAAATACTGGCAAAGGGAGAAAAGCTGTAAACAACTAAAAGCATTTATCAGTAAGCTGATGTATTCAGATGCGTTGAACTACAGCTCTCATAATCCCAAACAATCATTGAGTTGTAACCCAATACATCTGGATGGTGTCAGATTAAGAAAGGTTGATGTTAAATATATTTGCAATGCAGATGGCATCAAGAGTGTTATATCAATGGACCCAACTGTTTCCTTCAGGCATCCTTTCCAGGCCAGGACGTCGAAGCTTTTAAAGAATTGCCATCTTCACTACATGAGATAGTCCTTGGAATAATTAATTAGATACATAATTAATTAGAAATTCATTCTTATCCCAACTAACTGCCCTCAGATCTTATGCTATGATGGCTAGGACACCTGATTAAAGTAGGAACACAACTCTAACAGATCAAAGTAGTGGTGGATGATATCCTTTCCTCATTAAGGGTCCTGACCTGCAGAGAAACTATATTGGGTTTGCAAATAACTCCAACTGACTTGTTTTGAAATGTGCAGACAGCCCAAAGTGTGCACTTTATTCATTTAACTCCCCTCTTTTTGTGTTCTAACTTTGCTCTGTGGCAAAGAAAGTAAGAGAGAGAGTGAAACGTTGGACAACTTGTAGAACTGATTAAATGGACTGTAACCCGCAAAAATCGGCTGCAGTAGATTACGTTATGTAACAAAATTTGAAAAGAAATCTGTTCCTTATTCGAAGGTGTTGTTTCTGATTAATTGTGCAGTAGTTAATTTGAAAATAGCTGTGTTATAGTCCAGAAACTTTGTTTTTGTGGCTGCCACAAATTATGTTGAGTTGGTTCCGACTCCATGATATATTAATTGAAAAAGTATAGCAAAATGTGCTGCAGGATGTCTGATAATACATTTTCCCCATGTTTCTGTGATAGGACCAATTAGGAAATGACATTAATAACCCAGGGACAACAATCGTGTTACGTGTTGTTTATTCTTTAAGGTGTTGTATTTTTTTTGCAATGTGTCAGTTGTACACTGCTAGTTCAAACGTGGATTCGGGTTCCAGCAAAAGATTATTCTTAATTGCTCTGTTTCTTTTAAATGCTATGTCTAAGGGAAGGCTTGTCTGTGGGAGAGCAAAGTAGCCATCTTCTCTTCTGAAAAATTATATATACCTGTAGACTCAATCATACCCCCTCTGACCCCATTCTGAATATTTTGTGCAATAAAGAACCCAAAGCCTATATCACAGGAAAGATGCTAGGAAAGGAGATAAGAATACTGCAACAAACAATCCAGTAACTCCTACACAGAAAACCACACTCTTCATATATGTTTTAGACTTGGCCACGGCGGTCCACGCTCTGGTTACATCCCATATAGACTACTGCAACGCTCTCTACATGGGGTTGCCTATGAAGACTGCCCGGAAGCTGCAATTAGTTCAGCGCGCAGCAGCCAAACTACTAACGGGAGTGGGGTACAGGGAGCACACAACTCCCCTGTTGCGCCAGCTCCACTGGCTGCCAATTAGCTTCCGAGCACAATTCAAAGTGCTGGTGTTGACCTACAAAACCCTGTACGCTTCCGGCCCAGTTTACCTGTCCGAACGTATTCTCCCCTATGAACCATCAAGAGTGCTAAGATCGTCTGGAGAGGCCCTGCTCTCGGTCCCACCTCCTTCGCAGGCGCGTCTGGTGGGGATGAGGGATAGGGCCTTTTCTGTGGTGGCCCCCCAGCTGTGGAATTCCCTTCCAAATGAAAATAGATCCGCCCCCTCCCTCCTGACTTTTAGGAAGCGGATGAAAACGTGGTTGTGCAATGAGGCCTTCACAGAATGAAGGAGATCGCGAAGAGACTAAAGCCGCTAACCACTTGATATGGATCGAATATATGGATTAAGTTGGACTTGATTTTACTTTAGCGAAAGGCTTTTTAATTGTATTTATTGTATTGTATTTAATAATTTTATTGTAAATTTATGATGTTTTTAGATTTTAAATGTTAGCATTGAATACTTGCTGTTTGCCGGCCTGAGTCCCTCTTCGGAGGTGAGAAGGCCGGGGTATAAAAGTTTTAAATAAATAATAAATAATAAACATCATTTTAGAAACTTAAATAAGTTTAGGCTTGGTAACCTTTCATTATATCGATTGAATAACAGAATGTTAAAAAGAACCCATGCAAGATAGGCAATTTCCCCAAGAATTCAGACCGAAAATGAATCTATGAAACAATTCTAGTAAACACTGCTGTGGTTAGAAAACATTTTCCTTTCATACAGTTTAGCAATGTGCCCAGATGAGTACCTACACTCCATGGGAATATGTCAGGTATGTTAGGAATTGTGAGAGTTGAAGTCCAAAATACCTGGAGGGCCAAAGTATGCCCATGCCTGGAAAAGATAATGGAAAAGCAGGCCAGGCTATACACTGAATGTCGATGAAAGAAGGCATATTGTCAAGGCAGTTCAAGGCCTTGTAATTCAAGGTACACAAAAGTCCAGAAACATCAAATAAGGGAGCTGCTACTTGTGGTAGCTTATATCTGGTTGTAAATCAGTACTACTGGCTTAATTAGTTCACTGTGTTTGTTTTTATGGAAGATTGGAGCATTTACTGTTCCTTTGCAATAGGTATTTCAGTCTTAAGATGCTCTGCAAAATGAAGAATCTCTATATCTACACAAGGCAGCCAGGGCTCTGTTTCTGCAAGTTTTGGAGCAGGGCAACCAGCCTTCTCTGGTGCAGACCTCCCCCAGGAAAGACATAACACATTCAACTATGCAAGATGCCACCTTGTTTTACCCCTAACAAAACATTGGTTATGCCCCTAATCTTCTTGTATGAGGCACTGGAGACAAATTTGTAGTTTTAGTCTTGGAGTGAGGACTTCCCTTTCCCCCGACCCCCCCCCCCCAAAACAAGAGCTTCCAGGGTTTTCAGTTGAAACATTATTAAATAAACAAGCAAACTTGGAATACAAGGAGAATTGCAACCCTTCAAGTTTCAGCAAGAGACTAGCACTGCTCATACTTAAGTTCCAAAAGACCGTTTCCTCTTGCCTCCAAATCACAGTAGTAATAAGGCATTGGTGCACAATGCTAGCAGGTGCCCTTTTTTCCAAGGTCATCCAGCAATAACAAAGGAAGGCAGACAGATTTGATTATGAGGGTTGAATGAAAAGTAATGCCTCCACCTTCGTAACTCCTCAACAGATGGCAGTACTGGTATGTGGGAGAGGTACTGGCTTGTTCGGTCGAATCTCTTTTATAGTTCCATTTTGGTGGGAAGCCTTAGCATTGACTGAACCCTGAGCAGATGGTCGGTCAATGCGACTTAAGTAACGTGCAGTCCAGGCATGTAGCCGGGGGGTTTATGTTTTTAGATTTTAAATGTTAGCATTGAATACTTTAAATGTTAGCATTGACCACCCGAAATTCTCAGGGTGGTCCGCGAAAAGGCCTTACTGGTACATTATTTAAACTGTTATGTTTATTCATATCATGATCTGATCACCATGCTCATTATATCCCACATTAATGGGGTTATTGGGATAACAATACAAAAGGATTGCTAGGGTAGACCCTCTTTCACCTAGTCTCAGCCCCCTGAGCCAAACTCAGCCCCGAATCAAAATCCTGGCTACGGCCCTGGTGCAGTCATTGAATTCTTGACAGCAGAAGGTGCCACTCCAAAGGAGATTCATCGGAGAATGCAAGCTGTTTATGGTGATTGTGTTGATGTGAGTACAATGCTTTGTTGGGCGAGTAAGTTTAAAGATGTTGAGGTGGGAACATCTGACTTGCATGGCAAACAAAGAGTTGGACGTCCTGTGACAGCAAGCACTGAGTTTCACAAGCAAAGGGTTGACAGATTGATTCAGGATGATTGTCGTATCACTCAGAGAGAAATTTCAAGCATAATCAGCATTTCACAAGAACATGTGGGTCACATTATTGCTTTGCTTGGCTATTGGAAGATCTGTGCACGATGAGTACCCAGGATGCTGACGCTGGTTGCGGACACAGAGTGTCGACTTCTTCTGTGACAGCTTCAGAAAACTTGTTCATCGTTGGCAGAAATGTATCCAATTGTCTCTTTAACTGGTAGGTAAAGAGCACATTCTAAGGATTATTTCCGCATTTGATTTATTAAAATATTCCCATCCAAACCCAAGTAACGAACATAGAGGAATGACTTTTCATTCAACTCCAATTCTTCTGAGCAGCCTGTTTCTCCTGTGCTTTGCTTCCTTCATGGCCATTGTTGGTTGTTGTATACCTTCAGGATATTGACTTACAGCGACTCTAAGGCAGACCTATCAGAAGATTTTTCTTTGGCTGAATTTGTTCAGATGGGGCTGCCCTTGCCTTTCTTTGAAGCCGAGACTCTGACTTGCCCAAGGTCACCCAGTGGGTTTACATGGCCGAGCAGGGATTCAATTCCATTGCACCCATGGTCTGTTTCCGCTCCTGGCATGGTTGATGGTTGCCTTCAACTCTAATATGCTGCATGCTGATGCAGTATTTTAAATCACTATATATTCTAAAAAGCTGCGGAGTCTGATGTTCATACCCTTGGGCTGCTTTTGCTGTGTATATTCCAAAAATAGATTCTACACAAAAGAAGAAATCAAAGTGAGGGTAATTGCTGCCCTTTCAGGCAGCATGCTGAGGATTTTTTTGTATTCCACAAACAACTCAGAGCAAACAGAAGCATTATCTTAGCGTACATGTAAGGGTACAGTCACACACAAACACACACTGGTGCCTATGATTTGGTCTAAATAAAATGGGAAGCATTCACATAATTAATACAAGCTATAGCCAACAATTAAGCTGGGAATGAAACAGTAATCTTTATGGAAGTGGAATATAAAAATGGTATTTCTTCATCTTCTATTGACTTATGCTTATAATAGAATAATTAAGTCTAATTTATGGTCAGAAAGAGAAATACAAAATAAGCATAACAAAATATAACAAATCTCGTCACTTAATGGTGATTCAGTTTTCATTGATTTGTCTTTTTTTCTTTACATGATGAGACTTTTAAGTTTTATGTTTTCACCCTCCTCAAATCAGTTCGCTGTCAAGGAATGATACAGATGTTAATTTTTAGGTAGAGGTTCCTTGAGAAATGAATCTTTATTTCACATGTTCCTCCAGGGTATAAAGACTGGATTAGCCTCTATTTCCAGAATCATGGTCCAAAACATTGTGGGTTGTTTTAAATATATTTCAAATACAACAAACTAAATGGTTGAGAATTGGCCATGTTTGTCATGTCCGTGCAGTGTTTTAAATTTGCTAGAATTTTTCATAGAGTACTGTTGTTCAAATATGTTCAAGACATGAATGTAAATCTGCTAATGAACATTACTTCTGACAAATCTGCCCTGGGTCCTAGAAAGATGCAGTAAATCACTTAGGCACGTATATTTATTAGAATGACTAACAAAACAGAAAATAGCTGAATAACAAAGTTTGTAACAAAATTTTAAAACAAAATTTCCTAGTTTGGAAGTGTTAGTTCCTGCTTGTGTGGTACTTACTTTGAAATAGTTATTATATTCCAGAAACTTCGTTTTTGTGGCTGCCACAAACTATGTGGAATTGGTTGAGACCTGAGGAGAGATCAATTGTAAAACTATATCAAAATGTGCTGCAGGATGTCCTGCAAAAACAAAAATTACATTACATAGTGCAATGGAAGGATGTTTCTACTCCCACCTCCTTGGCTATTCGGAAAAAGTAACATCTGCCCATGGCAGACATTATGTAATAGGATACAGTTGTGTGTGTATGTGTGTGTGTCTATCTGTGTGTGTGTTTACTCTAAAAAGCAAACATTAATTTTGCCATTTTGTAATTGGAATTACGCCATTGTATATAATGGAGCTTGAGCATCTGCTGATTTTCTATCTGGGGGAGTCCTGGGACTAAATCCCACCAAATATAATAGTAATTATAAAAATAATAATTTTATTTCTTACCCACTTTTCCCCATGGCTTGAGGTGGGTTACAAAACAATTAAAATACATAAGCGCAGCAAAAACACTGCAAATACACACACTAAAATGTACCTCTACAAAAGTTACATATCAAAACGTATCTCTATCAAATACATATTAAAACAGACTAAATGAAGAACATGCATTAAAATTAATGTTTATGTTTAAAGACTCTCCGGGTAGGCTTGCTGGAAGAGACAGGTCTTCACTTGTGTCTTAAATTCCAACTGCTGATTTATCTGTCAAAGCTCTACTAGCAGGTCATTCCACAGCCTTGGGATGGCTGATGAAAAGGTCCTCTGGGTGACGATGGCCAGTCGGTTGCTGGCTGGTTGGATTAGACGGCCCCGAAGGGTGCGGGGCGGATTGTATGGGAGAAAGCAATCCTTTAGGTCAGTCTTTCTCAACCAGTGTGCCGTGGCACACTAGTGTGCCGTGACGAACCTCCTGCTGTGCCGCGAGAAAAGCTCTCTGCCCCCCTTCCTCTCCCCTCCTGCTGAACTCCTGCTGCTTGGGGGAGGAGGAAGGGCCAGGCAGTGGCGAAGAAAAAGAAGAAGGGACCAGGGCGCCGCCTCCTTCGGCCGCTCCCCAGCCAGCCACCAATCCGCCATGACTACCACCATGACTCTCGCCCCTCGCTCACTGAAGCCGCGTGGGGGAGGAGCCCTGCTCACTAAAGCCCATCCACCGTTCATGCTCCTCCTCTGTAGGAGAGCTGAAGCTGGGGGGAGGGGCGGGGCATGGCACGGCCTGTAGGAGAGCTGAAGCTGGGGGGAGGGGGGGCATGGCACGGCCTGTAGGAGAGCTGAAGTCAGGGGAGGGGCGGGGCATGGCACGGCCTGGCTCTGCCCCCGGCTTTGGCACTCCCAGCAGCTGCTCCAGCCTTGAGGGGACAGTGCGAAGCCAGCATTGTGCTGGCTCTGGCACCGCTGGCTCGGCACTGCCCCCTCAAGGTTGGAGCAGCTGCTGGGAGAGGTGAAGCCGGGGGTAGGGGCGGGGCATGGCGCAGCCTGGCTCCGCCCCCTCCCCGGCTTCGGCACTTCCAGCAGCTTATCCCAGCAGGCCACCAACCCCAGCCGTTCTTTACTGTGTTAGAGTGTCATTTTGTGTCATTTTGGTTGGTGGTGTGCCCCGTATTTTTAATGTTAAAAGTGTGCCGCGGCTCAAAAAAGGTTGGGAAACACTGTATTACTGTGTTAGAGTGTCATTTTGTGTCGTTTTGGTTGGTGGTGTGCCCCAGGATTTTGTAAATGTATAAAATGTGCCGCGGCTCAAAAAAGGTTAAAAAACACTGCTTTAGGTAACCTGGACTCGAACCATGTAGGGCTTTAAAGGTCAAACCCATAACCTTGTACTTGCCTGGAAACTAATTGGCAGGCAATGGAGTGACTTTAAGATAGTTGTAATATACTGCGAGTGCAGCATTTTTCCGAATGAAGCACAGAGTGTTTGAGGACCGGGACATCTAGGGATACCAAGGTGCTTGTTTATAAAGCCATGGTCCTCTCAACCTTGCTATATGCCTGCAAAACTTGGACTGTCTACAGCAGGGGTACTCACACTTTTTAAGCATGCGAGCTACTTTTTTTTTAAAAAAAAAGTGAAGATCTGCTTTGCGCGCGCACGCACCATCCATGCGCCGCTCCTCCCGCCAGCCGCCCCTCCGGCGGGGCATTGCAGAGAACAAGGAAGCGTGAGGCGGAGCCCTCGAAGACTCCGCCTCGCACTCCCTCACCCTCTGCAATGCCCCACAGGAGGAGCCAGCAGCGGGAACAAGGAAGCGCGAGGCGGACCCTCGGCTCCGCCTCGCGCTTCCTCCTTCCTGCTGCCGGCTCCTCCCGTGGGGCATTGCAGAAGGCGAGGGAGTGCTGGGTGGAGCCTTCGAAGGCTCCGCCTCGCGCTTTCTCCTTCCTGTAATGCCCCACGGGTGGAAAAAGCACCGCGGGAGCAAAGAGCAGCGGCGGGAGCGCACGTGCGCGCGGGGCATGCACGTACATCTGGCTGGTGAGGCCCGAAGATCACCTGGAAGAGGGTCGAAGATCGACTAGTAGCTCGCGATTGACCTAATGAGCACCCCTGGTCTACAGACATCACATGCGACTCCTGGAATGATTCCATCAGCGTTGCCTCTGAAAAACCCTGGAAATCTCCTGGGAAGACAGTTGGATAAATGTCAGTGTGCTGGAGGAAGCAAAGACCACCAGCACTGAAGCGATAGTTCTCCGCCATCAACTCCGCTGGACTGGCCATGTTGTCCAAATGCCCAACTACCGTCTCCCAAAGCAGTTGCTCTACTCTGAACTCAGGAACAGAAAACGTAATGTTGGTGGACAGGAAAAGAGATTTAAAGATGGGCTCAAAGCCAACCTTAAAAACTGTGGCATTGACACTGAGAACTGGGAAGCCCTGTCCCTTGAACGCTCTAGCTGGAGGTCAGCTGTGACC
This sequence comes from Anolis apletophallus, assembly GCA_030556195.1. Taxonomy (NCBI): domain Eukaryota; kingdom Metazoa; phylum Chordata; class Lepidosauria; order Squamata; family Anolidae; genus Anolis; species Anolis apletophallus. Next base: position 95,237,996 of record JARBWK010000008.1, read on the forward strand.
ACCAGTGCTGCGGAATTCGAAGAGACATGAATGGAGGGCGAAAGAGAGAAACATGCCAAGAGGAAGGCACTTCAAGCCAATCCCAACCGGGATCGCCCTCCATCTGGAAACCGATGCCCTCACTGCGGGAGAACATGCAGGTCAAGGATAGGGCTCCACAGTCAGCTACAGACCCACCGCCAGGACACCAAACTTGGAGGACAATTTTACTCAGATGAGGGATCGCCTAAGTCAGTGTTTCTCAACCTGGGGGTCTGGCCTCCTGGGGGGGTTGTGAGGGGGTGTCAGAGGGGTCGCCAAACATCAGAAGACACATTATTTTCTGTTGGTCAGGGGGGTTCTGTGTGGGAAGTTTGGCCCAATTATATCATTAGTGGGGTACAGAATGCTCTTTGATTGTATGTGAACTATAAATCCCAGCAACTACAACTTCCAAATGTCAAGGTCTATTTACCCCAAACTCCACCAGTGTTCACATTTGGGCATATTGAGTGTTTGTGCCAAGTTTGATCCCAACCCATCATTGTTTAAATCCACAGTGCTCTCTGGATGTAGGTGAACTACAACTCCAAAACTCAAGGTCAATGCCCACCAAATCCTTCAAGTATTTTTTGTTGGTCATGGGAATTCTGTGTGCCAGATTTAACTCCATTGTTGGTGGAGTTCAGAATGCTCTTTGATTGTAAGTGAACTATAAATCCCAGCAACTACAACTCCCAAATTACAAAATTAACACGCACACCCCTCCAACCCCATCAGTATTCAAATTTGGGCATATCGAGTATTTATGCCAAATTCGGTCCAGTGAATGAAAATACATCCTGCATATCAGATATTTACATTACAGTTATTAAGTAGCAACAAAAATAATGATATGGTTGGGGGTCACCATAAGATGGGGAACTATATTAAGGGGTCGCGCCATTAAGAAGGTTGAGAAACACTGGCCTAACTAAGTAATATGCTCACTCCTAGATGTTCCTGTAATCAGTCTGGCTGCTGTATTTTGAATCAGGTGGAGTTTCCAAACTTGGTGCAAGGTCTCTCGGCATTACTTCGCGAACGAAGATTCTTACGAAGGACTCCTCCCACGCTTTTTCCAAGTGCGTTGATGGCTGAAAAGGCCAATCTGAGATAGGCAAGTCCGGTTACAGAAAGCGCAGCAGAAAGTCTCCTTGGGTGATGTTGTTTCCAAGTTGCGGTTCTTTCTGTGTTGTCGTTTCTCGAAAGAGGCGGCAGCATTGTGGATACTGCGTCTCCATGCCTTTCGATGGGAGGCCAGGGTGGACCATTGTTGGTGATCAATCTGGCCGAGCCTGAGATGTTGTTTCAGGGAGTCCTTATATCTCTTTTTTGGAGCGCCTCTCTTGCGCTGACCCGTGGCGAGTTCACCATAGAGTAGTATCTTTGGGAGGCGGTGGTCCTCCATCCTAGTAACGTGCCCTGCCCAGCGCAGCTGTGTTCTCAATAGCATGGCCTCAATGCTGGTGATCCCTGCTTGCTCAAGGACAACATTTGTCACATAGTTTATTTAGGATTGTGTGAAGACAGCGCTGATGAAAGCGTTTGAGGAGTCGTAGGTGTTGGCAATAAGTGACCCATGTTTCTGACCCATAGAGGAGAATAGACAGTACGATAGCTCTGTACACACTGATTTTGGTGCTTTGCCTCAGGTGCTTGTTGCTCCAGACTCTTTTGTGAAGCCTTCCAAATGCACTATATGCCTTTGCTAATCTGTGATCTATCTCTTTGTCAATCTTGGCGTCCGAAGAGATGATGCTTCCCAGGTAGGTGAACTGCTGAACGGACTTAAGCACAGATTTGCCTATGCTGATGTGGGGATGATGGTGTTCTTCCTGTGGTGCGGGCTGGTAGAGGACTTCCGTTTTCTTCAGGCTGACTTCCATGATTTTAAAATATTAAATATGATGTTGTGATTATTATTGTAATATTATTAGTAATATTACATGTAATATAAAATATATAATTATATTATTGTATTAGTAGTAGCATTTTGTATTATATCATAATATTATAAATATTTTATGGATATAGAATATATTATATAATAATAATAATATACCATTTTGCTCTTAAAAGTAAAAAAAAAAGCAGCCAACAGCAGTAAAAACATACTATTTAACACCTGGACACTGCCTCCAACTATATATCCTCCACCCCTCATTATCCGAACTGAAAAGGCAGGAGATCCACATCTATATCCCTCCTTTTTCCTTCTCTCTCCCTCATTGGCCCTGGAGGGCGAGCCCAAGTCTGCGCGTTGACGTCACGTCACGATGACGCAACCTCGGGCTGGCTCCCATCAACGTTCGAGCAACACAATACTAGGAAAACAACTAGTCAGTATGGAATGGCGAGGAGCCAATCAGTGCGCGGCTTCTCCACGCCCTCTTACTTTTTTCCGCTGCTTCTGTCCGCCTTTCCGATTGGACGACGGTCCTGGAGGACGGCCCTATGCCTCGCCTCCTCGGTTTTAGCCGTCCGACCCGCCCCCTTCGCGTCGCAGAGATAGAAAAGAGTAGAGTAACACGAAGCCCACATGACTTTTCTTAACTCTCAACCGAACACACTATCCCTGGATCTACACTGCTATCCAATCCAGTTTCTGAACCCAGGTTATCTGCTTTACATTAGATTATATGAGGCCCCTTCTACATTGCCATATAATCCAGATTCTCAAATCAGATAATTCACATCTGATTTGAACTGGATTATACAGCTACACTGTCATATAATCTCAAAGCAGATAATCTGTATTTTATGTGGCAGTGTAGAAGGGGACTATTTTTGCACTGCTATATAATCCAGTTCAAATAAAATAATCTGGTTTATATGGTAGTGTAGATGGGGCCTAAGGCCCTTTGAGGCCCCATCTACACTGTCCTTATATCCCAGGATCTGATCCGAGGTTATGCTTTCAACTAATCTGCTTTGAACTGAATTGTAGGAGTCGCCACTGCCATATATGACCAAGACGGTTTAAAACGGTGTATTTTATTATTATTTATTTATTTCATATTCTTCTATCCCGCCCTTCTCCCCCGCAAGGGGGACTCAGGGCGGCCTCACATAGGCAACAGCGATGCTTGCAATGTATACATCATAAAAAAATACAATTAAAACATTAAAAACATCTTAAAAACATCATACCAATCAGCCAATAAATTCATTTAACAATAACATTAGAGTGCCAGTAAAACCAAAAATCAAGCCGGGAAATCCAATGTCGCAAATCCAAATTCCTTTCCTATTGTCACTTCATCTAATCAAACGTCTGGCCACAGAGCGAGGTCTTCGGTTGTCTTCTAAAGGACAGGAGGGAGGTGGCCAGTCTGTTGTCCTTAGGGAGGGAGTTCCAGACGGGGGGCCACTGCCGAGAAGGCCCTGTCTCTCGTCCCAACCAATCGCGTTTGCGAGAGCGGTGGGATTGAGAGCAGGGCTTCTCCTGACGATCTTAAGCTTCGTGATGGTTCATAGTAAGAGATACATTCGGACAAGTAATCTGGGCCAGAACCGTTTATTGTGATAAATGTTTGTAATGTTTATGTATGCTCATTTGAATTCCTGTCACGGTATTGAATGTTTGCCGTATATATGCTGTGCTCCACCCTGAGTCCCCTTCAGGGTGAGAAGGGTGGAATATAAATGTTTTAAATAAATAAATAAAAGCTGAGATAAGTAGATAATCTGGGTTCCACATAACTGTATAAAATCCACATTGAACTGAATTATATGGCAATGTGTACTCAGGCTGGATCTACACTGCCATATAATCCAATTATCAAATCAGGTAATCCACATTGGCCACTTCTACATTGCCTTATAATCCAGGTTATCAAAGCAGATAATATGCTTTGAACTGGATTATCTGAGTCAACAGTGCCATATAGCCCAGTTAAAACCAGATAACCAGGATTTTATATGGCAGTGTAGACGAGACCTCAGATAACCCAGTGGATTATGTTTGGATATTCTGGGTTATATGGCTGCGTGGAAGGGCTCTAAGACACTCTGTCATTCGATGCTCTGATCAGTTGCAATCTGAATGTGGCTTCCTTGGCCACGTCTGCACAGACACTTTACCCCAGATCTGATCTGGAGTGTAAGCCCACGTTGGCACAGCCAGACAGCCACCCTTACCATCATAGCAGAGACACCAGCTATGAAAGTGCTAGTGGCCATCGCTTATGGCCTGGACACAGTGATTCCCAAACTAGTCTTCTAAGTGTTTTGGACTCCAACTCCCAGAAGCCTCAGCTGCCTTGGCCAATGATCAAGGATTCTGGGCATTAAAGTCCAAAATATCTGGAGGGCTAGAATGTCAGATATGGCTGGAAAAAAAAAACCTTCTGCATCAAACTGTTCCTCCAGATGTTTGGGACTTCAACTCCCAGAAATCCCATCCAGTTTACCAGCTTGTTAAGAATTGCGGGAGCTGAAGTCCAAAAACATCTGGAGGAGCAGACTTTGAGAAACACTGCAACAAGGCCATGAGGGACATGGAGTGCCACCTTGTGTTCTTGGGCCACCTGTGTCCAAGGAATACAAGATGGCCATGTAAACAGTTGTGGCCTGTTCTGTATCAGAACTGTTACACCAACCTATAGTCCATATTTACTCTAGAGACTTTCGCAACTTTAACACAGTTCAAAGCCATATTAATCCCAAATTAGCTTTATGTGAATCAATCTCCCTCTTGTGTGGTCTTCCTCTTTTATTTCCGTTTTAACTAACATTATAATTATTTCCATTAAGTCACATTGCCGCATGCATGATTTGCCCTTAGTATGCTAACCTGTTGGGGCTGGCTACATACTGGAGAATCAATGCAGTTTAACTGCCAGAGCTCAATCCTATGAAATACTGGGCTCTGTAGGTTGGTGAGGCTCCAGCACTCTTTGGGAGAGGACTAAATAATAATAATAATAATCTTTATTATTATTATTATTATTGATAAAGACCTGGTAAATCTACAACTCTCATTATACCACTATCACCAGTCCCATAGTAATGAGCCACAGCCAGGGCCATAGCCAGGATTTTGGTTCGGGGGCTGAGACTGGGTGAAAGAGGGTCTACCCTAGCAAACCTTTTGTATTGTTATCCCAATAGCCCCATTAATGTGGGATATAATGAGCATGGTGATCAGATCATGATAAGAATAAACATAACAGTTTAAATAATGTATCAGTAAGGCCTTCTCGCGGACAACCCTGAGAATTTCGGGGGGGGGGGGCTGAAGCCCCCTTAGCCCCCCCCCCTGGCTACATACCTGGCCACAGCAGTTAATGTGATATCAAACTGCATTAAATCTACAGCACACATTACCCCTTGTTCATTTCGACTTCTGTGGAGGAATTCCAGCTTGATTTGCTCTAGGATGGATTGGCATCATGAATTCTCCTTTCTCCAGGCCTTCCACACAGCTATGTAACCCAGAATATCAAGGCAGATAATCCGCAGTATCTGCTTTGAACTGGGTTATTTGAGTTCACACTGCCGTATAACACAGTTCAATGTGGATTTTATACAGCTGTGAGGAAGGAAGGGGCCTCAATAGCATCTGCTATAAATTTTGTTTTTTTCAAAAGACTGAACGATACTTGTTCAGGCCTAGGTGGTGGGGTTAAGTGTTTGTAAAATGTTCATTATTTTGTATTCTGTTTACACTGCACATTGTTAATGTATGTAAATAAAAATATTAGTAATTTTTTTTTTGAAAGATTGAGCTGGGGAAGCTGTGTTTTATGTTGTGAATTGTTTTAATTTAAATTGTCCGCTTTTAAGTGCCCTGTATTTAATTCTATTGCAATGTCCATATATTTTAGGTTTGAATGTCCTCTTAATGTTCCCCAGCAACAGCAAGGGTATCCTTCTGGGTAGCTAAACCAGGAAATTCCAACTGGATGGCCCCCCGGGTGTCTGCCTCCAAGGGCAAACCAAGAACAGGCAACTTGGAAGTCCCTGAACAGATTCAGAAGTGGAGTGGGCAGATCAAAAGACAACCTGACAAAATTGCACTACCTAGAAGAATCCTCCGCCTTGTGAGACTGTGGAGCTGAACAAACAACTTAGCACCTGTATGCTTATCCACAATGCCCTGTCTCATGCACAGAGGAAGAACTGGTTTAAGCTATAGACAACACGGCCACCATTGCAAGTTTTTGGTCTAAAATGATTTACCTGCTTGTGCTCCCTCTATTTTATCAGTTTTATACTTGTCTATTTACGTAATGTTTTTGACACAAACTAAATAAAAGATTTGAATACATGCATTTTATGGAATACATTTTATTGATCAGCCCATCAGCCATATCCAAACATTTGACAAACACATTTAACACTTACATATTGAAGCAGGTTTGGTACTTTTCCGAGCATAAAAAGTACAGTCAGAGAGTGATGCTACTTGCGTGTCAACTCTGAAAAAGAGGGTTTTGGTGCCAGGAATCAGACAGGCACTTGCAATGAAAGACTAACACCATGATTAAATGCATTTTAATACACCCTGTGCCCAATTTAAACCATATAGGCTAGATGGGTGGAAACAGTGCAGCTTGAGCTATGAAAGTTAATGGGAATCTTAATATAAATGGAAAACACCACTGCGCATGGCAAAGAGTCTGACCTTCTCCGCTGCTGGCAGGGAGCCCGGAACTAATGTTTCAAGTCAAAGAACAGAGAGACTCAGTATTGATAGCTTGCACTGTGAGAAAGAAATAACAAATAGATGGCTATTGTTCTCAATCTTAGGTATGACAGAGAGATGATGCGAATAATTTATGCAGTGTTTATTGGATTAATGAAATGTCATGTAACAACAGTAATCACCAGCCAATTATGCTTGTTTTATCCATGAAGAAGGGGTGGGCTTGACTGAAATGACTCCATTACGGGTATAAATGTCTTTGTATGAGATGTGACGGGGTCTTTTGCCCCTATCTGCAGCTGTGTTCTGCTGGCAAAGCCCACCAGCTGGTGCCAGGAATAAATTCTTTTTTGATTTTCACCTATTTCACAGTTGTCGTGTGTTTCCCTCATCCTAGAGCCCGCGCGTACAAGCAGCTTGGTAAGATTTGATTGGTACTCGGAGTTCCATAACTCCTCAATTCTGCTTCAATATATTTATTTACAACATTTCTTCCCTGCCTTTCTTACCCTGGAGGGGACTCAAGGCAGATTTACATACAGGCAACAATTGGATGCTCTAGTCTAAAACACATACAACACATATATACAGCATACAACCCACCCACATTACAACCAAAGTTAAAATAACGTTGTTAACAAGGGGTCAAAATCCTGATCCAAATCAATTATCAGTACCATCCCTACAATTTACCCCAATAGACTCCAAGGGACCTTCCATACAGACCTATATCCCAGAATATTAACACAGAAAATCCCACAATATCTGCTTTGAACTGGGTTATCTGTGTCCACACTCAGATAATGAGGGATTTTCTGCCTTGATATTCTGGAATATAGGGCTGTGTGGAAGGGCCTCAATATGAGTTGGTTTAAATAGAAAAGGGGTCGTTTTGTATGTTATTTTAACATTCTGGCCGGACGAATAAAAATGTAGTTTTAATGTAAGGGTCCCAGTGTGTCTTCGGTATAATGTATGGCTCGAGTTATTGGTTTCTCTCTTTCTTATACAAGTTATAACTAAACCGTACATCACACATTTTATTTTTTGTGTTAGCTACTTCGAATGTCGAGAGAGAGAGAAAAGCAGGATATAAACATTAATAATATTATTTACTGAGAAAAGCAGGATCCCAACATTAATAAAATTAAAGATGGCAATTCTCAAATCAAACCCATTTATTTATAAAATTAAAGATGGCTTCTCAAATCAAACATATTTGTTTACAACATTTATATGCCGCCCTTCTCAGCATTACTTTGCGAATGAAGATTCTTTAGAAAGGACTCATCCCACATTTTTTTTACAAGCGCATTGGTGACTAAAAAGGCCAATCTGAGATAGGCAAGTTCGGTTGCAGAAAGCACAGCAGAAAGTCTCCTTGGGTGATGTTGTTTCCAAGTTGCGGTTCTTTCTGCGTTGTCGTTTCTCTTCAAGACCCGTTCGGCGTGTCTTTTCGAAAGAGGCCGCAGCATTGTGGAGAGTGCGTCTCCATGCCTCCCGATGTGAGGCCAGGGTGGACCATTGTTGGTGATCAATCTGGCCGAGCCTGAGATGTTGTTTCAGGGAGTCCTTATATCTCTTTTTGGGGGCGCCTCTCTTGCGCTGACCTGTGGCGAGTTGGGGTCTTGGGTCTTAGGGGCTCTTTGGGAGGCAGTGGTCCTCCATCCTAGAGACGTGCCCTGCCCAGCGCGGCTGTGTTCTCAATAGCATGGCCTCAATGCTGGTGATCCCTGCTTGCTCAAGGACGGCAACATTGGTCACATAGTCAGTCCAGTGTATATTTAGGATTGTGCGAAGACAGCGCTGATGAAAGCATTCGAGGAGTCGTAGGTGTTGGGGATAGGTGACCCATGTTTCAGACCCATAGAGGAGAATAGACAGTACGATATATGTGTGTGTGTGTGTGTGTGTGTATATATATATATATATATATATATATATACGCAATATATTACATTATTAGCATTGCACAACATCAGCATTATATATTACTGTATTGCACTATACCAGGCCTGGGCAAACTTGGGCCTTTCAGGTGTTTTGGACTTCAACTCCCACAATTCCTCACAGTTGAAGTCCAAAACACCTGAAAGGTCCAAAGGAAGGGGCCTGAGGCTGTGAGGCCCAAAGCAAGGGGCCTGAGGCTGTGAGGAATTGTGGGAGTTGAAGTCCAAAACACCTGAAAGGTCCAAAGGAAGGGGCCTGAGGCTGTGAGGAATTGTGGGAGTTGAAGTCCAAAACACCTGAAAGGCCCAGGTTTGCCCAGGCCTGCACTATACCATTGCATTGTAATATTATTAGTAACATTACATGTAATATAAATATATAATTACTAGCTGTACCCGGCACGCGTTGCTGTGCCCTTTTTAGGAGATGCGAGAAAGTCCAATCATCCACAGTGTGCCCTCCTCTAAACTGCAGTTGGATGGAGTGTGGGTCATGGGGGGCATGGTGTGCCAAGTTGGGTCTTTATTGGTCTTGGTTCTGGGCCACAGTGGTCTGTGGGGAATGATGGGTTTTGAAGTACTACAAATCCCATTTTCCATGGTGGTACTTCAAGTCCCATCATGCATGGTCAGGGCTCTGTGTGCCAAGGTAGGTTACTGTAAATTCAGGCCATACACAATGTCCCATGAGCTGAGGCCTAGTTAGGAACAGCAAGTTAATGAAGCCTTACTGTCAATTCAGGCCATACACAATGTCCAATGAGCTGAGGCCTAGTCGGGAGAATCAAGTTAATGAAGTCTTACTGTCAATTCAGAGCGTAAACAGCTTCCCAGTAAGTGAGGGCTAGTTAGGGAAATCAAGTTAATGAAGTCTTACTGTCAATTTAGAGCGTAAACAGCTTCCCAGTAAGTGAGGGCTAGTTAGGGAAATCAAGTTAATGAAGTCTTACTGTCAATTCAGAGCGTAAACAGCTTCCCAGTAAGTGAGGGCTAGTTAGGGAAATCAAGTTAATGAAGTCTTACTGTCAATTCAGAGCGTAAACAGCTTCCCAGTAAGTGAGGGCTAGTTAAGGAAATCAAGTTAATGAAGTCTTACTGTCAATTCAGAGCGTAAACAGCTTCCCAGTAAGTGAGGGCTAGTTAGGGAAATCAAGTTAATGAAGTCTTACTGTCAATTCAGAGCGTAAACAGCTTCCCAGTAAGTGAGGGCTAGTTAAGGAAATCAAGTTAATGAAGTCTTACTGTCAATTTAGAGCGTAAATAGCTTCCCAGTAAGTGAGGGCTAGTTAGGGAAATCAAGTTAATGAAGTCTTACTGTCAATTCAGAGCGTAAACAGCTTCCCAGTAAGTGAGGGCTAGTTAGGGAAATCAAGTTAATGAAGCCTTACTGTCAATTTTGGGCGTGGCCTGTGATTTTTTGGGGTGTAAATTTTCGGTTGGAAGTGATTTGGGTGTTTGTGTTGGGGATTGGCTCAGGCCTTTTCCTTATTCTGTTTTGGCAGTTTATTAAGGATCGGAATTTTCATGTTGGCTGGCCAGTGCAGCAGTTATGCAAATCCGCCCTCATTGGCAGCCAATCATGTTGTTCAGAATGTAGAGGCTGGGCGAGTCTTTGGCTGCCCCGGAGGATGCTGGTAAATGTCGTTTTATTTTTACTCGTTGTTTTGGGGGCCTTTTAGGTTTTGGGGGGGGGAGTTTCTTTGCTACAAACATACCTTACTTGAGGCCTATTTCTGTTGGCAAGTATTGTGTATCAGCGTTGTATGGTTTCTTTGTTTGAGGGATACATCACATGACGTGAACCCATTTATATATATAAATTACTAGTATTATATTGTATTACATTATAATATTATAAATATATGTATATACAATCTATTAAATTATATTATTAGTAAAGACAGTAATAACTTATGGAGGGATCACACTGTTTTCTGCCCTGCCACTCAAACCCATTGCACTGCTTTCCTACACCAAGCTCTTTAGCACACCCGATGCGTTTGTCTTCTCTGTTGACGGTGCACACGGGCTTTGTTTGGCTGTCAAGCAAGCGCGCGCAGGAGGACGTCTGTGACGTTCTATTTCCGCTTCGGCGCGTGACGTCGCCTGTCGCTCCTTCTCCCTCCTCCTCCCTCCGCCGTGAGGAGGCGGGGCGGTAGCTATGGAAACAGAGAGACGCTGCCCGCCAAGCTTTGAGCGAGAGAGAGAGAGGGAGAGAGAGGAAGGGGACGGAAGGAGGCCCGCGCGCGCATGAGGGCGGCAGGCTGATTGGCGGGCGGGAAGGGAAGGTGAGAGGCCACCTCGGTCCCCGCCAAAATTTAAATGGAAAGCGAAGGAGCGGGAGTTGTGGCTTCTCCGTGGCGTATTGGTGAGGGGAAACCCCCCACAGCGAAAACCCGCTTCTTTTGGCCTGCTCTTTGAGTGAAACTCGGTGTTATTTGTTATGTACTAGCTTGGGGTCCCGGCGGTGCCCGGGTTATTTGAGAAAGTTGGTCATGAGGGTTCTGTATACCAAGTTTGGTCTTTATCGGCCATTAGATGAAGGTACTACAAATCCCATAATCCATGGTCCACCCTCCTCTAAACTGTAGCAGGATATAGAGTGGGTCTTGGGGGCTCTGTGTGCCAAGTTTGGTCTTAATTGGTCATTGGATGAGGGTCGCAGTGGTCTCAGGAAGTGACTGAAGGTACTGCAAGTCCCATCATCCATGGTCCACCCTCCTCTAAACTGTAGCAGGGTGTAGAGTGGGTCATGAGGGCTTTGTGTGCCAAGTTTGGTCTTTATTGGTCATTGGAAATGGTTCCCAGTGGTCTCAGGAAGTGAGTGAAGGTACTGCAAGTCCCATCATCCATGGTCCACCCTCCTCCAAACTGTAGCAGGATGTAGAGTGGGTCATGAGGGCTTTGTGTGCCAAGTTTGGTCTTTATTGGTCATTGGAAATGGTTCCCAGTGGTCTCAGAAAGTGAGTGAAGGTACTTCAAGTCCCATCATCCATGGTCCACCCTCCTCCAAACTGTAGCAGGGTGTAGAGTGGGTCATGGGGGCTCTGTGTGCCAAGTTTGGTCTTTATCGGCCATTTGGTCTTTATTGGTCATTGAGATGGTCCACCCTCCTCCAGACTGTAGCAGGGTGTAAACTGGGGTCATTGGATGAGGGTAGTGGTCTCAGGAAGTGACTGAAGGTACTGCAAATCCCATCATCCATGGTCCACCCTCCTCCAGACTGTAGCAAGTTTGGTCTTAATTGGTCATTGGATGAGGGCAGTTGTCTCAGGCAGTGTGTGAAGGTACTGCAAATCCCATCATCCATGGTCCATCCTGTGTGCCTTTGGTCCAAACACAGTGCAGGAAGTGACAGGATGTAAAGTTGTAATGAGTGCTCTGTGTGCCAAGTTTGGTCTTTATTGGTCATTGGAAATGGTTCCCAGTGGTCTCAGAAAGTGAGTGAAGGTACTTCAAGTCCCATCATCCATGGTCCACCCTCCTCTAAACTGTAGCAGGCTGTAGAGTGGGTCATGGGGGCTCTGCGTGCCAAGTTTGGTCTTTATTGACCATTGGATGAGGGTCGCAGTGCTCTCAGGAAGTGACTGAAGGTACTGCAAATCCCATCATCTATGGTCCACCCTCCTCCAAACTGTAGCAGGGTGTAGAGTGGGTCATGGGGGCTCTGTGTGCCAAGTTTGGTCTTTATCGGCCATTAGATGAGGGTCGCAGTGGTCTCAGGAAGTGACTGAAGGTACTGCAAGTCCCATCATCCATGGTCCACCCTCCAAACTGTAGCAGGATGTAGAGTGAGCCATGAGGGCTTTGTGTGCCAAGTTTGGTCTTTATTGGTCATTGGAAATGGTTCCCAGTGGTCTCAGGAAGTGACTGAAGATACTGCAAATCCCATCATCTATGGTCCACCCTCCTCCAGACTGTAGCAGGGTGTAGAGTGGGTCATGGGGGCTCTGTGTGCCAAGTTTGGTCTTAATTGGTCATTGGATGAGGGTCGCAGTGGTCTCAGGAAGTGACTGAAGGTACTGCAAATCCCATCATCCATGGTCCACCCTCCTCCAAACTGTAGCAGGGTGTAAAGTGGGTCATGGGGGCGCTGTGTGCCAAGTTTGGTCTTAATTGGTCATTGGATGAGGGTCGCAGTGGTCTCAGGAAGTGACTGAAGGTACTGCAAATCCCATCATCCATGGTCCACCCTCCTCCAGACTGTAGCAGGGTGTAGAGTGGGTCATGGGGGCTCTGTGTGCCAAGTTTGGTCTTAATTGGTCATTGGATGAGGGTCGCAGTGGTCTCAGGAAGTGACTGAAGGTACTGCAAGTCCCATCATCCATGGTCTACCCTCCTCCAAACTGTAGCAGGGTGTAGAGTGGGTCATGGTCTTAATTGGCCAAGTTTGGTCTTAATTGGTCATTGGATGAGGGTCGCAGTGGTCTCAGGAAGTGACTGAAGGTACTGCAAGTCCCATCATCCATGGTCCACCCTCCTCCAAACTGTAGCAGGGTGTAGAGTGGGTCATGGGGGCTCTGTGTGCCAAGTTTGGTCTTTATCGGCCATTAGATGAGGGTCGCAGGGGTCTCAGGCAGTGAGTGAAGGTACTGCAAATCCCATCATCCATGGTCCCCCCCCCCTTAGAATTGCACCAGGATGTAAAGTTGTAATGAGTGCTCTGTGTGCCAAGTTTGGTCCTGGTCTGTGATTTGTTGGGGCCACAGTGTTCTGTGGGAAGTGAATCAGGTGAAGGTACTGCAAATCCCATCATCCATGGTCCATCCTGCTCTAAACTGCACTATGTTGTAAAGTGGGCCATTGGGCCTCTGTGTGCCGAGTTTGGTCTTGATCCGTCATTGGTGTGGGTCACAGTACTCTTAAAGAAGTGAGTTAAAGTACTGCAAGTCCCATCATCCATGGCCCACCCTCCCTCAAACTGCACCAGGATGTAGTCTTTGGGGGGTCTGTGTGCCAAGTTCGGTCTTGTTCTGTCATTCTTGGGAGCCACAGTGCTCTATGAGAACTGAAGCGTTTGAAAGTACTACAAATCCCATCATCCCATGCCCATCCTCCCCCAAACCTCACCAGGACGTAAAGGGGGTCATGGGAGTTATGTGTACCAAGTTTGGTCCAGGTCTGTCATTCGTGGGGATCGTAGCGGTGCTGCCACATACCCACAAACATGCATACATACAAACACTCACATTTATTATATAGACTAGCTTGGGGACTAGAGATGACTAGTGTATACACATGGGTTTGATTTTCTTTGTGGCTCTTTCTTTCCTTTTTCCGCTTCCCTCCGACACTTTTCCCCTTCTTTTCTCTTCTTTTTTCCTACCCTCCCTTCTTCCTTTCTCTTTCTCTCTTTCCCCTTCATACCTTTCCCCCTTTTCTTCCTCTTTATTCCTTCCCTCTTTGTTCTTGTTTCACCTTTCCCGGTCTTCTCCTTTCCTTTCCCTTCCTTTTCTTCTTTCTTTCCTCTTCCCTTTTGTCTTTCTTCCCTCCCTCCTTACTGTCTTTTCTCTTCCCTTATTTATTCTTCCCTTCCCTCCTCTCATACCTTCTCCCCATTTCTTTCTCTTCCTTCCTTTCTTTTTCTTCCTCTTTTCCTCTCCTTCTCTCTTCCATTCTTTCACTTTTTGTTCTTGTCCCTTTCTCCCTCTCAAACTGTATGTCGCCCAGCAGCAGCAAATCCCCTTCCCCTTCGCTCCCTTTCCTTAGCAACTTCGTTATTTCTATTTTCCTCAGCTCTGGATCTGAAAGGAGTGGGTTTAAAAAAATATACAAATCTCTCAATTATTTTAAGTTGAATAATAAAGGGTATGTGTGTCAAGTTTGGTCCAGCAGCCTTTGTGGTACAAGCCAACCAACCAACATATGTTGACTTTTATTTAGAGAGATTTTATTATTATTATTATTATTATTAATAATCTTTATTTATAACCTGCCACCATCTCCCCAAAGGGGACTCGGGGCGGCTAACATGAGGCCAAGCCCAAAAGTAATACAACAAAATAGACACAAAACATTTGAAAAATACATCACAACAAAATACATAAAATAACAAAATAAAACAAACAGTGCAAAATAACACAATAAAAATCAAACACAGAGGGCGGGCCAAATGCGTGAGATAAAATATTGAAATGTTAAAACGTTAAAACCCTGGGTGAGATAGGAATGGAAGAAATGTATTTGTGAGGAAGGAGCCCAAAAAGGAGGAGGAGGGGTGGGCTTTGGCCTTTATTAAGGACAAGGGAAAGTGCATCGTGAGGACAACTGTAGATGGAAGCAAACAAATGGGTTGAATGGTCACTCTCCAAAGGCAGAGTAGAGTCCTTCTTATCCTACATAAGCGAAAATGTGGATAATAAGGCGGGATAAATGTCAAATTACGTTATGATTTTAGAAATTAAGTATCAAAACATGTTTTACAACAAATTGACAAAAAATCAGTTAAATACACGGTAACGTTATGTAGTAATTACTGTATTTTCAAATTTAGCACCAAAACATTGTAATGTATTGAATCAGCTGTGGATCCGGGTGGGAGACAGACTGGGTTGGATAAGCGAAGATTGGATAAGCGAGACTACTTAATTTTTGTCCCATCTTTTTCTTGATATAAGGACTAAAGGCAGCTGTCTTTGGTTAAGCATCCCTAATCTGGAATTCTGAAATCGAAAATACTCAAATTGTCCACATTGGTGGCTGAGAAGGTGAAAGACTTTGAATTGCACTTTCTAAGATTCCATAGCATGGAGTCATGGCAGTTAAAGTGCAGCCAGATGCACACAGCCTCATTGAAATTGAAAGCTGATGATCTCTACCTCTTAATGAAGTTACGGTTTAAAATGATAAATTGTTAATAATAAAACATGCCTGAGATACAGTGGCATAGAAAAATGATGTCCCTTATAAAAATGGCACAATCAAGGTTTGCTTTTTGGAATATTTTAAACCGGGAATATTTGAATTTGAGGATGGGGAATCTGTGGCTATGGAGGTTCGACTGTATGTGTGCTCAAGATGTATTGCGCTATGTAGGTTTTCTGCTCCAGGCATAATGGTTAAACATTAGTAACCACCCAAAAGGAAAAGTTACTAAGCGCTTGTTAACCCAGCAAATATATAGTTTCTTGATGTGAAGGGTTTTCAGTGTCTTTTTGCAAAGCTAGAAAATGGATTGAAATAATAATTCATTGGTGGGTGGAATTCTCATTTGGGGCCAATTATTTAATTCCCCTATAACTACACTGTAAGTTAGACTATGGAATAATCTCCCCACCCCCAGCCAGTATTTCCCAAAAAGAATATGTTGTTCCCAATTGGTAGATACCTGAAATGTTTTCTGTGTATCTGTGTTTCTACCTTTAAGTCAAATGTTAACTTATGTCAACTCCACAGATTTCATAGAGTTTCTTAAGGAAGGAATACTCAGATGTTTCTTCCTAATCCTTCCTCTAAAATATAATTTACAGCACTTAAGATGTGTTGTTGATCCCCATCCAAGTGTCAACTAGAGCTGGCTCTGTTTAGCTTCCAAGATCAGATGGGATATGTTACCTTTAGGGTATTTAGGCTGTCTACCCCCATAATTATAAAGGGTAGGTATTGCAACCCAACAATTTCAATATTACACTGAGGACATTCTAAACACATATATTAATTTATATATGCTATACTGGGAAATAAAATTTTCTCTTATTTTATTTTGTTGATTTATTTCGAAATGCCTAACTCTCATCCTGTCAGATGAGCTACTTTAGTCCTCCCAAGTCACATTCTGCTATTTTATTCTACACTTCCATAAAATGTGACTCTGACTGGTACTAAGAATACAAGTTTAGAGCTGTGTTATGGCTACACAGGGTTGCTGTCAACTGTCCTGGAAGTGGACAGACGCTCCACAGACCAATGGTGTTGAAACCATCTGCAGCACATCAAGGAATGGGTCAGGATTCTAATTCCACAGCACCCCCCCCCCCCCCAAAAAAAAAAAACCAGAAAATCGGAGCTTATCTTGATCTGTCCACTTCCTAGTTTGCCCCATGTGACTGAGTAATGCAACTTGGGAGGAATGAGCCTCTTCCTTTCCTCTCAAGCTGCTGGGCTCAGTTATACGGGGGCAAATCAGGAAAAAGAGAGCAGGCAATTCAACTGAGGCTGATTTTTCTTGGGGGCAGGGTTGGGGCGCAGGGCCAGGAGGGACAACCACCATGCATTCCTAGGCTGCCTGAGCTCAAGGATCATGGCATATGTTGTAAGACATTGAATTTTTGCCGTTAACTTGTTGGACACCTCTTTGAGTCCTCCTGTGGGAGAAAAGGGGTATATAAATGAAGTAAATAAATAAATGTCATGGTTGTGGAGACACAATCCTGAATCCTGTGTACGAATCCAGGAAGAGTGTCTCCATTGCCCAACACGTGAAGGTTCAAATTCTGGAGCATGATCCGGACTTTCCCTGTGTTTCTTAAACCCAGTGTGCAGCACTGTAAACATTTTTGCAATTTCCACTTGAAGAGTTGCAGAGTGTCCCCAACTATCAGACCAAATGCAGAGATTGTGCGTTTTCCCATATATTTTGGATAACCATCATCCTCTAATATTTGTTATACTGGTAGGGATTGTAGTTAAACTGTACCCAGAGGGATACACATTCTCCATCTCACTTTTTGTGTGTAATCTATATTGAATTACAAATATCCAGAGTTATTTCATGCTTGGAAATCCATATCTATATGGGGAGGTCTTCTCACCTGTGACATATCACAGTTCTCAGAGTATTATTAAGTCACTGAAAATGTCAAGGGAAACGGAATGTTTAGATTTCAAAGAATCACTGTGCTTAATTGACTTTAACTCCCTTTCTATCTTCTCTCCAATATAATCTTCCATTTTTCTCATGTCCTTCCCTCCCCTATCTATTTCCCTTTCCTTTTTCCCCCCCTTTCCTTTTGCTGTACATAGTCTGGCAAGCCTGCCTCCAGAGGATCAATTCTGCACAGTAGAGCACCGCAATGAGAGGTCAACAGCAGCTGCAGTGATCTTGAGTGTGAGTGTGCTTAAGGTTAAGGCTGCACTAGACCCAGAAAAGTAAATGGGACCAATCAGTGTTTCGGATACCCTTTCTCTCACCCTTTCTCTAATGTAGGTTAATTGCAGAGTTGCCAGCATCAACATGGGCTAATTATCCAGTAGTGTAGAATTGAAATAACGTATAGAAAAATGGATTCTGCTGGTGGGAGGAAGTAAACAATTTTGGTTTAGAAACACTTGTGCTCCACAAAAGGCTCTATAATTCAGTGCATTATCTACATACAAAAGGTTGCTAGTTCAATCATTCTAGCTAGGGTTTGGAAAAATTCTGCTTGGAACCTGAGAAACCACTGCCAGTAAATATAATGGGCTATAAGGTTCAATAGTCTGAGTATAAGGCAACTTGCTGTGTTCCAGACAATAGTATTAGCAGACGATTGCCACCTACACTAGAATGCTATTGATAAAACTACTAACAATGGACTGCTATACATGTTTAATTAAATGTACCTGTCTAAGTAAGATAAGGAGCCCCCAGTGGTGTGGCAGGTTAAACCACTGAGCTGCTGAACTTGCTGATTGAACAGTTGGTGGTTTGAATGTGGGGAACAGGGTGAGCTCCCATTGTGAGCCCCAGCTTCTGCCAACCTAGCAGTTCGAAAACATGCAAATGTTGGTAGATCAATAGGTAGGTACCGCTTCGGCAGAAAGGCAGTGTCACACCATGCAGTCATGCTGGCCACATGATCTTGGAGGTGTCTACGGACAACGCTGGCTCTTTGGCTTAGAAATGGAGATGAACACCACCCTCCAGAGTCGGACACAACTAGACTTAGTGTCAAGGGGAAACCTTTATCTTTAAGTAACATAAACTGATAAAGATTTAGTCTAATTGTAGGTAAACCCATATAGGAAATCCTGTAATGTACAGGTATTGAATGGTTGCTGCTGTTTGTTGTGAACTGCCCTGAGTCCCATGGGGAGATAGGGCAGGATAAAAAGAAAGTATTATTATTATTATTAGTAGTAGTAGAAGTAGTAGTAGATCATGAAATAAAACCTATTAGAATGCTGGATACATCTTTCCCTACCACTTGCGCTCCACAAAAGGCTCTATCAGTGTATTATCTGCATACAGAAGATTGCTAGGATGTTGTTTTATATAAGGTTTATTTTTTTGGTGCGTAGCTAGATTTTTTGGTCCTGGCACTCAAAATGTTCATGTAACACTTTTTGAAGATACAGTAATATTGATCATACTGTAGCATCTGCAAATACAGAATAGTCTATTTTCATATTTTCAGGCTTTTCCAATCTGATACCTTGCAGAGGTATCACATTACATGCATACTAATTTTGCAACCCAATGGCCTGCTACTTGTGATTAAATAAGACTGTATTTTAAAATAATAAAGCAATTTCTGTCAGAGAAGTTTCCTATTTTGAGTTTTATTTCAATTTTGAACTTGGGCAAATTTCTTGGCACACATTTCTATTTAGGATTGTCTTAAAGTGGCTTGCCATAAACGTAAGAATCTGGAAAACAGTAAAAGTCCTACGGTTCAGGGCCATCACAAGAAAGGATCTTTTGTATATGTAAATTGGCTGTATTTGGGGAAAAAATCTTACAGAACATGCTGGACATTGGATCAAGAATAGGAAAATATTTATGGAAGCTATGCTGCAAATCTTTCCAATAACATGCTATAAAGTTATGTACGTATCCTCCTCAGACAACTCTTCATTGGTGGAACCAAGAACATTTGTGAGGTTTGGGAATGCTTCATGGTTTCAGTTTGATAGGCAATGATGCCATAATCCCATTTTTTCATCACTGCTTCAATCTTTTCCTCAACTTGAACTATTGTCAATTTATCACTTTGAAGATTTTAGTTGGGCACATTTTAATGGGTGAAGATATCTGATAGATATGCTAATTTTAGTAATGAGGAAAAATCTGTCAAACGATCACTGAGCTGAAATTGCTACTCCACAAAGAATAATCTTGTCTCTTGATTCCCAAAACCCAGACATAGCTTTACTTTGTGATGAATTTTAGAGATCAGCAGATGTTGATGCTTTTTATAAAATTGACTATTTTGACGGCTTTAGTAAAGACCTGTTTTTTTGTTTTCTAGTAGCAACTGGATGTTCTCCAAGTATACAAAAATGGTATATACAATGTATTGTCAAAGGCTTTCACGGCCGGAATCACTGGGTTGTTGTAGGTTTTTTGGGCTGTATGGCCATGTTCTAGAAGCATTCCCTCCTGACATTTCGCCTGCATCTATGGCAAGCATCCTCACAACCTCTGATGTAGGTGAACCATAGATGCAGGCGAAACGTCAGGAGAGAATGCTTCTAGAACATGACCATACAGCCCAAAAAAACCTACAACAACCCAATGGTACAAACAGGTCACCAATAGTGTGGTTTTTAAAAAATCCATTCTAGAAGTCTAAAAAGGTTTTCAGATATTTTTATGGCTATCTGTGTGAATTCCAGTGCATTTCAACCAGTCCATGTCATGAGATATTACAAACATGTTTAAGCTGTTAAATACTTCTTCAGCTGTACTGTGTACCAAGCTGTTAAATACTTCTTCAGCTGTACTGTGTACCAAGCTGTTAAATACTTCTTCAGCTGTACTGTGTACCAAGCTGTTAAATACAGCTGTAAAAGCTGTTAAATACTAGCTGTACTGTGTTGTTAAATACTTCTTCAGCTGTACTGTGTACCAATGAAACAAACTGTATGTCTTCAAAAAGTTATTATCTTGTGCTCATATCTAATGTAGGACAATAAGGTTACTTATTGTTGTGTTTAATTTCGTCTAGTTGCAGAGCAAAAATAGAGGGACATATGAATTATTTCTTATAATTGTTCCTTGATATTGGCTGACAAATTGTTGATTCACTTCTTAACTGTGTAGAGGTTTTAGGGAAAAATCCTTGGTAGCTTTCTTATTGATCAACACAAAGCATATTTTTGCAGCAGATAATATATGTTCTTCAGCGATTGTGTGCCTTTTCTCATTTTTAATTTTTAGTTGAGAAACTTCAAATGAGTCCCCCACTGTGTTTTATTATGACAGTCAGTTGCAGTCTTTTTTCAAAACATATTATGCTTTTCAAAAGCTCCTGCTCTTTACTTTTGCTTTTTGTGGCATGTACTTTATGTTTACTATCAAGATGTCTACACAGTGTTGATGATTTCATGTCTTTGTTGAACTGTACATCATAAAATAACACAGACTGTAGTATCTGCTTGTCTTTTGAGCCTGTGGATGTGAAGTAAATCAACAGATATATTCGTTGCTATAGCTGCAGCACTTTTTAAGATGACTGCAAGGAGTTTCATTTTGCTTTGAAGATGATGCACCCTCATCAACATCATTACAACTTTAACATTTCAGATTCACAAGCAAAGGAAGACAGTCTCCATCTGCTTATTGATGGTCTATATTTTATTGTATAAAAGCTTTAATGATGATTCTAATATGTAAAAATCTCTTTACCCAACAATAAGCAAATCTTTACATTAGCAGAAAGTAAAGGAGAAACATGATTATTTTCAATAATCCACAATTACCATTCTGTCTGAACATTCATTTACACTGACTGACTGCGACCTTCTCTTTCTACAAATACGAGCTTCCCTTTATACAAAATTTTCTGCAAGAACATTCTTGACCACAGCTCTACAATTCTGGGAAATGATCATTGTTCCAAGATTGTGGTGGCACAACATGAACAACACTACAAAAGTGACTTCTCGCTTTATGCACAATAGCAAGAAATATCACATGCTTTTTCTCAGCCATGCTATCATTCACTTGTATATTATTCTCACATAAAGTAGCAAGTGTTTAGTACATTTTTCCTATTAAACAGTTTTTAATAACTTTTGAATGACTTGAGATTTTGTAATGAACTTTTGTACAAATTTTTTCGCAAAAACATTTTTCCTTGATCTATTGACTTGGCAGTTAGAAATTTTCCATCCTTATTAATCCCTATCTCTGCAAACAGGCTTTTTCTCAAAGAAAAACAGACTCAAAATTGAGCAGGGGGAAGAGCCATCCAGTCACACCTCCAGCCACTCAGAAACACACAATCAAAGCACCCTCGACAGATAGCTCTGCTTAAAATAGTCCAGAGTAGGGAGAAGACTCCACCATGCCCCAAACAGCATATTCCAATACTAAACAGCTTGGCTCCCCTTTCTTCTCTCCTGTCTTTTGAGGAAAATTTGGAGTCTGTTTGTGTCTCTTTGGGGTTCCCAGAAAGGAAGACTGGGCGAGGGGTTGCCATGCTCTATTTATTATTGTTGTTATTACATTTATTATTTTACTCTATTATTATTACAATTTATTATTTTATTCTATTGTTATTACATTTATTATTTTACCCTATTTATTATTATTGTTATTACATTTATTATTTTACTCTATTATTATTGGAAGGATACATACTGGTAAGCACATTTACACTGAAGGAGGTTAGAATAATGATTTCATCAGAGTTGGACAGTCTTAAATAACAGTTGTATGTAAATATTCAAAAAATTTAACCTACTGATGCCTCAATTAATGTAATTTTATTGGTATCTATTTTTATTTTTGAAATTTACTAGTAGCTGCTGCATTTCCCACCCTCCGCTTATACTCGAGTCAACATCTTTTCCCAGTTTTTTGTGGTAAAATTAGGTGCCTTGGCTTATATTCAGGTTGGCTTATAACCGAGTATATACGGTATGTCTATCACCAGCAAAAGACTCCTGATCAGTGTGTCCATCGGACTGCCTACCTTTTTTTCCTTCCCTTTTAACTGTAAATGTTATGCCAAGCCTTCACAGAGCCCTTCACGGACACTTATTAGTTTTGTGACTTTGTAACACTTTGACAAATCCCCTAAATGTAGCAAAAGTTTATTTTAAGGGAGAAGTATATCTTATATTCGATATTTTAACTATTTCACCTGTATTCTTTTATTATAGTAATGGGATATTATAATTTTAAAGCAGTTCTTGTGAGCAGCATCCCTTCTTAAGGAAGGCAGATCTGTCTGCAATATTTCATGCCTTAGTTACCTCCTGATTAGACTGAAACGCACTCTATGTGGGGCTGCCCTTGAAAAGTGTTTGGGAGTTGCAGCTACTGCAAAATGCAGCAAACTGGTGTCAGATGTATTTTAGCCACCATATTCAACTGGTCCTGCGAAAATTTCATTAGCTTCCAAATAATTTCTAAGCTCAGAAGGTGCTGATGTCAACCTATTGCTGTTTTCTGTCAGTGCTAGCTCTTTTAGAGATAACTATGATGTCCCTGCCATTTTCGCTTAGAGATTCTTTGCCATTATCACCACCTACAATTGCAACTACACCGCTTGTCAACAGGTGCCTGGGAAATCTAACCAGAGGCAGCATCCCCAGCTGCATAGCTTATTGCTCTTCAGCTCCCAGCATTCCTTACTTTTGGTTATATTTGGTTAGGGCTTACAATTCAAAACATTTAAGTCCTGCACAGGTCTTGCTTTAGAGAATCAAAGATAGAAGCTTACCCTTTGTGTTTACTCGTGAGGGAAGTCAAGGTACAAGAAGAGCTATCAGTTTGCTTATATTATGTTTAGTTCCTACAGCAGAAGTTTAAGAT
This sequence comes from Anolis apletophallus, assembly GCA_030556195.1. Lineage (NCBI taxonomy): Eukaryota > Metazoa > Chordata > Lepidosauria > Squamata > Anolidae > Anolis > Anolis apletophallus. Next base: position 95,261,298 of record JARBWK010000008.1, read on the forward strand.
ATGATCCAAATGTCTTTGCCTTGGGGGATATATTTCTATAATGTTTTGGTTTTAACCAAAGGTGGTTTCTATATGAAGAATGCTGTTCACTTTTTTTAAAAAAAGGAAGACATAAAAGATAATAATAATAATAACAACAACTTTATTCTTATATCCCTTCTCCATCTCCCCAAAGTTACTCGGGGTGGCTTACAGGGGTACCAACCTAATATAAACAAAAGTTACAAATAACACAATTAAAAACATATAACAGTAAAATATATTAAAATAGTAAAATCAATAAAATATAAAACATCCTAAAACATAAAACCAGACATCAAACAACCAGTAGTTGAAAAGTGGGTATGTGCAGGTTTGAGACTAATAGGGCAGGACACGGGCTTGTGTAGGGCCGGGCTGGGAATAAAGTGTTTGTGATCCAACCAAAGGCTAGGCAGATTTAATCAGTAGGTAAACCATTATTCAAAGGCACATTGTGACATTCAAGTCTTTCTGGAAGGTGGACAGGGTATGGGCTAATTTAATCTCCCTGGGAAGAGAGTTCCAGAGCCGAGGTGCCACCACTCTTTCGTCTCCACCTACTGTGCTTGTGACGGAGGTGAGAGTGAGAGAAGGGCCTTTCCAGCAGATCTTGGAGCTTGTGCTGGTTCATAGAGTGAGATACATAGAGTGAAAATGAATGGTGGGCAGAGCCATAGTAGGAAACAATGAAGGAGTGAAGAGGAACATAACCACATAGACTTGTACAAAATAGACCAACTTTTCTCCCAATCAGATCTACCTGAAGCTCTAAGAAATGATAGTCACTCCCAAAGTAAAAAGTAGTTACTATTACCTTTTAAGGCTGTTTCTTAAACAGACAGGCATTCTAAGGATGTTAGTCATAAACTGGTTTATAACCTGAATCTGGCAGCAAAGTTTGAAATCCATCAAAGTTCAAAAATGTTTAGGGGAATCTAGATTAAACCAGTTTACTAGTTTTGAAGTTGTTTTTGTAGCTTGTTGGAGTCAATTTTTTAATCTAAAATTGGATTGAATTGTTGAAGCTCAAAGAAAAAGAAAGCTCTCCAAGATTATCATCCATTTCATGATAATTTGTTATATGTGTTTTCTTAAAGTGTTACCATGTATGAAGCAAAAGAAAGACAGAAGTTTATCAGTGATGCTCAGTACTTGAGAGAGATGCAGCACAAGATGGATTCAGAGTATCAGGTATGAAGGTTCTTTTAATGTTGACTTTTGCACACAACATTGATCAGTTGATATGGTGCAGGGCAAGGTCAGTTTTATTAGGGACATAATTGCTTGAAGCCAGGCTCCACATAATACCTCATTTCAAACAAATGTGTTTTTATAAGGCTTGCCTGAGCAAACAAGAGCTGACTAAAGAGCAATCTGAGAAGAAGCGAGACCAACAACCCAGACAAGAACTGAGGCAGACAACAATTTCTTCCATCTCTACTGTTCGTAGTTATGAAAGGCAATGGATTTCAAGACTTCCCATTAATAGACAGGTAACATTTAGGGATAAAAGTCAAATAGATGAGTATACTGATAATAATCCCTTGCTGTCATTGTGTGTCTTCAAGTCATTTACAACATGGTGACCCTATCACAAGGTTTACTTGGCAAGATTTGTATAGAGGAAGTTTGTCTTTGCCTTCCCCTGAGGTTAAGATAGAGTGAATTGTCCAAAGTCATCCAGTAGGTTTCTATAGCTAAGCTCTGATACCTATAAGCATAGTCCAACAGCCAACCACTATACCACACCGGCTCTCAATCCCTTGCTACTCCCTGAAAATTTAAGTAGAAAGGATTTTTTTTTAAAGCATTGGTATTGCATGTATTTTGAAGAGTGCAATGTTTGACAAACACTTTATTTTAGCTTAACAAGTTATCAGTGTTCATTAATGTTTGTATTGTTCTTAGTGAAAGTAAAGTAAGGGATGCAGACAAGTACAAATAGATTCCTCTCAAATTCCTACTCGGGCATTTTATGTGATTTTCACTAGTGTTGGGCCAATGTAACTCTTCCAAGATTGTCTCATAGAGCATAGCCCATTTACCTGGGTGGAAACCTAAGCAAAAGAGAACCTGATCTTCTGTATTGGAATTGATATTTATGTGTATAAAAGATTGTGAGGGGATGTGAAGATAAAACACAATCTCATGAATAACCTTTACACTGTTTATTTATGTTTAGGAGACTTTTAATCTTCATCTATTCATCAGCCTGGGAAAGGAAAGGGGTCTTACAAATAGATGATGCTCCTTTTGTTATTTATACCTGTCCTTAAGTCTGAGAATTTTTCTTAGTGACCCCAGATCACTTCTTCAGACATTCTTCTTTTGTAGAAGAGAGCTGTAGACAATATCATTGAAGCTATGTACAGGCTAAGTACGAATTACATGGAACACAGATGGAAGTGAACTGATGCTACGTTCACAGCAACATAAATCTAATTTCTCAAAATCCAAACATTAGTTGTGATATTGCCCACTCTTTACAAGCCTTCTAATACGTGCTCACTTACAAAACGAATTGCTTAATCCTGGCAAACTTCCTTAGTTTTCCCAGACTGAAAACAATTCAGCTGTGTTGGATATAGACCTTAACCAACTGAATCTCCATGTGTCAAATCTGAAACAAGTTTGAGGAAGATTGAAGTGTTCTGCAACTGTTTTTTGTGTATTCCATTCATTTCAAATGTCTGGAAGAAGTGAAAGTACCTGTTATATTGTGGTCCTGGATGACGTGATTGGGTCCTGTGATGACATTTCTGGAAAAGATGTGTGGGCAGAGTTGGCACATGGGTTTGTGACCAGTTCTTCTACCAATTTCCCCATCCTTGTTTATTACTGTTAACTTTATTTTATACCCCACCTTTCTTTCATGGAGATTCAAGGTGACTAACAAACCACACAATCTAATGACAATTTAAAACCCAGATATTAGTGTGTGGATATAAAATTAAAATACAATAAATAAAATTCGTATTAGCATTTAAAACTCACCACCCCACTAAAATCCCTCCCACAAATTCCCGAGCAGTGTGCCTCTCATCCTCCCTGAAATGGTTGCTGGCACAGCTATGTTTTTACCAGCCTGCGGAGGGCATGCTGGGATGGGGCCAGCCTAATCTCTCTTGGGAAGGAGTTCCAAAGTCTGGGAGCAGCCACCGAACAGGGCCTCTTCATTGGTCCCATCAAACGCACTAAAACTGGGTGGTGGGACAGAGAGAAGGCCCTCCCCAGAAGATTGTAGATATCTGACAGGATTGTGGAGAGAGAGATACAATCCTTCAGATAACCTGGACTTTAGCCATATAGGGTTTTATAGGTTAAAACCAGCATTTTGAATTGTGTCTGGAAATGGGATGGCAACCAGTGGAGCTTTTGCAATAGAGGAATTGTTTGCTCCGTGTAGCTAGCCCCAGTTAACAGTCTGGCTGCTGCTCTTTGGACCAACTGAAGTTTCCGAGCACATTTCAAAACTGGTAGCCAGATTTTTGTTCATTTTCATGGTTTTCTCCTTTCCCCTACCAGTATTTAAAAAACTCTAAAATTATGACAGCAAAACAACACCCAAACACAGGGAAACTCCAGAGAGGAAACAATCAGGGACAGCTAATCACCTCTCAACAAAAGATTTCCCCAGGCACTAACAAGCCACACCAAAAAACTGCCAGGCCATCAAATGCTAATCAAGGTGGCCAGTTGAAACACTCACACTTAGCTCCAACAGACAAGAGTTATTTTATTCATGAAGTACGTGCCATTGCTGCACATGTACATTTTGCTAGTGATAAGTAGTGACAACTGTGATGGCATATTTCACTGTCATTTATGTTTCCCATAGTTTTGTCATGGCTCAAACAGATATCTGAATGCCTTCTCTTCTTATGCATGCTGAAATTAGACTGTTTGACTACTGTGAAGTCACTTTAGAAGTAGGCAAATTCTCCAAACATTTTGTTAAATTGTAGTTATGCTTGATAGAAAAAGATGACTATGGAACATAAACAACATGAGTAATGATCCAGGGACAGTGCCACCTAGATAATTACTGAACTTTGAAAAACAGAGATAATTCTTGTACAAACAGATATGTGGAGAGAATCTTGTTTTGTGGAGAATATTTATTCAGATTTTCTGTCAGAAAGAAAAATATTGTTTAACCCAATATGAAAGAATAGGCTCCATAAATGGAATTTTCATTAGGATTGCATCATGTGCAGAATGATGGTTTGCCCATTCCTGCTAGCTGTACTCCTGATAAAAAAGCCTCCTGTATTCTGGGAATGTTATTGGCTTTATGGGGGGAAATTCTGTGTCAGTGGTAGCTTTTTGTAATGCTAATTAATGTGTAGGAGGGATTTTCATTGGGGCTGTGTCCCGAGTTTGAAAGATTAAAACTGCCATTCTGGCACAGTGTAGTACCAACACAATCAGAAAAATAACACAAAATACAAAATCTACAAAAGAGTGAAACCTTTATTGGCCAATTAAATGAACAAAACCCATCATGCAAGCTTTCGAAGTTCCACTTGATTTTTTCACAAGGCAAAAATGTTTAAAATCATACAAAGAAGAAAAGTGACCATGTTTGAGTCATATGCCTACATTTTACTGTCTTTTTCAGCCTCCACGTGGTCAAGAGAGAAGTGGCCTCTGCCAGAATCGAGACAAACAATATCTGATACAAAATGTAGGCTTGTGACGCCAACATCATCACTTTTTGTTCTTTTTCTGTCCTTATAAATGTTAGGGGAGAAGATGTCATGAATATTTGAACATCAGCGCTTGGCAGAGAGTATAAACTTCTAGAATTACAGATCTTATGTTCAGTAACTGGGACCTCCACATTTGAACATTCACTTCTCCTTTAAAAGTGATAAAAATGAGTAGATCTTACTAGTGGATGGAACATGCAAAAAGCAGGCACAGGATTGTCATCTTCATGGGGATAAACCAAGGAAAGTTGATTCTAAAGGCAAGGTTTTCATGCTAATGTAATTTGAAAGAATCTTAAAGAGAGGGTGCTTTTTGTCTGTTTCTGATTCACACCACTTTTGTACATGCTTATCCATAAATCTCTTCCATCTTACTCTGTCTTGTTTCCGTTTGAAAGGAATTCACATGAAAACTTGAATTTAAATATAAATTTTAACAAATCTTCTCTTAAAAGTACATTTTTGAGCTGAGAGCTGTCAAAACATTCAGGCAGTGTGAAAAAGATGGGCAATGAAGTTTAGATCCAGGAGTTTAATTTAGGCATCATTAATGCAGAACACGTTTCCTTTACTAGAGCAGTGTTTCTCAACCAGTGTGCCGTGGGAAATTGGAACCTCCAATACCCTTTCTTCCCCCAAACTTGGGCAAACTTGGACCTTCCAGGTGTTTTGGACTCCAACTCCCACCATTCCTAGCAGCCTCAGGCTCTTTTCCTTTTGCCCCTCAGCCATTTAAGCAGGAAAGGGCCTCAGGCTGTTAGGAATGGTGGGAATTGAAGTCCAAAGCACCCAAAGGGCCGGATTTTCCCATGCCTGTTTTAGAGGCCTTAAAGTGGTGAGCCTCCTTCCAACATTGTGATTCTGGATAGAAAACAAACAACAACATAACATAATATTGTTTGAGTCCACAGTGCCCTCTGGGTGTAGGTGAACTACAACTTCCAAACTCAAGGTCAATTCCCAACCAAACCCTTTCAGTACTTTCTGTTGGTAATGAGAGTTCAATATGCCAAGTTTGGTTCAATTCCATTGTTGCAAGAGTTCAGGATGCTCTTTGATTGTGTGTTAACTATAAATCCCAGAAACTGTAACTCCCAAATGTCAAGGTCTATTTTCCCCAAACTCCATCTGTGTTCACATTAGGGCATATTGAGTATTCATGCCAAGTTTGGTCCTGATCCATCATTGTTTCAGTCCACAGTGCTCTCTGGATATAGGTGAACTACAACTCCAAAACCCAAGGTCAATGCCCACCAAACTCTTATAATATTTTCTCTTGGTTATGGGAGTTCTGTGTGGGAAGTTTGTGTCTTTCTGCCATTCCTGCCAGGATATCTATGTTGTGTTCATTGAAACAGGCCCAGGTTTCACACTGAGTGTATAAATACATTAAAAAAACATATTAACTATATGTATTACTGTGTTTGTGTCATTTTGGTTGGTGGTGTGCCCCAGGATTTTGTAAATGTCAAAAATGTGCCACGGCTCAAAAAAGGTTGAAAAACACTGTACTAGAGAGTGCAGGAAAACAGCCAGGTATAAAAAGAAGCATTTCTATGGCAAAGTCACCTTTTTATGTTGGTACCTTACCAGATCTCTTCTGAGGAAGCTTCTGGATATGAGCCAAAATCCTCTATGAAGTCCTTTGGGAACAAATCTGAAGCTAAATTTCCTGCCATTGACAAAACATCAGTTAAGCAGAAGCAAAAGGCAAGCACATCTTCAAAAAAACCAGAAAAAAATGGATCTTGTCCCAAAAAAGATAATCTAGGTAAGTACAGAGAGTTTTAAGCTATTCAGTGGAGTTAAAAAAAACACGATTCACAGATGGAAATTGGTAATTTTTGCAAGTTTAGGGGGCATAGGTGGATTATCAATATTTTCAGGGAAAAGTTCCTATGTATAATAGTGGAACTAGAGTTCAGGAAGCAAAATGCAGTTCATTAACCAGGGGCATGGGAGTGGGAGTCATACTCTTATTCCAGTAATAGGCTGGAGTAGTTGCAATAGAAAACAAAAAGCAGTGTAGAGGAAAAGGTTTGACAGGAAAATGTTGTTTCTCTGCTGTGTACAGTGGGCTCTGGAGGCACTGTACACTGCACAACAAACAATGGTTTTCAATGAAATGTTTTTTTTCCTATGCAGCGTACAGCGTTGTGCTAACAGAACCTGCGGATAGAATGACTTTTAAATAGCCCCAGATGCCATAGTCATTGAGATAGTACAGTGCTGTCCAACTTCTACGGGGTCCAGGGCCGGATAAAGGTCACTGATGACCTAGGGGCCACTCGGCCCCGCCCCCAGGCCCCGCCCCAGGCCCCGCCCCCAGGCCCCGCCCCTCCTAAAAACGGCCGAAAAAGGGCAGAAGGCGGTGCCAAGAGCAGCGTCACAGGCCTGGCGTGACGCGCTGCCCCTGGCACCGCCTACTCCTCCTTTCGCGCCCCCTCCCTTCCTAGGGCGGAGGGGGCGCCGAAAAGGAGGAGTAGGCGGCGCCAAGGGGAAGCGCGTCGCCAGGCCTGTGACGCTGCTCTTGACGCCGCCTTCTGCCCTTTTTCGGCGGCTCCCGCCCTAGGTAGGGAGGGGCGCGAAAAGGAGGAGTAGGCGGCGCCAAGAGCAGAGCGTCACAGGCCTGGCGTGACGCCATGCTCTTGGCGCCGCCTCCTCCTCCTTTTTCGGCCCCCCTCCGCCCTAGGAAGGGAGCGGGCACCGAAAAGGAGTAGGCGGTGCCCAGGAGTAGTGCGTCACGCCAGGCCTGTGATGCGCTGCTCTTGGGGCCGCCTACTCCTCCTTTCGGGCCCCTCCGCCCTAGGAAGGGAGGGGCGCCGGAGGAGTAGGCGGCGCCAAGGAGCAGCACGTCACGCCAGGCCTGTGATGCGCTGCTGTTGGCGCCGCCTTCTGCCCTTTTTCGGCGGCTCCCCCGCCCTAGGTAGGGAGGGGGGGCGCCGAAAAGGAGGAGGAGCTAACTCTCTTCCTCCTCCCTGCCCCGCCTCCCCCTCCCCCCCGGCCGCCATTTTTTTAAAAAAATTCGATTTTTTTCAAATTTAAAAATGGCGGCTGAGGGCATAGGTGGGGCCGTGTCCAACAGGCTACGGGGCCGGATCCGGCCCCGGGGCCGCCAGTGGGACAGCCCTGAGATAGTATTTCATTTGAATATTGGCTGCTTGGAATTTACCCTGTTCTAATTGTCTTAGTGAGTACCATTTGATAAGATGCCTCAGCAGGTTCTTGCTAACCAACCGCATGATGAGTATTTTAATGCAGTTTTATGTCAGGATTTAGTAGTGATTTATTTATTTATTCATTTATTTACATCAGGGCTGTCCAACTGGCGGCCCCAGGGCCGTATACAGCCCCCAGCCCTTTCCCCACGGCCCCCTACCCTCCTGCAAGATAACTGCCTTTTAAGATTTAAAAAAAAATTAAAAAAAATTTTTGGAATATTTTTTTGGAATATTTTTCAGAATATTTTTTATTTATTTTTTTTCGCGGCGGGGGGGTGTGAGGGGCGGGGCAGGGAGGAGGAGCAGGCTCTCTTCCTCCTCCTCCTACTTCCCTCCCTCCCCCCTCTCCCTCCCCCCCCCCTCTCCCTCCCTCCTTCTTTCTCTCTTTCCCCCTTTCATTCCTTCCCCCTTCCACCACCTGAAGGAAAGAGGGAAGGAGAGAGAGAGTGCACGAGTGAGAGGGGCGTGGCCAGAGCGAAAAAGGGCGGGGCCGAGTTCGGAGCATGGGGGTGCTCATTCATTCCCTTCCGGCTTCCTCCTCTCCTGAGGCTTCGTGCCAAGTTTGGTCCTGATCCATCATTATTTGAGTCCACAGTGCTCTCTGGATGGAGGAGAACTACAACTCCCAAACTCAAGGTTCAGTACTTTCTGTTGCTCTCATGAGAGTTTAGGTTTGATTCAACATGGCTGAGGAATGCTTTGATTGTGTTTTCCCCTTATGGCAGAAGGAGATTGGACTGGATGGCCCTTGGAGGTCTCCTATTCTAGGAACCCATTGTAATTATTATTATTATTATTATTATTATTATTATTATCATCATCAGAGGCTGAATGGTCATCTGTGAGGAATGCTTTGATTGTGTTTTCCCCTTATGGCAGAAGGAGATTGGACTGGATGGCCCTTGGAGGTCTCCTATTCTAGGAACCCATTGTAATTATTATTATTATTATTATTATCATTAGAGGCTGAATGGCCATCTGTGAGGAATGCTTTGATTGTGTTTTCCCCTTATGGCAGAAGGAGATTGGACTGGATGGCCCTGGATGGCCCTTGGAGGTCTCCTACTCCAGGAACCTGTTGTTGTTGTTGTTATTATTATTATTATTAGCAGAGGCAGAATGAATATTATGCCTTATCGTTCAGGGTTATAGGCCTGTGTGGAAGGGCCCTGGCTTCTTATTTGCCTTCCTTTCCACACATCTGAATAAAATCCCATGTTATTTGCTTTAAACCAGATTATATGAGTGTGGACTCCGATAATCCAGTTCAAAGCAGGTATTCTGGGTTATATGGCTGTGTGGAAGGGCCCTGAATCCACACTGCAATATAATCCAGTTCAAAGCAGGTTTTGTGGGGTTTCCTGCCTGGATATTCTGCGTTATATGGCTGTGTGTAGGGCCCTGAGTCCACATTGCAATATAATCCAGTTCAAAGCAGGTTTTGTGGGGTTTCCTGCCTGGATATTCTGTGTTATATGGCTGTGTGTAGGGCCCTGAGTCCACATTGCAATATAATCCAGTTCAAAGCAGGTTTTGTGGGGTTTCCTGCCTGGATATTCTGCGTTATATGGCTGTGTGAAGGGCCCTGAGTCCACACTGCAATATAATCCAGTTCAAAGCAGGTTTTGTGGGGTTTCCTGCCTGGATATTCTGCGTTATATGGCTGTGTGTAGGGCCCTGAGTCCACATTGCAATATAATCCAGTTCAAAGCAGGTTTTGTGGGGTTTCCTGCCTGGATATTCTGCGTTATATGGCTGTGTGGAAGGGTCCTGAGTCCACATTGCAATATAATCCAGTTCAAAGCAGGTTTTGTGGGGTTTCCTGCCTGGATATTCTGTGTTTTATGGCTGTGTGTAGGGCCCTGAGTCCACATTGCAATATAATCCAGTTCAAAGCAGGTTTTGTGGGGTTTCCTGCCTGGATATTCTGAGTTATATGGCTGTGTGAAGGGCCCTGAGTCCACACTGCAATATAATCCAGTTCAAAGCAGGTTTTGTGGGGTTTCCTGCCTGGATATTCTGCGTTATATGGCTGTGTGAAGGGCCCTGAGTCCACACTACAATATAATCCAGTTCAAAGCTGGTTTTGTGGGGTTTCCTGCCTGGATATTCTGCGTTATATGGCTGTGTGAAGGGCCCCTGAGTCCACACTACAATATAATCCAGTTCAAAGCTGGTTTTGTGGGGTTTCCTGCCTGGATATTCTGCGTTATATGGCTGTGTGAAGGGCCCTGAGTCCACACTGCAATATAATCCAGTTCAAAGCAGGTTTTGTGGGGTTTCCTGCCTGGATATTCTGAGTTATATGGCTGTGTGAAGGGCCCTGAGTCCACACTACAATATAATCCAGTTCAAAGCTGGTTTTGTGGGGTTTCCTGCCTGGCTTTTCTGCGTTATATGGCTGTGTGAAGGGCCCTGAGTCCACATTGCAATATAATCCAGTTCAAAGCAGGTTTTGTGGGGTTTCCTGCCTGGATATTCTGAGTTATATGGCTGTGTGAAGGGCCCTGAGTCCACACTACAATATAATCCAGTTCAAAGCTGGTTTTGTGGGGTTTCCTGCCTGGATATTCTGCGTTATATGGCTGTGTAAAGGGCCCTGAGTCCACACTGCAATATAATCCAGTTCAAAGCAGGTTATGTGGGGTTTCCTGCCTGGATATTCTGCGTTATATGGCTGTGTGAAGGGCCCTGAGTCCACATTGCAATATAATCCAGTTCAAAGCAGGTTTTGTGGGGTTTCCTGCCTGGATATTCTGAGTTATATGGCTGTGTGAAGGGCCCTGAGTCCACATTGCAATATAATCCAGTTCAAAGCAGGGACTGTGACTTGAGACTGGGATTTTGGTGTTCATCTCTATCTCCAAGTCAAAGCCCCGGTGTCCTCCACAGACACCTCAAGGCGGGGAGAGGGTGGAGCCGGGAGGGGCGGGGCAGGGGTGGAGCCAGGGAGGGGGCAGAGCCTGGGTGGAGCCGGGGAGGGGTGGATCTGGGGCGGAGCCGGGGAGGGGGCGGAGCTGGGGGCGGAGGCAGACCCTTCGGCCCCCCAGGTCATCAGTAACTGGAATTCCGGCCACAGGTCCGGTAGAAGTTGGACAGCCCTGATTTACATCATTTACAGTATATCCCGCCCTTCTCACTCCGCAGGGGACTCAGGGCGGATCACAATGCACATATACAGGCAAACATTCAGTGCCATTTAACATACAACATATATAGACAGACATAGAGGCAATTTAACATTCCAGCTTCTAGCCACCAGGAGGAGCTGTCGCATTCCTTCATTCTTTTTGTGTGTATTTCCTGGAGATTTTATGGCCTCGTAAATCAGTTAAATTAAGCCTCCCCACTCAGGTGGTACCTAAATTTCCTACTTGACAGATGCAACTGTCATTTGTGTTGCAAAGGTCGACAATGAGCTACACAATTGGTTGAGAGCTCACCCGACCCTCGAACTCATGACCTTCTGGTAGAGAACTTGGAACAACCTCTGTACCGGATAACTTCACCCGGTGTCTTGGAGCAGTAACAAGATGGCTACGTGCCCATAAATTGAAAGTAAATCCAGCAAAAACTGAAATCTTGTGGCCTGGCCGCCCATCAGAATTGGTTGATCTATTACCATCTTTTGAAGGGGAACTGTTAGTTCCATCCCCCACTGTGATTGCATATTCCCTCATGAACCTGTGCGAGCTTTAAGATCTGCTGGGGAGGCCCTTCTCTTGTTCCCACCTCTGTCACAAGCAAAGTTGGTGGGGACAAGGGAGACGGCCTTCTCAGTGGTGGCCCACCAGCTCTGGAATTTTCTCCCCAGGGAGATTAGATTAGCGCCCATCCTGTCCACTTTCCATAAAGACCTAAAAACATGGATGTTCCAATGTGCCTTTGATTAATCAGTTCACTACATGAATTGGCCCTTCTAGCCATAACTTAATATCTGGCTCTTGCACTTTACTATTGTCCTTGCCCCTGTAGTTGTATTCCACTAACTGACTTGTCCCTTCTAGCCTTAACTTATCATCTGGCACTTTTCTATCAGCCCTGTCCTTGCAGTTGTCTTGAACAAGGCTTTGCCTCGCCCCTTAGTTCCGAAATGTCCATTATGCTCGGCTACTGGTTTTGTATGATGGCTTATGTTTTTATGATGTTTTGTATATGTATTTGTATTATATTATATTTTAACTCTGTTTGACTGGGATTGGTCCCCATGTAAGACACCCTGAGTCACATTTGTGAGATGGTGACGAGTTGCAAAACTATTATTATTATTATGAGAAATTGTTTGTTATATGATATTACAGATTTCCTCAAATAACACATTTTACATAAACATTACTAATTATAGTGTTAATTTTTTTTAATGTAAGGTGTTTTCCGAATCTTGTCAGTGAAAATTTGGGGGCAATAAGTACACTTACATTCTCTCTATCAGTTTTTCTTTAAATGAAAGGGTTTGTAAAGGTTGCGTTGAACCTTTTAACTAGATAGGTTTCAGGTAGAAATAGTGAACATAGAAGAGCTTCTACTTTACTCCTGGAGGACATAGAACTAAGTTTCCTGCTAATAAAGGATTTATCAGAAATCAGCAAAAATTATCTGCCTGTTCCAAACTATTATAAACCAAGATCCCTCAAACTATCTTAATTTTCCACTATTTGCATGTTGCTTCTCTTTCCATTCCCTAAAAAAATCTTGGTCCTTGTTTCCTTAACTATTACTCTTTAGCACCATTATTGATTATTGATCCATCCAGCCAAGATTTTAGCCTAGTAGCATGCAACAAAATCATCGACCTAATATTGCATAGCTCGTCTATGTATATAATAAAAGTCAGTGTTTGCGGCGGTGCGGAGGACGGGAGGTGCGGAGGAATATGTGCCAGCATTTTGATTGGTTGCCACTGTGGGATTATTTGCATAAAGGTCACTGATTGGTGAGCCTCAGAAATCCGACACTCTAAGGCACCAGATTATTTGCATAAAGGACTCAGATTGGCCAGCCTCAGAACTCCAACAATCTAAGGCACCAGACAGGGCATTGGTTGCCACTGAGGAACTATTTGCATAAAGGACTCTAATTGGCCAGCAAAACAGAATGCAACTGAATGCTTGAGTTAGCCAAATGACAGTTTTTCCCATTGGAAATGGAATGTTCATTTTCAGGGAGGTGTGGAGGTGCCAAGGAATATGTGACAGCGTTTCGATAGGTTGCCACTATGGGATTATTTGCATAAAGGACTCTGATTGGCCAGCCTCAGAACTCCAACATTCTATGGCACCAGACAGAGGGGATTGGTTGCCACTGAATTGGTATCTGCATAAAGGACTCCGATTGGCCATCCACATTCCAACATTCTAAGGTGACTCAGAGGGAAAAGGAAAGTCCTCAGACCCTCACCCAATGACCACTACAGACCAAAATTAGCACACAGAGCACCCTTGACCCACTCAACACCCTGGTGCTGTTTCAAGGAGGATGGACCACAGATGATGGGACTTGAAATACCTTCACTCACCTTCCGAGACCGCTGCAACCCTCATCCAAAGAATGATCAAGACCAAATGTGACACACAGAGCCCCCATGACCCACTCTACATCCTGGTGCTGTTTGGAGGGGTATGGACCATGGCCAATGGGACTTGCAGTACCTTCACTAAGTTCCTGAGACCACTGCAAGCCACATACACATCTAATAGGAACCAACCTTGGCACATAATGCCTTCCTCAAATAACCCGGGCACCGGTGGGTCCCCAAGCTAGTATTCTTATAAAGTGAGTTGTGTGCCCTGCCGGAATGATTGCCAAGATGCATCACATCAAGTACATACTGTACATATACAATGTGTTCTGCACCTAAGCCATCCTGTTTAGCAATTGGGACATTTATTTTTATTTTATTGGATGTCAGTATCTCCTTCAAACTGCTGGGAGTAGGGAATGTGTTATATACCCTTCCCCAGCTTTTGTCTGATAGGGTATTAAGCTAGAAGCCTCTAAATTTTGACTGATAAAAGTAAATACAGAGAAAGGCAGAGAGAGAAAAGTAATTCAGTTAAAATACAGACAGACTGTATTCCTCAGTGAATTTTTCTAAGCTGTGCACAAGAAAGCATAATGCCAAATGTGATTTCTCTTGTTTAAAATGGCTTTGATGTTATAAATATTTAATTTATTTAAAATATTTATATCATTTTTTTCCATTTAAGAATGCTCAGGGAAGCTTATAACTAAGTCAAACAGTAAGAACATTTCAAAAACAATGAAAAATTTAAAAGCAAGTATGTAGCCCACAAGAATAAGGCACTTCATTCTCCAGAGAATAACAACAATAGCTTTATTCTCAGTGGGACAAAAACCTGCTAGGGAAAAAAATTCAAGCTGAAGAAGACCACCAGGGAAGAGAAAGCTGAGCATCTGAGTTTCCATAGCTCTGCAATAGAGAAGGCTGTCTCCCTGGGGTAATTGTATCTCAACCACTAGTGAGATACTGGAATTGTTAATCAGTGTATGGGTTTCTGTAGGTTTTGGGTGGGACTTAGGCAGTCTTTCAGATTTTGTCGAACTGCAATTACTAATATTTCCCATTGGTTGTACTAGCTAGAGCTCCTGAGAGTTACAGTTCAACAACATCTGGAGGGCTACAAGTTTCCAATTCCTGTTGTGGGAGGAAACATTCCTTTAAGTCCTGAGGCTATTTCAGGGATTTAAGGGTGATAAAAAACACTTTGAACTGAGCAGTAAAAAACCAGACGCTAGTGCAGCTGTTGTAATAATGAAACTGCATGCATACTGCCAAGAACACATTTGGGTCAGAATATCTGGATTTAATTCTTGATCAGCTTTTACACCGAGGAGAGAGGTGTAAAAGCAGTCAAAGGATATAATGCAAAGTCTGACCAAATCATATCAATACACGGTCAAGGAAAGTCAATCAGTATAACAATTGTAGGCAGTGTGATTGGAAATTTCTCGTTCATAGGATCACCACAACTTGAAGTCAAGTTGAGGACATGTAACAAGAACAACAACCATTGTGGAGTTGGCTTTGAAGACTGTTCAAAAACAAGTTGTTGTTCTTGTTAAATGTCCCTAACTTG
Source organism: Anolis apletophallus (assembly GCA_030556195.1). Lineage (NCBI taxonomy): Eukaryota > Metazoa > Chordata > Lepidosauria > Squamata > Anolidae > Anolis > Anolis apletophallus. Next base: position 95,276,349 of record JARBWK010000008.1, read on the forward strand.
ACTTCAAGTTGTGGTGATCCTATGAACAAGAAATTTCCAATCACACTGCCTACAATTGTTATACTGATTGACTTTCCTTGACCTTGTATTGATATGATTTGGTCAGACTTTGCACTATATCCTTTGACTGCTTTTACACCTCTCTCCTCGGTGTATATGCTACATCCTTTTTTCTTAGATTATCATTTCCTGAGTAAAATCCTATGTAATTATTTAATTAATTCCTGTCCACTTTAGTTCACTTACCCCAAATATTACAATGTTGATATGTTCCATTTCTTGTTTTACTATGTCGAACTACTCTGAATGCATGCTTCTTACATTCCATGTTCTTGTAATATATGTTGTGCAGCTTTGAAATTGGCTTTCATTTCTGAAAAGCATCTGTAGCTAAATGTCTTTTTGGCTTGAGTCCAGTTTTGTCATTAGCTACAGCACTACTCATAGTTATCCTCTGTTCTACTCCAGCAGCTCACTGAGTTCCGTTTGACATGGGAGTGTTATCTTCTGGCACATTGTTTCATTTCATCTCATTATGGGTTTATTCAAAATGAGGTTTAGCATACCTTTTTCTCTGAAAGATGGTCTGCCAGTGTCTCCCTCATACACATTCACTCACTACTATTGCTGGCCAGTAGCTGTTTCACATACTTTGGCAAAAACCTTCCTGACATGGGAGACCCTACTAGTCAAACCTCACATCTTGCCATGAGCATGCAGTCGTATTACTGCAGGAAGTGCTATAGGGAGTCACAAGAATACATTGCAATCATTATATTTAAGTCTTATTCAAAGTAAAGTGTGGATTCCCATGGTCATGGTAGCAACACAGGAGAAGCCCTTTATAGTATCTGCTCCCAGTCTCTCATCAAATAGAGCAGTGTTTCCCAACTGGTGTGCCATGGCATACTAGTGTGCCGTGAGCGGTCATCAGGTGTGCTGCGGCTGCCTCAGGGTGCCACGTGGCCAAGGGCGCATCCGGCCGCAGCCGCCAGTTTCGGCGCATCATGCCGTGCCATTGGCAGAGCGGCCAACGGAGGGGAAGGGAGGGGGGAGAAGAGGAGGAGGCCAGGAAGGGAGGGAGCAAGCACCGCCGCCGAGCATGCCTTCACTCTCCTCCCCCTCCCTTCCCTTCTGTCTCGCACGCTCACCCTCCCTCGCACTCTTTCCCCTCTCTCTTCTCTTCTGCCTCGCCGTGCTTGCTGTGTCCCCTCCCATCTTCCCTGCGCTCACTCTCTCCCCTGCACACCGCTCCTCCCCCCCCTCCCTTCTACCTCGTGCGCTCATTCCCCCTTTCCTCCCAGGCCTGGAGCCAGAGGAGAGGGAGGGGGGTTTAAGGGTTCAACCCCCCCAACCTTGAAATGTTTCAGGTATTTATGAATTACTTAATAGTGATATATATATATATATATATATATATATATATATATATCAGGATGGCTCTTTGTCAGAAGGGCTTTGATTACATTTTCTTGCCCTGGTGAAGGGAGTTGTACTGGATGTTCATGGGGGTTCTGTGTGGGAAGTTTGCCCCAATTCCATCATTGGTGGAGTTCAGAATGCTCTTTGATTGTAGGTGAACTATAAATCCCACAACTCCCACAACTCCAACTCCCAAATGTCAAAGTCTGTTTTCCCCAAACTCCATATGGGTTCATATTTGGGCATATAGGATATTCATGCCAAGTTTGGTCCAGATCCATCATTGTTTGAGTCCACAGTGCTCTCTGGGTGGAGGTGAACCACAACTCCCAAACTCAAGATCAATGCCCACCAAACCCTTCTAGTGTTTTCTGTTGGTCATGGGAGTCCTGTGTGCCACGTTTGGTTTTAGTTCCATCATTGGTGGAGTTCAGAATGCTCTTTGATTGCAAATGAACTATAACTCCCAGCAACTACAACTCCCAAAAGACAAAATCAATTTTTTGACTGATGGTCCTTCCTTGGGTTAGTAGGTGTCTTGTGGCCAAATTTGGCAGCAATTTTTCCAGTGGTTTTTGAGTTATGTTAATCCCACAAATGAACAGTACATTTATATTTATATGTAGAGAGAGGGAGGGAGGGAGGGAGGGAGCGCACAACAACGCAGGCAGAAAAGCAAACATCACAGGGAAGCATGTGTGTGTAGGAGGGTGAACATTAGGAAGAACTTCCTGACTGTGAGAGCTGTTCAGCAGTGGAACTCTCTGCCTCAGAGTGTGGTTCCGTTTGGCTGCTCTCTTTCCAGTCGGCTATATGTATTACTGTGTTAGAGTGTCATTTTGTGTCATTTTGGTGCCATAGGATTTTGTAAATGTAAAAAATGTGCTGCGGCTCAAAAAAGATTGAAAAACACTGTAATAGAGGATAAGGTGGCTTCCTCCATGGTGACCTTCCAGCAGCCGTTGAAGAATTTTGTACTGCAAGAAGGCTTTGGGGAAATGGCTTTTTAATAATGTTTGATATTCCTAATAGGCATATTTTAAACTGTTTTTATTTCTACTTATAGCTTAATATATTGTATTTATTTATTTATTACTAATGTAAGCATTCATTGGTACCTGTTTAAATGTTAAATTCCGGGGCTGACAAACACACAAACGAATTAATTAGATGATTGATGTTTAACAGCTTTTCAGAAGCCAATTTTATCAAGAAGACGAATGAACCAGAGGAGTTTATTGGAAACCCCGGCCTCTGAAAATATGAGAAAAGTGGAAGTAAGGGAGAGGAAAACACCAGTACTTCAGGCATTAACAAAACTTACCCGGGGGTCTGGTAAGAAACTCTTTTCCACATTATAATTCTTTTTTGGGCTCCACTTACAAATGCCATTTTTATCTAGATTGTTATCTGCACTGTATTTCATATCCAGTATCACAGTTCAAACACATCTATATACACATTATTTTCTCATTGCATTTTCTGTTCATCTCACCAGAGAGAGAGAGAGAGAGAATTTACACACAATTGTCATCCCAGCAGACATTGAAGAGGGAGCCCTAATTGAGGACATGGTAATTCGGGATGAAATCAGACAAAATGATCAATTCCGCATTTAGAAATGCTGCTTCCTGAAATGACAAAAGGTGCCTAATTGTCCTAATGTCAGCTTTTGTCACTTCTACATTTTGCAAATTAGTTTGCTTTGTTTGGCCATCAGTAAGTCAAAGCAGCCTTTAGTTCTAACTTTGATTGTTCAGGCATGAAACAATGAAAGGATGCCCTTGCTGGAGGAAAAATGTACAGTAATTATAAGCTCAGTATTTTACATAATTTGACCCACATTTGAAGTCAGAAGTAATATTGAAGTACCCATCACTGTTTCTATATTTGAATTTCTAATCTATTTTTAGTTAATACAGGGGAAAATGGAAGTCCTACCATATAATGAGGTCTGGCTTGTGATCTCCAACTTGACCACCACAATAATAAGCGTAATAGAAATTTAACTCTGAGAAATCATAACAAGTTAATCATTTTGATGCAATTGTTATTAAGTGTTTTTTATACCAAAATAATGCAAAGATTTTAATTTTTGTTGTTGAGTACAACCTGTGTTTCCTCCTTCAGTGTTATGATTCTTCACTTTCCTAGTGCTCTCAATGAAGTACAGTATTTTGTTTCTCATTAAATGTGGCCTTTGCTTCCATAAACTGAATTATAGGAGAGAATATGCAGGTTTACTTTCTATTGAGTTCACTATTGCCAGCATGTCAAAATTTCATTTATACCAATATACTTTTGAATAATAATAATAATAATGTTGTCCTTTCTTGCATACCTAATTATTATGAAATATGCAGTTACAACACACATCAGAAGTAATGCCTTACCATTTAGTGAATTTTATTTCCAATTTCAGTTTGTGGAGACTGTTTGCCAAGTTTGGTGCAGGTCCATCACCCGCGCTATTTCAAAAAGGCATTAGAGAAAGGTATTTATTGTTTTCTGTGTCTTTTGAGTGAAGTAGGGCCTATTGTAGAGTGACAGTGCCTGTTCTAAAGTTTGATAGTATGAAGAATCTAAAATCCTGCCCTAAACTAATGTTATGGCCTGGGAAAAGGCAGCCGTTTTCTAAAAGCCAGGAATGTACTGTGTTGAGCCATTCCTGTTGTTTGAATGTAGAGGCCTACTGTTTGCCTCCTATTCTGAGCCAATATGTATATCTGGATAGACAAAAAAATAATAATTCCCAGCATCATTGTGATAGTATGAGAATCTAAAAATAATGTGGGAAAAGCCTGTACTGTAGCCATTCCCTAGGCCAGAATTAATACAGTGTTAAAAATTGTATTTTTATGGAGAATGGTTGTAGCATGGCTCTTTCCACCGTGGTCCATGTTAATATGTACTGCTGAAGCTCCTGTGTAACTTATCCAACATATGTAGCAAACCTAAAACTAATAACAAACAATAATATTTTCTCAGTGACATATTGTGGAAGCATAAAAGCTTTATTTTTGTGTCTCTTCGTTTGTTGTTTTGAATTAATATGTGTCTTTTAAATTATCTTTTTATTACCCTTTGAACTGCACTCAACCTCAATTTCAATTTTATCCTCAATGTTTAGGGGACAGTTCTGAGAAATTATTAATAATATAAATGATAGCTGGTCCGGTATGGTTGTTTGGAGATGGTTTTTAACTATTGATTTTAAAGTGATACAACTGATGTTATTGTTTGTGTATATTTATAGTTCCGGCATTGAATGTTTACCGTATATATGTTGTGTTCTGCCCTGAGTCCCCTTCGGGGTGAGAAGGACGGAATATGAATGCTTTAAATAAATTGCCTACTTCTTAAAGACTAAATTTGTTGGGGGAAATCAAATCGAAGGTGTCTTTTCTACTCTCATTTATTAGAGGTCTGATTGACCAACAGGCCAACTAGTCTAATTTCATCGCCCAAGCCTACAGATCTGGATAGCAGTATGGCCAAAGTTGAAGAAAGAAGTTCAAACATCAGTGCATATTGACTTACACATAGGAACCAGGAAAATGCTTAATTAGTTATGAACAAAGGAAATATATTGACTGTGGAATAGCCCTTGTCTTCATGAGGAAGTCACCAATACTTAATAAGTACTTAGAAAATAAGCTGTAGATAAGTTAATGATTACTGAATGCAAATCTTTTTCTCAACACAGATCCACAAGATGGCTTTGGACAAAGAAATGGCCATGTTCTCAAGCCTAAAAAGAAACCGCAGGAAAGAAGGAACTTAATCCAGTCCTCTAAACTAAACATTGACAGCAAAGGCCTGGAGAGACATCTCAAAAAAGGAAATGTTCTGGCAGCTGCTCAGCAGCCTCCAACTCATCTAGTGGATTCAGCTATCCAGATTACTAATGGTCCTTCTGTATCAAGTGAATCAAGCAACTCAAATCTTCCACCAATTAAAAATACTACCGTAAGGTCCAGAGGAGATTTTTATGCAATGTTGTGCTCAAATGTGGAGGATTCCACTGGAGACAACGAAGACCTTACAGATGTTATACCCTTAGAAGAAGAGCTCCTTTCTGCTGATTTTAATAAACCTCCTCTTGATCAAAGTAATAGGATTGGTGGAATAGCTCTTAAACAAGCAGAGCAACACAACTCTGAAATGGCAGTTGGGGTTGATGGGAGACGGACTGAACCTTCCCACAGATTAATAGGGCAACATATTATAACAGGAGAGCCAGCTGCTGAGCAGTCTTCATCAGTGCAAAGGAAAATAAGAGACCAAAGAAAGCCTCATGCACGTGAGGAAACGCTTTTGGAAGAAGCTCATAAAAATGAGGGTGAAACTTCGGCGTACAGTGAAAACAGCCTGCATGCTGAATGCAGGCCAGAAAATCCAACTACAAGTGAGACAGTTATTAATGTAATAACTTCTGAAGACTGGCAAGGCAATAATGTCTATGGTAGGGAGCAACAGAGTTTTGAGAACAATCTAAGACGTTATGCTGGATTTGTTAGTTCTGCTAGACCAACAGTCCAGAGGGCTTCCTTGCATCCTACATTTAATATCCAAGAGACCTTAGTACAAACGGCTGCTTTAAACAGAACAGAGGCTACGGGTGGTGTGGATGTGGCTACAGATTCAGAATTAAGTGGAAGCCCAAGATTCTCTGTGCGCAGACAGCTCTCTCCTATAAGAATTAGGGATTCCTGTTCAGTTACTGAAAGCTGTCAGTCCTCATCACCCAGTATCAGCACCTTTGAAGATAGTAGTCTGCTTGAGGATAGTATAAGCAATAGTCTAAGCAGCATATCTCCAAGCACTATTTCACATGATGAAGATAACTTTATGAACTCCCACAGTTTGTCACCATCCCCAGATTCATCCCACCCATCTCATTTCTGGGCAAATTTCACAGCACACCTTCATATGTCTGCTCCTTTGCCTGATCAGGCCCCAATTTTCCTGACGGTATCTGATTTGAGAAATCAGAGCAGCTTTGTGAACAGTTCACCAAGGGCAAAGGAGATAAATAAGCCTGAGATCGATCCCGAGAAGCTAAAAAAGCTGCAAGAAAGGTGAGCAGTATGGGGAGAAATATCCAGAAAAGGGCTTTGCCTAAAATAAGGGGTTATTTGCCATAAATATATTTTGCCTGATGTGAAGTTCAATTTGAAATTTTGAATGGGATAGATATTTTAAGAGAGATCCCCTCTACTGGCACATCACTCAAAACATAGACACCTCTGTTCTACAGATATATTCAAGAATATACAGTGCCTCTCTCTGCAGTATATCCAACAGCTTGGTTCTATTTAGAGAAACATAACTTATGCCTAATTTCTAAAAATCACTCACAATGTGGTAGTGTATTTAGAATTCTCAATGTGAGAATTTTTTCTTGCAAAAACCAGTTGGGAATGGAATTTGAATTGGAGCCATAGTTCTGCGGGAAGTTATTTAAGATCTTGTTGTTATGATACTTCCCCTTCAAAGCTGTTACTAGCCACTAAAAGGAAAACATATCTAACAATTTTACCTATCTGCTTTCTCTTCTGGGGGCATAAGCTCTTAACATGCCTGATTTGGTTAAGGCTATAGTGAGGGAGGAGATTAGAAAGTGACATGGTATTTGGATTGTTATTAAACGTGTAAGTTTAGGTAAACTGCCTTAAATGAGATGTTTTCTGGGTTTTAAAATTAATATTTTTAATTTTTATAAGATAAAAATAAATTGAAGTAGGTATAAATATTAAAATGATTTCTCCATGCCTCTGTTGCATGCCCGGATTACCCATAAGGCCAACCTAGGCCATGGCCTAGGGGGCGCAAGCCGAGGGGGGGGGGGGCAGATCACGGACCAAAAAATAATAATAATAAATGGTCCACGCCTCTCTTTCCCCCTTTCACATGCCCCTCCTCGCTCCTTCTCCCCCGCAAAGTATCTGCTCCGTCCCTCGCTCTCTGGGCTGCAGCGGGGCACTCGCATTGATCCATTGATTTGCCCACGTGTCTCTGGCTGGCCTGACCTTCTGGCTCCCGGGGAAGCCGTCTCCATGGCGACTTGCCCGGCTCCCCTGGTAGCTGACTGTAAATTCCTGCAGCCAGAGCCGAGTGGCAGAGTCTGGGAGAGGGCGGTGGTAGGGAGGGGAGAAGGAGGAGTAGGAGGCAACTAGGAGGAAAGAAAGAAAGAAAGTAAAGAAGGAAGGGAGAGGGAGGGAGGGAGAGGGGAGAGAAAGGGCGTTGCTTGGGTGGACCTCTCCCAGGTCCCCAGCACGAGATCACATCAACCCAGGCTCGTTCCTGCGCTCTCGGACCAAACCGGGGCGGCCTGCTTGGCCAAAGGGAGCCACGGGAGGGAGGGAAGGATCAAGGCCAGGGTCTGGCTCTCCTGCCTTTGGGAGCAGCCGAACAAAAGCCACACAAACCCCAATCTGAATCCTCCCCCGGTCTGCGGGAGCGAACGCCAAGCGGACATATCTCTCTCTCGCTTGCTCACTCGCTCTTGCTCTCTCTCTCGCTTGCTCTCTCTCTCTCTCTCTCTCTCTCTCGTGCGTGTCTTTGGAGTGAGTTTGCACCCGCTGCGCTCTCCCCAAGCCTCCCGAGGAGGCCTTCAAAGCACAGCAGAGCTTTCCAGCCTGTGGGAATGGGGACCTTGGAGGTGGCGGGATGGTGCCTACTCGCCTTTCTCTTCTCCTTCGGAGGCACCATTGCGAAAGTCAGCCAAGTGTGGGTCTGAGTGGTGGGGGGGCGGGGGCGGTAGAGGTTGGCTTAAAGGAGGCGTAATTCCAAAGTGTGGCCTAGGGCGCAAAAAGGTGTCAATCCGGGCCTGCTTTGTTGTACATTGAGAGCCAGTTGTGTGTTGTTATCGGAGCTTAAACTGTTAGTACAAAATCACATTTTAATTGCCGAGGTCCTACATCCAAGTGAATGTTATCACTCTTGGATGAATGTTCTAATTCATTAAGTTATTTGCAAAATGATTTGTTTGATTTGAAAGAAATTGTAGGGTGGGGAATAACTATTTCTTCATATTGGTGGATTTTGTAATCCAGAGCAATTTGAAACTGGCGGGTTGGGAAAGGGTAGCCTAAAGTGTGGTGTCTTACCATATAATGAATGAGTTCTTATCACTGATCTGTTCAAAACAATGTATAGGATGCCATCTCTTAATTTGATGAAAACTTGGCACACTGGAAATACTCCTTTAATTTGAAGTGTATTCAGGACTAGAAGATCCTATTCATATGGTACATGAGAGAATTTAGAAGGAATAGATTAGTTGTTCCTTCCTGTTCCTGAAGTTTCTAGTTTTAAAGTAAATTTTAAGTAAGTCCTTTTCAATAGAATTCTCCAGAGCGTTCACTATTCAACGTGTAGAATCTTTGTAAACTCTATTATATCTCCAGTCTTTTGGCTGAAGATTCTGAAGATGAAGGTGATCAATGTCGAATATGTCAGATTGCTGGAGGATCCATAACCAATCCCCTGCTAGAACCATGTGGATGTGGAGGATCTCTTCGCTTTGTCCATCAAGAATGTCTAAAAACCTGGTTAAAATCTAAGATATCATCAGGTAAGTAGTTTGTAGTTCAGGCAAAAAAGGCCCAATAAATGTAGATTTATTATGGAAATTGTGGTACTACTATGGTATGAAATGGTTCAAAACCTACTGGTCAGTACTGTCTGCTGTGATGATGGCAGAACCTTGGTAGCAATTAACAATGACATGTTTGGAAGCACAACTAGGTTTTCAACTTAGATGTAGTTGTGGGCGGTCTACTACAGATGTCCAAGCCACACTGAATGACCTAGATCAGGGGTTCTCAAACTTTTGCAGATGCGGAGCCATTTTGAAGGAAATGTTTCACGTGAAGCCCCAATAAATGTTTATATATTTTATAAAAGGTAAAGGTTTCCCCTGACATTAAGTCTAGTCATGTCCGTGGGGGGTGGTGCTCATTTCCATTTCTAAGCCGGTGTTGCCCATAGACACCTGCAAGGTCATGTGGCTGGCATGACTGCATGGAGTGCCATTATCTTCCCGCAGAAGCAGTACCTGTTGATCTACTCACACTTGCATATTTTCGAACTGCTAGGTTGGCAGAAGCTGGGGCTAACAGCTAGAGTTCACCCTGCTCCCCAAATTCTTACCGCCAACCTTTCGGTTAGCAAGTTCAGCTGTTTAACCCGCTAAACCACCAGTGTTATATTACATTATATCGTATATAATGTATATATATAATATATATATATATCAGGCATGGGCAAACTTTTAGACACAGAGGCTGCATTGTGATTTAAAATTTGACAGACGGGCTAGGCCAGTGGTAGATAGATGGAGAATGTTTGTGTGAGCTAATTGAAAAAAACATGAACAAATTCACACTACACATACGCCCTTTGTAGTGCAAAAAAGAAAGAAAGGATGTAAGAACAATACAATATTTAAAATATTTACAATTTTAACTGACAAACTTAACAGTATTTCAGTATCCCAAAGGCCATCGAGTCCAACCCCTTTCTGCCATGCAGTAAAAGCCCAAATCTGCCATGCAGTAAAAGCTCCTCCCACAACAGATGACCATCCAGCCTTTGTAGTAATAATAATTATAATAATAATAACAATAATAGCAATCCCAGGGGCGCATTATGATACTCCATTTATCTCCCCCAGTTTTTAAAACATTTTTTAAACATATATGTACATGTGGCCCGCCCTCTCGTCTTCCTTTTCTCCTTCTGTTTTAGATATATTTGTTAGATGTATTCATTTTACTGTGTTTATTGTTTTTATTGTGTTTATTGTTTTTGATGTCTGATAATTTGTGATTTGTGGTTTGGGCATGGCGCCATGTAAGCCGCTCCGAGTCCCCTTTGGGGAGAGGGAAGCGGCTTATAAATAAAGATTATTATTATTATTATTCCAGCATTTCAGCAGTGGTGGAGCAACTTGCCAACCGGTTCCTACTTTCTCACTGCCTCACACTTGGAGGAGGGGGGGGGAGGGAAACGCAGAGCCCCTGGCTATGCTTCACGGAGCCCTAAGGGCTTCACAGAGCACACGTTGAGAACCACTGACATAGATGATTTTGCCTAAGAGAACATCTCTAAGAATTTCCAGGTCTTCCAGCACAACTCTTCTTGAAGCTGAACATAACTCATAACAGAGGACCTGAGAGAAGTGATCTCAAGATATTTCTAGGTTTTCCAGTATGGCAGAAGGAAGCTGATCATAGAGCCACACTGGAGTGACTAGAAATTTCTAGAGTAGCAGTACTCAAACTGTTCCACAGAACCCTAGTTTCTGCAAAAGCATCATAAGGGTCCTGTAAAACATCCCAAAAATCATATTTAAAGTGGATTTTAAAATGAAAGCACAAGAGGTCAACTATTTGATTGTCTCTAATGTGAAGGAAGGCATTTGCATTAGGTGTAAACACAATATTTTCTTGTACAAAAATAAAAGTTTGTGGTTATATTTAAAATATTTTACCCTTATTTCCAAACCGACTACATTATATAAGACCCTCTAGCAATAGGAGTAGATGAAAGCTGGAAGAACTTGGTAAAAATCAGGGATAGAAGGTTCTGCAGAAAAAGGTCTTCTCATGAGTGAAACAGTTAGAGCAGAGTTTCTCAAATTGTGCTCCTCCAGATGTTTTGAACTTCAACTCCCACAGTTCCTGATGGCTGGGATTTCCGGGAGCTGTAGTCCCAAAATCTGGAGGAGCACAGTCAGAGAGACACTGAGTTAGGAAATTGCTGTCCTAGAGAGAATTTTTTTAAATCAAATCCACAAAAGTGAAAACCAGAAATGTGGAGGGACAACTGTAATTATTTTCTTATTTGTTGAGAGAAAATGGGTGTATTTGGACATCAGTGGGTCTATTACACAAAGAACATGGATATTGATAGGCAAAGAGCTGTCCCTTCCTATTACTTTCTGCCTTTCTCCCTGGCCACAGACCGGTGTGATGATGGCTCAATCCTCAAAGGAGTATATCAATCCTCTAATGACGTTGCTGTGTTCCCAAGTGAATGTCTGCCCTGATGGTCTCACAGTTAGGGCAAAGACTCTGTTATTTATTTCAGATTAAATTTAAATAAAACACTTTTTGACTATCCTGCATAAAATATACTGTCTTAAATAGTTTAGTCTAGAAAATATGCCCCAAAATAGACAATTGGTGGGTATTAGTTTTTTGATAGCTGTGCGGTCCACTTTCTGCATATTTTTAATAACTGCAGAATGACATCCAGAACAACTTGAGCCTGTAAGTGCAAAGAAAGCAAGAAATGTATAATTCTCCCAAGGAGAATTTCCTGTCTTTTTTATTTATACGTCTGTTTTTAATCTTAGTATTTTTACTAACAATGTAGTTGTTTCCGCCTGTTTTCCTTATGACCCTAACAGTTATAGGGGAGACACAGTAGTAGTACCTTGTACATTGAAATAGTACAAACACAATACTGAGGAATAACACCTCCACCTTTCTTCTGTCTTAAGCAAGCAATGATCCTTCTTATTAAGCATAAGGCTGAAGTGTTGCAAGAGACAAAGGCCAGTATGGAGGTTCAGCCATTTGAACAGGATGATAGGAGCACCTGGTGTTGCAACCGGTAAACCCTTGTGCTGGCAGGACTGAAGACTGACAGGTCGCAGGTTCAAATCTGGGGAGAGTGCGGATGAGCTCCTTCTGTCAGCTCCCCATGCGGAGACATGAGAGAAGCCTTTGATGTGGTAAAACATCAAAATATCAGGGCATCCTCTGGGCAATGTTCTTGCAGATGGCCAATTCTCTCACACCAGAAGCGACTTGCAGTTTCTCAAGTCGCTCATTACACGGGGGGGGGGGGGGGAAGCAGGATGATAGCTCCCATTCTCCTCTCCTGATAAAGCCACCCCCTTCTTCCGAGAGAGAAGCAGTAACACTGCTGCCCAGCAGCCAAGACATGTGTGGGAAGGAAATCTGTATAATAAATCACTACTTAATTTATTTACGTCTGGTTGAAAAGTATTTCAACTGCTATGGGAGGAAATTGCAAATATGAGACTTTCCTAGGAGTCAAATAAAATTACAGCTGTTTACACTTCAAAGTAGATGAGGAGTTTCTCTCTTTCCAAACTTATGTAAAACAAAGGTAAAATGCTGGTCTAAGCTTGTCCATGCTTGTCTGTGCTTAGCTGGCTGTTGTTTTTACGTGGTCTAAAATGCTCCATGTGACCTATGCTATGTGATGACATAGCAGTGTTCCCAGAATATTCTTGGGAAACAAGATGCCCTGATATTTTGGATTAATAAAATTAATCTCGTCAACTTCACTGAATTTATTCTGTCACTTGACCACAGCACATACCAAACTATGGACAAGATTAAAGGGAGATATATATATATATATATATATATATATATATATATATATATATATACAGTGTAAATATTGTCAGGAACAATTTTAATTATCAGACATGAACAGTTCAGTAGAGACTGAATACTAGTGATACCAGAACCCATCTGATCTGGGAAGCTAAGCAGGGTCAGCTCTGGTTAATCTTTGGATGGGAAACCACCAATTAATACCATATGTTGTTAGCTATATTTCAAAGAAAGGAACTGGCAAAACTACCTTTGAGTAATCTTTGCCCAAGAAAACCCTATGAAATCCATGGGGCTACCATAAATTAACAGGCAGCTTAAAGGCACATGCACACATATAACACACAATGGTTTTAGTATAATAGCAACTTTTAAGAATTTGGTTGCTAACAAGATACAAGAATTTCTAAGCCTCCTAGGTAAAAAAAAGTTAAGCAGAAAGCTATGTGATCTGTCAGGACAGTCATTTTTAAAGGAAACGCCAAAAGGCTGCATGAGCTATTAACAATGGTAACAAAAACATGTTTTTTTCAAGAGTTTGAGTTGCACATAAATTACAGACATACAGTCTTTGCATGAGCAGATTTTTTAAAAGATTCTTTAGTCATATATGTCATACTTTGTGAATGATCCATGAATTATTTAGTTATTGATAAACAGAATGTGCTAGCTCTTTTGTTCTACTTTGGTCCAGGGCGTGCACATTTCAAACTTAAACAAGTATACTCCTTATTTGAAATTGAGAGGTTGATACTTACTTACTATGAATGATAATTTCCATGTATGATACCAGAATACAATAAGATGCTATCCTCCTGTTTCTTGTGGAAACCTGGGCATCCAGATCTGAGTTCTGGAGTACACTTAAAATGCTAATCTGAGATTTCCTAGGGCGTGTAACCCCATTCAGCAGAAGTTGCATCCCTAGTCCCTGATTGGCATTCCAATTGACCAATAGCACCTCTGTCTTGTTTGAATTCATCTTCATTTGGTTCACATGCATCCAGTATATTACTGACAGCAGATAGATATTGATTTTGTATAAAACCAGATTCCTTGGGGTTGGATGAGGAGATATAGAATTGTATATTATCAGCATACTGATGACACTAAACACCACAATCCAAATCACCTGTATCTGTGCTTTTATATAGAGGTTAAACAGCATGGGGACAGAACCAAGCTCTGAGGGATGTGTCAGGATATGGACAGCATCCCCTAGCATCACCCCTAGCATCACCTTCCAAGTTCCCAACCCATGCCAGAGAGCTGTCATAGAAGGAACCCATTTTTGATGGTATTGAAAGCTGCTCAGAGGGCCAGCAGCATCAACAGGGACACACTCCTCCTGTCCAGTCCCCCGTACAGGTCATCTACCAAGGCTGTCTGTCTCATAGCCAGATTGAAATAGATCTAGGTATTCCATTTAATCAAAGAATGCCTGGAATTGGGAGAGCACCATATGTCCTTGCTCAAAAGGGTGATATTGGAAACTGGTCAATATTCTCTAATACAGTGGAATCAGGGTTTTTTTCCCCCCAATATGGCCGCACCCTAACCCCTAACTTCTTTTAGATAGTGTAGAAAACAGCTTTGCAGTAGTGAGGGATTATTTTCTTCAATCCTCTCTTCATCAAGCTGAACACACTGAGCTCCTTCAACACATACATTTTGTTGTCCTCTTACTGTTCTCATTGTCCTTCTCTGAACTCACTCCAACTTGTCTCAGTCCTTCTTAAAATAAGAATTCCATAACTGAATGCAGTATTCCAGATGAGTCCTGACCAATACAGAATATGTGGAAAATTAGATTTATCTTATCTAAATAAGCCCAGACATAAATCCTACAATAAGGAAGCACATCTCAATCTTTTAGAAACCTACATTTCTTCATGCTGAATCCAAAGAGAAGAAATCCACTTCCTCTGGCCACAAGCCTCCTAGTTGCACTTTGCTGGTGATAGAGGAAGAAAATTTCATTTCTGCATTAATCTGGCTCTCCTTTGCCAAAACCTTAAATAGTATGGGTACCTGTATCTATCAGCGGAGATAGTAAATATAAGGTTATTGGGTGATGTTCTCTAGCAACTTGGTAAACAAAGTCCTACAGCAGGGTTTCTTCTAGTCTGATGGAAAGGTTGTGCATTACTCAGGAAAACAGTGCCCCCCCCCCCCCCCTTCACTCTTCCTGAATATGTCAAAAGAATAAAACACGATTCAGTTACTTTTCATCCCATCTTTCCCATATGCTATAATGCATAGACAAGACAATATACCAGGCAATTAAGGTCAGTCATACCATATTAGAAATTATTCTAAACTTCAATAGGGATTCTGAGACCTTGTTAAGTATGTTTCATGCATTCGATTTTTATTTCCCAGCTAAAAAATAAATGTCCAGATACTTTAGTTTCTACATAAAAGAGATTGGACTATATAGCCATTGTGCATCTTTCCAATTTTATGATTGTGTGATAGGTTGTCCACCAAATTTTATATTCTACAGCTATAGATACCAGAAGCATACACGGCCCTGAATAGAGGAGATGACTAGAGTAGTATTCACTGGAACATGATTGTTTTTGCCTAGCCCTATACAAGTTATATTGAATCTAAAATAAAGCTATGGATTTATGTTCATCAGGTGCTGAGCTTGGTGCAGTGAAAACATGTGAACTCTGTAAACAGAGCCTTACTGTGGATCTGGATGATTTTAATGTGAATGACTATTACAGAAACCATCAGCAGTCTCGGGTAAGAAACCAGACAGGCGCCCTGATAAAGTCCTCCTGTAATCCCTTAGCAGACAGGGCAGGTAATTTGCATAGAACAACAGGGTGATGAAAAACGGATTCTAAGAGTGCAGCAAAGAAAAAAAGGTAGATTGAGGGTTAATTATTGCTAGAGAAAAATGCAAAATAGACAACTGGTATAATTTTACTGTATGTAAACCTGCTGTACATCTATTTTTATTATAGGCTGGAATGTTTTACAAATAAGTGCAACAATTAACACAAGTGTATTGGAGATTCAAGATAGCCATGTTTACACATCTAAATGCAATCTAGGTTAGACTGTCACAGAATTGAGCTGGAAACTATATAGAAAAACATCCTCACATTTTTTCTTATATTGAGATCATCAGAGCTATCCCTGATTCTTTACCTCTCTAACAAGAATAATCCAAGTGATGGGCATAAAAGACAGGATTTCATGGTTATGGCCTCATTTGTATTAGTCTAATAGATAACCTCTGGACTACATTGTTACAGAATTTTAATTAGGCCCTAAATTCTTGCTTGGTTTTGCTTAGCCTGTAATTGAATTGAGAACTGAGCTATGTATTATTCTCAGTACATGTATTATTGTTCTATTATATCTCATGATTTCAAATTTTCATTGCATACGGCCTTGAGAGAATGTATCCTAAAAGTTGGCTTATAGAGGTTTTGAATAACTAAATCATCCTCCCTAGTAGGAGAATAATTATTTTGATTGGCAAAATATCTAGAATCCACTTCTCCCTGACTCTTACTTCAGTCAGATTGATTTCTCTGGATGCTGCATTTCAAATAAATAAATAAATAAAAACTGCTAATGTGTCTTCTAAATTTCATTTGGCCCAGTACATCTATAAGGTGTGTGCATATAAAGTTGCTGCCAAATTGATCTCTGTTTAAGCCTGCATCTGTCTCGTTCATTTAGAAAGGCAGTCTAATTTTAAGAACACAAATATTGCTGTATCAGTGAGTCATGCAGAACACTTGCCCCTCACAGAGCATTCCTCAGTCTATATGGCCCCAAGTGTGAGCTTTATGACAGACAGGTTAATGCTGGGACCAGTTGAGAGAGAATAATTTTGTGGCACAATCTGGAAAGCAACTGAGATCTCTTTCTACATACAGGCCCAGGATGACCTAATGAACTCAGGTCTTTACCTCGTGTTGCTGCTTCACTTGTATGAGCAAAGATTTGCCGAACTCATAAGAATAAACTACAACCAAGCCTCCAGAGAAAGGGTAAGAAAAAGAAAAATACTTAATTCCTTCCTATTTACACAGGGGACTTTGAAGTGTATCGCAACAGCCGGAGTACTTCAGTGAATCTTGTGTCAAATATGCAAAATATTAAGTCAAAATTATTTTCCCCTAAATATCTCAGGACAGCCTAGGGAACTTCAGTTCTCTGAGGGTTTTGCATTTGTCTTTGCAGTTATCTCTATATTGTAGTAAATTTGCAAAGGTTGTGATAAGGAGTAAATCCATTCCAAGAATGGGTTGTTGTAGGTTTTTCGGGCTGTGTGGCCATGTTCTTCTTACACTACAACCCAGTGATTCCAGCTATGAAAGTCTTCGACAATACACTCCAAGAATCATCATGACCAAGGCTCAGCACTTCCAAGGCTATGCTTAGGATGTTTAAAGTGTGTAACTTCTATCTAGAAATGTCTTAATATGAGGCTATTATTGTGGATAATCAGCTTTTATTGTGTGATTCAGTGTTCTGCTTCTCACTATTGCACGAGCAAACAGCCTGGGTGTTTTGGGATCCTTGTTTGTGGCCCACTATGGAAGCCCAAGCCCCTAAAATCCAGTCTCTATCATCCCCTATTAACATGTCACCCAGCAATCTGGCAGAATAACAGGAATGAGACTCTATAAGTGTATCGGTAGTTACTGAAATTGACATCCAAGTGCCTGGTTGTGGGGGTCGGGAGCAGGTCAGGGTTTTGCCCTCCCTTCTGCTCGAGATCCCCGTGTACAACTGGTGGGCCACTGTGTGATACAGAATGCTGGACTAGATGGGCTGAGGTCCGATTCAGCATGGCTCTTCTTATGTTCTTATGTTCTTATTCAGATGGAGACATGTGGGAGGGACTCATTTCATGCTGTGTTCTCCACATCTAAATTGCACTTTCTCTACCCTGCCCAACCATTGTTTAGTGGGCTGCCTAGGGCACCATTTAGCAAAGGAAGAATGTGCATGAAGGACGTCATAACCACATACCTTCCCTGTGGGTTAAATTATTCCGCCAGCCTGCATAACAACTGCGTAAGGGATGTTCTATGAGATCTGAGTACACAGAGCTATCTTAAAATCCCATTTTTAAAAAAATTAAAAAAAATCATTTTTATTGCTGTTGTTTTAAAATAACAATAAAAGAGGGGGAACAATAGTTTTAATAGGAAAGTAGGAAATTAAAGGATAAGTATAGAGAAGGGTTTGGGGAGTTGAGGGGTGACTGAAAAGGGAGTTGGGCTAAAATAATAGGGAATAAGGAGAAAATCGGGGTGGGGTGGGGGGCCTTCCAGTCCATTCCACAGATTGATAATCCTTCCTAAATAGATAAATTTTCTTGATTCTTTTGCTAACTAATTGTCTCTGATTCCTTTTTCATTACATTGAGACAATATTGGTGGAACTGTGTGTGCAGTAAACTAAGAGCAAACCGACAGCAACTCTCCTATCCTGGATGCCAAAAGAATGCAGTTCATCACTATCATGTGCATGCACACACACACACACACAGTTATTGAAGCAGTTAACAACGAGAAACTATGGTTGCTTACCTGTAACCGTTGTTCTTCGAGTGGCCATCTGTGGAATCCACACATGAGGTAGTCTGATGTACCGGTACAGCAGTTACGGAAATTTGAATAGCTAATGAGGCTTGGCTATAGCCCCACCCATCTTCCCCTGTAGGGATATAGCTGCCACATGGTGCTCAGTCTTAGTTCCCTGCCGCTGTAGCGGCAGAATTACTGGCATGATGGCAGTGCAGGGAGGATGGGTGGGGATGTGTGGATTCCACAGATGACCACTCGAAAACCATGGTTACAGGTAAGCAACCATAGTTTCTTTCTCGTGGTCTCTGTGGAATGCACACATGAGGTAGACTGACAAGCTACTTACCATGGACAGTGGGGATCATGATACTGCTGAGAAGAGGACTGTTCTCCTGAAAGCCGCCTGCCATTTCGACAGGATGTCGACCTTGTAATGGGTCATAAAGGTGAGTGGTGTGAACCACGTGGCGGCTTTGCAGATGTCCTCAAGGGAGACACTGCGGCCGAAGGCAGTAGACGTGGCGACCGCCCATGTGGAGTGGACTTTAAGGGTCGGCGGGTATTCCTCGCCCGCAAGCTGGTAGGCGAGGCGGATGGTTAAAACTACCCAGGCAGACAACTGTTGGGGGGGACACTGGGGTGGCTCTGGCGTCACGTCTGTACTTGAGGAAGAGGTGGGGAGACTCTCAGAAGGGTTTTGTATGGTCCAGATAGTAGATGAGGGCCCTGCGTACGTTGAGTAGGTGCAGGGCTTGTTCGAGTGGAGTTGTGGGGTGCTGGAAGAATGCTGGAAGAATGACGTCTTGTGTGGAGTGGAAGAGGGAGGCGACTTTGGGCAGGAAGGCCACATCAGTGCGTATCACCACCTTATCTTTCTGGAACCTCAGGTATGGCTTGTCTGCCACGTGGTGCTCAGCTTTAGTTCCGTTTTTCCCGCCACACGCAGCAGTAGCAAGATCGGAATGTCCCTCTCTACCTCATTCCTCTTCCTTGGCTACCTTCAATCTTTCTCCCCTAACTCTCAGCATGGCCTCCAGCTTCAAAAAGTTTGTGTCACTGTTTGTCACGACTTATTGCTATGTGCGGCCCTAAGGTCAAAATGGTTGACCGCCCAAGAATTGTAGGATGATCTGTATTGCCACTGGAGCTCTGGACTACAAAGTAGTCACTAGCAAATTTCTTTTAAGAATGTACCAGCAAACACAATAGTATATGAACACTTATCTGTCAGCATCCCTGATTATCTGGGAATTATATTATGTCACAAAATAGCTGGATAAAATGCCTAAGGCTCCTTTTACTGTGGAGTACTTTACAGGGAACGATTCAGCTTTCTCTGTCATGTTGAAAACCTATAGGTTTCATCCCCTTCAAAATCATTGCTTCACAGGAGCTCTGTTCCTTTGGTCTCAGTTATTAAAATTGTATTAATTGATGTCATAACAAATAAAAAGCATTAAATAGTGATTTGCAATTCTAAAACTAAATTCCTCCATGAATATAACTACCTATAACTATACAGCACGTAAATAACAATTTTCTGTGGAATTACAGGTTTTAAAAAGATAGCTAGCTATAAAGCCCGAGTGCAATGGAAATAAATGTTATAGTGTTAACAACGTAAGCGGAAGTTTTAGCTATTTCCAGTATCTTTCAAAATTTTCAGTTTTTTCCATTGGTCAGCAATGGCCTGGTCACTCTTCTTACCTAGGATTATAAAGGTATTGCTCACTCTCCTTTAATATGTTTTAATTCCATATCATTGCACAGCAATGCTCCTTGAGATGCTGGAAAATTAAGTGAGTGTTCAGTGTTATTAGGATCAATATGTGTTAATTCTTTTCTCCTTTTCCCTTAGCTTTCAAGACAGCCTAGACCAGAGGAAAACCAAAGTATGTTTATATAGGGTTTACAGTAATCCCAATGAGATGTAGTTCTTCACAGTTATTATGTATATTTTTCATGAATGCAACAGTATTTTAGCCTTCAGTTCACCAAAATACCAGATACATTTACTGTACATCAGATCTGGTGGTTAAATACACTTTGCATGATGACTGGTTTGGTCCTATGCCTCTCTCCCGTTTGTGTCAACGATTTGCACTAAACAAGAAGTGGGGGTAGTTCCAATGCTACATTTTCCAAGGGATTTGTTTCACAATGGCCAAAACAATGTGAAAAATAGCAAATTTCTTTAGGATCAGTTTAGTTGGATGGCAGTATAAGAACCATCCCTTATGGACTGTAATCCTGTTTGAAGAACCATTGAGTCAATGGGATTGGCATAAACATTGACTCACTGTTCAATAATTGATTTAGTAGGTATTCTTTAGTTAAGACTACCAATAGAATTCATCCCATTAGTTTCTTAGTTGATGTATGAAGCTTGCATTGAATATAACGACTTTGTGAATTTTCCACATTATAAGTGGCAAAATTTGTCACCAAATTTTGCATCTACACAGCTACTACAATGTAATTGATTTATGCAAATAGCAGGCGATACAATATGCCCATCAAAGGGCTAATGTGAAATATGTGTTTGGATGGGTTTTCCCCCCAAATGCAGGAGCTATTAAATAGCTGTCTTCATGAATTGTAAATTAATCTTGCCATTTGAGTTCCCACAGTAGCAATATTATGGGAAAATAAAAGGAAAAAATATTAGAATGTCTAATATCATGTTTTTCATTGTATTTTTGGAGAGTCAGGAACTGACATTAATTACATATTTAATCAGCATTTGAAATACGGAACATATGGCCTTATAACTGCTTGTTGAAATATTATTTAACATGGTCACGATTAACACTATTGAATGCCCCTCCCCCCCCAAGAGGTTTCAAATCCATTTATTATAGACTTAATCCTTTTAACAAGAACTGTCCTTGACTTTGAAGTCTGACATATAGTTTCCTAGTTAAAGAATTCTACTTTCCTGGACTGTTCCCTTCTAATAGTTAGTCGCACCACTCAAGTTTCTAAATAGAAAATTTTGCCATGTTTTCAAGGAGGAGTTCTAGAAGCCTAATAATAATAATGTCACCACATGTGGACAGGCCACTTGGAGACACTTACATCCACAGGGAGGCCTTTCTATGCCTTTTCTTCAAGCCAGGAAGTGTTCAAACATCCTGCTGTGGTCCCTTCTTGCTTTGAAAAAGGCTTTGTGCAAAGTTTGAAGGAGAATTTCTAAAGACCTAAAAAGTTGAAGTGAGCAAAACTCCATTAAATGTAGTGAAATGGCAAAGAACAACTCTCAGAGGTTTCAAGGATGATTTTTGTTCGAGGGGGGTGGGGATGGGGTGAAATACTTTTTCACGTTTTGGCTTTTGCAAGTTTGATGATTAATGGATTTGACCTTTTAAATTCTTATGAGGAATCTCCAGGTCCTCCAGTGTGAGTCTATCTCCAAGTCATCCTGGACAACACAGAGATTTCTAGAGAGAACACTTCCATCAGAATCTCTAAGTCTTTTGATGCAGTTTTGTTGTCAGCTTCCAGCAGAAGTTGACCAAAGTATGCTGGAAGGTCTAGAAATTCCCAGAGAGATACTTTCTCTGGTAAAAAATTAGTAGTTTCTTTATTCATGATTCTCACTTTCATGGAGGGATGACTGTCAAAGGTAATTTAATCACATGGTTCCACATCAAGATTTTGTATTAATCTATAGACATGTTTAAGTTTGTTTGGAATCTTCGTAATTTGGAATAAATTCAGAAATATTAGCTTTTTGAAGCAATTTCAAAGTTTTTAAGAAAACCATACGTCCCTTTGCCCTTCTGAAGCTTTTTCTGCCATTTCTGTTATGAAGCAGTGAGTGAGTCGGAAATGATTCAGCGTTCCCCACTTTTGGTCCCTGGCCTCCTGTCTCCCCACATGAGTCTGGGGAGCGATTTAAAACCCAGTGGATGAATTTCCTCCCTTTGCTTCCCCCCCTTTCTGGAGTAAAACAACTACTTTCAAAGTAAAGACCACCCAATGAAACAAGAAATAACACTTTGAAACCATTAACAAAGGATTCGGAAGTCTCAGAAGTTTTGAAAAGTTTTGAACTTTTTTTTCTGTGAAAATCAGAATTGACTTTAGATCCGAACCACCAGCGCTCCCTACATCCGAAACGAGTTTTGAACTAATTTTTTTAATCAAACAAGCCTATTAATCTAGTTAAATGAATGAAGTGACTGGCTTGAGCTGGTCCATGAGGTCACAAAGAGTCAGAAGCGACTGAACAAATAAACAACTAAAGTTAAATGAAATTCTATGTGGTAACTTCCAGTTGAGGCATTCTGTCCTTCCACTAAGTGCAACAGATATTTTTCATAAGCTTTTCTGGAATAGACATCTGATGCATGCAGTCTGTTACGTTTCAAACATTGGACCGTTTACATAAGCAGTAGCTGATGATAAGTAACACAGTAACTATCCTTTTGCAATGATAATATCTGTAGTGAGAGGAAATCATTATCTTTTGATTAATCTTAATTCATGGTCCTTGGAAAGTTGTTAATTCGACTGATGTCTCAGTTTAGATTTTCTTTGACAAATGGCAAATTTCACATCAGCAGCAGTGTGTCCTGGGCTTGTTTTCTGAATATTGCCATTTAGATTTGTATCGGCGTATTCTTTTGTATAGGGACTGGCATGTTTCCTTTGTGTAGACATCAAAAAGGCATTGTCAGTAGTTGCATATTATAATGTTTAAGAAAGAAAATAGGTGAATGAGCCTCAAAGGCTGGTGATATTTCTTAGCTTTTGTAATAAAACTACTCAAGTGCCTATGAGGACCAAGTTGATATTGTAGGTTTTGGAAAGGTTTTGTAGCTCCTTTTTGGCAGCCTTTTGCTCTATGAACAAGGTGCTCTTTGTTTTTAAAGCAAGCTGAAAGAAGAAGATAGGTTAATGTAAAAACTTCCTTTTAATTTCTTAAAAGTTTAGGATAAGCCAGCAACTGAGTTCTGCAAGCCCAACATGTCTTAGGGTGCATCTATTCTGTAGAATTAATGCCGCTTTACACTACTTTAATGGCAAAGGATGGTCATAAGTTTAACCCAATATTTTAACTATGTCCTCAGTCATCACCCCAAAGTTTTCAGGTCTCACCAATGTTTTGTGAAAATTAGTAGAGAAATGTTTATGGGCAACAGAATTAACAACACTATGAGGCGCATGAATGTCACAACCCATGCCTTTATTGGGCCAAGCAACAGGGCACAATAATGTGTACTTGTTGTCAAGATCTTCATGGGTCTTTATCAGTAAGAGAGCAGGTTCCTGACCTGATAAAGTCATGGTATCTGTGTTGTCCTAACACAGAAGGAAGGAAGGGGACTTTGGTATGCTTTCATATAATGCTCTAAAAGGTGATGTAATTGTTTTAAGTTTTTCCTGAAATAATCTATAAAAATGCTGAAATAAGAAAGGCCAAAGTATGTATATGCATAATGTGTGTGTGTGTGTGTGTGTGTGCATCAGATGTAAATGAAGTATGTTCATTTCCTAACCTTTCATTTCCAAAAAAAGAGCTCAAGCTTATCAAAAACAGTTGGATTTAACTGGAATAGCAAGGAAGGCTGTAGCAGTTATATTCAATAGGAACAAATATGGAACCTGTCATCTTCAAGTGTGCAACAAAGAAGTTGCTTCAGCTCTTTCTCTTGGTGCCAGTAACGACATCTCCCTCTGCTGCTCACTAAAAGGAATGTGAGCGAGAGGAAAACTCGGTTTATTAACATCTCTATACATGGGTGTAGTCCACATGGGCTCTCATCCACAGAAGTTTGTGCCACTCCCAAATGGCAACATTTTCTTTCCTTCTGTGCTTCTGCTAGAAGGAAAAACACTTAATATTGAAGCAGGACTGATAATTATGACTGCTGGAGAGAGAGCTTTTAATGGGCACGCTATGCCCTTTTTCTTCTGTTTGCTTTTAACATTGATTGTATTTCTGTTGTTTTAATATGATAAACTTGTGTTTTTATTGTATGCATCTTGTTGAGAGCCACCTTGAATCTATTGCTGAGAAAAAAGCAGGATATTATATAAACAATATCCAAAGGCAGTTATTTTTGCTGAAGTAGGTTAACATGGCTATCCTTCACAGTTTATGGGCAGAATAAAATTTAACTCAGTAGGCCACTAGACTACTGCAGTGTTCATGTAGGTATTTAGCAGTATTGGCTATGCTCCAAGTCATGGCTTTTAGATTAATAGGAATTGATCTTAAGTGTTGAGGGCATGCTCTGGCAGGCTTTAATTTGAACAAAAGCAATTAAGGATGATACGCCCCCGAATCTATCAGACCAGAGCAGTGCAGTTGAAGACTGGATGACTTGGAAATCTCTCATTCCTTGAAAGTGTTTGTGATCCTCTCTGGGTTGTCCAGTGTATGGTATGCTTCTGCCCCAAGTATGATCTAAATATAGGATTCAGATACCTGGTTTCAGGTATCCATTTGGGGGGGGGGGAGGCATCTCCTGCAGTTATGGGAATAGTGCTGTACTGATAAAATGCATCCTGCACATGGGAATATATTTTGTCCCCCACATCTTAACAACTGTTTCTACACATCTATGAACTATTAGATTACTTTCAGCCCTACATTTTCTTTGCAAAAACAGTCTCTGGAACACCCAATTCTCTAATAAGGGAGAGAACTCTACAGCTTTCATTATAAGTAACAAGTGGAGGCATTTGTGCTTGCAGACTGCTTTCACATGAACATAGAAAGACTAGACTAGTCAGTCACAAAGTCCCAATGATTAAAGAGCCATTGCAGCATAGTGGTTTGAATATTGGAGCAGGGTTAGAATGCCTGTTTGGTCATGGAAGCTCACTGGGTGACCGCAAGTCACACACTCTCATCAGAAGGCGAAGGCAACTTTCCTCTGAAGAAATCTTGCCAAGTAAAACCTCATGATAGGTTCACTTTGGGGTCATCATAACTCTGAAACAACCTGAAGATACACAACAAAAAAACTCATTATTTTTTAACAAGCAGAGCCAAAGCTTAAATTTGCCTGGAGATGCCATTCTTCCATTTGACTTCTAATTGCACAAATGATGTGGCTAATCAGTGCTGAAGAGAAATGCAAACCGAACATGACAAAAGGGCATCCTTTTTAATGTCACTTTTCAAACCTGTATTTACAGTAGACCGTGAGACTGAGTATGAAGTAAGTTCTGTGCACTCTTTTGACCCGGGTTTTGATGGATCCATATAATCACGGGACAATATATGTTAAGATATTGCTGTGTAAGCTGACTTTATCGAGATCTGAAGCTGTGCAAGAACATTTCCTCTTACAAAATCATAGCAAAATACCATAGGAAAGCATCTATGTTCCCCAAAATGCATCCCTGGTGTGTGACTTGTATCATCCTTTAGGTTTCCAACTATATTCCGTTTTATCCCTCACACTACACACTTTTATTTTCCAGTCATGGACATGGATTCCACAACCTATTGATCTGGAGGTATTCTGATTAGCTCTCTATTATTGATTCATTGATCAAGCCCACTTTACCATACATTTTCACAAACATTCACATTGCTGATAAAAAAAATCGCAAAAAGCAATACACCACAACATCAGTTATCTATCACCTTCATTGTTAGGAAGCCCTTTCTAATGTCTAGCCTCAATCTACTGAGATGCAGTTCTAGTTCTTGTAAAGTATATAGTAGACATAATGCCAATAGGGTTCGTTAAAGTCCATCTCTCAAATCTAAACAGCCACAGCAGTTTTATTTTTCCAAATGCATATCTAATTAGTTTTAATTAAAATATTCTTTGTTTGTGACAATAGGACTTAACAAAATTTGAATATTTAACATGTTGGCTTCTCTGGCACATTGATTTTATTCAATGTGTCATAACTGGCCTCTGAGAATAAGTAATTAAATTTGCATTTATACTGACCATTTAGGCTTTCCTTATCCTTTCAATGATAGTTTATTGCATATATTTAAGATTTCTGCCAGTTTATGGAGAAGTTATTCTAAGTACTTTTTATTCCTTATTTCCAGATTCAGCCAACTCTGGCAACAGTGGCTAAGAATGGTCAAAGTGGATCTAAAGAAGAGAACTCTTTCTCAGAAACTAAAAGAGAACCCTCCTTCATACCTTCCCACTTTCCTCCTCTTTCTTATAACCAGGCCACAATGAGTATGTATACCACTCATATTCAGTGTCACCATTTAAATCTAATCCTCTAAGGGTCTGGAGCTCTTGTGGCTGTTTGTGTAGTTTGATTCTTGTGTTGCTTTTAATTTGAACCATTGATTGACATATGTTTTGAAACAACATGCATTATAACGGCAAATTGGAGAGTAAAATGTTTCAGTATCTCTCATAGACTGGCCACCAGCCAGCAAGCAATGGGTATGCTTTTGACAGCGATTTGAAATTCTGAATTAGATTTCTAGTATTGCTACACATGCTGTAGAATCCACTCTGTATCATTTGACATATTCACACTTCTGTGGTCCAGAGTTTCCTTAGATTGCAAGAAACATTTTGTGCATTAAAACAGACTTCTTTGGCCAGCCTTGTCAAAGGACATAGTATACAAATGTAAATACGGTAGTTATTGTATGATCAACTTGGTAACATTATTACTTTCTCTTTAAATGACACAAACTATGAATTTAAAAGTTAATTTTTCAGAACACTCCCTCCCTTTTAAAAGAAAAAAATGCCATAGGTGAACAGATTGTGATTCTGAGATGTGTAACAAAGCTGAAGATCAGAGAGTATATTTACCTTATTCACCTTTTGATATAAATCTATATATATGGATTTTTATGCATCAAGTGTAGAATGCTATGCCCATGGACAGGAGCTAGTTCACTCTTGCATTCTGCAAATTACTTAAATACTGGTCATTCCAGATTAATGTTAACAATAATAGCAGCAACATCTGCTTACGATGCTCAACTAACCCTCAGTGCTGAAACGTAGCTATGTGTGTGAGAGCTGCAGTTTTCAGACTGTTTTCATTTACAGTAGCAGGGGTACATTTTTTTTAAAAGCTGAAAATGTGTATATATTATACTACATCTTGGGAATAGTTGATTTTTACATCGGTTGTGGTCCTTTTGACACTGGTGATCTGCCGAATAAAGGCAGCATTCTTGTAAGAGGCAAATGTCACATTTAATATGCTTGTTGCAGATGGGGATGTGCTTTTTAATGGAATACATCTCCTGGGTAGATTAAATTTAAACATTGGAAGTCTATACTGGGCAAAAGCAGTATCTTGATTTGTAGCCCAGAGACAGACTGTCTTAGCAGCTGCTGAGTCATAATGTACTCATGTTGACAAGAGCACTGAATTTAACTCTTTCTTCCTGGTGATATTTCACTCCCATGTTTTGTTCAGAAATGCTATTGAGAGGTGGAATCCCCTCCAATGGTGGGGCAATTCAGTTGTGGATACTAGAATTCAAACTTCCATGTTGATCTAAAGCTGGAAGTTCCATGATGCGGTGAACAGTTTACACATCCACCGAGTTAATAATGATCTGTCTAAAATCCAGTACCATAACAAGAATTTCAGGCCATCTGTCCACTTATATTTGTAATTTAGTATGACTTGAGTTGTTGATACAACTATCTACAATGGTTCAAAGGATACTTTGTTGTTCACTTCTATCAAATCGATTGTTGGTCAGCTACAAGGTTGCTGTAATCACATCAGTTGAAACATTTGGCAAAGTCAAAAAAGAAACATCATGAATTGAATTTTCAAGGTTAATACTCTCTTGCATGCAGCCTTACTGAAAGGACTGCAAGATCAGTTGCTCTGTAATCCTTTAGTCCAGACACAATTGCTGTCAATACCCAGTATTTGGATTACTCAAATCAAAACCTTCCCCGTTTCTCTTAAAGCAAAGAGAGCAAAACAAAAGGCATCTTCAAACATTTTTGCCTCCTCATTGCCACTGAAAAGAGTGGAAGAAGACTCTGCGTGTGCTAAAACTGATTGGAAATGATGCTTTTATTTGAAGATTCTAAGACGGCTTACTTTATCAAAAGCAAAAGTAAACTATTTTAAAAATTGTCAGGTTTTCTCAGTACCTTTTCACATTATTATTCCAAACAGTGATAGAATATTTAAGCGGAAGCATTTTGCAGTAATTCCAGACAAACATTTTCACAATTGGGGGGCGAAAAGTTGCTCCATGTATGAAATTCACTGCAATTTGTCATAGTTCTGTTCAATTCACCTTGAAACCAAATTAAAAGCTGAAAAAAGTAAATAAAAGTATTACAATTGCTGTGGAATGACTGTGGTGTTGTTATTACTGAGAAATAGAGCAGCAGCATGTAAAGCTGGGAGGACAGAGAACATGGGATTGTACAACCTTTCCTCCTTTCAGCTTTGCTATTGCACTTAATTCCTGAATATACTTTGGCTGGTCAGCTTGCTTGTCTTCCTGACAGAATATGCTTCCATGCAGGCTTCCCAGTTAAAATGCTGAGTGAATGCCTGTGCTGCACACCATTATTGGGAAAGTATCACAGATTTCAGAGGAGCCCTTCCAGTGAACAGTGGTGTTCATTTTGCTTGGCTGTACCATTTCCACAGTTCATGAAAATGCACTGCCAGATGATAGAATCATAGCATTGGAAGAGACCACAAAGGCCATCCAGTCCAACCCTCTGCCATGTAGGAAAAGCACAATCAAAGTACCCCCTACATATAGCCATCTAGCCTGTTTAAAAGCCCCCACCACACTCCAAGACAGGGTTCCACTTCTAAACACCTCATATGGTTAGGAGGTTCTTCCTAATGTTCAGACAGAATCTCCTTTCCTGTAATTTGAACCCATTGCTCCGAGTCCTAGTTTCCAGGGCAGCAGAAAACAAACTTGGTTCCTCTTCCTTCTGACATCTTTTGGTGTAGCAAAAGAATCAATAGTTAAGTTCAGAAATGTAGTTGCTTTCCCCCATTAGAATTCTGCCCCATTAATTAAATTTCCCTTCAGTCCCCAGATTTCCAGCACTACAGAGAATTAGACACTGAAAATCATTCATACCTGGAACGCTTATTATTGGTGATGTTTACATTCCTTTGTTAACTTTGCCTGTCCCTTTTCTTTGAATGCCAATACTGTCTTTCTCAATGCTCAGCTGACATTTCAAGTCGCTGCAATGCTAGAAATTTTGAAGCATTTCATTGGAGAACATAATACTTATAGGGGGCAATGCCCTCATTGCCATTCCCACACATATGCACCCCAACTGACATGTAACATTATTGTACATGTCTTACTGATCATGTCATCACATCGTAACATGTGAAATTTGCCTGTAGCTCCTCATTAGTAAGAGGCAAGCACACATACTCAAAGGCACCATAACTTCACATACTCCATGGTAGAACCCTAGTACAGAATGGAGACTAGGGCTTGAAGATCATTCAGATTAAACCCTGGAAAGGGTTGGGCAAATTCAAGATGTCTACGTATATCTTTGAAGCAAAACAAACAAACAGGCAACAAGCAGCAATTATGAAAGAAAAGCAAAAGAATTCAAAAGGTTAAGATTGTCTGTGAAACAACTCATATTATGGGCACTTATGGCACTTTTCAGTTACTTAGAGACAATGGTAAACATTTTTACAAACACTTAATATCCAGCTTAAGTGAACATCACTAGATTTTTTTCCCCCTATACAATAATTCCAATAATTACTTGAGTAGCAAAAATACCTATCTTCCATTCATTGTCATAGCCACAATTCCAACTTATTTTGTTGGAAGCAAGTTGGGGGGGGGGGGGGCCACACAAAGTTATCTTCATCCCACATGTCTTTCATAAAAAGGACACTGCACTAGGTTTACACTCTCTGATTGGCTCTGAATAGCTGGGATTAAAACACAATTTGGCTAGCACAATTACATGCTGTTCCAGAAACATCAAGTGTCCTGTTGCACTTCAAATGATTAAAAAGAAAGTGTGTTGGAGGAAGACATTGTAGAGCACTTGTGCAACAACTCTATGTCGAGACAAAAATATCTTTCCCCATCCAACACAAGTGATTAACTGTCAGCATGCACTTTGATACAGTGTACATGATGGCTACCAAAAAACCAAGTTATTTATACCTCTTATCCAGCAAGGCAACAACAAAATGCTTTTTTTCTTTTTTGACAAGGAGAAAAACATTAGCACATTATTTTTTTCACCCGATACACAGATGTTCTGAGGGCCTTTATGCAATATGGTTTTTCTGTGCAAAAGATATGCATTTCTTTCCTGTTTTTCATAGTCTTTGTCCCCCAGGAGAGTTACCCTGTTTTGGGCACAATGCATTTGCTAAGAGCTTGAACCATTTTTTCTTTCTTTCTTGGCACATGCAGACTTTACTCCAGTGCAGCTAGCTCATGTTTTTTCCTATGAATGTTTGGATTGTTATGTTGTCAATAACTAGCAGGAAGGTGACAACCTCACACTAATCATTTTGTGAACTGCCCACAGCATTGTTCAGAGGGGACAATTTAGTGCAGTTCATTTTTAGCAAACAGTGCTCCTTCACTTGGATGAGTTTCGCTGACCACTCTGTTTCAAAAAGAAGCAAATAACAGCATTCCTGTTTTCTCCCTCAAGCTCGAAGCAGCTATGTGTTTCTCTCATTGAGAGGTCTCTTGTAGCTGTGAAAGGGTCTATAGTGCCACTTCCACATTTTTGCACAAAAACCCCCTATGACAACAAAATGTGATAGCAGAATGGTGGTTATAGTAGTATTGTAGTTGGGGAAGACATTGTTCTCGTGATTTCTCAACATCAGGGAATAGAAGCAGCATCATTAACAGGCATTTAAGGGTCTTTCACTTTTTAAATAGCCACATGGCTCCAAGAAGTAATGCAATACAACAAAGTCAGGTTCTTACCAAAACAGGCAAGAAAACTCTGTGAGGCCCTTCCTTGCTATGGCATTATAACCAGGAGAAATGCTTGGATTTCAGTCTAAGGAAATTTGGAGACTGTTCTGCTAGTCTCCAGAGAGAGTAGCAGATGTCTGATGAGATGTTTCTACAAGAAGGAAACCACCTCCTCTCCAGGAATGACATTACAAGGGCATGTTTTGTTTTGGGATCGTACAGACATGGTCTAGGGCTTCCAAAATAAAAGCTCCTTTTTATATCAATTTCTCCACATCTCCTTAGTGTCTTGCTGTCCCATCTTCCTACCCCACTGCAGTAATCCTACTGTTGCTCTCTGCTCTCGTCAGGGGCTTATTTTTGAGATTGTATGTATACCAGATACTCACATCCTTCCCTTCCCTGTTCTCCCTCCCCACCCACCCCAATGGTCAACATTTCCATCATTAGTCCTGTTGTTCATTCATCTCCATATCAGACACTAGGATATTCTTCTCAGCAGATTCACTAGGGTTGGAGTTGGTACGGCTGTAGCGAGCACTTTCAAATGTCCCTCGCTCTGAACTCCACCGCCGTTTGTACAGGTAGATGGCAATAGCTATCAATGCACATAGTGCTAAGGAAGAGAGGATGACCACTGCAATGGCCTTTGTGTTCTCCAAGAAAGCTGCAGAAGAAAAAGGAGGATGAGGAAGAAAGGCCCACTTTAGTGGAAGAGTACAATTCATGGAAAGGTAAGCATAGAACTAACATCGCTAGCTATACTTTTGGTGAACATGAGGAATTGTAAGCAGACAACTGATGCAGGAACATTCTTGTCATGTGGATTTCAAAAGGAGGAACTTTTGTTCTCACTTGAACCCTCTTTACCTGAGAAGCAACTTTTACACACTTGATATTTTACCTTATTTTGGAGGGCACAGAATGAGACTGAAAATACGTTTTGTGTCAGAGATACATGTTTGGGTGGGGGTATCAACTCCCTAAAATACATTGCTAATCTGAACAGTCTCCATCCAAATTTTGCACTGAGATTTATCTATTTGGTTTCAAATGTATGACTGCATCTGCATGATATAAAAATCTGAATTTCTTTTTATATGTTATTTCTTTGCATGTGATAGAGATGATAGGTTTACCATATTTCTCCATCAGCTCACCCATCAGGATCCTAAGT
This sequence comes from Anolis apletophallus, assembly GCA_030556195.1. Classification (NCBI taxonomy): domain Eukaryota; kingdom Metazoa; phylum Chordata; class Lepidosauria; order Squamata; family Anolidae; genus Anolis; species Anolis apletophallus. The sequence goes on from JARBWK010000008.1 coordinate 95,308,791, forward strand.
ATCATTGATTACAGTCGAGATCTTTACAGCTATCACTTTGGTATTTCTGTTGCTAAATTGCCCAATATAGTTACATCCTCCCAAACTGTAAATCTGTCTTATGCGAACATTATTCAGGGTGCTTCACTAACTCAGTGTGGTAAATAAGTAGGATAATAATTTGCAAGGGTCAGCATGTTTTGCAAGCACAATTATAGAGGATCTGCTGGAGGTAAACTATCTACCTCAGTTTTCGTTATCCACTGTAATTGAGGCTTGCTTGCTTAAGCACTGTTGCTTCTAATTTGTTGCCACATCCATAATGCAGAATACGCAAAACCCTGGGTTTACAGTCAGATTAACAAACTGTAAACAGATCCAATGTCAGTACTGGAGTTTAGGGGGAGCAGACCTACAATGAAGCAAAATGTTCACTTTCCAGGTGATACATACCTGAACTGGAGAGGCGGTTTTCTTCCACTGCCATGATAAAACAAATCAAAGAAAGCACAGCCAGGGAGAGAGAAAAAACAAAGTTAGCCATGTGTCTTCAGTGCAGTTTAACTTATTGCTCAGATAATAAGATAATGCTTTCAAGACATTTCATATTGAGTTCCACCATGCTTTGCCCTTGCATTCCCTGAATTCCCATAAGCCACGTGCATCAAACACAAGGCCCACAGGCCAAATCCGGCCTGTCAGTTTATGTGGCCCACAAGGCTTTCAATGCCAGGGCAGCATAGTTACATTTATATAGTCTTACAATTGCAAATTACCCTTGGAAGGCAATCGTAAGACTGATGCGGACCTCACTGAAAATGAGTTTGACACCCCTGCTGTAAGCATAGCCATACTGAATCAACTCAATGGCCTCACTGGTATGACATGCTATTCACACAGTGCCCAATCACTTGCTTATAGAAAGCTCACTAGCAGACTTTGAGTGCGACTGTTTTCTCCATCTTACACACAGTAAGACATAAACCAGCATGGCACATTACTGTCCTGACTATTAATAGTACCACTCTCGCTTTATTTATTTAAATCCCTTTTTAAAGCCATGTCTACATACTATAGCAGTGATTTCAACAGTCCTTTTCAGATATCAGAGATATATCACCCATATATCTCGCTTTCCACCCTAGTCATACTTGTCTACTTGCTAAGTGGTGAAACAATCCAAAACAAAGACATTTAAACAATTACTTCTGTCTTCAATTTTTCCTCTTTAATGCTAACAACAAATACATTCCTGCAGATTCCTACGAAAGCCTCTGCTAGCACAATGTAAGTTTTTGCCTGACTCATGTAAGACAAACATAGCAGCCATCAACCGATGAAAATATCGTCCAATAATTCAATTAACTTCTACATTTAACCTGGTCTGTTACCTGTCCACCTCACCAAAACCACATGGAGACCCAACATTTACTAAGTGACTTGCTTACCCATTTAGTGAAAAGAACGGAATCACTAAGAAAATAGCATACAAACTTCTATAACAATGTGTGTTATTAACTTCTCAAGTTCCAAATACAAGCTATTACACCTATCAAACAGTTACAAAATCAATTATATATCCAACATAGTATTATTGTCTTTACACATACGTTATTACTGTCTTTACATTCATATACAGCAAATACGGGCAGTCAAGAAGAAGTGAAGAACTGGCAATCTATCCTCTTGAGGTGCAGTAAGGATCTGATGTTGTTAATTATTCAGCATTCTGCTGTTGAATATGATGAATTACAGAAAAATATAGAGACCTTAAAGGCTAAGCCAGAGATTTCCATTCCTGCCTGTGATCTTGACTCCATAAGAACACAATGTGACCAGCTACATGCTGACATTAAGAAGTATAAGATACAAAAATTTACCAGGGATGAAACAGACTTTGCCAATAACAAAATCTTCAAATGGGCATTTCAACCTAATTTCAGAATGGGATATAAACAAGTCCGTTTCACCTCCAGGGAATCTCTGGCCTCTAACAATACTGATGAAGCAGGAGCCTTCTCAGATTCTTCTGCCAACTCCAATAATGCCAATAAATATGCATTAAGGAGCCAAAAAAATAAGGAGAGTACTTCTGACCCCTTACCTCAAAGACAAAATTTTCGAAAGGGCCCAGGTCGAAAGCGGGTGACCTAGTGGTGAATCTTTCTAGTCTAACTTTGTCTGATCAAGACATATGCTTGTTAAATAAAGGTCTTTCTTTTGTGCATACCCCTAATTGTTCCCAAATTAATATACGCAAAGATTTAGCCATGCTTTTCCGCACTATCAGACTAAAAGAACATTTCAAAGATGACCCCAACCATGACCCTGTGCCCACCAAAATTAGGGTACCCAGCTCTTTCACACACCCCATTGTGTCTGACAAAATCAGAATTTTTGAAAACACAGTACTTAAACAAGTCCAATCTATTAACCATTACCACGACCAGAAACATGCCAATCTGTCAAAAAGAGAAATTAATCGTCTGAGAGAATTAGGCAATCACCCTCAAGTGATCATAAAACCTGCAGACAAAGGGGGATCTGTAGTTCTATGGGATAGGGCCCACTACCATCAAGAAGCTATGAGACAATTGAATAATGCCGAGCACTATAGAAAGTTACCCCAGGATCCCACACCAAAATTTCCCTGCACAATACATAACACTATCCAAGATGGCCTATTGAGTGGCCAATTAACCAATAAAGAAGCAGAATTTTTGTTTAATCGTTATCCTGCGGTACCTCATTTTTATTTATTACCAAAAATTCATAAATCTACAAGGCCTCCCGTGGGAAGGCCCATTGTAGCGGCGACCAACAGTTTGCTCCAACCCCTTGGTATATTTTTAGATACCATCCTCCAGCCTTTTGTGCATAGACTTCCCTCATTTATCCAAGATACCAGGGACCTCATTAATAAAATTGATGGTACCCCCCATCCTACCCATAGATATTCTTATATCTGCGGACATTGCATCCCTTTACACTAACGTACCACTGGCAGAAGCTAGACACATATTACATAACACTTTGGACACTTGTCCTATACCACATCTTCCATCCTCTGCCTATTTGATGGACCTTATCGATCTTATTTTCGACTACAATTATTGTGCATACCAAAATGAGTTTTTCCTGCAGATCGGAGGAATTTCTATGGGGCAGTCCTTTGCCCCAACTGCGGCCAACATTTACATGGGGGCGTTAGAGAGCAATTTCCTTACCTCTGATAACTACACATGGTTTACCAAACATATCAAACGATACTACAGATATATAGATGATGTCATGATTTTATTACATGGTACTATAGACATAGAGGAATTTATGCATTGGTGCAATAGCTGGCACCCAAAGATTCAGTTCACTTTCCAACATAGTAGCGAGGAGGTAAATTTCTTAGACGTAACTATTTTTGCCCATGAGGGGTACATTAGAACAAAGAATTACTCAAAACCCACTAATACCAACTCGCTCCTACATTATTGCTCTTTTCATCCCTACCCCCTAAAGAATAACCTACCATATTCCTCACTTCTGAGGTTAAAAAGGAATTCTTCTCTAAAACACCATTTTGACAAAGATGCTACTATTTTCCTTGATAACCTTAAACAAAGAGGATATCCTCCCAAGGTATTGGACAATGCCCTTAAAAGAGTCAATAATACCCCCAGAGATACTCTCCTGAAAACCCAGTCAAAAACATCCCCTTCCAACATCATTTGGCCTCTTACCCTAACTCCCCATTCTCAAAAAATTAAAAAAATAGTCAGGAATTTCTGGCCTCTCATCAGTTCGATTCCTGCCTCCCCTTGTGGCATTCAAAAGAACACAAAACTTTAAAGACTTGCTAGTACATACTAGGGACTCCACTATGGACACCCCTTCACTTAATCCCCTTTCTAATGGAACAAAGAAATGTGGTAAATGCAGTATATGCAAGCACATCTCTACCTCCACTTACATAACTAGTCCATACAACAACAAAAACCTTTAAGATCTATACATGGGCTACGTGCAATTCAAAGAATTTAATTTACTGTATAATCTGTGGCTGTTGTGGGGGCCTATATGTCGGGGAGACCACCAGGGAACTCCGGACTTGAATTTGCGAGCATAGATCATGCTTCCGGACAGGCTGTGATAATTCTGTATTATACACTCATTTTAAGGCTCGCAACCTCTCCCATGAGAATTTCACTGTGCTTGTACTAGAGAAAGCCCATCCCCAACCCCATCAAAACATAAAACAATTGCTCCTACAGATTGAAAATAAATGGATAGTAAATTTACAATGCGAGGAACCCCAAGGGTTAAACAATCAGCTAGCCATCAGTGAATTACTCATCTAGATTCACCTGTATAATTCCTACTTAAACCTGGCTCTCTCGCACCTTTGCGCCTCCAGCCCGATATCCAAGGATATCGTCAGCACTTGCGGTGCTTGTGTTCCTTCATGTATTGGTATGTATCCCTATCTGTTTACCTTATTACCTGTATCTGATTCCAGTTGCCCTTGGCTGTTTCCCACTTTGGAACCCTTGTACACTGTATATTTAGTTTTGTATATCTATTATATCTCAGTGTTGTTCCTGCTTGAGACGCTTGCAATACTTCACTACCTAGGCCATGCCCCTGGTCCTGAGGAAGCCCCTTCGGGGGCGAAACGAAGGCGCGCATCATAATATTGTTTCGTCGACCACGGACTGTCTCCCCAAGATACTTTAAAACTACTACATTGCCCAAAAATCAGAACTTTTTGAATGGTTATGCTTATATTTTGAAAAAAAGACCCCGGGAGACATCCGGGACTGTGTCCCACTCTTATGACGCAGGAACTCCTTTCCGCCCGTTTGCGACGTCTCTCCCTCACTTGCATGTGAGTTGACTGCCCGTATTTGCTGTATATGAATGTAAAGACGGTAATAACGTATGTGTAAAGACAATAATACTATGTTGGATATATAATTGATTTTGTAACTGTTTGATAGGTATAATAGCTTGTATTTGGAACTTGAGAAGTTAATAACACATTGTTATAGAAGTTTGTATGCTATTTTCTTAGTGATTCCCTTCTTTTCACTGTATTTGGTGGGACTGCCAGCTCTGCTTGTTTTCTATCATTTAACCAGTCTCTTCCTTTTTAACCACCTAACTTGTCTCACAGATTGTTGTGAGAACAACATTAGATATTTTGTCGTTTTCCCTCACGACAGTATAGAAATAAATACCTCTGAACCTCATCACCGAACTTAGTATCTCATGCAGAAGCCAGACTCCTGAGCATTAGAGAGAAGGCCACTCTTGCTGCTTTGCACTGTATGTTTCAGTTACCCTGCTTACCTCGAGCAGTCTTGCAAATGACCCCCATCGTGACATTGGAGCAGGAGCCCAAATGCCAAACCCCATTGCTCTTCTGGATCCAGTAGCAGCTGTTTTGGCTGAGCATGCTCGGTCCTGTGTCATGTTGCCCCCAGTTTGAATAATTCACTGCCATGTTGTCATGCCAGACGAGTGTCCCCCCTGCAGAGAAGAGAGAAATAGTCTGTAGTTGAGAGACAGGATGAGTGAGAAAGTGCTTCAGCATGAAAAATGTATCAGATCTATGCAGCAGATTATACAAAACATTTATTTCAGATCTGTTTCCTCAAACTACTCTGCCACATGCTAGGATGCTAGGAATCAAGTTGCAGGACTCCTTTAATGTTTCCACTCAGGACCCCTTTCCACCTGATAAAGTTTTATATTTTTAATAATTATATAAAATAAGTATAACAACCAGACATTTATTGATAATAAATCAGCTTTTGCAAGGCTTGTTAGAAAGCTGACTTCTCTTTTTTTGAAGTACAGAGTCCATTGTAAAGCCTGCACAGCAGATTTGTGTAAATGTCTAAGACAACTACTAGCTGAGGTTCAGAAAACGTTTAACTGTTGCCCAATTTTTGGGGCCCCAACACTGAGCGGAGGGGACCCCATTTGGGGTTGGGGCCTCACAGTCTATGAAGCAGTAGTCTAGTGGGAAAGAGGAAAGTGCTAAAGCCCAAGGTCCAGCAGGCATGCTGATGGAACACAAGATTTACACGATTGTTGGGAGAGAGAAGACGCTTCTCCATCACTTCTTCCCCAAGTAAGCAATAACTGTCAGGAGACACATGGGGCAGCTCAGACTCACTAGTCACTGTCCAACAATAAAGCTCCTCGGTATGTTCCAACTACCCTTAGGCACCTGGGAAAGAAACAGTAACCTCCATCTCTAGAATAAGGCTGTTCCTTCTACTTTCTGATCACATAGGATGGTCAGAATGCACACAAACACAGCTGGACTCATTCCAATGTAGAGGCAACAGCTTGGAGGGTCATTGTATAAGGGGGCACAGTTAAGTCCTACAATATCAAAATTCGTATGCTGGTCTCAGCATGAATTAAACCAGTATCATATCATGAAGAGGGCTCTTGGGAAGTCACTATGGTGACCCATGCCTCAGTTGCATCCTGTTTGGACTAAGGTAATGCAGTCTATATGGGGCTAAGTCTGGAAACTTCAGGAACTTCAGTGGGTCCAGGCTTTTGACTAGGGCTGGGTATGAGGATTATGTGACTCCCTTGTTGAAATAGCTGCATTGCTAATTTCTGGACAGAATTCAAAGTCCTACTTCTGATCTTTAAAGACTTACATGGCTTGGATCTTCATATGTGAGGAGACTGAGCACTTGGGAAGGGATCTTCTCCATAGCTGCTCCTAGACTGCAGAACTCCCTTTCATGAAAGACCCAGTTGGCCCCCATCTTGCTCTCTTTCTGCTGGTAGGTGACTTCGATATTCTTTAGTCAACCGTTTGAATTTTACATTTTAATTATGGATCTGTAGTGTGCTATTCTTAAAGTATTTTATTAAAACTATGTTTAAAATATGCTTTGAGTGTTTTTTGTATTTAAACATGTTTTAAATAATGGTGACATATAATTCTTTTTTAACGCTTATATGTTAATGTTTTAGTCACATCTTTTAAAATTATTGTAAGCTGCCTTGAATCCCATTGGGGGGGGGGGAGCAGGATATAAATTCAATTAAAAAGGAAGACTGATTCACTTTGGAAGCTTTATCTTGTGCAAGAGTTTGTGCATGCTGCTGATAAGAGAAGCCTGCTGTGTATGTTGTTTTTCTGGCCTCCCAGGCAGAGATCCCAGGGATTAGTGCAGAGATAGCTTTTTTGTTTTTACATCTTGCCTTTTGGTCCTTCAAGGCATCTATGTTTACAGTGTTTTTTGACTTAACAGTGATCAGACTTGCAAAATCCGGTTATATAAAACTCTATCCCTCACCAAAAACAACCCCACAAGAAAATAAAGTAAAAACAGCAAAGAAGAACAATAAGGAAGCACAGTAGAAACAGCTCTAGTGAGATGCTGTCAACTGGTTAAGTACAGAATAGGATCTCCTGAATGTTGCAGCATGTCTGACAAATTTATTGTCACAAAATAATGTTCCTTTACAACATCAGAAAAACATGGCTCTTCCTCTCTGACCTCTCAGCAGAATGGTTTCATCCTCTCAAGAACTACAACCGTCTCCCCCATCTACTGCTTTCGAACTAGAATCCAGGATCTTCTCACCTACTCTAGCCATCTATTGCCAAAACCAATTGTCTTTGTTGTTTCGGACACATCTACATTATTACACTTTCCTACTGGTCCCAAATGAAGGACAAGGCCTTCATTTTTGTTCTCATTTCTCTTTATTCTTACACATGATACATCCCTATTTATGATTAATAACCATTCCCAGTGATCTCCTGGTCCTTCAAATGATTCCACCCAGAAAATTCTTCTTCCTTCAGCTCCATCATGCAAACCATGTGTTTCATGAAGATTTGGCACTATCCTTAAGCTTTCATAATTCCAACTATGCTTAAATATACCCAAAATTACATATTTACTCCTGTTTCCCCCCTCCCCTTCTTTATTACTTTTCTGAATGTGATTATTGATTATAAACACACTATAGACACAGGTATATAATGCAAAATACCTGGGAGAGGGGTGTCCTACGCGTCTCCCAGGTATTGGTATACTATAGCGACCTACTATGTCATGTATTTACTTGTTTAAGGAACCAATATGTGTTATATGAACCCACAGGCTTAGAGCCCTACCACAATATATTATATATTTTGCATTATATACCTGTGTCTATAGTGTGTTTGTACTTGCTGTTGCAGTACACCTGTGTTTGCCTATTATTGATTATAAATCACACTGAGCTGGAACCGATTATTTTTTAAACATCCATCAGGCTATATCTGTGACCACACAATGTTACTGATCATTCACTTAACTAGAATAAAACTGGCCCATATCTATGTAAAAGTTAACTTTTTGGTAGACTTGACTGCTCCTCAAATTACAGATAATCTACATATACAGTACAACTCTCCACACTTCGTTTTCCCCCTGTTGCATAATTAACAATGTGCCAAGCAATGTAGAAGAACATTCGTGTACCTTTGGGGTTAAAGGCCATCCCCAGCCAGGCTCCTTTGGACTGGCCCCCAGAATACTGCAGATGCTCCCAAATGAAGACGTTTTCCATCTCATCCAGGATGGACAGCACTGAGCCTCCAACTGTGGGGATGGGAGAGGAAAGAGATACACCACCCTGAAAGGTCAATAAGGCAAGAAGAGCACAGCTTGCTCACAAGTTTACACTTCACTTTGAGTGATTTTCAGCTGCTTTTGCATCATACCATTGAGAAACATATCCTTGTCATATGCACATGTCATAAAAACATGGGCAGATTATATACACATGCTTTCGGATTAGTGGGTGGATGGGGTCAGGCAAACACTGTGAGACAAGAGAAAAAGATGGACCAAAGGCAATAGAATCACAAGAGAAAGAGCTCTTCCCCAATTCTGACTGCCAAATATACAAGCTGACTTGCTCTTTGGTAGATGACATTTCTCTGAGCACTCTCCACATATTTCCATGGGTTTTTTTCCAGAGTAGAAACAGGAAGAGCAGTAAGTATTCAAAATGTTTCACATGCATTTCCTAGTTTACAATTCTATGGTCAGTGATGCGTATTGAAGATTAGGAGACTGAAGCTGTAGGAAGTGGATTGCCTTGCTCGCCTGAGATGTTCATGGCATAGGTTAACTTCACATCAGGAATCTCCTGATACATGGCCCGGTCTCTTAGCCATCAAGAAAAATCAGCTCAAAATTTGTTGCTAGAAACCTACTAAAATGAAAAAGGGAGCCCAAAGTAGTCTCATGTTGGTCAAACTTTCAAATATGCAGACTCCAAAGCTAAGGTTACCTGAGCATGGATGATAAAATGCCAGAGGGCCTATATTTGCCTCTTTTTCTTAAGCTAGATCTTAATTGAAAAAAGATTAGGATCTACACTTCATCTACCAGGGAGCCCTACATAAACAAAACACCCTGGGGGGAAAACCTACATGGTTTGCCATACTGTCAATCAGCTGCATTTTATTTTTTTTTATTTTTTTTATAATTTGTATTGGTATATTTTACAAGCTTCATAAAACATCATGAAAGAAAAGAGGGGGGGAGAGGTGGAAAATATAGAAGAAACAGGGTGTGTGGGTTCGGGTAAAGAGAGGATAGGGGAGAGATAGGCTTGGGTGGGATAGAATTAGGGAGGGAAGGGGAAGTGCTAGCAGAAAAGAAAAGAAAAGAAATATAGTTGCTTCCAGTCAGGGTGTCTGGAGAACCTGTCCTTGCTTGATAATTTTGTTTTGTGTCTTCGTACTAGATTTCTTTCACCACTATTTTGTCTCTGGTTTCTATAGATTGTTAAAAATTTTCTGTCTTCAGACGTCTTCAGACAGCACATGGTGGGCTTCCAATCTGTTCTATTTTTAACGTCTGTGTTATTGACCAGACTTTTTAGAATATCCATGTCGATAAATTTGGCCAGTTTGGTGGCCCATTCTATTGGCGTCGGAGGGTTTTCTTGCTTCCACTTCCTTGCTAGCACCACCCTTGCTGCTGCCGTCATGAAATGGAGTATTTTATCTTTGTTTCTTTCCAGACTTCCATTTGTTAGGTTGAGTAGGAAAACTTCAGGTTTGAATTCTATCTTCGTTTCGAGTATCCTTTGGGCATGTAGATGGATAGTCTTCCAAAAATTTTTGATTTTGTGGCAAGACCACCAACAATGTAGAAATGTCCCTGGCTGGTCTTTGCACTTCCAGCATTTGTTGTTACTATTCTTGTAATATTTAGGTAGTTTTTAAGGAGTCAGGTGCCACCTATAAAATATTTTGTACCAGTTTTCTTCTACCCCTGCATATTTTTAAAATCAGCTGCATTTTATTGATTCTACTCTTACTTAGCACAGATACTGGAGGGGAAGACTACATCTTGAGCAACTGTGATATCTAGATGAATGTACCATAAGAAACGTGAACTTTTGACCTGCACTCTGTTAATGTCTTGTATTTTACCCAGATAGCATTCTGCAGAGAGAAGAGCATTCTAGAAAAAAGGTAATGGAATTTGCATATGTCACCCCGTCAACCCCGGCTTTAGTGTTTGCACATAAAAACATATCATTGGCACACATTTTCTCCTGCTTTGTCATACAACTCAGGCCACGTCCAGTTTTCACAGATACAGAAGATCTAATTCCTTTCCCCCAAGACATTTCTTGTCAGTATATCAGCATGCCTGACTGTACATGAGTGTATATAAACATGCACACATAGATATAAAAAATCACATATCTACAAAATATTGACAATAAGCTCAATAGTTACACAAGCTTATTGAATATTTCTACAGTTATACATAAACAGCTTTGAATATCATAAAATCACACTGGAGGACCCAGTAATATCTGCAGAAGTGTTCTACTTGGAATTACTGATTCAAACCTGAAACTCAATGAGAATAAAGACAGACGATTCACATACATGACAACGGCAGCAAATAGCTAAATAAAATTAGGGAAATAGACTTAACAAAATACAAGGACAATAGAAATCACAAAGTTTGGAATGGAAGTCAACTCTTCTTATTATTATTCTCTGCTATCTTTCCTACTTTCCTATAACCGTATTGTTCCACCACCTTCTATATTCGTTCTCAATGCTTTTTACTTACTTTTACTTTCTTTGGTTGTTTAAAATAAAAGATATTTTACAAAAAAAAGAATTTCATCTTGCTCACAACTGAACTAAAGTAACCTGATTCATGTTTACAAACCTGAAACAGATACACATGCTTTCTCTCTCACTCATGCAATCTATTTAAATAACTCATACATGTGCACACACAACGGATGCAATTCTGCATGACTCAGTTCAGCACTGCAGTTCCATATGCAAAGCTAACTGCATTTACCAACATCGAATCTACCATATTGTTCCTGAAGGTGTTGTCCCCTCAGGGTCGTTTGATATTCCTTTTTCCTTAGGTTTACCATTTTAAAAGACATAAAACACAAGGCAAAGAGGTTGGAAGTGGGAGAGTAGCTTGAGTTCAGCAGAAGTTGGCTGCTCTTCTCTCCCTCCGGGGCCATAACAGTAGCAGTTCGGATAGAGAACAGCAATGTTTGCAACCCCCATCCCATCTCTCTCTCCATCCAGCAGGATAGGGATTTCAATCCTATTCCTCCCTTTGGAGCTTTGGTCACTGCAGGGGGAGGGAGAGAACATCAAACTCTGCTGGGGCCAAAAGTAAGCACGTGAATATGTAGGCTTGGCTTAAAAGTAAGTGTGTCACTAATGAGATGCCAGCCAATATGTTTACTATAGTGTGGGTAAAGTGTGACTTGTGGACTATATATGATCATAGTCTAATTTTTTTGCTATTATTAAAGACTTTTTTTTGCAGCAAATTGGAATGGTTTGGAGAGGGAAGGATATTGCCTTCTACCCACTGATTTAGTTATTCTCCATGATAGAATGCATCATGACATCAAGACCTTGGTATTTTCTGTTTTCTCACCTAAGTAGCTGTCCAAGTACGTACCTGGAGGAATGGGTAAACAGCAATCCACAGTACTCCAAAGAAAGAGTGGAAAAATGCATGAAAGAGTAAATGAATGAATAAAAGCAAATGCAGAGACAAAGCAAAGGCAAAAAATTAAAAAAGACAAATAGGGCTGAAGTAGACATCTTCACAGTCAGAAATGTTGGAAATCATATTCTGGAAAGGAGATCTTGTTCACATTATGCCCACAATAGCCCTACACTGAAGTTGCACCTTTCAGAAATTGTTACCTTTCTGACACCTCTTCATAGCTTCTTTCTGGCCTATCACAGCTTCCATGTGGAAGGCATAGCAATGATTCCGAAAAGGGATCCAGGAAGAATCTTCCACCGATTTAGGACAGCTCCCATTGTAGCTCCACTTGTGAGAAGAAATGGGTCCTTAAAAAGGAAATCTGGGTAAGTCAACATTTCTGAGCTCTTCATTCAAGCTGACAGGAAGAGAATGCTCCCCTCTTTCACCTCCTCTCCTATCTCTGTTAAGTCCCGGTGCCTATACTTCACCTGCATTCATCTTGCAGATGGCCCCTTGCAGCTTGGAATCACAGCTGGCAGTTCTCCATGTCCCATCTACATCCATGTATGTGCATCCTATAAGTTGCTGTGGTTCTCCATCCTGCCAGTTTGTGTAGGAAAGGCTCTCCTCTGTGAACCACACATAGCTCCGCCGTCCCTAAAAACAACCAATGCAAATAAAAAATCCGCTATACTAAATAGGCCAAAGAGATATACAAGGAAAGTTCATATTCAGAGTCTGAAGGGTGATGCATGTAATAATGGGGGGGGGGGGGGGTTGCACCCAATTTGGCTCAAAACATGGTCGCAATATATCAGAGGTAGGCCAACTGGAGTCTGTAGTCTGCCTGTGCCTCTCAGAGTCCAACTGCAGACCACAACATCCCTGCAATACTCTCATTTAATTTATTTTTAACATGAAAAGCCGCCATGTCACATAGGTGCTAAAAAGGAACAATTCTTCCTGCTTGTTTAAGGCCAATGAAGAGGCTTTCTTCAAAACCAGGAGTTTCTCCTCTTTGGAAAAAAGGACATCCCTGGATCTAAAAGAGGTGTGTAGGGCCCGCAGAGAGTAATAGGGAGAATATTCAATTTTCAGCCACCTTTTCATCCAGTTTCTTTCCAGTCATTTGAGCCCCAACAACAACAACAACAACAACCAAAAAGACCCATAATAGGATTTAAAGAATATTGTATCAAAAAATTGTGTTCAGACCATTAAAAAAAATAAAACACACAGTCTGGCATACTATTAGTGACACACACATTCTATACTATTCTCTTTCCCTTGCTCTCTACCCCAAATCCTCCAATTAACACTGTAAGCAGGTGTCAAGGCCTGGAGTGAGCTACTTCTGCTGCTTTTTAGTGATGAGAAGTGGTGGAAGCAATTCAGACCATGAGGATATGAATGCTTATGGCTTCTGGGGTGAAATAAACATGTGTGCTTTGTTTGGAAGCATATCCTTATTTCTCCCCATCACAACCACCACCACTGAGTAGAATCCAGATGCTATTTGGTGGCCTAAATGTTCTTTCTTGCTCCCTCTACAGGAAAGCAACTGCAGATCTTGACATCTGCCAGGAGCAGGAAAAGATGTGGAACTAGGTGGGCAGAACTATGCTCTGATGTAGGATTTCAGGTACATTATGTTTTAAGTTATGTGCACAAATGTACACATAAATTAAAAAAGTACCACTGCTTCACATCAGCATCCACGATGAATTAAATTAAACAACCTCCTGCAGCTCAAAATACAAGTTTATTTGCCAAATATTTATTATTATCTGAAAACGAACCTGCTTTGAATTAGGGGAACTTTAAATTACTTCTAGGCATTCTTGTTAATGGATTCTATAATTACATTTCTTTCTTTTCCCCTCACAGTCAATCAATATGAAACTCTGATTATGGCTGCCAAGCTTGGATTCACTTCCAGGTGAACCTTACATACATTCAGCTTTTGAAACTCTAGCCACGGATTGTAACTCAGGGTGTAGCTACATTGTAAAATTAATTCAGTTTGATACTACTTTAACTGCTATGGCTCGATACTATGGGATCATGGGAGTAGTTGAACCCAGTCTTTAGTATTCTCTACCAACTAGAAGTGGCTCATGGCCGGTGTCACATTGCATTAATTCTACAGTGTAGATGCAGCCATAGAAAACTTCACCTCCAGGTAATATAATTTTAGTTTTAAGAATTATACGGCTCAAAACAAATCTCCCAAGCCAGCAAGGTTGACATTTGTTAAAATCTCTTTTTGCCATGCCAATTCCTGCACACCCAATTTCTGCCTTTGCTTGTGCCCTGCTTCTTAGTGCTGCCTGAAGAGGGTGCTTTGCCTTTCAGCATAGCAGGACCAGCCCAGCCTTCTCCATGCTTTGACCTCCCAGGTGTCTCACCTCTTCGTTGGACAGGCCAATCCAGAGCGGGGAACGCACAGTGCTGATGACTTGGGTGAGGTAGGCCTGGGTATATGGCTCCATCACATTCACCAGACTTGCATTGAGGCTCTCACAGAGAAGCACAGCATTGTGCCACTTGAGCGGCTTCTTGAGGATGCGGTAAGTGCGGTTGAGATATAAAAGGGGGGTGTTGGAAGCAGGGGGAAAGGTTGCTGGGGAAGGACTTAGGGTAGGATCTAGGGCAGGGGTGGGGAAAAAAAGGATCAAAGCTCTTTAGAATTAAAATCAGGACACCGTTGCAACATTCCTTCAAAGAAGGGCTTCTTAAATTCTTTCAACATGCAACTCCTTTTTGCCCAAGACATTTTTATGTGATATATAAGTATACGGTGAAAACTTGACTTACAAGCAAACTAATTTATGAGGTTTTTGAGATACGAGCCATCGCTTGGTTGATTTTTTACTTTCCCGTATCACAGAGATTTGAGTTACAAACTAGCGTGAGAGTATGCTACCCACTTTCTTAAGCAGGGCTTTAAGGAGCAGCCAGGAGTGCTCCTTGCTCTTGTCCCTGCTATTGTTTCTGCAATCCCAGGGTTTTGGGAGATTGTGGAAAAGCTGAGGGGCCAGGAATCTATCATCAGTAAATTTCTATCCTGATTAAAATAGGCAAGTTACATAGATATCTGTTGTTCTAACTGATCATTGCAGAAGAACTTTACTGAAGTTTCCCCTCATAGCAGGAAAAGGAAAGTTACGTTATTGGCTTATAGCCTTCCAATCCTGCCCCTTCCTCCAATCCGAAGAGAGCTTCCCTTCTCTGGAGAGGCTGGTAGAGTTCCTTCTCCTCCTTCGCCCTTACACATCTCCCTTGCCTTTCCCCAAGTCTTTCTCTCCTCCTTCTTTTCCTTTTCCTCCTCCATTGCTTGGCTGCTTTCTTGTGCCCTCTTCCACGTGGTTGGCTGCCTTGCTCAGTCACTTTTCCTTCCTTTAGCAACTTGAGTGTTGTGTCCCCCTCTCCTGCTCCTTTGTAAAGTTTGTAGTTTAGGGAAGGTCAGGGACTCTCTGGTTGAGCAATTTAAAAGTTCCTCCCTAAATTACAAACCTCAGAATTCTGCAAGAGGCAGTCGCAAATGAAAATGGGTGCAAACACTTTACCTACGATTTAAAATGTTATTTATTTATTTAAAACTTTTGTACCCCGACCTTCTCACCTCTATCGAGGGACTCAGACCGGCATAACAGCAAAAATTAAATGCTATACAATTTAAAAACAACAACAACAACATATTAAAATACATAAAAACCCAGCATAAAACCACATTGCCATTAAAACAATTCCACTCAATCTGTAAATGTGGCCATACATTCAGACCACAGATGATAGGCTGTGCTCCTACTCTGGGGAGGGAGAGAGCTTTTTGTGACCCCAACACTGAGCTAGATGGGCCTAATTTAGGATCAGACCCACAATTTAAGAAGCTTATATTTAGAGCAGCAGCAGGCAACTTGTGTCCCCCTCAGATACAGGTTACTGGCCTGTAATACCTGTCAATCTTAGTTGGCAGAGGCTGTCGCGAAGAATGCTAGGAACTGTAGTTCAGCAACATCTCAAAGGCTACACATTTCCCAACCCTTGTTTTAGAATCATCATTTGGCATAGCAGCATCAGTTTAACTCAAAAGTCTACTAGAATTTACTGAACATGATACATGCATTTTATTAAAACCTCTCTCCAACCAGCCACTTTCATCAGCTGTCAATCCTGCTTCTATAAAGAAACAGCAGTCCTTCAGAGGAAAAATTACAGCAACCATGACTTCTTTTTCTAAGCATGTCCTAGGATAAATCCCGGAGGTATGAGCAACAGTGGCACAAACAGAACTGCAGGCCAGCTAACGTTGCCCTCTTTGCATATTCCACCCACAACATTACCTTTGCTCCTCTGGCAGATGAAGCCATGTTTCTCCTCCAGGCAGTTCCTATCATCCCAACGACCAGTGAAGAGGGATGGAGAGCCATGCCACACTACGACACAATTGGTCTGTAAGAAGCAGGAGCAAGAAGATCAAAGGCACTCATCTGTGTTCATAATGTCACAGGTTTGTTCTCCGCTGCCACAGATGGTATGACCAGGTCTATTAATAGTACGATAGATTTTGACTGCACATTAGAAGGAATGTCTTAATAAGAAGAGCAATTTGGTAGCTGATCCAATTGCACAGAGAGATGAAGGGTGTCTTCAAAAATAAGCCAGAGAGCTACCTTCAGGAGATTCCCCAGCCAGAGTTCCTGTACTCTTCCAGGGGACCGGACCTAATGCTTTATAGGGCCCCTTCAAACTCTCCATAGAGCTCTCATTCAAAATCATGCTACTACCAACCCCTTAGCATCTGCTGCCTGAAGCAGCTGCCTCACTCTGCCTAATAATGGTCCCTGGATGGGAGAAGCACAAAGGTTTGGCTTACTGGGTTGTCACTGGCAGTGGATGTTTTGTACCCAGATGGCTCACCAGGAGCCCAGTTGACATATTGGACCAGTTCAGACTCCACCCACTGGAATTCCTTCTTTGCATCATGGAAGCCAATCCACAGGTCAAAAGTTATGTTTGGGAGAAGAGTGGTTATGAAAGCTGTGGGAAGGAAACAAAGAAATGGAAAGTGCTTGACATTATTTGAGAAATATAGGGGCTCTGTGCTTATAAGGAGGACTGAGAAGTCATAATACTGTGTTGCTATGAGCTTTCCAGGCTGTATGGCAATGTTCCAGAAGCATTCTCTTTATATGAACCCCACTTGCCTAGTTTCCAAAAGACCTCACAACCTCTGAGGATGGTAAAGAACTTGACACACAGAAAAGTCTGATTCCAGCACACCTCCCACATGCCCAAAAAATCTGCATTTTCCCATTTCCTTGGTTTAGCAAACACTCCGACCTGGACTCCAACTTATTTAATTGTGTGTGAATGAATCTGCACATGTACAGTGGGCCCGCTGTAATTCCAGGATCCATCACAGACGCAAACAAAATGTGGACAATCATATATCTATGTATATAATAAAAGTCAGTGTTTGCGGGTGGTGGGTCGAGCGGTGGTGCATGTGGAGGAATATATGCCAGCGTTTCAATTGGTTGGCACTGTGGGATTATTTGCATAAACGACACTGATTGGCCAGCCTCAGAACACCGGCACTCTAAGGCACCAGATTATTTGCATAAAGGACTCTGATTGGCTAGCCTCAGAACTCCAACCCTCTAAGGCACCAGACAGAGGAGATTGGTTGCCACTGAGGGAAAATTTGCATAACAGACTCTGCATGGCCAACATTCCAACATCCAAAATCTCAAAGGTGCCAGAGAGTGCACTTTCAAAAAAGGCTTCCTTCAGCTGATTTAACAAACTAGGCCTCAGCCTGATTTGGCAGTAAGGCTTCCTCTACTTGATTTTCCAGACTAGGCCACAACCTGATTTGACAGTAAGGCTTCCTCAACTTCATTTTCCTGACTAGGTCCACAACAATGACAAAACAAGACCAAACTTGGCCCACAGACCCCCCAAGATGCACTCTAAATCTTGGTGCAGCTTGAGGTAGGATGCACCATGGATGACGGAAATTGCAGTACTTTAACTCACTTGCTTAGAGCACAGCGGCCCACACCAATGACAGATCAGGACCACACCTGCTACACAGAGGCCCAATGCAATACCAAGCTTGACACACAGTGCCCCTATGACCCACACTACATTCTACTGCTGTATGGAGAAGAGTGGGACTTGAGGTACCTCCATGGATTATGGGATTTGTAGTACTTTCAAAGCCTTCATTTCCCACAGAGCACTGCAGCCCTGAGCAAAGACCTAAAAAGACTACACCTGGCACCCTGTGCCCCCATGACCCACTCTCCATCCTTCTACAGTTTACAGGAGGGTGGACCATGGATGATGGGACTTGAAGTACCAAAGACCAACCTTGGCATACAATGCATTTCTCAAATAACCCGGGCACCGCTGGGTCCCCAAGCTAGTACTTTATATTCTTAAATGGCAATAGTGTGACTCCACATGCATCCGCATGACTGTGTTCATGCCGCCACCATTTACTATTGGAGGCACAATAATCCATGGTCACAAGAAATTGCAGCTCCACATCCAGTGGCTCTTGAAGGCTCACAGTACATATGTATTTGCAGGTGAACAAAAGAAAGCTTGGATAAACCTTACCTTGTTCCAGGTGATTGGAGACAGTAGCCAACATGCCCCCTTGAATCTCACACTTGCGTTTTGCTTCTGGCCATGTCACCTGCTCTTGGCTGTGAAACCTAAAGCACTTTATAGCATAGAGAAAAAGAAAAAAGAAATGAAAGGCAGGGTCTTTCCTCATTTCAATTTATTGCTTCATTTTTGTTGCACCCTTCCTCATGGCTAACCACAAGAATCTTATGAGACAAGTTGAATGAAGTGTCCCTTATTTTTGTGAAAAATCCCGTACTCTTATTTCATCCATTTAACCCTCACTGGGCTTTGAGTCTGGCCTTGTGAGACCCAGCTTGACACATCACCCCCTCCATAACACCAACTTTCAGTTGTTTACCCCCATAAGCTAACAACTAACTTGGCCAGAGAGCAAGTTTTCTTTCCTTTTTCTGAAGCAGCCAGGACACATGGAGGATTTCCACCCACCACCCTGTTGAAGCAGGACTGGCCATTCCCAGAAAGCTCTAACCTCTAAGATTGATGTTACGTGTATGCTGACAAAGGATCAGCAATCCAAGTACCTTATTGCTGAGTTCATGCCAACCTTGGGCACAGCTGCCTGGTGTTGGCATGGGCACTGACGGCAAGGTGGTTCTATTGCTACGTTTACAGATGTAAGGCAAGTCAGTGAGACATTTCTGGTCACCCCAGTCCTCTGCAGAAGAAAGGAAAAGTGTCAGTGGATTTGTGTTGCCTTTGTATGTGAAATGTAAGATACAATTGGCTTCTTAAGAGAAGACATGGAAGACCCAATTTCCCTCTACACATGCACACAATTAGGCTAGTTGCCTGATAGCCATATATACATGAATACTGTCACCAAAATTTGGTTGTTACTAAAGTTCTATTTTCTTCCACTTTCTACAAAGACCAAAAACAAAATTAGGAAGGGAGGGAGAGGGAGATATCTGAATGGTGCCTTAGTGGTAAAGAAATGCAGGTGAAGGACTCTTTGGTCACTGCATCCTTTCCCCCTCTAACCTTACGCAGATCTTTCCTTTTTTAAAAGGGGAAACATTGCATAGATGGTTAGGTTATTCTCCAGAGGAGTGATGGGTTCCACACACTGTCCCTCAACCCATTGAGCTTACTCCTTCTCCCTAACCTGGCCGTCACTTTATTTTTATCCCTCCTTCCTTTTGATATAGAGACTTAAGATAGATAAGGGTAGAATTCACACCC
Source organism: Anolis apletophallus (assembly GCA_030556195.1). Classification (NCBI taxonomy): domain Eukaryota; kingdom Metazoa; phylum Chordata; class Lepidosauria; order Squamata; family Anolidae; genus Anolis; species Anolis apletophallus. The sequence goes on from JARBWK010000008.1 coordinate 95,328,659, forward strand.
AATTATTTTTTCCTACTTAGCAAGACCAGTAGTGATCAGGGGATCCTATTGCTCGAGGGAGAAGGGCTTGTGGGAAGGGGATAATTTCCTCAAGACTCTCTGCTGACTGGGTGAGGAACCTCAGTTGTCCAGATTAGACCTGGAGGGCTGCAATCTGTCCTCCCCTCCCCTTTTGGAACCACGCAGCCCAATTCTCAGCTGAGCAGAAAATAACATGACATCTGACTTATTTAGGACCGTCAGGCATTTGTATGCTAACCCACTATGCACCTCGGCTCGCTGTCATGTACACACATTTCTTGTCCTTGCTGGTAGGCCGTGGCTTGCCTGGTGCCCATAAGATGAAGTTCAAGGGGGAATCGTCAGACCACCTGGAAAGGTAGAAAGTACATTGGGAAACTTCTTGCAGCAGAAATTCAGATGACTAAGAAAGTCTTCTGAATACTAACATTGAGGGCTAGGGAGACAGACACTCACCGAAATCGTCCATCATTCTCATAGGTGTTCAGTCCAATCCACCAGTGCTGCTCCTGGCCTCTTGAGAACTAGTCAGATGGAAGGATTGTACATATTTATATTAGGGGTCTCAAAAGAGGGAAAGGAAAACTCAGCCTTACTCTTGCCAAAGAGGACAAGAGGAATCTACTAAACGTAATCCTTGTTTTGTCAGCCATCCCGGTTTTCGATTATACCAACCCCATTTTTGGTCAAACTTTGTCTCAAAAGCTGGACTGATGAAGCTAGTCCCATGGCTTTTTGTTACTGCTTTTATCAACACAATGATTTAATAGGTTTCAAATGCTTCCTTACCTTCTTCAAGTTTCCCCCCAGAAAGTCCAGCTCAGCTTGGCTGTGAACGGACACCAGATCAGCTTGGAACCAAGTACAGATCCGCTGAGCCTGCACCCAGGTGGAGTGATGGTCAAAGAACTTGTACTCAGCATCCTGATATTTCACCCACTCATTGCTCCCTGTAGGAAAAACAGGAAATGTGACAAGATTCTGACATGATTAATCCTTCCAGAGTAACAATTTTAACTAATCCTTAGAGAAAGCATTCCTTTAGTAACTTCCCATTTGAGAATTTAGCTCTTCTAAGATGGACTGACACAGTCAGAGATTCTGAAATTTTTCAGAACCTGCTCTCCATCCAATCCATCCAATGATATGGACTCTAAGGCATTAAGTTGTGTCCGTTTGTGTGGCTTCAAGTTGCCTGTTGACTTATGACAACCTATTAATGTCATAGAGTTTTCTTAGGCAAAAGAAACTCAAAGGTGTTTTTTCCTAGTTCTTGCCTTTAAAATCTACTCTACAGAAATTAGTTTTCATTTTTGATCTTCCATTCAAATATTAACCAGGCCTGACCCTGCTTAGCTTCCAAGATAAGATGGGATATCATTTCATAGAATCATAGAATAATATAGTTGAAAGATATCACGTTGGAGATCTAGTCCAACCCCCTGCCATGCAGAAAAAGCACAAGTTGCCCCCCCCCCCAGATGTTGCTGGATAACAGCTTCCATTATCCTTGACCACTGGCTATGGTGGATGTACGAAACTGAAAAGGAGATTAAACCCAAAAGGAAGGCCACACGTTCCTGAGATGTGTTGAATTGAATGAATTATCATCCAATACAAAGAGCTTTCTTCTCTCAGAAACCAAACCATAAACCCCCAAAGGGAAAAAAAACCCACAATGCCATATAACAGTCAATTGTTACGCATTCCAGAAAACTACAATCAGAGATCTCCCCCCTCATAAAAAGACAGTTTCAATGGTACCTATCTCATAGCTGAAACCCAATGGAAGTTCCCATAAATATATTCAATTCACTCAGAAAGGCATTAATGTAATGTCAAAATATTCCAACTTTCTCGGGATAATGTGTTGCATAAAACACCTTTGTAATCAGAATACATATCCTAGATTCCGAGGAAGGGTGATTAACCTTTTCCCTCTGTCATGCTTCTCTTGACTCAAATCCCACATTATTAGTCCTTTTCAAATTAAAAACATTCACTTCTATATCAGTACGACGATACCCATACTTATTATTCTAATCACCCTTTTATTACGATTACCAGCACCACTGGATTCCTCATAAAACTAACTTGCACAACTTCCCATGGGTATTTTTAGCAGGATCTGGATGGTTTAGGCCACCTTGGCCTCTGCAAGCTCAAACCTGGTACGGGATGAATTCTTATGCTCAGTTCCCTGACAAGGATCCATTTTGTCAGATTGGCTTCCTGATTTTCACACGGGCCAACCTGTTCTTCTTCAGAGATCCAACCCATACTCCTTACTACAAAGTACAATGTCCTAGTGTTATGAGGTTGAAAACATTACTTTTTGGAGTAAAATTCCCCCAATCTCAAACTGTGGCCATGCTTCCTGGTCATTCACAGGAGCTGTGGTCCAAAAAAGTAGCTTTCTCTAACCCTGCTATATCTCTGTCTGTAGCTACATCTCCATCTCCATCTACACTCTGGTGACTAATCCGTTAAAAACAAATGAAACAGTGACACTCTTTCCCTCTAGCCTGGATTGAACCAGAAGAGCTGCTACTCAGAATGTCTTGAGGATTTGTAGTCCACAAACCACTGACTGCAAATCTCTGATAAGCTCCAAAAAAGAAACAAACAATTGTAACTAATGAGCAGAAATATGGTTACTGGCACATGCGGGAAAGAATGCCAATCCTCCGCATCAAAACACATGTGTTGTGCCTACAAGGTAAGAAAGGAAGGGAGAGAGACTGTCATGAAAAAGAAACTTTAATGGGGATGCTGGAATATATCTACTCACCCTGGATAGTTGTCTCTGGTTCTTTTATCTCAGTGCCTATTAAACAACACCACAGGATCAACATGTGAGAAAAGGAGTAAAACAAGCATATTTTGGCATGTTTTTTTTTAAGTTCATGATACCAAAAAGAAGCCGCCTTCCAATGGTAACACTCTGAGATCTTCTGGATTACTGGATATGGAGTTCTATGGTCAGTGAAAGGGGAAGGATTCAGAACCTACAGACATCAGATCGGCCCCCTCCCTCCTCACATTTCGCAAGAAAGTCAAGACCTGGCTGTTTGAGCAGGCATTTTCTGATGAAATATAAAGGTTTAATTAGATATATGGAATGACGACGATGTGACAGAAACTGATTTCAACATGACGCTGAGACTGCAATTGTATGTTTTTAATTGTTAATTTGTTGTTATATGGTTATTTTTTTGGTTTGTTTACTTGTATTGTATTGAGGGCAGAGACTGCCTTGTGTAAACCATCCCGAGTTGCCTTCGGGCTGAGAGGGGCGGAATAGAAACGTGACAAATAAATAAATAAATAAACAAACCATTTCTCCCTGGTTGCACAATATGAAACATCTTGTCTACATGATAGCTTGCATCACTGTCTGCCAAGGGTTCAAACCAGTGTAGGTCACTAAGGTTTGTTTTGTTTTTGCTTTATTGACCTCATTCTTGATCAAGGATAACAATAAGAATTAGACAAAAGAAGACAAACAGGCTGGTTACTATCTTGCTTCAAAATACGCCGGGGGAAGCATGACAATGTTGTTCTACTTGTTGTGATCATTTGATTGTGACACTGATTCTTAAAAGATACTCCTTAAGAATGGAAGGCAGAGGCAGAGGACTCCAAACAGCTGGTAACAGAAGTTTAAAACTGTGTTTCATTATGTAGTGCTTTTTGAATTTTCCTTTCCTCTCTGGCTCTCCTCCCACTTTGATAAGGGGAGGGATTTTATGTTTTTTATTATTTAAATCTGTAATGTATTATGTATTTGTATGTTTTTATTTTAATGTGGCACTGAGTGTTCCCAATTTGGAAGCCGCTCTGCATCCTCTTCCCCAGGGTTGAGAAAGAGCAAGGTAAAAATGCTGTAAATAAATAAATAATGGTTTAAATTCCAGTTACCTTTGGGCAATTTGCAGATCCAGTCCAGTTGCACCTCACACTGAAGAGGCATCCACTGCAAGGATGCCAGATCCAGTGCCACACAGTTACGGATGTCATCGTCATCATGGTTACTGCGGTCAAAGTTGTGGTATGAAAACTAAAAGCCAAAAATATGCATTAGTCCTTGGATCCATTCACACTAAAGAGTTATAATGCTGCTATTTCCCTCTTAACTGCCATAATTCCATCCTATGAAATTCTGAGAACTCTCTGGCCAGAAATTCTCAATGTCCCATCCCAAAATTGCCAATTATTACTACAGAGATGCCGAGGACTGGGTGACAAAACTGTGAGTTTCCCAGACCCACCATATTAATTATGTTGACCTCCACATGCACATAACACAGATGAGCCACACTGGGTGGGTGGAGTGTGCCTTGGTGCTTCCAAACAGTACTGCTGTTGGGCTATTACAAGCTAAAGGCAACCAATGTGGCCTGTATAAAGCTGGCAAGAACAAGGCAGCACCTATTCTAATCTAAATTTTGGCCTACAGCCACACACTCTCCAACAATACGGACCCAATGACGTTGGTCCCATACTACTATCAGTATAAATAAGAAGGTGGGAATTTTCCACTTCCCCTCCACACCCTAGATATTCTCATTTTGCAAGTATTCCAGTTTTATGGGCCTGAAACTCCTGTCAACCTTAGTCAGCATAATCAATGGTGAGGAAAGATGGGTAGCCCAGCATCACCTGGAGGGCCACAAGTTGTTCATCCCTCCTTAAATGTATTTCTTTCTCATCAGCACCAGCCAAAACAGTTACAAGCAAATTGGTGCTCTTGTGATGGTACCATGCGCATGGTGAAAGTCAAACTCACTACTGAAGAGAACACCCAAGGTTTTGACAAATGCCTCAAAATTGGGGTGAACTAGCCCTGATTCCTCAGATCCCTCTTTCTCAATCAGTACATGCCCCCTGAACACCAAAATACCCTATCACTTCAGATGTTCTCCAGTGAAAAGGTTTTCATAAAATATATATGAAGCGTCCACTGCTCTCTTTAAAATTCACCTACTGAGCCACTTACCCCCAGCCCATCACTCCATCGCCAACTCCTCTCAGATCCAGGATCCCGGCGATTGAGGCCAATCCAGAACCAGTGCTGCTCATGGATTTCAGGCTCTGATTCCCTGGAAGAAACCACAAAAAGAAAACTATCATGGAATCCAACCTCAGCAGATACCAAGAGGCTCACTTTAGAATGTGACAAACTACAGCAGATCACACTGAATGATGGGAATGGACACAAAAGCACTATATAATTAATTTGTCTCTACTTAAAATGATCAAAAAAGGGAATATTAATAAACCTGTCAAATTATATGAAAACATGGCTGTTTTGGAGGACAACTTCTAAAATCTCCTAGTCAACATGGTCAGTGATCACTCTGACCGGAGGGTTCTGAGAGTTGTAGTCCAAGTATGAACTTTTTGAAACTCTGCTTTTTTGTGCAAAAACCAAACACATGATATATTTTCTACATTCTCCCAAGAAATGGAATAGTTTCCTCTTTGCTAAGCAGGAATTTTTGCCACAATGAAGATCCTTCATTCTTTCCATGATCTGCACAAACAGTGATTCTGTTTTCCAAGAGATTTTACAGAAGCACTTATCTTTTTTCCTTTCGGCTTTCAACATCTTTTTCTTTCTTATTGGCACTCAATATTATTTAAAATAAATGTGAAAACATATATTCTTTCAAATAACACATTCTGAGCACCAAATAGGAGAACAAAGATGGAAGGAGACACTCTTTAAGAAAAGAAAGGAATCATCAGACCAACCCCTGTAAGCACATCAGCTGAGATGCCTTTGCAAATGCATCATCATAACACAGAACTCCATGCAAGTGCACACTTCCCAGAGACAGTCATGCAAATGACAGAAATGTACGAATTTTGTTTTATTATAATTCATTCCTCACCCAAAAATCTTGTTGAGAGTGTTGGCCACAAAATGTTCCTCCTCATAACTGCCCAGGCTCAAAAGTTGAGTTTTCAGGTCCTGGCAATAAAGCTGAGCCATGATCCAGCTTTTCTTGTCCTGCAGCTTGTCATAGCTAAACACCTGAAGTAGAGAGGAAATGGATCAAGTCGCAAATTGATTACTATTTCTAAAATACTTAACTCCTGCTGCATCTTCTTTTTGAGGCTCCCCAAAAACAGAGTTTACCACATTGCAAAAGCAGGACCAGGACGGTTTTCATATTTGGTTAGTTTTGCAGATATACTCTGTGTATGTGGCTTTGGGCAAAAATTTGACAAAAATTGACAAAAAAGGATGTGTTATCTCCTGTTTAACTATGTGATACTTACTTTGAAACTAGTTGTTACAAACTATGTTGAATTGGTTGAGACTATGAGATGTTTATTGAAAAACCACAGCAAAATGTGCTGCAAAGTGTCCCACAAAATCAAGATTTTTGCAGTTTTTATGATAGAACCAATTAGGAAATGACATTTATAACCCAGGAACAAAAATGGTGCTGCACAGTGTTATTTCCATTATCCCAAACACTTGTAATGTTAATGGGGTTAATGAGAACTGAAATCCAGATTGCTCTGGAGGAGTTGAAATCCCAAATAAATAGATTAGGTTTTATTCTTTTTATACATTTAAAATATTGGTTAGGTCCCTGCTTTCATTTTTAATTTGCCTTAAAACCATGTGTCTACTCAGTACTAACACAACCTATTACTTACACATGCCTTGAGTCAACTAGTATAGATTCATGACACTGTTATGCTCTATGTTTTTATTGTATGTTTTATTGTACGTTGTGATCCGCCCCGAGCCTGCAGGGAGGAGTGGAATATAAAACCGAATAAATAAATAAATAAATAAATAAATAAATAAATAAATGATATCTATTGTACTCACATAGCTGTTGATTTAAATCCCCATTGATTCAGTGGGTTTACTCTATATAAACCCCCTAATCATGAGAGACGACTTCCAGTCCACATGGATTAAAACAGTAGCAGCAAAGATCGCAACGCTAGGTTTCGCCCAAGGACAATTGCTAAGCCTGAGATGGGACCAAGCCAAGGATCTTATTAAGCAACGGATCCTGGACATAGAGCGCCAATCCGACCTAGCCTGTTCCCCAGCCTTCATTGTTAGAGAAGCCACTAGATACCTCACTGTCCCCATGGCATACCTAACAGACCTGGAGGTGCCCAAACACTGAAGGGCTTTTACCCTGGCAAGATGCCATGCCCTCCCATCGGCTGTATTGGAGGGGAGGTATCAGAAGACCCCCTTCAAGCAGAGACTATGCCCCTGTGAGTCTGGTCATGTGGAAACAACTGAGCACGTGCTTCTTCAATGCATGTTCTACAGAGATCTTAGATCCAATCTCATTGGACCATGGCTTTTAAAGTATCCGGGGCGCAGTGAAAGATGTTATTCCACCCTGCTGCTTTCGGACTCTAACACTGCAATGACAGTGTTGCTAAGTTCTGTGCTGCTGCCCTTAATATCAGACGGGTGATGATTGACACCGTAAGGCAACAATATCCTGTCTTTTAAAATATTTTTTTTCTGATTTTTAGTCTGATTTTAAATAACTGTTTACTGGGGAGTTGTCCTTCTCCTCTTAGGGCGCTTGTGCCCGCTTTGTGCTGGTCTGTGACCGTAATAAAGTTTTGATTGATACTCTATATAAAGAGTTAACAATTGGATTTAGGTTTTATAATTCAATGGTATGGCAGGTGGAGAGCCTCTGATGCTCCATAATTCACGATCTCATCGAACCTTGTGCTATAACCTCAGCACCTTGGTCATACAAACATTTTGTTTCCTTTCATTCACTTTCATATTAATGAAGCACTCAAACTATTATCTCTTTTTCACACAAGAAAAGATACATTGCTAGTATGCACTACTACATGGCTTATAATAATATTTGAACACTATGTTAATATTGAAAGTAAGAAAATTTACTTAAGATATGAACCATTAGTTTGGATGTGTCCTTGCCTTGCCTGGCGCGTACCTTATAGCAATGCCTCAGCTTGGGGTTGGTGCTCCATCCTGTAGGACAGGTAGCAGTGAGGCTGGGTGTGGGATGTGGGGGAGGCAGCTCAGGATTCACTGGAGTGCCCAAAGTTTGCCTACAGATATATTTGGCCTTGAAACTCATGCAGTTCTTCACCTCCCAGAGTCCCATGGCACTCCCGGTGGCCAAGGCTACGCAACCACCTTTGTCATAACCTAAAAAGCTCATAGGAAGGGAGAAATATATCAGTGAAAGAGTTAAATCCAAAATAAATTATTTCCCACTAGTCAGAAAATCCTATTTGCCATTTGAAAAAGAGCTGCTGGCCTTTTAAAATTCTGTGCATTAAGAAAAATTACTGTAAACATCTTAAACACAGCAACAAAGGGGGCTGCCACATGGAATCCCTGTTGCCCAGTATTATCAACTCTGACCAGCACTGACTCCCTAGGATTTCAGGCAGGATTTGTTTCTAGTCTTGCCTAGAGATGTCTGGTGGTTTTCCCATTTAAGTGCTAACCCAGCTCATTCCCATGCTTCTGAAATGAAACAAGGTGTGTTCAGGTCAATATGATGATACCATTAATGTCAATCAATAATCCTTAGTTGGATGACCCACCATCAGGCTTTGGTCACTGGCTTCCAGAAGATCTCTGGTTGGTCATTATAGATTAAGATGGAATTTCAATCTGACCAGATTGGATTGTTCATACATATTGACCTGCTCAGACTCCATGCCTGCAGCAACATGGACACTCACACCTTTTAATATGATGAACCAGAATTCTTTTAATAACTATTATTTCAAAAGTTATTATTTCATGAGCAGTTCCCACCTCCATTAACAATACTCTTTTGCCAGTCACCCACCAATCACAGGGATTCAAGGGACAAAACAACTGCTGATTTCCAATGACAGTAAACATGCCACAGTCTTTCCAGTTTCTATGTATAGTTGTGGAAGTTAATATGTATTGTTGTGGAGTTAGAGAAAACCAACAGCAAGAGAATAAACTCATTTGAGATGTGTAGCTGAAGAAGAGCTTTATAGCTATCATGGATTGCCAAAGACCTAACTGAAATTAATTTTGAGCTCTCATCTAAAGTGAGATTATCATACTTTGGACATATCATAAGACAACCTGTATCCTTGGATAAAATGATAATGCTGGAAAAACAGAAGATCACTCACACTTGGATTGAGTCAATCAAGAAAGCCATGAGCAATTGAGTCATTAGGGTTGATGCCATCATCCTGAATACATAGACTGATGAGCACATCCATCTCCAGATCTCAATTCCCAGCCCGCCTCTGCACTTTGAGATTACGCATGTGCATGCTCCTACACACATTTATCCTTGCTTTGGCACCTGGTTCCTCTCTTGCTGCCTTCCCCCTGATGCCACTCAGGGGCTTCAACTATTCTAGCAGCTACAGCAGGTATAGCAAAAGCAGAGCACAACCAGCCTGTAACAGAGCAAGGAAAGAGCAAGGTAGCACCCAGGACAGCTATGTTCTGCCATCTATGCAAACAGAACAGTGCAATTTAGTGGCTTTGAATGTCTCATTCCAACCCTTTATCTGTGGCAGGCAGTTATACAAATTGAAAGTGTAGCCCAGTATGGACCACACAAATGCACATGCTTCTAGTGATTTCACTAGCCCTGAGTTTCCAAGAGCTGAGCAAGGCCATCCATAAAACTAAGAAGTCTCTTCTTCATTGGGTCACCATATATTGAAGCTGACAACAAAGGACAACAAAGAGAGGAGCCCTATTGAATTGTTTATATTTATATATATATATATATATATATATATATATATATATATATATATCCCAGTGGTTCTATTCTAGCTGGAAGTAACAATGTGATTTAGACCAATTTCTTCCCAATTTTGACAAATTCTTTGTACACCAGACTCATTTGGAAAATGAAAAGCTAGTAATCTTGGTGTACAAAGGGAAACATGAAAGCATGGTGAATCGCTTTTCTTCATTCTGTCCCAGATACAAGTGCTAGAGGGCTATCCATCATTTGATTGTTCCACTTAGAGAGAAAACTTTTTCCCTTACCCTTTTTAAACAGCATGCATCATTTCATATACTTTTATTACATCCAAATTCGATGTCATTATCTAGTTTAAAAGAGACCTGTACATTTTAGCTTCTCATGCACCAGCTAAACAGAGGGAGAATTGTGTGTGAGAGAGTTCTGGATTAGGAGATGGTTATTAAGGAGGTTTGAAAACAGATGGCTGAGGAGGCAGGAATTACAGCTGAAATTTCGTACCTGAAGTATGAGGATTAGTAAACCATAACTACAAGATTTGATGAATATACACTTTAAAATTATTTTACATATTGTTTCATAAATTATATTTGTTCAATTAAGCTTAACTACTCATCCAAGCTATCTGGACTGGAGCACTGACAGGGGTAGAAGATAAAACATTTAGGTTATAGTGGCAGAAAATTTCCAGACAGAGGTGAAACTGTAACTAGAAAAAGTTAAGTCCATGGTTGGGGAATATTACAAGAATCTGGAAGGGTGTGTTTGTGTGTGGTGAGGCTTCCTAATCCATCTAATTATGGGAAAAGGCGAGGCTCCCAAAATGGGGTTTTTTTTCTAGTTTAAAGTGGTATGGGAGGAAAAACAGTTTTAAATCCGGGGTTCCTGAAGAATTAACCCAAGTGGAAGGATATAACAAAAACACAGAGTTCCAACCAAATTGAAACCCTGCTTGTCTTACCAGAGATGCCAGTCTCCCTTCTCCCTCCCTCTCCTCATATAAAGAAATGAACACCTGAACAAGGCTATAGGTCAACTTAGTTAGTACTTAGATGGGTCTGACAAAGAGCGTCAAAGGGCAGGATGGGCTCTCTAGCTTTTTGGCAACCAGCCTAGGAGAAGGAAAACTCTGATTTCAAACCCAGGCAGATGGTGCTCATTTAACCCTGTAAGGTCAACCATCTAAGAGAAGGAAACTCAAACCAAACCTACGACCTGAGGACCTCGCAGCCACCGCCCTAAGCTTGCTAGGCCCCGACAGATGAACCTTTGGTTTTTAAAGGGTGAGGCCAGTTCTGTGCACGCTGCACTCCACCAGAAAGGTCCATTGCACAGGCTCAAAGGACACATCCAACCTCCGAATCATCAACGCGCTTGTAGAAAGCGTGGGATGAGTCCTTCTTGAAGACTTAGATGGGAGATGACCAATGAATACTAGATATTATAGGCTGTATTTCAGATGAGGGAACTGGCAAAACCACCTCTTAGTAGTCTTTTTCCAAGAAAACCCAGTGTAATTCCATGAAGTCACCATACATCAACGGGGGATCTGAAGGCAAATAAAACTACAGTGTGCATCTAAGTGGGGGAAAGTGCGGTCCTGTAATGTCCATGGGAGACCCCTGAAGACCCCTAGTCCTAAGAAAAGTTTAGAAAAATGTGGCTGATTTTATGATGAGCAATACCCCCGGAATGCCTCAAACCATCAGAAAAGCACAGCCATTTGGTTCCCACGACATCTCACAACTGGCCTCAAAAATTGCTCTTAGTCTGGACCCCATAATCAAAAGTGGCATGACATCATGGCCCATCACTGAGGAAGCAAGTGTGAAGCCCACTAGACAAGGAACAGAATGGGTTCCTTCTCAATACACTAATGTACACACATAAACATGCATATAAACATAGAGCTTTGGAAACGTGACTTTGGAATTCTCCCTCAATGGACTGTCACCTTGTCGTGGTGAGGGGGCTTACATGTTCCAATGGACCTGTGGGCACAACGAACTGGAGTTGTGCACTCCCAGGAGTGGCCATGGAGGAGGTTCCAGACCAAGCACAGTCCGAAGACTCAAAGACCCCAACAGCGGAGCAGGCGGAGGATAACATGGTGCATGTCACAATGGCAGTGAAGGCGGAAGAAGGCTGCAACAGATTGAGAAGCCACGGCTGTCGTGTTAACCATGCCACTGTGGGACCTCACTCTGTGAAGACTGTGTGTTGGTCAGTTGTGCACTGACCTCCACACATTTAAAAAAACTCACGCACAGGCATCTTCCAAGAAACATAAAAATAAGCCAACAAAAGTCCCTCTCCAATGCCAGAAATACAGCTTAATGGTGTAACATTAGAAAATGTTGATCATTTCCACTACCTTGGCAGCCACCTCTCCACAAAAGTCAATATTGATACTGAAATACAACACTGCCTGAGCTCTGCGAGTCCAGCATTTTTCTGAATGAAGCAGAGAGTGTTTGAGGACCGGGACATCTGTAGGGATACCATAGGGATAGCTTGTTTGTAAATCTATTGTCCTTCCATCCCTGCTATACACCTGCGAGACGTGGACTATCTACAGACGTCACATGCAACTCCTGGAATGATTCCATCAGCGCTGCCTCCGAAAAATCCTGCAAATCTCTTGGGAAGACAAGTGGACAAATGTCAGTGTGCTGGAAGAAGCAGAGACCACCAGCATTGAAGCGATGGTCCTCCGCCATCAACTCCGCTGGACTGTCCATGTTGTCCGGATGCCCAACCACCGTCTCCCAAAGCAGTTGCTCCATTCCGAACTCAAGAACGGAAAACAGAATGTCGGAGGACCAGAAAAGAGATTTAAAGATGGGCTCAAAGCCCATCTTAAAAACTCTGGCATAGACACTGGAAGCCCTGGCCCTTGAGTGCTCCAGTTGGAGATCAGCTGTGACCAGCAGTGCTGTAGAATTTGAAGAGGCAAGAATGGAGGGTGAAAGAGAGTAACGTGCCAAGAGGAAGGCACGTCAAGCCAACCCTGACCGGGACCACCTTCCACCTGGAAACCGATGCCCTCACTGTGGGAGAAGATGCAGATCAAGAATAGGGCTCCACAGTCACGTACGGACCCACCGCCAGTACACTGATCATGGAGGACCATCATCCTTGGGCAACAAGGGATCGCCTAAGTAAGTAAGTACTTTGGAATTGTCACAATTAAAATGGCCACTGGCTCTGTATGTATGTGTAGCTGAGTCTTGATCCAGACTTAATTATACTTAAGTATATTTACTAAAATAAACAAACCAGGCAAACCAAGGACGTCGAAACAGAAGAGAAGATCAATTGATATGAGTAACAAAAGAAATGGAAAGGAAGCTACAGACTTAAATATTGTTGTTGAGTGCCTTTAGGGACAGCTAACACCTTCCAACAAAAGATTTCCCCAGGCAGCAACCAGCCAGGCTTTGAAGCTGTAAGGCCATTAAATGCTAATCAAGGTGGCCAATTGCAACATTCACACTTGCCTCAAGCAGACAAGAGTTCTTTCTCCCACCCTAGACATCATTCCAAAGATATATAAACCTCACTTGCCTAGTTTCCAACAGACCCCTCAATCGCTGAGGATGCTTACCATAGATGTGGGTGAAATGTCAGGAGAGCATGCTTCTGGAACATGGCCATACAGTCCAGCAACCCAGTGAGTTCGGTTATGAAAGCCTTCAACAACACCTTAAATAGTTTGATCCATAGTGACCTCAAGAAGACTCTATTATGCGGTTTTCTTGATAAAATTTGTTTGGGGTGTCCTTGATAAGATTTGTTTGGGGTCTTATTTGCCCACTCTTTCAATGTCTTTCTATGGCTGAGCAAGGATTCAAATATGGGTCTCCAGAGTCTAACCACGACACCACACTGACACCCAGATCAAAATATAGAAATATTAATAATCTGAATGGACAACTTCAAATACTTCAAGGACGATTTACTTGTTCTTTTGAAGAAGAATATCTGAAAGACTGTTTTGAAGCTAAGTGGTAGAACAAATAGATACTTATTATAATGGTCCAGTAGGAATGTAATCAGCAAGACAAATTAATTGGAAAACACCAAACAAACTGTACAAACATATTTTTTACCAGGCTGGTTTCTATTCCAGTGGGTATATGTGACTTCATCCCCGCTCAACCAATGGAAGGAGCCTGTTTCATTTATGTCTTGTAGAGCTGTCCAGAAATATTCGTCTTCCCAGCCATAAATTAGGCTGCTCACATAGGCCTGTTCAAACCTTGTCAAGGGAGACAAAGGAATGTGTCAGTCACTTGTTCTTTCCATGAGAGCTTGACGTTCAATGTCTGTCTGCCAATTTGCAACCACCTGGCTTCCAGGTAGCTTCTGATCCTTCCAAAGACAATCCAAAAGATCAAGGGCCTCACTCACCTTTCCCCTCTCCCGAAATCGGCAATGGGATGTATTTATCAAGTCAATGCTACAAAATTAATCTGTGTAACTGACCCACCTGTTGGTGATAGTGACGAGGGTAGACCCATAATCCATGCACATCTTTCGGGCTTCACTATACACCACATGGTCAACTCCTAGCCAATAACAAGATGGACTGTGCCATTTCCAACCCTGAAAAAAACCAATTAATAATAATAATAATTGTAATAACCTGTCTCTTGTCATGGCTCGAGGTGGGGTACCATACAGTTAAAACACCCAGATACAACACAATGCCATTACATAGACAGTACAAAAATTTAAACACAACAAAGCAACATACCTGAATGAAGAAATCATGGGAAATTTTCACTGAACTTTAAGCTGACAGAATTTTGTTCTGTTTTGATTCACGGGCCATTATGAAGGGTAAGTGATCAACATAAATAGCAACAGCGGCTTAAAAATCCCCTTTATAATTTGGACTAAAATGCAAAGCAAACTTACTGCTCCACCAACATGGAAACCAGCAGCCAACCCTACCATATCACTCTGGGGCCTATAGCAACTTCAGATATTATAATTATTTTATTTATGTGGTTTTGCAGAATGAGGGTCTCTTTTTTGGTGCTCCACAGAACACAAAGGATTTTTTCCCCACACAACATTATGATTGTACTTTAAACACCATGGTTGCATCCTAGGGAATCCTGGGGTTTACAGTTTCGAGATGCACTGGAGATCTCTAAACAAGAAGTCTAAATGCCTCTCCCTAAGCTGCAAATCTCGGAATGATAAAATGGAGCCATGGTAGTTAAAGCAGGATCACAGCACTATTTGCAGGTGTGTGTTTAAATTGTTCACAAATCAGCTATAACATGTGATGATCCTATGAACAAGGAACTTCCAAGATGTCTGTTACTAACAGGCCTGTTCCTTCATTATGTCTGTTCATTCAGTCTCCCTTTTTTCCTACTGCCTTGCACTTTAATTTTTTTCTAATGTGCTATGTCACCTTGTGATATGTATTTGATTTAAAAGGAAAGTGGAAAGCCAGAATAGCACAGAAAATTATGTTCCCTTGT
Organism: Anolis apletophallus; assembly: GCA_030556195.1. Classification (NCBI taxonomy): domain Eukaryota; kingdom Metazoa; phylum Chordata; class Lepidosauria; order Squamata; family Anolidae; genus Anolis; species Anolis apletophallus. Next base: position 95,343,945 of record JARBWK010000008.1, read on the forward strand.
AGCTAGCTGGCTGCTGCCTTCCAAAGTTTGGGCATTCTTCTTCCATTCCTTTTCTCCCAGTCCCAGAGTAACACAGAATAACACTCATTTGTGCAATTGTGGTAAGAGTGAATGCTAGTGACACCCGCCAACAAGAAAGCAGCAGGAAAGAAAGAAGGAAAAAATAAACATGGTGACATGTTCCTTCTGTGAGTTTACAAAATTGAGAACATGCATTTATTTATTTGCACATACATACATACATATCTCACCTTTCCTCAACATCTGGAAACCAAGGTGGTATATAAAAAATGAAAGCAGACAGAAATAAACACAGAGAAAGAGGTTAAAAACTGGAAAGTGTTAGAAGTAAAATATAATTAAACTATTTGTAAAATTAAGAACAATTTAAATTACGCATGGACAAACTTTGGCCTTCCAGGTGTTTTGGACTTCAACTCCCACAATTCCTATCAGCCTACCAGCTGATAGGAATTGTGGGAGTTGAAGTCCAAAACACCTAGAGGGCCAATGTTTACCCATGCCTGATTTAAAGCATATCCATTAAAAAGGCAAGAGATTAAAACAATTCAGCACAGTACTACAAGACCTTTCATTACATCCAGGAGTGGACATATTACACCTCTAGTAAAGTCACTCCACTTGTGCTTTTAACTTGTATCTTATTGTATTTTTAATAGTGTTTTTAATGATGTTGTATCCTGCCTCAAGATGCAGGGAGGGGCGGGTAATAAATTCATTGCTACTACTGTATTATTATAGATAGCTAGTTAGTTCCCAAATTCCTACTGGATTTTTTTAAAGGACTAGAAATCGGGTGCCAGTTAAGCCTTTCAAACAAGAGAGTTCCAGAACATGAAAGCAGTTTCCAATGAGGCATGTGCTCCCTGTCACTAGCCCTGCAATCTGGCTGCAACTCTTCAAGCCATCTGAAATTTCAGAGTCAGACCCACATACAGCATGTTATAATACCCAAATGAGTGACATTAAGTCACAGGTCTCCATGACCTGATAAAACAGCTTCAGGAGCAGATGCAGTGAACACACAACGTTTAACTGTGGAAATGAACTATCCATTGTAGAAGCTTGTCTTTACACACTAATGGTCAAAGCACCAGGTAGAACTTCCCCAGGCCTACCTGTGGGACGCCAGTCCAGGAACAAATTCAACCATCTGTGAACCAAAGGCTCCAAATCCCATCCCAGTAAGACACCCCAGAACAGTATGTTTATCAAAAGCTTCCAAAAGGTCCAGTAGATGCAAGAGAAACACATTCCTCAATCTAGTTCCTGGAACAGGTTGTCCACGAACACAGAGAAGAGGATAGAATAGCTATCTGTGGTTTTTTTCCATGCCAGAAACTGAGAAACAGTACGTCACTTCTGGTGTGACAGAATTGCCCAGGGGTCGCCTGGATGCGTTGCCAACCTATAGGAGGATTCCCTCATGTCCCTGCATGGGAAGCTGGAGCTGACAGACGGGAGCTCACCCCACTCTCTGGATTCCAACTGCTGACCTTTTGGTCAGCGGTTCTGCCGGCACAAGGGTTTAACACAGGGGTGCTCATTATGGTGATCGGGAGCACCTAGGTGATCTTCGGCCCTCTTCCAGGTGATCTTTGGGCCTCACCAGCTGGATGGCACGCTCCTGCCATGCGCACGCACGTGCGCTCCTGCCGCCGCCTTTGCGGGGCTTCTTTTGCCAAAATGAGGCTTTAGTGGGCGGGCCATGGCACTCGTCTTGCCACGCACAGTGTGGTGACATGACCGCCCATTGGTTGCTGCAGGGGGGGGGGCATATCTGGCCGGAGCCCTGGCAGGTGCGCCTATAAATACCCTCCTGCTGCGTGTGTGGGTGGGTCCTGCTGTGCACGCAAGAAGCAGGACGGGATGGGGACTTCCTGCTTCGCGAAAGCACGCAGCAGGAAGGAGGAAGGCAATGAAGACATTAAGAGTGATCATGCGGACAGGCAAGGAGGATCCCCTTTCCGGGTGCGCGCGGCGGCGAGTTCGTGGGCAGGCAAGAAAGAAGCCATGCACGGACGGAAGGCTGCAGTAGGAGCGCGCACGCTCACATGCACAACAGGTGATCTTTTCAACTTGATTGTTCACATAGTAGCTCGCATGATGAAAAAGTGTGGGCACCCCTGGTTTAACACACTGCGCCACCGGGGGCTCTGCTATCTATGGTGTAATGGGAGTGGCTACAACTAATCAAGAACAGGCGACATTAAAAGTACTATATAACTAAGCAGAGAGCTAAAGATGATGACTCAAATGTTGTGGTTACAACAGAGAGGCCTATGAGCAAAACAAAGCAACATCTTTGTAAATGGCAGTGTGGCATCCAGCAGCCATCAAATCATAAGCTACGTATAGAACTTGCTTTCTGAGGGAGAACAGATGCAGATTAGAGAATCTAACCAACTAGATAAACAAGAACATTCTTGAATTCTAAGAGGAAAAGATATATAAGTTCTTCCCTTCTCAGAGGCCCCAGAGCCAGTAGTCTGCTGTAATGGGACTTCTTGCTTCAGGGCCTGAACCTCAGGTCCTATCTCAGACATAGAAACTCCCCCACCTCCCAAAATAATACTCCCAACTTGAAGTGGCCATAAGTCAATAACCCTTTCCCCTAAAAAAAACCTTTTGTGGGGCTTGTCAGGAAAAGATAAAAGGGTTCAAACCCATTAGTGTTTCAATAAACTATGAATCTCAGAATTCCATAGAATACAGCCATGTCAGTTACATTGGAATAGAAGTGCAAGAGTTGTGTTGTGTAAAAGGGTCCTTGCTGATTTCCAGGAAAGACTACTTCCCTTTTGTTAGTAAGAACAATGGATTTTGTGAGGCATTTCTCCAAGCAGATAATGCACTGGATTGCACTATATGTCTCTCCGCCTCATTCCCCTAAGTGAAAATACACAATTAAGACTGACCTTGCTTGAATGAGTTGTTACGATGGCTGCTGCAAGCATTAAAAACGCAGCATAAAATGACAGAAAGGTTACAAGAATCACTTGAAACCACTTGCACTTCATGTGAGTAAACAAAATCCATTTGGCTGGCATGGCCTAGTGTGCCAGAGGCACCTTGTACATCACAGGGAACTGGGTTAACTGGCCTTGCAATCCTGTCTGGAATACGGAGGTTTGATGGGAAAGAAAATAAACGATTGTTTGGACATGGGATGAATGTCAAGGATAGTGGTCACTTCACAGGGTACAATTTCTTCTATTTATCTGTTTGAAAGTTAGTCTCTTGGTCTATTAAAACCAGCTATCTAGGTTAATTTTTAAGGTCACAGCACACATAATGAAGCAGCCAATAAATTTAGAATGAGGGAAAAATCATATCAAGAAGGCTGCTTTGTGGGCACTGAAATCACCCTGTCAGCCTACTCAAGTGGTCAGAGTCTGGCCCTTGATCTGAGAAATGAAAACTCAATCTCTTTCTTGAGCAAAAGAAAAGAAAGTTCAAACCCCACCACAGCCTGCTTTCATATTTCTGGTTTGTTGACATTGGAGCCTCTCCGGAGCTGGAAACACAATGGGGCCTCTTAAGGCCAAGGCAGCTCAAACTGGTCAGGCAGAAGGAAGAGGGATTCTTCTTTGAGATCCTAAAAGCATCTTTTGATGGCAACCACAGGCTCCACCACTGTCAACACAAAGTGGAAAAGACCTTTAAAAAGAGGCAGCAGATCAAAACCTGAGCGGGAAGGAAAGAAGGAGGAGAATAAATGAGCAGGAACAAAGCAGCATCAACTTCTGGCAACCCAGCAGGTGGGGAAGGAAAACAGAATTCGGAAGTTTCAGTCTGGGAGATATTTTGGTCTTCTCCCAAAGAACAATGCTAAGCATAAAACTATTGAGACATAAAGGAGGCAATGGATCATCTACTCCTGCTTTCTCAAATATAATACCTCCAAATGTTTGGTGCTACAACTCCCATGGTACCTGAATCTCTGTCATGGTGAATGACCTTGTAGTTGGAAACAAAAACATATAGTAATCTCTAGGATGAAAAATGGATGTGGCCCAGTGTTTTAAAGTCAGTAGCACCATCAGATGAAAGACAATAATCTCTCTTGAACCTCATTCTCAAGACAAATTTTCTACTAGGCCTTCTTGAGTATCACAGCCATCATACATTTTCTAGCCAAGCCAACTTTCCCTACTCTCTTCCCAAAATGAAGAGAGACGCAGAGAATAATGCTTAACGAGATTCCCTTCCTTGCAATGCTTCTGCCCGATTTTCTAAGGCATTTGTCAATTTTAGAAGATGAGAGGAGAAAGACAGTTTCAGCAGAATTATACTTTTCTTGTGACCCTCTTGGCTTTCTGTTCTGGCTGAAAAGCATTCTTAGCCAATTATTTACTGATTGATTTATCTCACTGATTTGATTTACATTCTGCCTTTTTTCTAGGATTAGTTTCAAGATATATTTCTTTAAAGATTTAGTCAAGGCAGAATGACTTATGTGTAACACATATTAAATTAATCACACCATTAAAACATTTCACATTTGCAGTTAAATATTATAAAGCCTGGAACATCCCTTTCAGAAGCTCTCTGACTATAACAGGCAATTAATAAAATCAATACCTGGCTGAACAGAAATGTTTTTGCCTGCTTACTAAAGAACAACACTGGGAGAGCCCAATCCAACCTCCGCTGGAAGTAGGGTTTGCACTTGGGATATGGGCTCTCTACCTTGAACCCCTAGGAAATCCTGGAGCAGGACTTGGAGATGAATGCATCTATTCTCCCTTGCCCTCTAAGCCCCAGCTTTCAACTGTACCCAAATCCTCCCAACACAGCTACTGCCCATTGGTGGAGGCAAAGGGAGAGATCTCAGATCCAATCTGGTAACCTTATTGGGAAGGGAGTCCCATAATCTGGCCCAAAGGAATGACAGAAGTCATGCCTGTCTTTTTTCTCCAGATGGGATGCAGAATCTTCAGCCTGCCAACTTGCCTACTACTCCCATCATACCATCATATTTGCAAGGCTGACTAGGGTTGGGGAAATGGGGTTCAATAATCTCTGAAGGTGGTGTTGGTGGTGGGGATAGCTTATAATAATTCCTAAGTGGAGATAGCCTTCCCAGCAAACTCTTCGTTTAAACCAGCTGCGGTTTTAACTAAACTGCTCTCAGCCATGTTTCTAATTGAAGGGAGAGATTGCATGACATCAACAGCATATTTCTCTATTGGGCAAAACACTATGTAAATGTATAAGCGGCATATGTGAAGCTAAAGGGAGATTTATAAATAAAATTCTCTACAAAGGCGGATGGCCTTTTCAGACAGCATAAAGGGCCCACAGCTATCTTTTCCTGGTTATGTGGGAGACCTATGGATGCCTAGAGGTCTGTGGTGGACCTTGTTATGATGCCAAAGACAAAAGAGAGATGTAAGGAGGAAAGAAGAAGGGAGGGTAAGAAAGATATTTGAAGTCAGCCTCCATTCAAGTTTGCAATGCTGCCTGCGAGGATTATATCCCCTTGACAGCTCCAGCAGATGGGCTCATCCTTTGCCAAAAATACCATCTTGGTTGCTTTATGACAAGAGGCAGGGGTTGCTGGTGTTCTAGCAGGAGTTTGTGAGCCAGCAAAGGGATAGAGAGCCTCTGACAGCTGGGGGGAACTTCAAGAGGAAACGTAAACATCCAGCTGGAAAAAAACTTAGAAATGCTGATACTGGGAACAGAAGGAAGGGAAAGGAAGACCCATGGCTAGTTTGTTGCATTTTAATTTGGATTCAAATCTCTGGCCAATCCTCAATTTGCAATTTGCTAGACCTGAAAGAGTCAGCTGTTTTCAGACTCATTTCCCCAAATCTGTAAAATGGGAAAAATTCTGAACTTATTAATGAAGTTTTCAAGAGATAGAGAAAAGCAACAAACATCAAAAGGAAGCAATCAAAAAATAACAATCCAGCAATCCAAAAATCCTAGTCCTAATACCTTTAATCATAATATATACTTTTTAATACAACTGGTTTGAAGGAAAATCCCTTTTTTCTGGGGCAGATTGCTCAAGTTCATTGGAGCTGGAAAATATGATGAAACATACAGTGGGAATAATGCCCATCTCTGTGCAACTGTTTTTTTGCTTTTGCTTTTTTTTTACACTTCTCTTTTTCTGAGACTGGATCTACACTGCCCTATATCCCTGGATCTTTGCATTGCTGGGGAGGGAAAGCATAAGATTTTAAAACTTTTTAGGCTTTACCAAAGTTGCTTAATGGTTCTGAAAATTAAAATAACCTTGGGAGACATCCGAACATTATGGAATATTTATGAAAAAAAGGTAAGTAGTTCAAATTTGGATTTGCCTCTCTCACCTTTCCTGCATGGTTCAAAACTGCTTTGGAAGCCCAAAGTCGGAAGTTTTTTACGACTTTTAGGCTCTTCCAAACTGAACCTATCCAACCCTAGTGAGAACCATGAAGTTCTCCCAGAGCTGAAGAACTTCACCTCCCAGCTGCCTAAATCAGCATAAGCCAAAGATGAGGGATGCAGCAACAGAGGGTCCCATAATTCAAACCAAGATTATACTGTCAGAAAATAGCTGTCAGAAAGGTTTACTTATAACCTGAGCATTTGCAAGTGAATAATAACAACAGTGTATTTAGAAGCATATGGTCTCCATTCATTATGTATACCAATGAAAACAATGTATCTGTGCAGTTCACTGGCTGATCAATTCAAAACAAACCAGGTAGACACATGCCTTCTGAAGGTGGGAGAGGGAAGAAGGGAAGTTTCCGGATCTCAGAACCCAGCAATGCTTACTTTACACAGAGTCACATCCAGACATTTGTAATTCATGAGCACAGATTTGAACATAGAATTTCTTGCTGCCTCCATTTTCTGTGGAACCAGGCAAATTTCTACAATCATTGCACAGGGCTAGATTCAGAAATCATTATGTTATAATAATTCAAGAATGGTTGTTTGCCCCAAGGATTGGGAACAGAGGAAATGAGTATCTGGGGTGGAAGAAAGATTTTTGTAAAGGAGGGGAGCTTTGGGATTTTCCTTTGGATGGATTACTGGCAATGTGAACAACACTATGCATAATATGCATGATTGAGACTCCAGATGGGAAAAGTAACATTGTTCAAAACTAAGCTTTTTGGGTCATATCCCCTGTAATACCTCAATAAACACAACCAGAGAGTTCAACATTTTCAAAGCTTTGGCTCCTTTATCAAATCATTTTGGTCTGCTATATGACAAAGCTTTTTAAAAATTCACAACACTATACAACAGAATAGGAGAGTAGCAAATATGCAGGGATATACTGAGGAACACAGCCAAGTAACAATGTTGCTCAAGTAAGGTTTCAGACTGCTTTGGTGATGACTGAGAAATTGGCACATTTTATAATTAGAACTGTGATAGATTTTGAACTAGTAGCCACACCGAACATACCACCTTCCACTTAGGAGAAGTAATTCAGAGACTGCCTGACCAAACACCACAGAGTAACAACACTCACTTCCACTCCTCTTCTGTCAGAAATCCCACAACCACTAGCATCATTTCTAGATGGGGGTGGATGATTACTAGCCAAAGTTGCCACTTTTTGTTCATAAACACCTGAGCCAACCTTTAAAAAAATCCCCATCCTCAAAGCTTTGTAATACATTTAATTTAAGAGGTATCTTAAAAAAACAATCAAATGCTAATAAACTATTGCTACTTTTCTCCTCTGGAAAACTGCAAAACAGCCTTCATCTCCTATCCAGATAATTTAGTACTTATCTCTGGAAAAAAAAACATTGAAGGAAACTTTACATTTCTGAAATATGCCAGAAATATGAATGTGCCCCTTCCTACTCTCTGGCACTCTTGGTGCAGAGGTGGGTGGTCTTGGCATTGACCAAGTGGACAAGAGATGTTCCCTGGATGTGACACAATTGGGCTGCAAGGGAAAAAGTGAATCTGGATGCACAGGCATCACACAGCCATGCACTGTCTTCTAAAGGGCAATGGCTCATTTTAAAAGGTCAGAGAACATATTGCTCGCCTTTACATTTAACAAGATTTTTACATGCCCCTTGTTCCCCCCCTCCCTCCACCCCTCTGTTTGCAATTGCTATTTCTCAAGTAATACCTGAAGAACAAAAAGATTTATATCCATTAATCACTGCTGTGTCAACAGCCAGCTGGGTGGGAGAGACCATAATATAAGAATCCATTAGGTAGCCCTTGAAACACAAAACACACCCTCCTTTCCACTTTGCCCTGAATTTTGGATGTACAATATAGAGATTTGTCACCTTTCTGCAGCCATGGTCCTCGTCTTCTCTCCCTTGACTCACGCGACCCCGCTTCTTACAGACAGAAGGCAGTGTCTGGTTGCAGGGGCTGTCATTCCATCTCCCTTCCTGGATAGAAAGCAGAAGCATTCCAGGTTAAGGGAAAACATTTCCACAATAAGCGATGATTTCAAAATATTCCAACTATGCATGGTATACCTTCACTGGCCTACCTTCCCGCTGCATTTACTAAAGTTCCCAGATCTCAGAGTCTGGCCCATCTTTCCCAGTTCTCAGGATTAGGAGTGCAGTCTTTAAAAATATGTCTGTCTTTATCATTGTTGAGGCTTTGTATTTTTTTTTATTTGAATGACACATTCTCACTGTGATTCATGCTTAATGGCATCAACAAAGGTTGCTTCTTGTACTATTGCCAGGGCCATACCCACGAGGAGCCATACCCAGACTTTAAGTTTTGGCCTTGAAATCTCAAGGCCTGTGACGGTCCTTACGTGGCAACCCTAGTGTCAACTGATTGTCTAACTGATTCAAAATTTCTTTGGATCTAGTTGATTCTAAGCACCTGCCACACTTACTGTAAGTCCACAGCAATTTGGTCTTGACTCTCTTGTTGTCCTATTTACTCCACTTTCAACTGCCTCTCTACAATCAGTTTACCTTTTCCCGATGGAAGGTTTTTCACCATGCTTCTGCCCTTACATATGTCTGGGACATGTTATCCCCCCCCCCCCTTAAGGACAATTACTTTAAAATATCCAAAAATCTACTATAGCCCAGAGCTGAGGTAGCCTGAGATGCCATTTCGGGAGAGATGAAAAATGAGTTGGAGTTTACTCAGAATCAATTTATCCTTTTTGCATGAAAGGAAAGCTCTTATAATAAACAAAGTATTAGAGGGGAGAGCAGAAGGTCAACTGTGTTTTGGAGACCATCTCTGACTTTTAAAAAGGATTTTGTTTGTTTGATTGTTTTGGCGATACTAAACCAGTGGTACATAACCTTTGGTCTTCCAGGTGTTGGGGATTTTAGCTCCCAGCATTCCTGACAGTTGGCCAAGCTGTTTGGGGCTTCTGAGGGTTAAAGTCCCAAACACCTAGAGGGCCAAAAGCTGGGAAGGAACCAGTTGTCTAAACAGATGGGGCTTATGATGAGTCATTAACTTGTGTTTGGGGGGGGGGTGCAGAGCTAGCAGTCACCAGTTATATACAACTGCTGCCTCATCCTTTGGGACTCAGTCTCTGAGGGTCTGCAGCAATCATACCAGTAAGTTATTACAGTCTAAAAGGGGTGTAGAACTAACTGTAGTGATGGAGGCAGAAGGATCTGTCATTGCATGCTACAATGTGTGTGCAATGTTTGTCTTCTTGCCAGAGAACCTTGCTGTCGCTGACTAAGCTTGCAGCAAGTCCAAATTGTCAGCTCTCTTAGAAGAGAAGGTTCAGTGGACTGCAGCGACACGGTGAGATTCTTCAATGCATCAGACAATGTGAGGAATTCCTAGGCAAAATGGATGAAGAATTGATCCTATCAAACCAACAGCAAAAAAAACCACCAAGAGGTCACTGCAACACTACAACACTGACAGAGCACCGTGAGGGACAGTCGCCATCAACAGCAGACTATGTGGCTTTATAGTTGTAATTGCAATGTTTTAATGCCTTTAAACTCATTTAATTTTTTTAATGTAATGTTTATTTATTTGTATATTGGATGTATATTGCTTTTAAGGCATTGAATTCTTGCCTATGCTGTAAGTCGCCTTGAGTCCCCCTCGAGGTTGAGAAAGGTGGGATATAAATATTGTAAATAAATAAATAATGAACAAGGGATATAGAACTGCTCCAACTAAAGCAATCATTTCCTATATCTTCTTGAGGATAACAGTAGTGAAGAGACGCAAACACGAGACCATCAACAAGTGACTCTGCATGCCAAAGAAGGAGCCAATCTAACCATCAACTGCAGCAAGATGAAAATAGAAATGCTGGTACTTGTGGACTCATTGTTCAGTGGTACAATGGGAACTGTGTGCCAGCCAAACAAGTTGAATTAAGAAGTGTCTTCCTGGTGCGTATATCTAGATGTCACATGTTGCTGAAGTCCATCAACAACATATTTATTTATTTATTTGTTTGATTTTATATTCCGCTCCTCCCTGCAGGCTCGGGGCGGTTTACACAACATACATAAAACAACAGCGTGCGTAAAATGATTAAGATTCCATAAAATTCATAAGATTCATAAAATTCATACATAGAACAGTGTCCCTTTCTTCTGATTCACGCGGGCACTAATGGCACTGCAAAAAACACCTTTGATCAAATCACCTTGGACTATGAAGCCCTGGGCAGGAACTTAAAGCAATTAGATGCGCAGTGCGAAGGAGGCACCAAGCAGACTGGGCTTCAAGGCAGTTAGTCATAGATCAGGAGTCTGTGAAAAGGAGACTGTAGTAGGGGAACAAAATCTATCAAAGAGCAGAAGCTTGCCTGAGGCAGAAGGCAGTCTCAGGATGTGGACTTCATACAGTCCTGTTTAAAGTTGGAAATGAGAGAGGGCTGAGCTGACACACAGACACTTTTGGAATTAAAAAAGAACTACCTATGGTACAATTATTCTTGTTGTTTTTAACCTGTCTCTGGTTGGCTCTCAGGCCTGAATTGGAGCCAGGTCATGCATACCAAAAACTAAAGAACCGACACAACAAGTCTACATTTAAGAGGTCCCCTGAAAATCAGCAACACAATCTATAAAACGGATATATCATACACCAGGTAGCCTTGCCAGTTTTACCAATGAAAGGTAAAAAGATCCCAAAACAGGAAGATTTTGTGAGGGGGGGGGGTTCACGTCAGGAGCAACTTGAGAAACTGCAAGTTGCTTCAGGTGTGAGCGAACTGGCCATCTGCAAAGACATTGCCCAGGGGACACCCAGATGTTTTGATGTTTTACCATCTTTGTGGGAGGCTTCTCTCATGTCTCCGCATCGGGAACCAGAGTTGACAGAGGGAGATCACCCGCACTTTCCCTGGATTCAAACCTGTAACCTGTCAGTCTTCAGTCCTGCCAGCACAAGGGTTTAACCCACTGTGCCACCAGGGGCTCTGATATGCAGGTGAATGTAGATGGTGTTAACAGGGGAGGTTTAGCTTTTGGGACTACAGCCTTAATATCTTAGATGAAAGATGACTAGCTAAAGCTGGAGTAGATGCCATGAAGACCAGAAATAATGTTTTTGGCAAAAGCATGGTGAACCTGATCAAGTGGACTTTAAGCTAAATTATTAGAAGGTTGGAGATGATAGTTTAAACATCTATCATAGCTCAATGCTATGGAATCCCTTGATTTATAGTTTGATGAGGCACCAGTACTATCTTACAAAACTATAAAACTACAGGTCCCATGATTCCACTGCATTGAACCATGGCAGTAAAGTAGTGTCAAACTGCATTAATTCTACAGTGTTGCTGCAGTCTAAGTCTACAGATGCAATTAAATCTATCCTTCCTCTTTCCATGCTTATAATAACCTTGGCTGTCCCTCCACTCCTATCTGAATTTTATTCTACCTGTTCCTACTTTCCAACAGAGGAATCCTCAATATTTTCTTTTTTTCTGCTTTTGTCTGCTCAATATTTTCTTTTGTCTGCTATTGTACTTACAAAAACCATCACCTATTAAAGTAACACATAAAAATAATAACAATAACAGTGCCTATCAATGAATCCGGCAGCTAGAGATACAAAAGAGAAATGGTGGGAAACTGAGCACTAACGGAATCTATACTTCTTTTACATAAAATGTGTTCCAAGAAAGGGGGAAATCTGTATAGCAGCAGAGCTTTTTAAGGTTTGAGGAACTAGAGACTTTGTCCACTGTCATCCCAATGAAAAGACATATTTTAATATGCAAGCAAATATTTAGTTAGCTAATTCCATCAATCAATTAATCCTTTGCACAGCAAATAAGAACAGGACTCTGAGAACAGTGCCAGTCTCTCGAGAAATTCCCCCTCCACTCTTCACCTACCGGTCCCCAGATAGTCACACAGTCCTCCAGGCTGTCTCGGAAATTGTTGGGCTCGAAGGGATGCCAGAATGTGAACTGCACTGGTGTGCCATCTGACCACTCAAAATTCATCTGTAGCCTCAGATCGTTCAGGCCAATCCAAAGTTCTTCTACATCTGCCAAAACCAGGAAGGAAAGAATGTATACAAAATTAACAATTCCAGTCCATTTGTTTGCCTGCCTCTCATAGGACACCACTGCCTCTTCCCAAACCAATCCCCTCCATTTTGTGAGCATTTGAACAGAAAGCTTCACTCTCAGTATCTTCCATTGGTACTATAACCTTACAGTAGATATACATCCTACAGGACAAGATATAGTAGGTTGCTGTTTGCAGTACTGTTATAATTATCTTCACTGTTTAGAAAAAGAATATAGCATGAAGAGTGAAAGATTTAGATATTTTTTTATTTTATTTTATTTTGGGTTGCAGAGTAGTCTGTTATGGCAAGATTAAAATGTTCAATAAAAACTGTTTAAAACAGAGCAAACAATAAAACAATAGCATGAAGAGTGAAAAGATTGTGAAAGTTTGAGGTCGGAGCACACACAGCTACTCGCGCCAGCGTCAGCTAGTTGCTAGTAATAGGAAATTCTTTTCCCATTACTGAGAGAATGTTGTTTAAAAGTAGATTAAACTAAGCACAGTCCTTCTGATAAAATCCCAGTAAGATGAGAGCAGTTCTTCTGATAAAGTCCCAGGTCTCAAAATGTTTTAGATAGAGAACGAGTAAACAAAGTAAACAAAACAGAAGAACTTGCCTTGGAGCAACAGGGGAAAGCATCTTGCCCCCTCGACAAGATATAGTTCTTTAAGCAACTGCCCTCTGTGGCTTTTTTTTCTTTATCTATTATGTTTAAGATTTTTTTTAAAAAATGATTTTTTTAATGATTTTTTCCCAAATACTGAATAAATATTTGTGCAATGTATCCTGTTTCAGATTTTATTTTAATCTGAGATATTCAGTTTTTTTGTAAACTGAGAAAATATCTCTAGAAATCTCTAGCTTCTCTAGTGTGACTCTATGGACAACTTCCACTGGAAGTTGACCATTGATCTGCATTGGAGAACTTATGAGATTACTAGAGGCGCCATATCAATGAAACGTGTGAATAATCAAATCCACAAACATGGAGGGGCAACTGTACTTCAGAGCTTTTCCATGTTTTTTCTGAAAATACAAGCACAAGAAAATACCTTCACATACAAGACAAATACCTCCCTACATACTGAATTGATAGCCGCTTACCTTGCTTGATCTGCTTGGTAACAAACTCCAGTTCAGAAAAGGTGTGGATGCTCACCAGGTCACCTTCACTCCGCAAACAGGTTTTCTTCGCATCCAGCCAGCTCTTCTTTTCACTAATTAAGCGGTAGCAGTTTGTTTGGAAGGGTTGCCAGCTCGGATCACAGTCCACCTTCACCTCAGTCTCTATGGGGATTGGGATCATGAAGCATTGTCAAGCAGCATTTGGAACTATTATGTGGCTTATTTAATTTCAAGCTCTTCAATTGTTGAGCTGACATCCAAAACTGGCGAACTAGAGAGCAGAAGTGTTTCCAGACAGGCAGCTCCTAGGTTTATGAATCAAATGACACAGTTCCATTCTCCTTTCCTTAACAGACATTTTTCCAGTAACAAACACACACACACACACCAGAAGTAGCATTACAAAAACACATATTTGGACTTCCTGTACAAGTCAAGAAATGAGGCAGAGCACAATATAAGCCTCATCTGGAAGTTTCTCCAAATCTCACATGATCACATCAAAGCTTTTTTTTTTAAAAAAACCACAACTCACAGAATCCCTAGGCAGCATGATCAATAGCTATGTAGGCTAGGAGATTAGGGGATTCTGGGTGTGGTAGTACAAAAAATAAATGTCTCCAAGCTCTGCCATTAACAGAATAAAAAACTTGTTGCAGAAGTCTATCAACCTCTTCATCTTAGGGGGCTGATATTATAACATCATTGATACCCGATATGTCCATCCAAAACTTTCTTTGATTACATGTAGCCTCTTTCTCATCACTGACCCCCCGAATTGACTGCCTCTTAACCACAAAAACAAAAAAACCTGCCTGGTCCACTTCCTTTCCACCAACGCAACATACTTCAGTCCCTATATTTAATGTGAGGTTTTCTACCTCATTCTTTTAACTCTTTGTTTTTCCTGTTCCCTTCAGGCTTTTCAAGGGCACTTTCTCTCAGGACCCAAACTTATCAGTCCACTTTGCCTACGTCCTTTGTTCTACTCATGCTGTCAATGGGCCCAGTCTTTCCATTCAGCTTTCCAGACATCGGAGGCTTTGCCTGCCCACAAGAACAACACATGATTTTCTCAATTGTGCACTTTTCTGCTTTCTATTTCTGACACTTCCACTTCGATCAGTCAGAATGTTAGCAAACACTCCATGACTGCCCACAAGCTCAGGCCATGTTTATTAGGTGTTAAGGAAACACAAGAATGTAGTAGTTAATTTAAACTACCCAGCTACTGCCTTCCTCCACACCACGCACCTACTGAGTATGTATTTGTGGTGGCGTTAGGTTTCTTCTTGCAGATGTAGGGCAAAGCCATGCTGCAGTCCCGGTTCTGCCATCCTCCTGACGACTCTGTCCGAATCACCCCACAGTTTTCCTCATTGGGGTTGTCAGGCTGATCTATAAACATACAAATATTATCCATACTTGAAGCCATTCTTATTTAAAAGGAATATCACTTTCTTAGAATGGAAACAAGCAAATTACACTTAAGGACAAAATTTATATTTAAGGATCCGTTTTAGATTTCAGGTCTATATGGTGTTGCCATATAGAGGTGATATTCTCATGACAGCCAGCATGATGAAATGCTTTCAATGTTAGACTAGGATTCTGGGAGATCAGGGAGGTTCAACACAGGCAATAAAATCCAGTTTGAAGCCATCTTGAGGTTGGAATATTGGCAAAACTGCCCCAAGTCGTGGAAACCGACATGGGACAGTCATCGTTGCACTATCTCAGCCTCAAAGGAAAGTAATGGCAAACTTCTCTGAATGATCTTGCCACAAAAACGCTGTGACAGCATTTACTTAAGGGTACAGAACAACAAGAAATACTGTGGAAAAAAGGAACAGGGCAGGCTGTCCAGCTTTTGCTACTTCAAAAAGCAGCATTTCTACTGTTTCTGGGTCATGAATGATGGATCATGTCATTGCTCAAACATTGAAAACCATCCCAGAATTGTAAAACACTGTGCATTCTCAAAAGAGATACCGCCATTGCCCTCGAACATGGTACCAGGTGTTAATACACATTCCTTTCCTTTGGGTAAAAAAAAAATCCTGTTCTCCCAATAATAAATGGACAGTCAGCTCAGTTCTGGAGACACTCTTACATTTTGAAATACAATCACATTCATGTCACTGAATACTTCCAAATAACAATTAACATTAGAACATGACCATGTTAGAGTGGAAATCTGAATCAGTTTCATCCCAATTATGCCAATTATAATTTAGTTAGGTAACTTGGTCAAACTGGTGTAAAGTAACAGCAAGGATTTTATCAATTATTAATTGGAATGAAATTCAGAACTGATTATCCAGCAAAAACAGCAAAGGAGAAACACAAATGTAGCATTTACAGGTAATGATCATTTGGCCCAACCCTTTCCATGGCACAATTTAGGGACCAGGGAGAATTCCTGCAAATGTATAGAGCAATGAGATGTGGGTGGCATTGATTGGATGGTGGTTGTGATGACCCACCTGGACATCCAAAAGGGTTCTGCAAATAAGTCAAGAATCATTTCTAGCACTTTGAATAAAACAAATAAAGGATGATAAACTGGTCACAAATCATAAAGCAACATAACTAGACAGGACAGGACAGGCTAATGGTTAAGTCAGTTTGAGTTCCTGGCAAGTACCTCTATCAAGCAAATGTTGAAGTCAGGAAGAAAATGGTTTTATATTAGTCCTCAATAAATCTTTTCTATATTATGTATGGCTTGATCTTAAGGGTAAAGTCACACATATGGATATGTATATATTATACCCTTTTAGAATTCCCTGGATCCAAATTTCCACTTTGCTTTATAGGGCATACTTAGCTTTATTCATGAACCACTTATGAGATAAGGATCTATCTATCTTACCATCTATCTATCTATAACTAACTAAGTAACTAACTATCCTCTACCTGTCTCTCTTAAAATACTTTGATGCAGGGGAGACTATAAAATAAGCAAATGACATATGACAACAGCCTGAAGTTGCAAGAATATTATGTTAATAACACTATGTAACAAAATTTGGAAATGTTTTCTGTTCCTGGTTTGAAAATGTTACTCCTGTTTAACTGTGTGGTACTTACTTTGAAAGCAGTTGTTATACTCTCGAAACCTCAGTTTTGTGGCTGCCACAAACTATGTTGAATTGATTGAAGCAAAATGTGTTGCAAGATGTCCCGTAAAAAACATTTTTTGCAGTTTAATAGACTTCCCCCCTGTTTTTATGATAGAACCAATTAGGAAATGACATTTATAACCCAGGAACAAAAATCCTGTTACACAGTTTAATTCACGGAGATGGCACCCATACTCCATTTGGATCTGCCTTACCACTTTCCCAGTTAAGGTACTTCAGGGGTGAATTGTCTGACCACTGCCATCCTCCATTGAGATCCAAATCATTAAGCCCAATCCAAAGGGTGGATCCATATCCTGTTAGCAGCCCTGGAGTAGACAAAGAAGAGGAGAATGTCACAGTGTAAGGCCCTCAACCATAAAGCATGCCTAGTAATACTTTTACTTGCTGGTCCCAAACAAGCATCCAGGTCTTTTTCTATTCATCCACCTACCATATCAAAGCTGGCTACAATATTCTCTCCTGATACCCATGCAGTGCATCCTAGTCTTCTCTAAATGACTTTACTCTTGAGTGATCCGCTCACTCTTAATGTTTCAAGCTTCTCCTTTCTCTTGCAAAGCATACAAATCTTTTACATACATTTACCCATTCTCCAACTATTCATTGTGACACCTGAACAAACCTAGTTTCCAGCCACTGAAGCAGATCAAGGAAAACAGGATTACTCAAACAGCATTTGTCAGCAGACACAGACAAGTCAGCTGTATTGAGCAAAATAAACATCCTAGCTATTTTTACCAACAGAGGAAAGAAGCCATTGCTCACCATTGATGTAAGTTTGCTCGTGGATCTCAGTGATGCTGAGCAAGTTGGCTCCTTGCTGCTCGCAGCTCTTCCCAGCTTCCTGCCAAGAAAGGGTGGACTGAAAGTTGAACTGGTAACAGCTACTAGTAAGCTGGTCTCGGTCCCAGAATGTATCACAGTCATTACCTAAGTAGAGAGGTCACGAAAAGAAGTTACTGCAAATTAATAGACCCAATACTCTAATGCAAAGGTTCTCAACATGAGGGCCTCCAGGTGTTTTGGCCCCAGATATCCCAGCCATTTTACTAGCTGTTAGGATTTCTGGGAGTTGAAGGCCAAAATATCTGGGGACCCACAGGTTGAGAACCACTGCTCTAATGCAAAAACAGTCACTTTGTGAGACTTTGCGGGACATGTAATAATAGTCAAGTGCAAAGAAGTGGGCCATTTTACAGCTTTTGTATTTTGTAACTGAGGTCAGGAGTAAGATCGTGGGGGAGAGAAAGGGGTGTGTGTAAGGTAGACTGGGAACAAAGGAGATAAACAGTAACTTAAGGTGGGCAGCAGTGTTTTTATATAGACAAACCTTTGTTTCACACGAATTATTCAAACAAAGCATTTGTGGGGTGGGGAATGCCATTTTTATATAAGTTTGCACAACAAATATGTAACCTATCCTGAATTAATATATTTTAATATATGGCATACTATCTGTCACAATCAAGGGAACTGCTTAACACCAACTCTGTCAAAATGTCCTTCTATCTTATCTGCATTGTAGGGTAAGATATATCTGTTTAATCCCTTTTCCCAATAAATGCACTTCTGTGTTTGCATGGAATGTTTAACAATATTGTAGCTACTGGGGGAGAAGAATCCACCACAGAAAGGAATAAAACAGTGCAGCTCCTGTTTGAAGAAGGTAAAACTGGCTAGAGAAGACCCCAACATTACTTTTT
The DNA here is from genome assembly GCA_030556195.1 of Anolis apletophallus. Classification (NCBI taxonomy): domain Eukaryota; kingdom Metazoa; phylum Chordata; class Lepidosauria; order Squamata; family Anolidae; genus Anolis; species Anolis apletophallus. The sequence continues at coordinate 95,362,426 of JARBWK010000008.1, forward strand.
GCAATACTGGATGGAAATAGGGCACAAAGATAGGAAGGATGGAGAAGGGCCTCAGGGTGGGAATGCTGATATTGGTATATCCCGAAATGCTAGCAGGAGACGTAAGAGAAAGGCATGGAAAAGGAGAGGAAAGAAGCCTGGAGAACAAAATGGACTCAACACTTCAAGGGTTAAACTCAGAAACCCAACATTACACACTACCCAGAGTTTCATACGGAATTGAGCTTACTCTTAATAGGACAGAATCCCCATCGTTCATCTTTGCCATAGTCCTGAGTTGTGGCACACCAGAGATGACCATCTCCACGACCCATGCTGGTGCAATCATAGAACCACTGATTATCATACTTGAAAGGGATGGTGCAGGGCTTCCCATGAGAATTGCCTTGGATGGTATAAATTTCTGGAGTGGGGGAGGGAAAAAATCATGATGCAATACTGGCCTTCCTAAAATAGTATAATTTGATGAAATGTCTCTGTTATCTACACTCAGAGCTTGGAAAAAAACATCTTTTGGACTACAATGTCCAGAATCCGCAGCCATTCTGGGCCCTTTCCAAGCACTTATCTGTGGTCCTGCATAAAATTCAGTGATCCTTTCAAATTCCTTTGACCAAATATGTCTTCTGCATACCAAGTTAATCCAACACACATTACAGCTGGAAGATTGCTCCATTGAGCACATGATGAAATTTCTTCCACATGCAGAAAAACTATGCACACTCTGCATTAATAAACTAAACATTAAATTCTGCATCAGGTAAGGATGATATGGGCTGGACATAATTGTTTGTTGGGAGCCCCCAGTGGCACAATGGTTAAACTCTTGTGCCAGCAGGACTGAAGACTGACAGGTCGCAGTTTTGAATCTGGGGAGAGAGCGGATGAGCTCCCTCTTTCAGCTCTGGCTCCCCATGTGGGGAGATGAGAGAAGCCTCGCACAAGGATGGTACAGATGGCCAATTCTCTCACACCAGAAGCAACTTGTGGTTTCTCAAATCACTGTTGACATGAAAAACATGTTTGTTAAGAGCAGGATGCAAACTGAAAAGCCTGAAGGTCCTTACACCAGCTGCCCAGCAAAATCATAAAGGTAGACCTGTGCATTAAAATAAACTCCTAAATATTCAGGAGCCAAACAGATCTTGTTCCCTTCACTCCTTCCCCCAATAGTATCCCCTTACGGTAGAAATAATAGAAATAGTGAAATACTGGAAATGCTCTACTCAACACTGTTGCCATAATGGCCCCCCCACTTGCTCACTTTTGCCTTTAGGCCGGAAGATACCCTTTACCCACTATGCATTCTGGGATACAGCTCAATTCTTGTGTGTATACTGCTCTTTTAGCCAGGTTTTGTTTTTAAAAGAAAATCATGCTATTTTACTACAATATGTGGGTTGGATCTAGATTTTGCCATGTCTTCATTTAAATCTCTTATATTTCAATGGGTTTCATCTCAAAATAATTAAATCAGGGTTCAACTGTACAATTTTGTACTACATTTTAATATAAACTGCATCAAAGTGGCCCAAATTATTTTCTAAGGAGAAATGAATTTTGTAGCCTGAGCTAATTGATCAGATTAAGCAGCTGCATCTGCACTGCTATATAATGCAGTTTCTGAATCCAGATTCTCTGCTTTGAATTGGATTATATACATCTACACTGCCATATAATCCAGTTCAATGCAGATAATTTGGATTCAGAAACTGAATTATATTACATTGTAGATGAGGCCTAAATTCCTGCTTTAATACTTCCTCAGTACCACCCACATATTTATTTATTTATATATTTATTTCATGCATTTGTATTCTGTTCTTCTCGCCCCCAGAGGGGGACTGAGGGCAGCCTCACAATGGGCAACTATTAGATGCCCGAAGATAATAATAATAACTATTTACATTTAAAACAATAGCTAAAATATCAAGTGCAAACAACCAATTAAGATCACACAAGTTCAAGTCATAATTCAGGTCATAAGCATATATCTATTTATCTTTGCAGCTTTAAGAGCATTAAATGTTTCTCTAGAAAAGCTACACTTATCTGAATCTGCCAATGTGATAAACTAATCACCGGTCGCACAATGGGTTAAACCAGGGCCGTAGCCAGGATTTTGATTCGGGGGGGCTGAGTTTGGTTCGGGGGGGGGGCTGAGACTGGGTGGAAGAGGGTCTACCCTAGCAAACCTTTTGTGCTGTTATCGCAATAACCCCATGAATGTGGGATGTAATGAGCATGGTGATCAGATCATGATATGAATAAACATAACAGTTTAAATAATGTACCAGTAAGGCCTTTTCGCGGACCACCCTGAGAATTTCGGGGGGGGGGCTGAAGCCCCCTTAGCCCCCCCCCCTGGCTACATGCCTGGGTTAAACCCTTGTGCTGGCAGGACTGCTGAACAACAGGTCAGCAGTTTGAATCTGGGGAAAGCAGGTTGAGCTCCTTCTGTCAGCTCCAGCTCCCCATGCAGGGACATAAGAGAAACGTCCCACAAGGATGGTAAAACATCAAACATCCAGGTGTCCCCTGGGCAATGTCTTTGCAGACGGCCAATTCTCTCACACAAGAAGCGACTTGAAGTTTCTCAAATCGCTCCTGACACACACAAAAGTCAATTTTGTGGTATGACTGTTGAACTACTGAATAAACGCACAGGCTTGATGAAATTTAGATTCCAGTGAAATCAGTAGCTGGCTTAGACTGACTAAAGTAACTTGGATCCAAACTAGACTGAGGTGCCCTTTACAACTCCACCACACATCTGCTTCCCAAGCAGACTGACACAAATGGTTGAACTCAAGAGAAATCCAAAGTGCCTCATGGTTTGTGGCTTTGGAGCCAGGCCATTCTTGGGCAAAAGAAACTCTGAACTACAGTGACAACACGAAAATTACAGATATGAGCTTGATGAGCATTTTGGAAAAAGAAGCAAATGTCAAACACCCACATCTCAGAAGCACAATTTTTGTTGGCTCCAACCCCCCTTTACTTGGGAAATGACATAAACAATGCAAAACAAATAGTTCAAATATTTGGATTTCTGATAAAATGTCCTAAATGGGATTTTACACTGGCAATACCCCTTGAGCCTCCAAATAAGTAAGTTTTCTATTTTATTTAATGCAAAGTTTTACCTATATTGTTATGCTCTTCAAATGATTTTGACTGCTTCAAATTACTGGTATTTTTTTACATAACTACTAATTTGTTTTTAAATGATTTTGTAACATCAGGATTCTAGCTGTGTTATATCTGGCTTTAACCTTTTTCAAATCCACCTTGGGTCCTTTGTAGGGAGAAAGATGGGTCATAAAATAAAATAAATCAATAAATCCCTGTTACATAGTGCTACTGAATTTCACACAGTCCATTCTATTTTTGTGATTTCATGATATGTGACAAGCTGGACAGTTGTTCAGTAGTTTTATAGTGTTTTAATTATATAGTGTTAAATTGTTTTATTGAAATTGTTATGCTTTTATCTATGTAAACTGCCCCAAGCCTAAGGGAATGGAGCGGTATATAAATATGAATAATAAATAAATAAATATGGGAGAAGGAGATTCCATCTGAACATTAAGAACTTCCTGACTGTGAGAGCTGTTCAGCAGTGGAACTCTCCGCCCTGGAGTGTGGTGGAGGCTCCTTCTTTGGAAACTTTTAAACAGGGGCTGGATGGCCATCTGTCGAGGTGCTTTGAATGCAATATTCCTGCTTCTTGGTAGGGGGTTGGACTGGATGCCCATGAGGCCTCTTCCAACTCTATGGTTCTATGATTCTAGCTTCTGGGGTATTGGTACCATCATCTTTATTTCTACCTCATCTTTTCCCCATACTTGGAAATCAAGAAAGATTGCAAATTAAAATGATTACCATACAGTTCAGCATACAAAAAGTCAGCATTAAGATAGTTTTAAACTATTAACAATACTAAAACAACGTAAAATATACATTTATAATGATAATAGTAATTTAAATATCAGTACTGTACAATGTCAAACAATAGAGTGTTTGCATAATGCCCTTTCCTTAAAAACCTTCAGTCTTAGAAGTCTGTTGGGATATTTAAAATGTTTGCTAATTATAAGAAGGGCAATAAGGAGGGAACCATATCAAAAGTTTTGGGAGATCCACTGAAAAGGTTCTTCCTCATATTTCCACCAACCAAACCTCTGAAGATGGTGAGACTGAAAGAAGGTCCTCTCCTGATGGTCCTTCTCAAAGTATGGGAAGGCTCACAAAGGAAGATAAGATCCACCAGCACAGGGTTTTATAGGACACTAGCTGTACCCGGCACGCGTTGCTGTGTCCTATTTTGGAGATGCAAGGAAGTCTGAGTATGTAAGGGTTGGAGTTGTTGTTAGTTATGGTGTTGTTGGGGTCATGGCTGTGTTGTTGTGGGTTGTTTTGGTGGGTGGGATGTTGGAGTCCTGTGGAGTTGTTGTTGTGTGGTGTTGCTGGCGTTCTGCATAGCTTGTGGATATACAATGTTTTTTGTCTTTCCGTCTGCTTGTGTGGTTGGAAGTGAGTGGAGGTACTTGAAATACCATTATCCATGGTGTGTCCTCCTCTGAACTGCAGTCGGATGGAGTGTGGGTCATGGGGGGCATTGTGTGCCAAGTTTGGTCTTTATCGGTCTTGGTTCTGGGCCACAGTGGTCTGTGGGGAATGATGGGTTGTGAAGTAGTACAAATCCCATTATCCATGGAGGTACTTCAAGTCCCATAATCCATGGTCCACCCTCCTCCAAACTGTAGTAGAATGTAGCGTGGGTCATAGGGGCTCTGTGTGCCAAGGTTGGTTACTGTAAATTCAGGCCATACACAATGTCCCATGAGCTGAGGCCTAGTCAGGAACAGCAAGTTAATGAAGCCTTACTGTCAATTCAGGCCATACACAATGTGCAATGAGCTGAGGCGTAGTCGGGAGAATCAAGTTAATGAAGCTTTACTGTCAATTCAGAGCGTAAACAGCATTCCATTAAGTGAGGCCTAGTCAGGGAAATTAAGTTAATGAAGCCTTACTGTCAATTTTGGGCGTGGTCTGTGATTTGTAGGGGTGTAAATTTTCTGTGGGAAGTGATTTGGGTGTTTGTGTCTCAGCCCTTTGCCTTATCCTCCTCTGACAGTTTATTATGGGTCGGAATGTTCATGTTGGCTGGCCAGTACAGGAGTTATGCAAATCCGCCCTTATTGGCAGCCAATCATGTTGTCAGAATGTAGAGGCTGGGAGAGTCGTTGGCAGCCCCGGAGGATGCTGGGAAATGTAGGTTTTTTTTAACTCGTTGTTTTGGGGGCCTTTTAGGTTTTGAGTGGGAAAGTTTCTTTGCTACAAACGTACCTTGCTTGAGGCCTATTTCTGTTGGCAAGTTTGGTGTTTCTGCATTGTAAGGTTTCTCTGTTTGGGACGGTCGTTCCATGACGACTCTTCCTTTATATATATAGATAATCTGTACTCTGCATTGTATCTGAAGACAAAGTAGCAACCAGTAGAACTCTAGGAGCAAGGGAGTTATATGACCCCTGTAAAAGGCCCAGGTTAACAATTTCGGCTGCACCTAAATGTTTCCAGTCACTCCTCAAAGCCAGCCCCATTTAAAGTGCATTACAATAATCCAAATAGGATCTAACTAAATTGTATCAAAGCACTTTGGACTACTTCAGAACCCTGGGCCTCCATCCTTAGGACTGAGTGCAAGAGTACACTTAAATAGTGAACCTGCATATTGAGGCGAGTGTAACCCATCTTCAGCACAGTAGGAATCCCTATTCACTGATCTTCATTTCACCAACTCAAGAGCACATTTGACTTGTCTGGATTTAGTGTCAATTAATTTGCTCTCATCCACTCTATTACAAATGCCAGATATTTCAGAATCAAAACAGTTGCCTTGGAATTTGGTGGACAGTAGAAATACAGCTTGGTGTTACCGACATACCAAATCCTTGACCTCCAAACAATGTCTCCTGGTGCTGTCAGGTGCTGAACAGCATCAGGGACAGGGCGGAATCCTGAGCAACCTTAGAGGCCAATGGCTGAGAGGTCAATGAGGAATCTCTCAACATCATAATCTTGATTCACCTCTCCAGTAAGGAATGCAGTTGTTTTTTCTGTAGTCAAGCCTCTGCCACTCTAGAACATGAATGTTTCCAATATATGTCAAAGCAATTGTGGGAGGAAGCCACAAAACCTAGAGTGGGTTGGCCAGTTTTTACAGATTCACAATCTACCTCTGAAGTGAAGCAGAGAGTAATGTTAACATTTCAAGGTAAACATATCAGGAGATTAAAATACACTAGAGCTCTGAACCGACAACTAAACTGGTTAGTTCTAGTTTGGGAGTAAGAAAAAGTTCTTCATGCAATTAATTCTGAGGTAGATGGTCACTAGCTTCACATTATTGATTCCATCTGAGAGAATTAGCCGCATTTGCCTGAATCATTTTTCGTGGCTATATACAGTACATTTTGACTGCCAGGTGTTAAGATCAAACAGCAAGGGATGTATTGTTGAAGGCTTTCACAGCCGTAATCACTGGAGTGTTGTGTGGTTTCCGGGCTACATGGCCATGTTCTAGCAGCATTTTCTCCTGATCCTCTGAAGATGCCAGCCACAGATGCAGGCGAAACACCAGGAGAAAATGCTGCTAGAACATAGCCATGCAGCCTAGAAATTACACAACACTCCAGCAAGGGATGTCTTTCATGTCCTACTTGAGAGTTTCAAAAGCATCTTGCCTGGCCACTATAAGAAAAAATGCAAGACTAGTCATTCTGGATCAATCTAAACAATTTTAAAGTAGTCATGAGGACTAGTGGATTTTTAAATTTTATTTTGGACACATGTATGCTTAATTAAAGGGTATGTTCTTTGAATGAAGGATACTAAATTTTGAACTGCTTCAAGAAACAAATGGATAACAGCTCAGCAACAACAACAACGTGTTACAGGATTAAATTTTATAGTCTTCTCATGCAGGCTTTACCAGAGTACGGCCTGGAGCACAAATCTTCATCACGGTTGTAGATCTTCCACTGTCCTCCCCGTGCTTGGTCTCCCCTTTCGGCTGGCGTCAGAGACCAATTCCCCAACCTGGAGCTCAAATACTGCGAAAGCTGGTCTCCCAGGGTGCGGCAGTTCCATCGCATGTTAATGGATTCTCGGTCACACTCGTAGGTAGCTAGTGCATGGGCAGCTGTGCTGGTATTTGCAGATTTCCAGGAGACCCCCAAGCATTGCATAGTTCCAATGTTGAAAAGCCGATTTCGTGAAACCCATTTCCACTTCTGAGCTGGATGACTGGTATTGCAAATCCTAGCTATTTTCACCAGGGAGTCCTTTGTCTCCAAGCAGCCCTGCAGACCACTGCTATAGATGAGAAATACCCCGGAATCTGAGAAAACAAAAATTCAGAGAGACAGAGTAGAATACAAAAGCACTTGTCATCAACACCGCCATAAAGCAGCCAAATCAGGAAGACCACCTAGTGCCAACTCTTCGCTTTACTCTCCAGAAAAGTTACTTGGAGACCATAACTCAGAATCCTCAAGCTGTGCAATGTATCTAAACAGAATGCAACACTCCATCCAAAACAGGCAGCAAGCATAATATGGGAAATGGACTAAATTTGGAGATATGAGGCTTTAGTAGCCACAGATCACTAGCAAAGTACTCAATGAAAATCATGTGAATCAGACTGAAGATGGGAGGGGAGCCAAAGTAAACAATAAACAATGCTCTGAAGGTGAATGATACATTCATACAAAAATTTCCTTGCAGATTTTCTCCAAAACTCTGAACAAAGACTAACCTTACAATTTCAACTAACCTTTTAAGCAAAATTCCTACCAGGGCCTCCAGATTCAGGCCTCAAACTGCTGCCATGCTCACAGGCAGCGTTTTTGGCTCGTAAGATGTGGCTTCTAGGCACCAATGTTTTTTTACAAGTTCACCACTGATGAGATCCCTTTCCTGAGAAACTACAAAAGAGGCAAAGAAGAGGAGGAGTTGTCAGCTGCCCCCAAACAAAAGCCGGGAGGGTAATTTCTGGGAAGCAGCCACTTCCCCAAGATCCAAGATTTCCCCATTTTCCAAGCTATGTGGCTTTAAAAAACCATAAGCTCTCCAGACCAGAGAGGATTCATGCTTACGACCCCAAAAATATCAGCTTACTCTAAAAACAAAGAGCTAAAGTTAGAAAATTACAGCTTGCAGGAGAGCTTAGAAAATTACAGTCGCTGCAAGTTTTAAAACCTTATTGCTGAAGGGAGAGGAGAAACAATACTCAATTACCAAAGGAGGGGATGGAGCTTAGAAGTAACTTACTAGAAAGAGCAAAGTTTGCTTTAAAATAAAAAAAGACATAAATCGTAACAAATGATAACTTCATTCCTTTTGCATTGTTTCTATTTTTCTAGTAAAAGGGTGTGTATGTGTGCGTGACTTACAGATTTTGTTCATTAGCACCAGCATTGTGAGTTTTTAAAAATGAATACAATTAAAAATACCAAGATTACAGTAATATTCTCCTTCCTTGCTGCTCCAAATAGCCTGACCAAGGCATGTTGAAATTTAGGCCTTCAGACTATCTTCAAGCAAAGCCCTATCTATCGTACATGTTAACAGTCCAGCCAAGAGGCAATGCTGTCCTGGACAACGAACAGCAAATCAGCCAAGGCTAGGCATAAGCATTCCTCACCAGTGAGGTCACCTGGGTCTCCAGTGACAATGTTTACACTCAAGAACAACTTCCAACTCTGGTTCTTCAAGGGGAGGGTTACAGCTCCTAGAATAGGGTCATTAGCCAATTTCTTGTTATGAGGGCTATTTAACCCAGAGCACCTTTGACCTGCTATGATTTTTCCTAAAATTTTCAGACTTTCACATACTATCATCACTTTTAGGTACTGGTCCAGCAACATCTTTTTCAGATTTCATTAGAAAATTGGTTGCCATCTGCATATTGGTCCCTCTGTATTCCACATCTTCAGTTGGTTCCTCCCACCAGTATTCCCATATACATATTCAACAAATCAACACAAGGCTACTATACAACCAAACAGCAGTCCCCAAAGTTACCCTGTTAGCAACCCTGTTGCCAGGAACAGAATGGTTGCAAATTCATTCCAGGAAGCTATCAAAGTCAATGATAAGAGATTGAACAAGATCAACTAGCATTTCTCCTGTCACCCCATCACAAATAAATTTTAGTACTATACCCAAGCTTAAAGCTGGACTCAAACGTTCTTAGGTCAGTAATGGGCTATATGAACTGTCAAGTACAACAGCGTGAAAAACAATCTTAATTGCTACCATATAAGATATCTATAGGCTATGAACGAAAAAAGGGACATACATACATTTGAAGTTCTCAAATTGGTATATTAAAACATCCAATCATGAATTGGTTAGGAAGACTCAGAATAAGGTTTTGTATGTATCCACAGTCCATGAGAATAATCTTGGAAAGTCCGTCAAATACAAATATACATAGTAAGGATAATTCCTAGTGGAAAGTCCATTCAGGTTGGTTCCTGAAGGTAAGTGAGTGTCCCATGACGGGACACTCACTTTCCAAGATTATTCTCATGGACTGTGGATACATACAAACCTTATTCTGAGTCTCCCTAACCAATTCGTGATTGGATGTTTTAATATACCAATTTGAGAACTTCAAACGTGTGTATGTTCCTTTTTTCATTCCTAGCCTATACAGTAGATATCTTATATGGTAGCAATTCAGATTGTTTTTCATGCTGTTGTACTTAACTGTTACCACTAGCCCAACTCGTTGTGTTTACTATATGAACTGTCCCCACTTGTTTTTGGAACCTTCAGCCCCATCAAAATCCCATTTTCTCTGGCCAAAACCAGTTAATTCCCTTGCTTGGAAGTCATCAGGAGTTGCGATTCACCTTTCAAACAATTTGAAGCTTCTACACCACTCTTTAATATCCAAAATACCAGTTTTTTTAACCAGAAACCAGTTTTGAGACTGTTTCCTTTTTGTGTCATCCAACACATACATATTTTTGGGCAGTCCTTTTGGCTCCTAGAGAGTTTATGGGGAAGAAAATTGGCTCCCAAAGTAATCTGCTATTTAACAAAAATGCTGCATGGCCAAAATTGGCTGTTAAATCTGGCCATCATATTTTCAGTGATATTGTCCTGCCCATTCATTCAGTGGGTACTGAATGAATGGGCAGGACCTGGCAATTACTCCAAGTCCAGTGGGATTACCTTCAAGAGGACATCCACTACCAGTTTCTCTGCTGATGCAGTAGGTGATTCTCCCAAAATATTTTATTCAAACATCCCCTTAAAAATCAAAGGAGCTACAAGAGTCACACACTAGAAGAAAATACGGAGAAGTGTTGTTGGCTTTGGACTGAGTGAAACTAGCCAGAGATTCAATTTTATGCATGGAAAGTAGTTATTTTTTAATTAGAATAAGTCTACCAGGCCAAAAAGGGATTTAAGACTGAACATTCTTGATTAGACATTTAAAAATGAACCTCTTTTCCTGTGTTCAGATTATATGTTTTTACCTTCTTCCAATTCTGCCCTTTCTCTTTTATATAATGAATGAGAGAGATTTGTAAGCAGAGTAGAATCCACATCTTTTTAAACATAACAACTAAGAAAAGCGAGCAACAAGTTCAAAAGAGTTTATGTGGGGTAGTGGTTTGAGTGTTGGACTCGATCTCTGGGATACCAGAGATTGAATTTTTACTCAGCCACAAAAACCTACTTGATGACCCTGACAAGCCTGAGAAGAAGAACATGGCAAATATCCTTGAAATAAATCTTGCCAAGAAAACTCTATAATAGAGTTTCCATAAGTTGGAATTGACATAACAAGAGAAAGCAGATCATAGAAAGGGGGTACCATGTGAGCATCCAGATATTCCTGGATTGCTGCTCCCAGCAGTTTAGCCAGCATAGCTAATGACACAAGGTGATGCAATTGTGCAATTATACAATACCCTGTCATAACAGATAACACCCCCAAGAATAAGACTGCAATTAGATACTATCATTGTACTGGCCTAACATGATACTCACTGGGAAATTCAAACCAATAGTTGTAGCACCATGGAAAGCTCCAAGTGAAGACCATGCTCCAACAAGTCTAAATGGTAGAAGAGACTCTTTTACACATCCAAATCACAGAACTTCCCTTGAAAGCAGAGGTTGAAGTCTCTCCACGAAAAGGCCTTAATGAAGTGATTCTCAACTTGTAGGTCCCCAGGTGTTTTGGCCTACAACTCCCAGAAATCCCAGCCAGTTTACCAGCTGTTAGGATTTCTGGGAATTAAAGGCTAAAGCATCTGGGGATTCACAGGTTGAGAACCACTGCCTTTGGTTTGGAAGCTTCGACATCTCAGAACATCTTTTCTAGACTTGTTGATGGGTCAATCTGGAGATATGGCTCTTTGGTATAGAAGAGGTCAACTGCCTGGAGATACACCTTGGAGAGTCTATAGGGCTCTGTTTGGGAATTCCTGATCCCATAAAACTCCAGTCATTAAGATGAGCAATGGCTCATTTTCAACATATCTTTTGGATCCTGATGTTCTAGCAGGACATTGATTGCATCCAGCCTGTTTTTCACAGATCTGATATTAGGAAATGAGATAATTAACTCCTTTTTCTCGAGGTGTTTTTGAAACTAAAATAATACTAATTAATATTTCACCACTGATGGGAGTCTCCCTATATTACCCTTTTGTATTTTGATTGCAACCATATCCAATAGAAAGAACTAAACACTTTTTCAGAACCTCTTCTGCAATCATTTTCACAACCTCTAACATAAACTGAATGTACTTAAGGAATAACTAAGGGTGCTAGATCGAAAACTGGAGGGATCTCTTGTATCATGAGGTCAATAGGTGCTCCTGCTTGTATCATGAGGTCAATAAACACCTGCTAAAATCATCAGTTCTACATTCCCATTAGATGGATAAGCACTCTCTCCAGTGTTCACTCTGATACACTAACTAAACCCTAAATCTGACAACCCTACAAACAACCTCTTCCCAATAAAAGTCCGCCAGTGTGAAATTTAAGATATCTGAAATTGCTGCTTCTACCCTAGACATTGCTGTACACTAGGCAGACTTTCTGGATTAAAAACCTCAAGTTGCACTAAAGGTCAATCTGAGCGAAATTGCCTTTGAGTATTACCTTCCTAGGACAAATCCAGTGCTCCATTTGGATGAAGAAGCCTTGTGCTGCACTAACATGCTCTAAACAGGGCAAGCAAAATGACAATTTCAAGCAAAACTAAAAGATCAGCAGTTTCCATGAGTCTAGATTTGTCAAGGATGGCTGCATACTAGTAGTATTAGAGTTCTCCCTAGGGCAGGGGTACTCAACCTGTGGGTCCCCGGGTGTTTTGGCCTACAACTACCAGATATCCCAGCCAGTTTACCGGCTGTTAGGATTTCTGGGAGTTGAAGGCCAAAACATCTGGGGACCCACAAGTTGAGAACCACTGCCCTAGGGTATACAGGTTTAACAATGGACAGGGCTCCTATTCCTTTGGTTGTATACCCTATCCCTAATTTCACCTAGAAACCTTTGTTCTCACTCCCTCCTCACACATATTGTGGGATAAATAGGGTTGCCACAGTGAAAATGAAGAAAAGTCATGTCCTTTTCAAGACTGTATAGAACCAGATAACAAGCAACATCTGCTGAAATTCCCTCTTCTACAAACACAGGAAGCCTCCCTAGTGTTCACTCTTGGCAACCCCAGGGACAGATAAACTTAGGGATGATCTCATTAGGTCCCGCTCTCCTTTGGTCCCATTTTGGTGGGCTATGTGTAGGCTTTTTTCAACTGGAAAAAGTCTTTAAACAGTGAAACCAGATGCAGGCTACCAAGGAAAAGGTGCAGAAGTATTCCTGCAAGTGATGTCCAGATTGCTTTGCCCAACACACCTGGTTACCCAGTGAAGAAGACGTGGAGCATATGATGCTCCTCACTGTCATCTCTCATCAGGCAACACAGATAGCATAAGACATCCCACAATTACTCCAGGCCTTCATTAGATCCATAGGCTGGAGTTGGTCCTTTCCCGCACTAAAATGTAGAGGAATGGAGGTCAAAGCAGCTCAAGTGATACAGTACTTGTTCAGCATGTAAACATTCCCAGCTTCATTCCCTGGTATCTCCAAATATGCCTGCAAAGACATAATGTTTGGAGGCAAACACCAAAGATTGGGGAAGCCACACTGACCATTTGTAGGAGTCAGAAGTCACTATATCACACACCTCCCAGACTTAGCCTGAGCTACTGGAACTATTTTAATTAAATTCCTATTCTTTAGCTTTTAACTATTGAACTGTTTTATGCGCTTTATGTGTAAGTCGCCCGGAGCACTGACGTGGAGGGCGACTCACAAATAATAAAATCAATCAATCAATCAATCAATCAAAGATTGGGGAAGCCACACTGACCATTTGTAGGAGTCAGAAGTCACTATATCACACACCCACCACATTTCCTACAGCAATTTTGCTATTTTGGGGAAAGGCAGAAGGAGAGATCTTTATTGAGCAAGGAGGTAAACTGTTTTATTATGGCTTTGTTGTTAAATAAAGATCTCTCCTGACCTTAAAAGAGAAACCAAAACAATAAAAAGTGAGCACCACACCTTTTACATTTTGTTGGGGAAATGGGAAATGGAGCACTGCAGAAAAAGCTTCCCAGGAGGCCTGTATGTGTCTTGTGCACTAGAGTTTCTTCACCCAAATTTGAGAGCCATGGCCATCCAGTGTATGAAGTTGCACGTGTCAATAAACTAGTGCCAGATTAAGTAATAACTCCTTCCAAATATATGGGATGCAAGTGGGACATAAAGAGAAGGCAAAAACGGATAAAAATACAGGGGAATGACACAAATATTGAAATCTTCAATATTATATAATCACCAACACCACCATCATCACCACCATCAAAAGCAATGATTTCGCTGGCCCACATGCAAATCTCATGAAGGTAGGAATATCAATTAGGCATACAGCATATGAATCCGAGTGTTGCATAATGGTCATCCGATCTTGGAAGCGAAAGCAGAATCAGCCATAGTTAGTAGTTGGATAGGAGATCGCTAATATGCTATAGGCATTCAGAAGAAAGAATTGTCAAAATTACCTTCCCTTGGAAAACACTATTTTAGGCCACTAACCTGTTCTACAGAACCATAATATCCTTTCATAATCCTTACAATGAAAGGCTCACCGCAATAAATTTTGCTGCTCAATGTATGATAGCTAAGTGAGACTCTCTCATTCCCCCTGATGTCAAGGTAACAGAATCAAGGTTTGTCAAATAATTTTAGTACCTGAAACAAAAAAAGCCCACAGGAACATCTTGGGGTGTATGTAAAAACCCAAAAAGAACAAATTAACTTTGCTCATTTCAAATATCTAATTTTATAGATTTTAGTGGGGTTGGCAGAGATTTTAGCATCCTTTCACTATTTAATACTTACCTTTTTAAAACTTGTTTTGATATAATGATGGTATACAACAATAATACATTGTCATAAAGTTAAATCAATTGACTGACAATTAATTCTCCTCACGCTGCCTAAGCATCAGCAAAAGAACCGAGAGAGAAACTCACTTGCCATACTACAGCTTTGGGACAAAAACCGAATTCCTTCTACGGACAAAGGAATTTCTTTTTCATCTGGGCAAAGTTATGTTGGCTATGACTATAGAAAGCAGGGTTTGAAGTTGTTGATTTATTTATTATAAAACATTAGTAGCCTGGCCTGGAATGGTTTGGGTAAACTAAACACGCACATGCACAAATAAATGCATGAACAGTTTTAAAAATGCTGATATTGTGAAAAATTATGTTGCGCTTTTTACTACATAACTGCCCTATTCCCACTTCCTGTATTCCAAGGGAATGTCCCCATTCCCCAGTCTGTTTATAAAGTGTAGACGTGATATCTTCTACTGGTCCTGCAGATCTTCGGACAGAACCTACTTATTCCCCAACCTGAGTTGTTTTTCTCTTTGTACTCAGAATAAAATAAAAAAATGATGCTTATTTTACAGGAAAGACTGATCCTTTTAAGAGGCAAAAGAAAAGAAACTGTATTCAGCCAAACCAACTGAAGAAAAACACGAAGCATACAACCACCTCACCCAACAGGGTGGCCTTCAGATGTGTTCAAATTTAGATGACCATTCCCATCATCATCAGCCAGTGTTTATAATGACTAGAGATGATGAGAATCTTCTCTGGAGGGCACCAGATTGGAAAGTCTGGAATAGAACATTTCTATATAATGTTTGATGTACCTAACTAAGAACAACACATGTACATATATTTGTAATGTAATAAAACAAATTCCAGGTGCAAAAACTCCAGTCTATCACTATCTTAGAAGAAAAAGAATGAAGACAAAACCATTGAGAACAACAGTAAAACCCAGTGTTCATTAAAATCATTAATACATGAAGCCGCTGGGGGAGGTCATCCAGAGTTTCGGGGTGCAGCGTCACCTGTAAACAGATGATGTCCAACTCTGTCATTCCTTCCCACCTACTACTAAGGAAGCTGTTCAGGTTCTGAACCGGTGCTTGGCCGTTGTGTCGGACTGGATGAGGGCTAACAAATTGAAATTGAATCCAGACAAGACAGAAGCACTCCTGGTCAGTCGAAAGGCCGAACAGGGCATAGGGTTACAGCCTGTGTTAGACAGGGTTACACTCCCCCTGAAGGCACAGGTTCGCAGTTTGGGTGTGATCCTGGACTCATCGCTGAGCCTCAAACCCCAGGTTTCAGCAGTGACCAGGGGAGCATTTGCACAGTTAAAACTTGTGCGCCAGCTGCACCCATACCTTGGGAAGTCTGACTTGGCCACGGTGGTCCACGCTCTGGTTACATCTCTTATAGATTACTGCAACGCTCTCTACATGGGGTTGCCTTTGAAGACTGTTTGGAAGCTGCAACTGGTCCAAAGGACAGCAGCCAGGTTGATAACAGGAGCGGCATTCAGAGAGCACACAACCCCTTTGTATAGCCAGCTCCATTGGCTGCCAGTTTGCTACTGGGCACAATTCAAAGTGCTGACTTTAAAGCCCTAAAAGGTTCTGGTCCAATCTACCTGTCCAAACACATCTCTCCCTATGAACCATCGAGATGTTAAAGATCATCCGGAGAGGCCCTGCTCTCAGTCCCGCCTTCTTCACAGGCACGATTGGCGGGGACGAGAGACAGGGCCTTTTCAGTGGTGGCTCCTCAGCTTTGGAACGCCCTCCCTAGAGACATCAGATCAGCCCCCTCCCTCCTGACATTTCATAAGAAAGTCAAGACCTGGCTGTTTGAGCAGGCATTTGCTGATGAAATATAGCGGTTTAATTAGATCTATGGAATGACGACGATGTGACAGAAAGTGATTTCAACGTGACTCTGAGAACTGTAATTGTATGTTTTTAAATGCTAATTGTTGTGTTATATGTTTATTGTTTTGATTGTTTTGGTCGTGTTTTGATTGGAGGGCAGAGATTGCCTTGTGTAAACCGCCTCGAGTTGCCTTCGGGCTGAGAGGGGCAGTATAGAAATGTGGTAAATAAATAAATAAATAATATCCAAAGGCCTCACACTATGGCACGGCACTGAGTATTAATATCATTCACTTCATTCCTCTTAAAATATTTTAGTAACCATAGTATTCTAACCATAAGTCATACAAATCCGACATAATATCTGAGAATTGGGGCCTCATCCCCCCCCCCTTTTTTTTTAACTAGAGAAGTGAACTGATGTCTACACTGTAGGAATTTAAGAGAACAGTGACTCTGGATCTATTGTTGAAGCTTTCAAGGCCAGAGTCACTCAGGTGTTGTGTGGTTTCTGGGCTGTGTGGCCGTGTTCTAACAACATTTTCTCCTGATGTTTCACCTGCATTTGATCCTCTGAAGATGCCAGCCATAGATCCAGGCAAAACGTCAGGAGAACATGGTCATACAGCCCAGAAACCATACAATACCCGAGTGACTCTGGATCTTTGTGAGTTCAAGCTAAGTGTATCCGGATCCACAGCATATTAATGTCAAAGAACCAGGGGTTTTTTTAATTCTAAAAAAGGACACAAATGGTGAATATGATATTGGAGCTGCAGTTTTATATTTTGCTCATTTTGTTCTAACCCTGACTATTAATTCCACAATGGAGATAAACTGTAAGTAACTACTAGTATTGAAAAGACATGTAGGTAGCAGGAACAGTGATTTGGCTGCCTGAATGAGAGCCGACTCTTGTAGGCCCAAAGGGGAAGGGATCTAAAAGCGTCCATGATTATATTGGTGATAGCCAGCCTGCCACTTGAGAGCCAGCATGGCGAAGTGGTCTGAGCACTGGACTATACCTCTGGAGTCCAGGATGGGAATTCTTAAGTTCTATGGACTTTGGGCAAGTCATACTCTCTCAGCCTCAGAAGAAGGTAAAGGGTCTGAACAAATCTTGCAAAGAAAACCCCACGGCAGGGCTGCTTTTGGATTGCTGAAAGTCAGGAATAAGTTGAGAACATACAACAACAACATGCCAGACTAAACAGCTACCTATTTATAAGCTGGTTGAATCCTGTGTTTACATATTTTGCCATGACTTTGCATCCTGATCTTTCCAAAATGAGGCAATTCCAAGACATGGCAATTCTGAAATCCCACTGCTTCACTTCTGACGGAGAGCTCCCTGTGTTTCTCCAACTGTTTCTTGATTTACTTCTCTTCTTAAGCTACAATAGGGCTCTTTTAGAAAGTTATGGTGCTGTAGTGGCTTGTTTGTGAGTCTACTGATCATAAAATATACAGACGTCTGAGGAAAAGTAGGATTTATAAAACATATTTTTCACCATCTGCTACAAACCATCAAATTGTCCAGACACTAGAGAAGTTCTGCTTATTTTGCCAAAAGAACAAGAAAAAAGTGCCATGCAACTATGCAGCTCACACTGGGAAACCGACAAAGCTCTTGGGATCTATCAATCCCTCCCATTCGCTTCAATCCTATTCCAGTTGCATTTGCCAAGCCTTTATAATCAATGGACAATTGGAGATACTGTGTGCCAGTGTGTTTTGGAACCTTGATTGCTCTGAAAGGATCTCCGGGCTTAAAGTGGTGTGTGGGTTTTATTATGGTTGGACACATCTGAAAAGTCTTGGGAGCAACAAAGTGCAATATAAGCTGCAAGGGAGTTTAAAATGTCCCTTCCCTAGAGCATCTGTTCCAATGCAGCTGCAACCCTCTGGAAGGAGAGTCTTTAAAGTCCCAGAAAAAGCACATTCTGTTGTCAGTTTCCTGCGAGGGAGGTGGTGGAGAAGCGATTTTTTCAAACCATGACTTTGGCTGGATCTACATTACCCAAGAATGCAGTTCAACTGCATTATATGTTAAGGATAATAGATCCATATAATGCAGTTAGATTGCATTATATGAGTCTATGTCACACGTGTCAAGCCGGTGGGTCAAATCCATCCCTCCATGTCATTTTACGTGGCCCTCCAGATGCTGGGCATACAGTAAATAAGTGTGATAAACTGGATATATCTATATCATATTTCCCTATTGCCCCTACAATTTACCCTGATCAGCTGCACATATGCGGATCTCAGACGTATTGCTTTGTTTAAATACAGACCTGTTTTACGTATATATGTTATTTTTGGGTCTTGGCCACACATAAAATACGTTGTTCTGATGTGAGATTCCAAAAAAAACATTGTCCGTTTGATATATGGATCAAGGTACAAATCTCTCACCTTCTGATACAATTTACAATCAAATAATAGGTGTGCTATATCCTCAATTTCGGGTGCTCTGCAGATACAAATCCATTAAGGGCCTTTCCTTCCTTTCCTTCACTTTATTTTAAGTTTATAAAGACTTAAAATAGTGTATAACTACTAAAATAATGTATAAACATTAAAATTAATAGAGCGTCCCTACATTGCTGTTTTTCACTTATTGTGGGAGGTCCTGTAACCTAAGCCTAGCAATAAGTGAGGGACACACTGTAATTGTTGTCAACATTACCTGAGAGGGTAAAATCAATTTTAAACTTGGGGCCCTTCCACACAGGCCTGTATCCCAGAATATCAAGGTAGAAAATCCCACATTATCTAAGTGTGGGCTCTAATATCCCAGTTCAAAGCAGATATTTGGGATTTTCTGCCTTGATATTCTGGCATATACTGAACTGAACTTTATTATTTATGAGTCACCCTCCACAAGTGTGCTCCGGGCGACTTACACAGCTAGCAGTAACAGTACTAGAGTATTAAAACATTAAAATATTAAAATGGCTAAAATATTGGACTCGGTAGGTTCCGGGTCGCTGGTTGTCGTATTATGCATAGGCTTTCTTAAATAGCCATATAGGGCTGTGTGGAAGGGTCACTTTTACAACTGACCTTTCCCCCTAAACTGGGATTCATTATTAGAAAAGTCCAATACAGTTTTGCCTATGTATGGCTAGATCAGGGTGCTCATTAGGTAGATCGCGATTTACTGGTAGCGTGCGTAGGGTGTCCTGGTAGATCGCAGGCAGGGCGGGAGTAAGGCTCAGTCCTGCCCTGCAGGCTCCTGACGCCGCCCAGGTGCAGAAAGAGGTTGGACTGGATGGCCCTTGGAGGTCTCCTATTCTAGGAACCCGTTGTTGTTGTTGTTATTCTTATTATTATCAGAGGCTGAATGGTCATCTGTGAGGAATGTTTTAATTGTGTTTTTCCCTTATGGCAGAAGGAGGTTGGACTGGATGGCCCTTGGAGGTCTCCTATTTTAGGAACCCATTGTTGTTGTTGTTGTTGTTGTTGTTGTTATCAGAGGCTGAATGGTCATCTGTGAGGAATGTTTTAATTGTGTTTTTCCCTTATGGCAGAAGGAGCTTGGACTGGATGGCCCTTGGAGGTCTCCTATTCTAGGAACCCATTGTTGTTGTTGTTGTTATTATTATCAGAGGCTGAATGGTCATCTGTGAGGAATGTTTTAATTGTGTTTTTCCCTTATGGCAGAAGGAGGTTGGACTGGATGGCCCTTGGAGGTCTCCTATTCTAGGAACCCATTGTTGTTGTTGTTATTATTATTATCAGAGGCTGAATGGTCATCTGTGAGGAATGTTTTAATTGTGTTTTTCCCTTATGGCAGAAGGAGGTTGGACTGGATGGCCCTTGGAGGTCTCCTTCTACTCTAGGAACCTATTGTTGTTGTTGTTGCTACTACTACTATTATTAGTAGTAGTAGTAGTGGTGGTAGTAGTAGTAGCAGAGGCTGAATGAATATTATCATCATTATTATTTGCTTTTATGGCTCTCTGAGTAGTGGGTAGGTAGATCCTTTTGACTTGGTTGTTTTATAAGTAGCTCGCATGCTGAAAAAGTGTGAGCACCCCTGGGCTAGATGCTTTCCTCAAGGGGTGCTTAGGCCCCAGGGCCGGCCTTCCTCATTAAGCAACCTACGCGGTCGCGTAGGCCGACATTCCCGGAGAGGGGCGTGGCCACCTGGGAGGGGCGCCGCCCCGCCGCCGTGTTGCCACAGCCAGCCGGGGGCGCGGAGGAACGGGGGAGGGGACTCACGGGGTGGGCTCCGGACCCGAGGAGGAGCAGGAGGAGGGGGAGGCCACGAGGCGGCCCCCACGGGAGACGCAGCGGCAGCAGCAGCAGCAGCGCCCCCGGAAGGGCCCGGAGCCAGAGGCGCATCTTCCTGACATCACTTCCTCGTCGCCGTCTCTGCTGAGGAGGAAGGCCTCGCCGGCCACGCACTGCAAAGATGCCCGGAAGGAGAGACACCGGAGGGAGGGAAGGAGGAAGAGGCCGCCGCACCTCCGCAGGGCTCCCTCCCTCCGGCGTCTCTCCTTCCGGGCGTCCTTGCAGCGCGCGGCCGGCGAGGCTTTCCTCCCCTTCCTCCTCGGCAGAGGCGGCGACAAGGAAGTGACGTCAGGAAGATGCGCCTCTGGCTCCGGGCCCTTCCGGGGGCGCTGCTGCTGCCACTGCGTCTCCGTGGGGGCCGCCCTCGTGGCCTCCCCCCTCCTCCTGCTCCTCCTCGGGTCCGGGAGCCCGCCCCGTGAGTCCCCTCTTCCCCCCCCCGTTCCGAGTCAGTGCGCATGCGCGGGCGCAGCCGGGAGCCGCCGGGGGGGGGGTGCCAAAATAATGTTCGCTTACTCCCCCCGGAGAGCTCGGACCGCCCTGTTAGGCCCCTTCCACGCAGCTGTATAAAATCATCATTGAAGTGGATTATATGGCAGTGTGGACTCAGATAACCGAATTCAAAGCAGATATTATGGGATGTTCTGCCTTGATATTCTGCTGTGTAGAAAGGCCCTGAGAGGAGCTGGTCCAGGTGGAGGTATCACAAGGGAGAAAGGATAAGGGGGGGGGGGAATAAATCAAATTGTGGGAGTTGAAGTCCCAGAGTTGAAGACCAGAAGTTTGCCCATGCCTAGTCTACACACTGACAACACAATCCAGTTCAAACAGCATGAGACACACTGCTCCATCTCCCCCCCCCTCCTTCCTCTCTTTTTGCCATTCCAAGCCACATCTGGTTTCATTCAGGAGCCTCTTTTCCTTTCCAAAACTGAAGCACACCCCCAAGTGCCCCTTTAACTGCCCCACAAAGGAAGGGGGGGGGGGGAGAGTAGGGGAAGTTGGTCTACCCACCCTCCCACCCCCCTTTTGTTAAACAAAGCAGAGCTAGAAGCCCCTCCTTCCAACCCTAGACACTTAGACACAAACATGCCTCCTTCTTTCCTTCTCCCAAGTTTACCTGAGGGGAGAGCGCAGAGTCCAAGCTGGAGGGCCAAAAGGATGCCCAAGGCGAGTCTGAGGGAAGAGGAGGGTTGCATCGCGGGGGGAAAGAAAGGGAGGTCTGTCTCGAAGTTCCTCTCTTCCCTGGCTTCTCCTTTTGGGGCAGCTTTGGAGGGGCTCCCTTTCCTCTTGGCTTCTGCCTGGGTTTGAGGATGGAAAGTGTTGAGGGGAGGAAAGGAGGAGAGAGGAAAGGGGGGCCCCCCAAACAAGATGCGAGAAGGCCCCTCCTCGCCTCCTTCAAGGATTCAGACGCTGCGTCACGAAACCCCACCGGCTGCCCAGCCAGTTGTGGGCGGCAAAGGGAGAAAGGAGCTTGTGAGGAAGGGAAGGAGGGAGGTATGAAGAGGGGAGGGGAAAAAGGAGAGAGAAAGCTTGGAGAAGCTTCCTTGAAGGCTTCCCAAAGTGGAGGCGAAGTTTTTTCCCCCTTTTTGGCAGCTGGGTCTCCACTGAGAGGAATTGCAACACGTTGCAAAGGAGGAGGAGGAAAAGGAGGGAAACTGAGGAGAACAGCCCTGCTCTTTGGAGTTTTCACACTGCCAAGCTCTTCTTTCTTCCTTTCTGTCCAATTTATCTCTCTTACTCCTCTCTTCCCTTGTTGAAATCAATCACTCTCCACTTTAAAATGACACTTATGGTATGTTGTCTCCCCCCCCCCCCTTTGTCTTTCTCTTCCTTTACACTGAGATGCTACGTGTACACAGACACATGTTGTGTCTTGTTGCGAGAAGAAGAAAATGTCAACCCGAATCCAACTTTTTCCCCACAAAACCGACCACAAAATGTGCAGGATGTGGGGTATTCCGACTTCTTATTTTATTTATTTATTTATGGCATTTTACCCCGCTCTTCTCAACCCCCGAGGGGGGACTCAGAGCGGCTTCCAAAAGGCATAATTTGATGCCTACATCGCAATTGCAGTATAAAACACAATATAAAACCCTCCGGCATTTGACACTAAAATACATTAAAATACAATTATATTCACACATCCTATGCATTCACCTATGTTAAAAACAGTGTTCCATCCATAAAAGCATTGAGCCCTATGCCGTCACACCAGGTCTGTTTAAAATTAAAACTGGCAGATGTGTTGTCCTTTCTACCTGGTGGACTGCAGAGCGCTTGCTGAAAAGCTAGGTGGTCTAGCAACCCAAAAAACACTCCAAAATAAAGTTGAAAATCAAACAGTTTATTCAATAACAAAGTCTTTGCAGGACTTGGCACAGCTTCTTAATGGTTGCAAAAAACCAGAGTGGAAATGCCTTGGGTTGTTGCTCAAAAGATTCCTACTGCTTCTTTTTGGATGGCAGGAAACCCGATATTTCCCACCCTGGTCCTAGGTGTTTGGTGGAAGGAACCACTCCTTCCCCCCTCTAAACCTAAGCTCAATCCAAAGGTGACCTAAAGCTGGGCTGGTAACCAGATGTCTATCCTATACAGCATGCAAAGCCAGTCTCTGCAAGGTACCATAAACTCATCTGGTTCCAGCAGTCCCCAGCTAATGGTCAAGCAAATAGCACCCAGGTAAGCACCCAGTAAGCACCCAGTACTTACGGTGACCCTTTCGGAGCCAATCCTGGCTGGCCAAAAACACATCTGGCTTCCTTCCCTCTCTGAAAGGAACTAAAACACTTTCTAAAAATGGAGGCCAATCCCCAGGAAGAAAAAGGGGCGGACACCAACTAAAAAGATACATTTGCAGAGCTTTAGGTGGCAAATTCTGCACCAGGCTGCAACCTTGCTAATAATTAACAGGCAAGGTGCCAGTGTGTCTGGAACAGTCCCAGTAAAAATGCAAAAGGAAAAAATGCTGCCTTTTAAAACCAAACTATGGGGCTATGCATATAAAACGTCTGGAGGACGGAACAAGCCCTATTCACCAACTTTCCATTAAAACTACTAAAGTGCTGTCCTATGCTACTATGCGAACGCCTGGTCCCACATCCAGGCTTTCACTTTTTTCCTAAATGTCAGGAGGGATGGAATTGATCGTATGTCGCTAGGGAGCGCATTCCACAGACGGGGAGCCACCACCGAGAAGGCCCTCTCCCTCGTCCCCACCAGCCGCACCTGGGAAGCCGGCGGGAGCGAGAGCAGGGCCTCCCCGGATGATCTTAAAGTACGAGGTGGGACGTAGCGGCCGATGTGTTCGGACAAGTAAGCTGGGCCAGAACCGTATAGAGCTTTAAAGGTCAACACCAGCACTTTGAATTGAGCCCCCCCTGTATGTAGCTCCAGTTAGTAGTCTGGCTGCCGCCCGTTGGACTAGTTGTAATTTCCGAACTGTCTTCAAAGGCAGCCCCACGTAGAGTGCGTTGCAGTAATCTATTTGGGATGTGACCAGAGCGTGGACCACCGTAGCCAGATCAGACTTCCCAAGGTACGGGCGCAGCTGGCGCACGAGTCTTAACTGTGCAAAAGCTCCCCCGGCCACCGCTGAGACCTGGGGTTCCAGGCTCAGCGATGAATCCAGGATCACTCCCAAGCTGCGAACCTGCATCTTAAGGGGGAGTGTAACCCCGTCCAACACAGGCTGTAACCCTATGCCCTGTTCGGCCTTTCGACTGACCAGGAGGACCTCTGTCTTGTCTGGATTAAGTTTCAATTTGCTAGCCCTCATCCAGTCCGACACAGCAGCCAAGCACCGGTTCAAAGTCTGGACAGCCTCCTTGGTGACAGGTGGGAAGGAGTGACAGATCTGGACGTCATCTGCGTACAGATAACACCTTACTCCGAAACTCCGAATGATCTCTCCCAGCGGTTTCATGTAGATGTTAAATAACATCGGGGACAGAACTGAACCCTGAGGGACTCCACAAGACAAAGGTTGCGGAGCCGAACAGGTGTCACCCAATAACACCTTCTGGGTGCGACCTTCCAGAAAGGATTGGAGCCACTGCAATGCAGTACCCCCAAGCCCCATGTCTGCAAGGCGACCCAGAAGGATACCGTGGTCTACTGTATCGAAAGCCGCTGAGAGGTCCAGCAGAACCAACAGG
This sequence comes from Anolis apletophallus, assembly GCA_030556195.1. NCBI lineage: Eukaryota > Metazoa > Chordata > Lepidosauria > Squamata > Anolidae > Anolis > Anolis apletophallus. Next base: position 95,387,272 of record JARBWK010000008.1, read on the forward strand.
GACACACTCCCCCTGTCGAGTTCCCGGCGTAGATCATCTACCAAGGCGACCAAGGCTGTTTCAGTACCATGTCCCGGCCTAAAGCCAGACTGTGCCGGATCAAGATAATCAGTGTCTACCAAGAATCCCTTGAGTTGCGGCCACCACACGTTCCATGACTTTGCCCAAATAGGGAGATTGGAAAGTGGCCGATATTTCACTAATTGAGTGGGGTCCAGTGATGGTTTTTTCAACAGCGGTTTTATCACAGCTTGCTTTAAGCTGGCTGGAATTTCTTGAGATGACAAAGGGCCCTTCCGCACAGCTCTATGGCCCAGAACAGTGTTTTTCAACCTTTTTTGAGCCGCGGCACATTTTTTACATTTACAAAATCCTGGGGCACACCACCAACTAGGGTTGCCATTTTTTGATATAAGAAATAAGGGACATTTACGAGATTTTTCACAAAAATAAGGGACACTTAATTAAAAACTTGAAACTCAAACATTAGGTAGAAATAGTTTTATTAACAGAATAAGAGAATGATTGAAACTCACAAAAGAAACTGACTTACACCCTCTTAACAGTATATGGTATGTTTCTGCATGCTTTCTCATGCAGAAAAAACATTATCAGAACTACCTAATTTTCTCCATCTGTATTTAGTACTTGACTTTGCTGACTTTAAAAGTGCACTGTCTAAATATAAAAATAAAAAAATTATAAGACAGGACATCTTCATGATTATTATGTCAATAGTTAATGGTATAGTATAGTATGGGATACACAGCATTGTATAGTATTGGGATGCACAGCTAGGCCTATTTTAAGAGTAACTCTCAAGCAACCAGAAACATCCAACATTCCCCTTGGGTAACGGTTAATTAGTCTACTGTACTTAGAAAAAGTCCTGTATCGCCTCTTCCTTCCAACGGGGACGCAGGCTGCCCTGCGAGTTGGAATCCCCGGGCAGGCATTGCCGTGGAAACCGCAGCGCACACCTTTCTCTGGTCAACCCCGCCCAGTCCTGTCCTGCTAGTCAAAAATAAGGGACAGGACCTGAAAATAAGGGACACAAATTTTAGGGCCAAAATAAGGGACGCCCCTTAGAATAAGGGACATATGGCAACCCTACTTGCATTTCATGTTGTAGGTGACTTTCTTAGTTTGCATTTACGGGCTCAGAGGGCTGCCAATCAATCTAGAGCAGCAGACCCGCCCCTATTCCTAGGTTTTGGGAGGGAAAGAGGATGCTTTTCCTCAGTCTTAACAGCTTCTCTTCAGGACAGGACGTGATTTAAAGCTGCCTGTTCTTTCCAACTTTGGAAAAGGCTTTAAATCTCACAGCTTTGCTGGGGTTACAGACCACCGCTTTGCTGAGGTTACAGACCACCGCTTTGCTGGGGTAACAGACACAGCTTTGCTGCTGTAACAGATCCCACTTTGCTGGGGTAAAGAATAGGTGAAGGGATCACCTGCAATCCTACAACCTGGCTAATCGAAGGAAATCTTGCGTGGTACGGGATGTCTGGCTATCCATAACGCAGCATGGAGTCGGAAGAAGGGTCCTCACGCCAGCAAGGTAAAGAAAGATTGCCCAGGGAAGGGTCATAGGTTTTTCCCCGAAACAGAAGACCAGCTTTGCCCAGTTTGCTGGCCCTGTTGCTGCAGACTGAGAAAGTCACCATTTTTTTTAAGAAGCCATCCAGTTTGTTCCCAAATAAAGAACTTTGTTAAACTTATTTTAAGCCTCAAAGGACCTTTATCATTGGGGGAAACTAAGGGGCCCTTCCAGCTGAGACACCCCGGCGTCCTGTTGGGCATACAGAAGTCATGTCCAAGAAATACCCGTTCTACAGGCCCAGCATGCGACAGTACACTCAGTGTGAAACCTGGACCTGTTTCGATGAACGCAACATAGATATCCTGGCAGGAATAGCAGAAAGACACAAACTTATTTATTTATTTATTTATTTGACTTGTCCACCGCCACTCCCAAAGGCTCGGGGCGGTTTCCCACACAGAACTCCATAACCAAGAGAAAATACTATAAGAGTTTGGTGGGCATTGACCTTGGGTTTTGGAGTTGTAGTTCACCTATATCCAGAGAGCACTGTGCACTGAAACAATGTTGGATCAGGACCAAACTTGGCATGAATACTCAATATGCCCAAATGTGAACACAGATGGAGTTTGGGGAAAATAGACCTTGACATTTGGGAGTTACAGTTTCTGGGATTTATAGTTCACACAAAATCAAAGAGCATCCTGAACTCTTGCAACAATGGAATTGAACCAAATTTGGCATATTGAACTCTCATTACCAACAGAAAGTTCTGAAAGGGTTTGCTTGGGAATAGACCTTGAGTTTGGAAGTTGTAGTTCACCTACACCCAGAGAGCACTGAGGACTCAAACAATGTTATGTTATGTTGTTGTTTGTTTTCTATCCAGAATCACAATGTTGGAAGGAGGCTCACCACTTTAAGGTCCCTAAAACAGGCATGGGAAAACTTCGGCCTTCTGGCTGCTTTAGACTTCAACTCCCACCATTCCTAACAGCCTGAGGCCCTTTCCTGCTTAAGTGCCTGAGGGGGGAAAGGGAAAAGAGCCTGAGGCTGCTAGGAATGGTGGGAGTTGGAGTCCAAAACACCTGGAAGGGCCAAGTTTGCCCATGCCAGCTTTCGACAGAGACCTCTTCCTCCCCCTTCCCCTTCACGCCCTTTCTTCCTCCTCCTGCCAAACACTTTTTCTTCTCCACTTGGGCTCCCTTCTTCCCAGCCTCGCTCTGCTCGCTTTGCCTCACGTTGCTCAGGAGGGGAGGGGGGAGGGAGGAAGACGTGGGGCGAGTCTGTGCAGTAGCGCCCGCACGGGTCACGTCTTCCTTCCTCCCCCCTCCCCCCCTGAACATGCTCACACTGCCCCCTCGGATCAAAATGGCAGCAGAAGCGAGGCTGGGAAGAAGGGAGCCCGAGTGGAGAAGAAAAAGTGTTCGGCAGGAGGGGGAAGAAAGGGTATTGGAGGTTCTAATTTCCCACGGCACACCTGATGATCGCTCACGGCACACTAGTGTGCCCCGGCACACTGGTTGGGAAACACTGGCCTAGAATATCAAGGCAGAAAATCCCACAATATCTGCTTGGAATTGGGTTAGCTGAGTCCACACTATTATTATTATTATTATTTTGGATATTTGTATCCCGTTCTTAGGACCTCGCTGCCACCGTCCAAACTTGCTAGGCCCCGGCAGATGAAGCTTTGGTTTAAAGGGTGAGGCCAGTTCTGTGCACGCTGTGCTCTACTAGAAAAATCCATTGCACAGGCTCGAAGGCAATCCTAAATAGACACTGGACCGACTATGTGACTAATGTTGCTGTCCTTGAGCAAGCAGGGATCACCAGCGTTGAGGCCATGATATTGAGAACACAGCTGCGCTGGGCAGGGCACATCTCTAGGATGGATGACCACCGCCTCCCAAATATACTACTCTATGGTAAACTCACCATGGGTCAGCGCAAGAGAGGCGCCCCCCAAAAGAGATATAAGGACTCCCTGAAACAACATCTCAGGCTCAGCCAGATTGATCACCAACAATGGTCCACCCTGGCCTCACATCGGGAGGCATGGAGACGCACTATCCACAATGCTGCGGCCTCTTTCAAGAAGACACACCGAATGGGTCTCGAAGAGAAACGACAACGCAGAAAGAACCGCAACTTGGAAACAACATCACCCAAGGAGACTTTCTGCTGTGCTTTCTGCAACTGAACTTGCCTATCTCAGATTGGCCTTTTTAGTCATCAGCGCACTTGTAAAAAGCGTGGGATTGAGTCCTTCCTAAGAATCTTCGTTCGTGAAGTAATGCTGAGAGAGAGATCCCGTCCAATCTTGACCTCCGCAGAGGGACTCAGGGCGGCTAACAACCAGCACACCATGGTGCCCACAACCAAAAACATAAATATACAATTTAAATAAAAACAATATAAAAACAGTATAAAAACAATATAAAAACATTCAAACATTCAAACAGTTGCCGATTTAAGTCATTGTCCTAAAAGCAGTTTGTCAAATCCATTAAAGCCGTCGCTTTGCCAGCAGGTCAGCCTCGTCTGCAATGGCCAAATCCCATAGCCAGGATTTAACTTGTTTCCATAAGGTCAGGAGGGATGGAGCAGATTTAATTTCTCTTGGGAGGGAGTTCCACAGCCGAGGGGCCACCACAGAAAAGGCCCTGTCCCTTGGCTCCACCAGTTGCGATGATGGGGGGGACAACGAGCAGGGCATTCCCCAGATTATCTTAGTGTCCTATGTGGATCATAGTGGGAGATACTTTCAGACATGTAAACTGGGCCAGAACAGTTCAGGGCTTTATAGGCCAAAGCCAGCACTTTGAATTATCCTCGGAAGCTAATAGGCAGCCAGCAGAGCTGGCGTAGCAAGGGCGTTGTGCTCTCCCTGTACCCCGCTCCGGTGAGCAACCTAGCTACTGAGCATTGGACTAGTTGGAGCTTCCGGGCAGTCTTCAGAGGCAACCCCATGTAGAGTGTGTTGCAGTGAGGCCAAGCAACGCACGGGCCCCTGCCTTCAAGTTGATCTGACCCACAGCAGGGAGTTCCACAGTTCCAAAACATCTGGTTGGGCCAGCATCAATGGGACTGTGGCCACAGCGGCAGCCTCAACTAGAAAGTCATTCTCTGCCTTCTTTCTTCTCCCCTACCGTAACATTGTAACAAATCCCCACAATAAAAGTATCCTCTAATTGTAACTTCCTGCTCTCCATAGTGATATATTGTGTCCCTTTACTGCCTCTAACGCTCTCTAATATAAAGTGTTCCTTTCTCAAGCTGCAGATCACCGCCGGCTCACCCGGGATGTTCTTACAGTGTCCCGGGGAGGCCAAAACTGTGTTCCTCTGAACCACAAATACGGAAACCCATTGGGCCCCCGTATCCACAGGTCAACAGATCTATTCCAAACTGGTGCCATTTTTCTCCTTGACTAATTCTAAGACTACCTGCTATCTTCCTTTTTACATTATGGACCCCTATGGCTTGGGAATAACCATTTCACCCCAAAAACCATATGTGGAGACCAGCGATCTCGATCCATGGTTCCATGTGGCAATGCCATTCCTGCCTCCATCTTGCTGATGTTAAGAAGCCTGCAAACCCCGGGGAACCTGCTGCAGTCACCCCTTGGGACCCCCGGACCATGGACAGGCCATCCTGGCCCTTAGACGAAATTGGATGTATAGTTTTCTACTCTCTAATGAATGGATTCCAGCCCTCAGTGCTCAAAATGGCTCCAGACATGCTCCCCATGAACCCTCATGAACTTTTCTCCACTTCTCATGAACTCTTTGAACTTTTTATTGAATTTTGCCAACTCTTGGAGAACTTTTGAAAACTTCCTTTCCCCAAATCCCATGGACTCTTGGCATATCTTATGAACCTTTATGGACTCTGGCAGGAGGGAAGGTTGATATGATTTCTATTATTGCTCACATGAATGATCTCCTATGGTCCTCTCTGGTTTCATGTCATTTCCCTTATGATCTCCCTGTACGTCTCCCCTTCCCCATATCCCTATATGAAATATGAAGAAATGCCACTTTTTGTGGACCCAGCACTTCATGGCCTTGGGAAACCTTCCCTCACTTCCTGAGTTAGCTAATCCCTGGACAAAAGGATTCACCAGAAACACTTTGCATGCCTGATAAAATAAATGACTCTATTTCCTCAGACTTCGGAGGGCTAAGGGCTAGCCCATTTGAGGAATGGATCCTACGGACAATTCAATCATCTCTCACAAAAGGTGTTTGGTCACCTGAGTCTCCTTCCATTATGTCAACCCAGCTGGCTGATACAGATCCAAGATAGCTACAAATCCCATATCCAGGACCTAAGGACAACAAAAGGGTCTGACTTTCAGGTCAGACAAAGATGTATTCTCCAGGAATAGACAAGCCGGCTTGAGGGCTAGAAAAGGCTATCGCCGGCAATTATACAAACTTAATCCTGTCATCTTTCCCCCCCGGTTCATTGTTTTCTGCCTGGACCACCTCCTCTCTTCCCATTGGCCGAGAAGCCGAAGCGGCACTGGCTCACTGATTGGCTAAGGCACAGCCAAAGTCTAAACACAAAAAGGAATGGGTGGCCAGCACAAAGAGAAAAGGACTGTCAAAAGGCACAAATTGAAGAGACCTCCATCCAATCAGCCAGCTGATGAATCCATCCAATCAGCCCGGCCGGGGTGGGAAATTTGAATTTGACAGCTCTGTTTTCTCTATAAAAATTGAACTGAGTAAAGAAGGGGAGCCAGGAAGACAGTTCAATCTTGTCTCCTGCGACCCCTTCAGCAACAATATAATATTATATAATACTAATATTATGAATGATGTATTAGTACGGTGCTAGTAATATAGTATGATGTATGTTCATATGACTTGTAAGCCACTTTGAGTCCCCTTTGGGGTGAGAAGGGCGGCATATAAATGTCATAATAAATAAATAATAAATAAATACTGTTTTTATTTGTGGGTTATGTTGGTTTTTGGCAAATGATTGCAGTTTGACATCTGCTCCAGCTGGAACGTAATAAACAACTCGGTGGCATTTTTTTCAACTTTGGTGAAATTTATTTGGGAAAAATCAGGGAAAATTTCTTTTTAGTGCTTTCTTCTCGCCAGGATTAACGGATCCTCTTTGGTGGGTCTGGTTGGCCTCTGTCTTCAAGGCAATGCCCCCAAATTCATGCTTGATATTGGCAGTAGTCTATTCCAGTTCAAAGCAGATATTATCAGCCTTGATATTCTGGGATATAGGGCTGGGCGGACGAAGCGATGACGCCGCCAGTGACGCGTCCGTCCTTCTCCCCCGCGCCCCTGGCTCTCTTCCTCCTCCCTTCCAAGGGTGGGGAAAGAGAGCCAGGGGCGGAGAGAAGGACGACGCGTCACTGTGACGCTGCGATCCTCACCACGCCCCTGGCTCCTTTCCCCTCCCTTCTCTTTCTCAAGCAAGGGAGGGGAAAGGAGCCAGGGGCGTGGTGAGGATCGCAGCGCCACAGTGACGCTGCCGCCGCTCCTCCCGCCCCCTGGCTCCTTTCCCCTCCCTTGCCTGGAGCCCTGGCGAAGAGGTGTGTCATGGAGGTGTGCCGCAGGTGTGCCGCGGCACACCTCCGTTGCGGTGGCGTGGCGGCGGCGGCGGCGGTGGCGGCGGCATGGGCGCTGGCGACGGGGTACGCCTTGGGTTATATAAGACGACTCGAAAGTAAGACGTAGGGGGACTTTTGGGGGGGAAAAGAAAGTAAGACGCTGTCTTACTTTCGGGGAAACACGGTATTAAAATACATTAAAACCCAGCATAAAAATGCTTTGGGCCCTTCCAAACAGCCCTATATCCCAGAATATCAAGGCAGATAATATCTGCTTTGAACTGGAATAGACTACTGCTGATATCGAGCATGAATTTGGGGGCCTTGCCTTGAAGACAGAGGCCAACCAGACCCACCAAAGAGGATCCGTTAAGCCTGGCGAGAAGAAAGCACCAAAAAGAAATTTTCCCTGATTTTTCCCAAATAAATTTCACCAAAGTAGAAAAAAATGCCACCGAGTTGTTTATTACGTTCCAACTGGAGCAGATGTCAAACTGCAATCATTTGCCAAAAACCGACATAACCCAAAAGCAAAACAGGATTTATTTATTATTTATTTATGACATTTATATGCTGCCGCCCTTCTCACCCCAAAGGGGACTCAAAGTGGCTTACAAGTCATATGAACATACAGCATACTACATTACTAGCACTGTACTAATAGATCATTCATAATATTAGTATTATATCATATTATATTGTTGCTGGGGGAGGGGCCCTGATGTTGCAGAAGACAAGATGGAACTGTCTTCCCGGCTCCCCTTCTTTACTCAGTACAATTTTTATAGAGAAAACAGAGCTGTCAAATTCAAATTTCCCACTCCCACCCCCCTCGTCGGCTTCGGGCTGATTGGATGGAGTCATCAGCTGGCTGGGAGTGTGGCTGGCTTGGCTGTGCCTTACCACGGTCTCTTCAATTTGTGCCTTTTGAACAGTCCTTTTCTCTTTGTGCTGTTGTTTTCCACCCATACCCCCCTCCTTTTGTGTTTAGACTTTGGCTGTGCCTTAGCCAATCAGTGAGCCAGTGCCGCTTCGGCTTCTTGGCCAATGGAAGGAGACTCAGGTGACCAAACACCTTCTGTGAGAGATGATTGAATTGTCCGTAGGATCCATTCCTCAAATGGGCTAGCCCTTAGCCCTTAACCCTCCGAAGTCTGAGGAAATAGAGTCATTTACACATACAAAGTGTTTCTGGTGAATCCTTTAGTCCAGGGATTAGCTGGCTCAGGAAGTGAGGGAAGGTTTCCCAAGGCCATGAAGTGCTGGGCCAACAGAAAGTGGCATTTCTTCATATTTCATATAGGGATATGGGGAAGGGGAGACGTACAGGGAGATCATAAGGGAAATGACATGAAACCAAAGAGGACCATAGGAGATCATTCATGTGAGCAATAATAGAAATCATATCAACCTTCCCTCCCGCCAGAGTCCATAAAAGTTCATAAGATATGCAAGAGTCCATGGGGTTTGGGGAAAGGAAGTTTTCAAAAGTTCTCCAAGAGTTGGCAAAATTCAATAAAAAGTTCAAAGAGTTCATGAGAAGTGGAGAAAAGTTCATGAGGGTTCATGGGGAGCATGTCTGGAGCCATTTTGAGCACTGAGGGCTGGAATCCATTCATTAGAGAGTAGAAAACTATACATCCAATTTCGTCTAAGGGCCAGGATGGCCTGTCCATGGTCGGGGGTCCCAAGGGGTGACTGCAGCAGGTTCCCCAGGGTTTGCAGGCTTCTTAACATCAGCAAGATGGAGGCAGGAATGGCATTGCCACATGGAACCATGGATCGAGATCGCTGGTCTCCACATATGGTTTTTGGGGTGAAATGGTTATTCCCAAGCCATAGGGGTCCATAATGTAAAAAGGAAGATAGCAGTTAGTCTTAGAATTAGTCTAGGAGAAAAATGGCACCAGTTTGGAATAGATCTGTTGACCTGTGGATACGGGGGCCCAATGGGTTTCCGTATTTGTGGTTCAGAGGAACACAGTTTTGGCCTCCCCGGGACACTGTAAGAGCATCCCGGGTGAGCCCGCGGTGATCTGCGGCTTGAGAAAGGAACACTTTATATTAGAGAGCGTTAGAGGCAGTAAAGGGACACAATATATCACTATGGAGAGCAGGAAGTTACAATTAGAGGATACTTTTATTGTGGGGATTTGTTACAATGTTACGGTAGGGGAGAAGGAAGAAGGCAGAGAATGACTTTCTAGTTGAGGCTGCCGCTGTGGCCACAGTCCCATTGATGCTGGCCCAACCAGATGTTTTGGAACTGTGCTGTGGGTCAGATCAACTTGAAGGCAGGGGCCCGTGCGTTGCTTGGCCTCACTGCAACACACTCTACATGGGGTTGCCTCTGAAGACTGCCCAGAAGCTCCAACTAGTCCAATGCTCAGTAGCTAGGTTGCTCACCGGAGCGGGGTACAGGGAGAGCACAACGCCCTTGCTACAGCAGCTCTGCTGGCTGCCTATTAGCTTCCGAGGATAATTCAAAGTGCTGGCTTTGGCCTATAAAGCTCCCTTCTTCCCAGCGTCGCTTCTGCCGCCATTTTGATCCGAGGGGGCAGTGTGAGCATGTTCGGGGAGGGGGGAGGGAGGAAGACGTGACCCGTGCGGGCGCTTCTGCGCAGACTCCCCCACGTCTTCCTCCCGCGGAGGTGTGCCGCAGGTGTGCCGCGGCACACCTCCGGTTGCGGCGGCGGCGGCGGGACGAGGTACGTCTTATATACGGGGTATGGCTTATATAAGCCAACCCCCTAGACACCCCCGATACGTCTTACAATCGGGGGTGTCTTACTTTCGGGGAAACACGGTATGTTGTTCTAGTTGTTTTTAAATTGTATAGCATTGAATCTTTGCTGTTATGCTGGTCTGAGTCCCTCGATAGAGGTGAGAAGGTCGGGGTACAAAAGTTTTAAATAAATAATAATAAATAATTATGTATGAAATTCAGGCCCTTTCTTCAGGCCCTTTACCACAGCCATATAATCCAGAATATCTACACACATAATCCACAATATCTGCTTTGAACTGGGGGATCTGAGGCCCCTTCTCCACAGCTGTATAAAATCCCACATTTTCTGCTTTGAACTTGCATATATGGCAGTGTGGACTCAGATACCCCAGTTCAAAACAGATATTGTGAGATTTTCTGCCTTGATATTCTGGGTTATAGGGCTGTGTGGAAGCACCCTAAGAAGTTTCATAGTATGTTCATGTGACACACTACACACTGCAGCCAACACACAAATATGTCCCAACACACAGTTTGGAAAACGCTGGTCTACTTTATGTAGTTTGAAGGGAAGAGGACACGTGCTGAAATATTGGTGCAATATATTCTTGGTGATATAATTCTGATTTTTAAACATTCTCCAAGGCCTTTTCTACAGAAATGTATAAAATCCAGATTTTCTGCTTTGAACTGGATTATCTGGCAGTGTAGGCAGAGACGATCCAGTTCAAGGCAGATAATGTGGATTATTTGCCTTGATATTCTGGATTATATGGCAGTGTAGAAGGACCCCAAGGCAGCCTTTATACAAACAACATTCAAGCTGGATCTGCACTGTCATATATTTCAGAATATCAAGGCATCCATTAGGAGAGAATGCTGCTGGAACATGGCCATATAGCTCGAAAAACTCATAGCAACTCAACAATTATGGCCATGAAAGCCTTCGGCAATGCATTTTCGTCCTTTTCCATCTTTTCTCCAGTGTTTGGTTTCAAAGTAATGGAAGGAGCAGGGCCAGCCTCTATTTCTTATCAAAATGAAAATCTCTATCGTCATTTTCAAATTTATGATTGCAAAAATTCACAGTATTATTTTTTTTTAATCTGTGAATAGAAAGATGTATTGTTAAATTCGTTGGCTTCATACATTCAGACAATTATCAAAAGCCGGCGTTGTGCTTCAAGCTGTAACTGTGCCACATAAAAAGCTGATGTATTAGATCAGCCCATCTTGAAGCAATTCTGAGATATAGAAAATGATCTATTTTTCTACTTAGGCTGAGGTTGTTGTGCAACATATATTGACACCAAAGTAGCATAATCTATTATCTTTTCAAGGATTATTAGTACTAGTAATACCATAGTTGTACAGGATATTAGTATTCCTTCCAAAGGCTACGCTTATCTAATTGTCCCATAATATGCAGCAATACTAGTTGCTACATGCATGAGATAAATAGCTATTACAAATGAAATGCCTCTGGTCTCAAGTTCTGCCAAGGTGGTTAATAATGTTCAGTGGCGAGGAAAGAAATAACGGTTTTTTTAAAAGTGTGTTAACGAGATTGAACTCCACGCTTCTAAGTCTTGTTCGTGTGTGCATTCAGTGAATCGAAGTCTGGCACTCAGCAGAATAATGTGCAAGTTATTATCAGTTTGTTCACAAAGCACCATCGATCAAATCTGGATTTGGGTTTGGGAGAACCAGTTAAAATCACTGCAAAGCCTGAAGTGACCACATTGTTCCCTTGTCAAATCTATTGGATAGAGTTGCTGTGAGAGTAAATTAGAGAGGAGAATAGCAATATGTGTTGTCTTGAGCTCATTGCAGGAAAGGTAGGATATCAATTAATGGAGCCACAAGTCCAGGGGATGAAAGTCACATTTTATTTATTTATTTATTTATTCAGTCTTATATTCCGCTCCTCCCTGCAGGCTCGGGGCGGATCACAACATACAATAAAACAAGCTGCGTATAAGAAAACATGCAGCCATACAATAAAATATAAAACGCGAAAACGATTTGCCTTAATACTGAACTTGAGTTTCCTTGTGTCAAAACCTTTCCAAGCATACTGGAGGTGTCAATATACATGGAGAAATCAGCAGGAAGGTGTACATAAATACAGAACATCTAAGAACAGCATGTAGGAGGGTATAGAAGGAATCAGGTCTGATCTGGCTACGGTGGTCCCTGCTCTGGTCACATCCCGAATAGATTACTGCAACGCACTCTACGTGGGGCTGCCTTTGAAGACAGTTCGGAAATTACAATTAGTCCAATGGGTGGCAGCCAGATTACTAACCGGAGCTATATACAGGGAGCATACCACCCCCCTGTTGTGTCAGCTCCACTGGCTGCCGATCCACTTCCAAGCTCAATTCAAAGTGCTGGTTTTGACTTTTAAAGCTCTATACGGTTCTGGCCCAGCTTACTTGTCCGAATGCATCAGCCCCTACATCCCATCTCATAATTTAAGATCGTCCGGGGAGGCCCTGCTCTCGCTCCCGCCAACTTCTCAAACGCGGTTGGTGGGCACAAGAGAGAGGGCCTTCTCGATGGTGGCTCCCCGTTTGTGGAATGCACTCCCAAGCGACATACCATTGACCACATCCCTCCTGGCATTCAAGAAAGGAGTGAAGTCCTGGCTGTGGGACCAGGCGTTTGCACATTAGCACAATGCAGCATTTTGGACTGGATTTGTAAGGGCAAGTTGATGGATATAGCTCAATGCCCCTGTTATGGACGGAACACTGTTTTTAACTTAAGTGAATGTGTGTGATGTTTTAATGTTAATTGTATTTTAATGTATTTTAATGCTGAATGTTTTTGGTTTTTATATTGTATTTTACTGTGTGGGCATTGAATTGTGCCTTTTGTTAGGCCGCTCTGAGTCCCCCCTCGGGGATTGAGAAGAGCGGGGTAGAAATGTTGGAAATAAATAAATGTGAGAAAATATTCCATTGAAACATTAGAAAGGACTTCCTGATGGTGAAAATTGTTTGGCAGTGAAATACGTTACTTGGGAGTGTGATGTAGTTTCTTTAAGTCAGCAATTTTCAACCTGGGGGTCGGGACCCCAGAAGGGGGTCATGAGGGGGTGTTAGAGGGGTTGCCAAAGACCATCAGAAAACACAGTATTTTTTGTTGATCATGGGGGTTCTGTGTGGGAAGTTCGACCCAATTTTATCGTTGGTGGGGTTCAGAATGCTCTTTGAGTTTAGGTGAACTATAAATCCCAGCAACTACAACTCCCAAATGTCAAGGTCTATTTTCCCCAAACTCCACCAGTGTTCACATTTGGGAATATTGAGTATTTGTGCCAAGTTTGGTCCGGACCCATCATTGTTTGAGTCCACAGTGCACTCTGGATGTAGATGAACTACAACTCCAAAACTCAAGGTTAATTCCCACCAAACCCTTTCAGTATTTTCTTCTTTTTTTTGTAATTTATTTTTTATTGAGATTTTATACATACATAAAAGTAAGGGAGGGGAACATAGGGTAGAAGGGAGAAATTCGTAAAGAAAAGAGGGGAGATTAAGAGGTAAAGGATAGAGGTGTGTAGATAGAGAGGTAAGGGGAGAAGCAGATAGTAAAGTTAGGGATAGCAGAGGGGATAAAGGTAGAGGTATTGTCTTCCAGTACGGTCCGTGAGGCAGTTATTATCCTGCTTGAAACATTCTTTTCGCTCGACTTTCTTCCAGCGACCGATTATTGACTGTGTGATCTTATAGCTATATCTTTAATGATTTCAAATAGCATTTTAAGGGTTGCCAATCAGTTCTGTTTTTGAAGCTTTGGTCATTGACCCGACTGTTCAGCTCATCTAGTTCCATTAATTCATATAGTTTAGTTGCCCAGTCTTCTATCTGTGGAACCTCCTCTTTTTTCCAATTTCTAGCCAGAACTAGTCTTGCTGCAGGTGCTATGAAATATAAGGGTTTTTCTGACTTTCGGTCAATCTTCTCATCTGTTAAGTTGAGGAGGTAGTAATCTGGTTTTAGATCAAATTTTTCTTCTCTTATTTTTTGTGTGTGTGCATGAATTAATTTCCAGTATTTCTGTATTTTTGGACAGGACCACCAGCAGTGGAGAAAAGATCCTAGCTGAGACTTGCACTTCCAGCACTTGTTATTTGTATTTTTATAAAATTTTGCCAGTTTTTGGGGGGTTAGATGCCATCGGAAGTACATCTTGTAGCAATTTTCCGCTGTTGTAGTTGAGCCTAAATATTTAATGGTTTTCTTCCAGGTGGATTCCCACTCTTGCAGCAGTATTGTGTGTCCCAGATCTTTAGCCCAGTCAATCATTACTTGTTTCACCGATTCGGTCTCCACATCCCATTCTAAAAGCTTGTTATACAAGGTCCTAATTTGTTTTATTCCCATTTTTTGTACTTTCTCCCAGATTGTTTCTTCTTCTTCAAAATTGTTTTTAAGGTCTAACTTAAAGTACTCTCCTATTTGTATATAGTGAAACCAGGAAATTACCATACCTGAATTTCTCAGAACCTCTAATGGTTTTAATTTCCATGTCCTGTTCTCCCTTTCTAATAGTGCTTTGTACGTAATCCATTTTTCCATTGGAATTTCCCTCCTATGTTGGGCCTCCATTGGTGAAATCCAAAGGGGTGTTTTTAAGTATAGTCTATTCTTGTATCTGTCCCAGATCTTAATCAGAGCGGCCCTTATGTAGTGATTGGAAAAATTTCTTTCAAGCTTTGCTTTTCCATACCAAACGTATGCGTGCCAGCCCCTTCTTACCCTTCTAGCTGTAATGTTCTTGTTTTTTTTTAGTGTGGTCCAATCTATAACCCAACTCAGGGCCGCCGCATTGTGGTATAGTTGCAAATTTGGAAGGGCCAGTCCTCCTTTTTCTCTCTTCTCGGTGAGGATCTTATGATTCACTCTGGCTCTCTTCCCTTCCCAGATGAATTTTAGTATATCTTTCCTCCATGTTTTGAAGATATACCCAGATCTTATAATTGGGATGGACTGGAAGAGGAAAATCATCCTTGGCAGGACGTCCATTTTTATTACTGCTATTCTTCCTAGCAGATTTAGTTTTAGATGTTTCCACTTCTCCAAGTTAGACTTTATAGATTTCCACACTGTTTCATAATTATTATTTAGTAGTTGATTATTTTGGGCTGTCATTTGGATACCTAGGTATCTTACCTTAGTTGCCACTTCAATTTTTGTTAGAACTTTCAATTTCTCTACTCTTTCCTTTTTTATATTCTTTGTAAGAATTTTAGTTTTAGAGTAGTTGATTTTAAGGCCCGCCACTCTGCCATATTGTTCTAATTTCTCTATCCACCTATGGATTGTCTCCACCGGCTCTTCGACAATGCATACGATGTCATCTGCAAATGCCTGAAGTTTGTATTCCTCTTTTTGTAATTTTAGGCCTTTTAAGTTCTTGTCGGCTCTTATATCTTGTAATAGTAGTTCTAGCATAAGAATGAAAAGAAGCGGGGACACCGGGCAGCCTTGTCTAGTCCCTTTCTGAATTTGAATGGTTCCTGCTGAGTTTCCATTGACTATGATGTTCGCAGTCTGATTTTGGTAAATAGCTTTTACTGCGTTTATTATGGAAAATCCCATGTCTTTTTCTTTAAGGAACTGCAATAGGAAGTCCCAGTTGGCGTTGTCAAACGCCTTCTCGGCGTCCAAGAATAAGAACCCCACTTCTTTTTGAATATTCATATTATAGAATTCTATTGCATTTATGATTGTCCTCAAATTGTTTCTCATATATCTTGATGGTAAAAAGCCGGCTTGGTCCTCGTTGATAGTTTCATTCAGGAAAGGTTTGAGTCTGTTAGATAGGATTGTGGTGAATAACTTGTAATCATTATTTAGAAGAGAGACGGGCCTATAGTTCTTTACATTGGATGGTTCTGATCCCTCTTTATGTAAAAATATGATATTAGCCATTCTCCAAGAGTCTGGTATTATCCCTTGTTGCATAACCCCATTAAATATATCTTTGAGATATGGTGTAATTTCTTCCTCAAATAGTTTGTAGTATCTGGCTGTGATGCCGTCTGGTCCGGGTGCTTTATTGTTTGGTTGACTTTTTATGGCGTCTTTTATTTCCTTTGTACTGACCGGCTTATTTAACAGTTCTCGCTGGGTTTCACTTATTTTGTCTAGTTTTTGCTTCGCTATATAAGAGACTATATCCTCCATTGCTATTTCATCTTTTTTGTATAGCTTTTCATAATATACTCTGAATTCTTCCCCTATCTCTCGGCCTTCATACACATCTGCACCGTCTCTTGTTATTTTGGATACATGCTGTCTTTGTTTTCTTTCCGCCAGTCTCTTAGCTAATAGCTTGCCTGGTTTATTCACATTAGCAAACCCTTTCAGTATTTTCTGTTGGTCATGGGAGTTCTGTGTGCCAAGTTTGTTTCAATTCCATCATCTAAGTCCACATTGCCATATAATCCAGTTCAATGATGATTTTATACAGCTGTGTGGAAGGGGCCTAAGTACCCCTTGAGGAAAGGATCTAGCCATACATAGGCAAAACTGTATTTGACTTTTCTAATAATGAATCCCAGTTTAGGGAGAAAGATCAATGGTAAAAGTGGGGCATTGAGTTCCAGTAAAAATACTGGTCCCAAAATATTTTTCTTTCTTTCCCCAAATTTCTAGCCTTCCAAAGAATGAGACACTGCATTCCCTTGATAACTTTCATTGCGCCATCATTTTGGATGCCTAAACTGTATATATAAATGTTTCGCTGAAGTTTTAACTTACTGCAATGCTACAATTTTGGGGATTAAAGAAAAATTTCTGGGGGCGGAGAGGGAATTCCTTTGGGAACGTCAATGCCTTCATTTGCTTAATGCCAACAACAACAATCCACTATCTTTTGAGTATCTTCAGATGTTTCCCTTGTTTCTTTTGTGAATTCCGTTGGATGTTTTCCAGTTTTTGCTTCTTTTATGTATTTTAATTAATTTTTGAATCACATAACCTTCTTACACTGATAGCAGCAGAAAGAATGAACGTTGTATATTTCTCAGTAATGTTTTGGTAAGGGACAATATTACATGAGAGTTGGTTCTAAAATGTCTTCAGATCAGTGAAGCTATTTCAGTTGTTAGTATATTTGGCTCAGAGGTACTGACTCAGCTACATAAAATTGAGCCATTTAATGAGTTGTGGATGATAAGATCTGGAGAGTGGATAGCGGAAACCTGAAGTGTAGATACCAAGGCCTATTAAGCGGAGGGCCAGTACCAGCAGCAGGCTGCCTGTGCATCTATGCCTGGCAAGACCAATAAGCTATAAACTCAATGTTTCCCAATCAAAATATCTCAACAGTTGGAGAAGAAAGCCACCGAGGTATTTTATTCAATCCAGCTGGAAAGGATGATTGCTCATGGTAAGCCGCATAAAGAAGCCAAGATACTTATTTATTTATTTAATTATTTATTATTCGTACTTATATACTGCTCCCTCCCGGAGGCTCGGGGCGGTTTACAACATAACAACATTTACAGTAAAATCAGTAAGAGCAACGATTTAAAACAGTAAAACAATAAAACAATGAAACAACAGAGCAACTTGGCACAGGCAAAACATACATTTTTATACAGAGGAATTTTTTTTTTGTTTTTCCTGCTTACGCCACAGCTAGAGCCAGTTTCCAGCTGATTGGCGTCATGGCCAGCTGGGAGGATTCCCTTTGAGAGGTGGGACTGCAGCCTCTGCCAGCCAATCAGAATGTGTTCCTCGCTTCCAATGCAGATTCTCATTTTCCAATAGCTGACCGGGGGGAGGGGGGAAGGAGAGAGGATGGTTTGGGAGACAAAAGAGTGAATGAATCACCTTGTGCCTCATTTGGGATGAACAAGTTCCCTGATGGTTATGGGATTGTTCTTTTGTGTTGTGATTAACCCATCAAGGCAGGTCAGGCACCATGTCCATGTCCATTGTAGTCCATATCGGAATATTGTCCCAAATTATGGGATTAGGGAATCCAGTCCTGGGAAAGGGAAAACATCATCTTGGGAAGATGGGTCAAGACCTCCTGATATCAGGGCAGGCGTGACAGGTGATTAATGTTTTGATTATGTCTAGGAGGCTGACAAAGGACAGGCAGCCTAGTATCAGGATCCTGCTGTCTCTTGTACAGCCTGATGTATGGAATAGAGATGATGGGTGCTTGGATCCTATTGTTGTTGTGAAGGCCAAGAAGAGGGGACTCCCAGGTCATGATGTGTAGGTGACCGGTTACCTGAGCTGGATTGGTGGCTTGATCTTCAATAAAACATAAAATATTGTTAACACTCAGGGAAGGGGCCCGTGGATACCAGAGGCTCCCATCCATGGGAACTGGGGTACCCATGGGGACGAGGGCTGGCAAAGGGGTAATTGGGGTGCAGGGAGGATATGTTAAGGGGTAAAAGAGGAGTGGAGCCCCCCTCCATGGGCTGTAGGGGTGATGGAGCCAAGTGGTTACTGAGTTGGTTGCAAGAGGCAGAGGGAAAGTGAGAAAGATACAGGAGGCACGAAGGATACAAAGAGTCAAAATATTTATTTATTTATTTCGGGATTTTACCCCGCTCTTCTCAACCCCCAAGGGGGGACTCAGAGCGGCTTACACTACGGCACAATTCGATGCCCACATAATAACAATATAAACCCCAAAACACTTCAACAATTAAAATACATTAAAAATACATTAAAATACAACTACATTAGCACCATACACATTCACTCTGGATTAAAACAATGTTCAGTCCATAAAAACATTGGCCATATGAGGATAACACACCTCAGTTCACATTTATTGAAGGGTTATTTTATAATAAGGGGAAAGATAGAATGTGTCCAAGGTGCTGGTAGCTTCTGTTGGGCTCCTCTATATCTCCAATCATCTGCATAATTGATGCAGGTGAGACTCCAGGCTCCCGCCTTCAGTGGCTCCTGCCACCATGGTTCCAATTATATTTTATTAATAATTTGACTTGTGGGTGGGGGGATCACGCTCAATCTCATACACAACTGATATTGATTCTTCAAAGTTAAAAACAGGGCATAGGGTTACAGCCTGTGCTTGATGGGGTTACACTCCCCCTGAAGGTGCAGGTTCGCAGCTTGGGAGTGACCCTCGACTCATCGCTGAGCCTGGAACCCCAGGTCTCAACGATAGCCAGGGGAGCTTTTGCACAGCTTAGGTTCGTGCGTCAGCTGCGCCCGTACCTTGGGAAGTCAGACTTGGCCACAGTGGTACACACTCTGGTTACATCCTGTAGAGACTACTGCAATGCTCTCTATGTGGGGTTGCCTATGAAGACTGCCTGGAAGCTGCAATTAGTTTAATGTTCGACAGCCAGATTACTAACGGGAGCGGGGTACAGGGAGCATACAACCCCCTTGCTGCGCCAGCTCCATTGGCTGCCAATTAGCTTCCGAGCACAATTCAAAGTACTGGTTTTAACCTACAAAACCCTATACGGTCCCGGCCCAGTTTACCTGTCCAAACGTAGTCTCTTCTATGAACCATCAAGAGTGTTAAGATCATCTGGAGAGGCCCTGCTCTCAGTCCCACCACCTTTGCAGGTGGGTCTGGTGGGGACAAGAGACAGGGCCTTTTTTGTGGTGGCCCCCTGGCTGTGGAATTCCCTCCAAATGAAACTAGATCTGCCCCCTCCCTCCTGACTTTTAGGAAGCTGGTGAAAACGTGGCTCTGGAAGGAGGCCTTCGCACAATGAGGGCGGAGATCACTAATTGACTAAAGTCACTGACCACTAGACATGGACTGTATACAAGGACTGAGTTTGACCTGATTTTACTTTGGCCAATAGTTTTTATGTATTTATTGTACTTGTAATTGATAATTTTATTGTGAATTTAAGATGTTTTTAGATTTTAAATGTTAGCATTAAATGTTAGCTGTTTGGCGGTCTGAGTCCCTCTATTGAGGTGAAAAGATCAGGGTACAAAAGTTTTAAATAAATAAATAAATAAATAGTCTTTAAAGGATCAGTGTCAGAAAAAGCACATGGCACCCTTTCTTTTTCCACAGCAGGAAGAAGGCACTTTGAAAAGCATAATACTGAAATGACTTCAGGAAGCCCCCATTCCACATCACAGTGTGTTTCAGTGCCAAATAGGACAAAGCCATTCAAATGTCTTTTATCAGATCAGTTTGATTTCAAGCTCCCAGTAATGTGTCCCAAATGGATTAGATGCTTGAACCGATTATGATTCAGAGAAGATGGTAATCTGCATGAAAAATTTAAAAATTACCAAATTAGTACTTTAATCTGTTCGTGGAGGTTAGACTCATGAAATCTTCATGTAAACACTACTCCCGGAAGAGCTCAAAGTTCAGTCAATAAAACTGGAGAATATTTAACCAGGATGAACATTTTTGATATATGAATCTAATTGAATTTTTGCAGTCAAAGAAATTGTATGATTGGCCTGCAACAAAATGTTGCAGTGTGAAAAACTCCATGGTTTGACCTGATCCTTTCCCCATCCTCCAAATATGACTATGTGACCTCTACTACAACAGTCAGCATTCCTCAGCCCCAGTTTACCTTCTCCACTTCATATTTTCCATACAGGGAACAACACAAGGTGTCTGTTACACTGAAAGCACTAGGCAAACACAGAAACACTAAAAATTATTATATCATATATTAAAGTTCAAGAATTGAAGTTCAATAATCACTCACTGCGTTCAACACAAACAATGTAGTGTTCAATAATGGTTGGCGATAATCCGAAGTAAAACTGAGTCCAAACAGTCCATATGATAAAGTCCAATATAGGAAAAGCAATTAAAGTAATTCAACACAGTCCATTGGTTCTTTTGAACACAGTCCATAAGTCCATATAAACTCCAAATTGAGGGGACTTTCTTAGTAGGAACACGGCAAGTTAAATTCAAGTGGAACGCCAGGAAATAGTCTTAGTCGCGGAGTCGGGTTGACGGATCGAAGATTGACGAGATTCCCGCTCCGTTTCGCGTCCGTTTGAAGCTTTTTCAAAACCCAAGCATTAGAAAATCAAAAGAGGGGCGTCCATGAAATTCTAAAACATAAAAGAAGGTTCCAACAGTGAACAGACAGTTCAGCAAAACAGATACATAAATGGAATATCAATACAGATATACATACCAGGGTGGAATCATACCGACAGCATACTGACCACTCTCACTGAGGAGTAATGGTAACATCTACTCGCAATGTCGAGCTTTAAGAGGTTGAGAGACGCTACACGTGAAAGCTATCCAATTAACAATCATTCTATGTGAGTAGAGACTGTATGGAAATACGATCGTTAAGTCCGAGCGGAAATTCGGATTTAATTAAGGAAATCCATTTACTTTCTTGTCTACACGTGAAAGCTATCCAATTAACAATCACTCTATGTGAGTAGAGACTGTATGGAGATTTTACAATAAACTACCCTGTGACCCCTTTCCATGCTTTACTAAGATAATATCTACCACGGTTTACAATGCCATCTCTTTAAATTATATTGACTCCAAGACAGCTGATTTCTTAATTAATAAAAACGCACGCACGGCACAATTCTATATTTTGCCAAAAGTGCATAAGAATATTTTCCTCCGCCCAGTCGCCCAATAATTTCCGACTCCAACTCCATTTTACACCCAATTTCCTCATATTTAGACTCGTTCTTACAACCATTTGTCCAAAACATACCTACCTTTGTTCGCAATACAACAGACTTTCTCAACAAGATTGAGAACTTCAAACTTGATCCCAATGATATCTTAATTCTAGCTGATGTCCAAGGTCTTTACACCCATGTGTTTCTAGCTGACGCCAGAACTGTAATCTCTGATGTACTAGATCTATGTTCTCCTCGTTCTCCACGCACCCACTTTTTACTGGACCTACTTGATTGTATTTTTGAGTTGAATTATTTTGCATTCAAAGATGATTTCTTTATTCAATCTGGCGGAGTTTCCATGGGGTCCCTGGCCGCACCTAGCATAGCAAACCTTTACATGGGACACATTTATGTACTACAGATCCCATGTTCTCTAATATAAAAATATTCCTGAGGTACATAGACGACGTGTTTGCCCTACTGAGATCTGGGACCTCTGTAAATGACTTTACAAATTGGTTGAACTCCTGGGACACAAATATCCACTTTACAGTAATCTCGAACATTAATCATATCAATTTTCTGGATGTTACGGTTTTTACATCTGATTCTAAGATAAAAGTCAAAACTTACCGCACACACCAATTCATTCCTTCAATATTCAAGCTATCACACACACACACACTCAAAAACAATCTTCTATTTTCCCAATTAATCAGATTTAAACGCAACTCATCTCATTTAACAGATTATGAACAAGCTGCTTCAGAACTGCTAACCAATCTTTCTGAAAGAGGATACCCCGACTCTGTGTTGAATCGGGCCAAAAACAAAGTGGAACGTACCACTCTTCTTTGCCCTACCAATAAACTGAGTAACAGGAGACTGGTATGGCCCTTAACGTTGACCCCACACAGTAGGAATATTCAAGGGATTGTCAACAAATTCTGGCCATTAGTCTCTCATATTCCAGGCTTAGAAGCACCCCCGATGATTGCCCATAAACAGACTGGAAATCTGAAAGACCTGTTGGTACACTCCACCTATCGAAGTCAACTCCTTATCAGCTCCTTTTCCCCTGGTTTAAAAAAATGTGGGCATTGCAGCATTTGTAATAATACTTGTCAGTTTAAATCCATTACTAACGTTCATGCCAATATAACCCGGGACGTCAGATGCTTCAGTACCTGCGCAACATGCAATGTGATTTATTCTCTTTTTTGGTCATGTTCTAGACCATTTATTTACATAGGCCAGACAGGAAGACAATTGAGAATGAGGGTAATTGAACACAAAAGTAAAATCCACTCCCAGTGTGAATACTCCATTCTATACTCACATTACAAGGAGATGCGCCATAGCCCAGAGGATCTTTCTGTATTAGTTGTAGAAAGGGTTAACTTTTCCCCGCACTCCAACCAACATCAGGTACTAATTAGACAAGAAAGTAAATGGATTTCCTTAAGTAAATCCGAATTTCTGCTCGGACTTAACGATCATATCTCCATACAGTCTCTACTCACATAGAATGATTGTTAATTGGATAGCTTTCACGTGTAGCATCTCTCAACCTCTTAAAGCTCGACATTGCGAGTAGATGTTACCATTACTCCTCAGTGAGAGTGGTCGGTATGCTGTCAGTATGATTCCACGCCATTTGAAACAATTGCACCCTCGTGCCCTGGTCTATAGAGCAACAGAAAATCAGTTTCTCTGGCTCCTCCTCAGTGGGACACCCTTTTAAATCTTTAAACATGGTTCTCGTGTTCCCTCTTTAACTTCTCTTCTCCCAGCTAAACACTCCCCAGGAGGAAAGGAGGAAGACATCTTCCTAAATCACTAACAACAGAACGCAATAAGTGTTTAAGAGGTACCCACTGGTCTCTTTGAATGAAGACATTACAAATATGACACCAAGCAGGGACACGTCTCCTGAGAAATTTGATCAACAATTTGCCAAACTGCTGATCCACGATGCAGATCTTTGTTTAAAAGTTACTTCACGGTGGTTTAATCACCCCAATTTAGAAAACAGCATGCATGGTTTGATAAAACTATACTAAATGGATGTTTTTCTTCATGATAGATGCATGATTATCTTCACAGCTTAAACATTGGAAGAATCTCAAAATGACTTAATGACTTAAGACTTATGTCCCGGCTATTATGGCCTTATGCTCTTCAATATATATTTACTATACATCTTCTATTTATTTTGTTACATTTGTTCAGACACTTCATTGCTATTTTTAATCAATATGTCAATTCAACATTTTCCATGTAATTTTAGCAAAATGAAACATATAATTTTTAAAAAGTTTTTTGTAAACCCCCCCCCCCCCAATAAATTCTGTTGTAAAATTGTTGTAAAAGCAAGTAATTTTGATGTTTGTTGTTGTCTGCCTTCAACTTCTTTCCAGTTTAGGGCAATCCTTAATTGCAGCTATCATAGTGTTTTCGTGGCAAGATTTGCATAGCATTTGTCTTCCTTTGAGGCTGACAAAATGTGACTTTCCCAAGGTCACTTAGTGGGTTTCCATAATAATAAGAATAATAATGAATTTATTACCTGGTCTCTCCTTGCAGCTTGATGTGAGATACAATATCATTAAAACAGGAGAGAAAACACTATTAAAAGACACACAACAAAATATACAGAGTTAAAATACAAGTTGAAATCCACTGACAAAATGCAGATTAGAAACGTCAGCAGAGCCCTGGCCAATCAGGGTGTGAATCCACACTGGCCCCTTTCTCTACCAATCAGGGTGGGAAGCAGGAGGTTTGAATAGCTGTCAAATGAATAAAACCTCATGTCTCTGTATGCATGTTATGGTTGTACCCTGAAAGCATTTTGCTTGTACGTACCTGCATCCCTTCTGGCTGGATTGAATAAACCC
Source organism: Anolis apletophallus (assembly GCA_030556195.1). Classification (NCBI taxonomy): domain Eukaryota; kingdom Metazoa; phylum Chordata; class Lepidosauria; order Squamata; family Anolidae; genus Anolis; species Anolis apletophallus. The sequence continues at coordinate 95,411,651 of JARBWK010000008.1, forward strand.
CTGTGCCTTGTCTTTATCCTGGTGAATACTCTGTCCTTGTTGATTTTAGTTTAGCTTAAATGCTCGCCGGGCACGGATCCTGTTATCTGCAGTCCAAGATCTAAATTCAACTACAAAGAGAATGCGACTCCCTCAGTGTCTCACAGTGTGTTTCCGTGGCCGAGTAGGGATTAAAACCTTCTTCTCCTAAAGTACTGGACCAACACTCACACCTTTAATCCACACAGTTCTATGAGATAAAATACAGTATATAAATGTTATTACTAGAAATAACAAAACGTAAAAATAGAGTCTTGGAGGAATTGATAAATTTTCACTTAGAAGTCAGTTGAACATTAATAATTGATGATGAAGAGGGAAAGTGAGAGGACCAGAGAAAAATTGGAACATTTAAAAGCAACTGGAAAAGTGGGATGACAGAGGATTAATTTGACTGACCCTGTAAAATTGGGATAGTTGCAAGGTATGTGGTGCTCAGAGACCATCTGAAAATAAAAAACCTCATCAAACAGGTTTGGAAAGACCCACAACCATATACAATTTATTTCTTTTGTATATCAGTTCTCTAAAGAATAGACTACAACAATTGTGTAGTTTTGTAAATTAAGAACCTCGGCTATTTATCATTCAGAAAACTATAGAGAAAGCATCTGAGGATTATTACATTTTGGAACAAAACCAAATTGGTTTTCATTTTAGTACATCCACGTTAGACTATTGAATAGTATGGATCTCTTAGCAGAGAAGTATCCCAACTCAAAGCAGAAATAAATTATCTTAAGCATTCAGCGATTTGAAAGGTGCCTTTGATTCTGTTTTGAGGAAGCTCTTGTGAGAGAAGTTTTCTGAAAGAGCTTCAATGGATAGAAAATTGTTGTGTGCTATTCATAACCTGTACTTGTTCAAAGAAGACTTCAACGCCCCCGTGGACACCAGGGCTGTCAAAAGGGCCAGCGATAAATAGAGGTATAATAGAGCAAGGAAGGCCAACTGCACGTATAGGTTCCGTTTTTATTCAGCTTGATTCTTAATTATGGTATTTCATTTCATCACTGCTGAAATGAAAAATAAAGTCCAGAGATTATTCTGGGGACGGGTCCTGCTGTTATTAAATATGCAAATTTTGTTGCAATATAATATTTAATCCATCTGCCTTTTAAGTGGCCATTATAGGTATTTCTTTTCATGTTATGTCAGTAAAAGTTCATTAAACATAAGCATTCCAAAAATTGAAAAAAATTAAATCATGGAAGATGTTTAATTTGATATTAAAATAAAACTGTTTGGTTAAAGAACTAATAACAGAATATATTCTCTGTCTGCCCATTGCCCAAGATGGGAGGGCAAAGCATGATTCATGAGTTGTGCAAAATCCTTGGGATCCGAACTGTGCTCCTTGAAATCCCTTAACCACTTAAAGAATTTAAAATATGTTCTTAACAGTTTTTCTAACCCTTCAGTGGGTCTAAAGAATGGCAAAATGCACCAATTTTGCTCTCCCAATCTGCCAACTGTTCACATGCCTTAAAAGCCTGCTAGATCCTCTACAGCAGTGTTTTTCAACCTTTTTTGAGCCGCGGCACATTTTTTACATTTACAAAATCCTGGAGCACACCACCAACCAAAATGACACAAAATGACACTCTAACACAGCAATACATATAGTTAATATGTTTTTTAATGTATTTATACACTCAGTGTGAAACCTGGGCCTGTTTCGATGAATACAATATAGATATCCTGGCAGGAATGGCTGAAAAACACACACGAAGGTCTTGCTCAACAGCTGGGAGTTATAGTTCACCCGCAATCAAAGAGCATTCTGAACTCCACCAATGATGGAATGGAATCAAACTTCCCACACAGAACTACCATAACCAAGAGAAAATACTATAAGAGTTTGGTGGGCATTGACCTTGAGTTTTGGAGTTGTAGTTCACCTATATTCAGAGAGCACTGTGGAGGGGAGGGAGGAAGATGTGGGGCGAGTCTGCGCAGTACAGTTTATCCAGGTGAAGGAGAAAAAGTGTTCAGCAGGAGGGGGAAGAAAGGGTATTGGAGGTTCCAATTTCTCACAGCACACTTGATGATCGCTCATGGCACACTAGTGTGCCATGGCACACTGGTTGGGAAACACTGCTCTACAGCAGCCCAAATTCAGTCAAAATGAAACTGGTAAGTGCCAGTGCTTATGAGTGAAGAGAAATTGTGAGAATGAAGCGTAAAGGAAACCCAGTTGCTCTGCAGAACCCAGAGCTAAATGTCATCTGTCCTGTGGTCTTGCTAATTGGAGAAGCATCTCATTAGTGGTAAGTAAAAGTATCATGTTAAACATCAGCATCCCCCATTTCTACATGATCTGACCTAAGACTAGAAAGTGAAGCTAATTTTCTCTGTTATCCCTGACATTCCACCAAGGGATGTGATGTAACTGGCAATGATGGAAGTGAGGGGATCCTTGATCCAGCTCAGCCTGAAGAACCTCAAGCGGGTGCCCTCCCCTGACTTTGCTTATGGATGTGGTGGACTTTTACCATGTTTCCATTCCAAATAAAACATTTTATCCCATGGCGGAATTGAGATCAACCAGAAAGAAAAGCATTTCCTTGGTAATGAATTCTCCATTCTAAAAGACTGGTGTCTGGTTATGTAGAATTGAGTGGGGCCTGTCACAGAGACACCCCCCCCCCCTGATAGATACAGTGGAATGGTCCACCATTGTACAAATGTAATACAGAGACTGGAAAACAATGATTCTCATCTGGATGACATTTGTCACCTAGTGAAGAAAGAGGCACCAACGGAGGGGTCAAGACCAAGACATAGCATCAACAACAGTGCTTGTAACTGGGCCAAGTGCATAAAGGCACATGTTTCAACTGGAGGATCCAGTGATTGAAGTCCTGGTACTGAGGTTCAGTGAGAGACTTTTGTTTATTGTGTTGGTTGTGTAAGCATGAAGTGTTTCTAGTATCCAGCTCTACCCCATCTAACTAATTCAGTGCAGGAAGCAACACAAAAGTGGAGTGAAATATGAGAAATTAAAGGAAACAATTGGCCAAAAGCACTCAGCATTTCCTCAGAGTGGCAAGGAAACTAGTTTTCTTTTGAAGCCTCAGCCAAGACTGAAAGGCCTCCTTTCTCAAGTGCAGAAGTTTATTTTGGTCTGTTGTTCTTGGCCTTATGCCTCTGCCGGATGAGAATTAATCATTGGTTGGTGTTCCAGTATCAAGATATGTCTAGTTACACTTGATCTTAGCCAAAAGGCCGAGAAGTTGTGTATATTAGGACAAGCAATTCATTTCATTTTTGCAAACCCCAAGTCTGGCTACAGTGTGAAGCTCATCCGTTGTCTTGGGTTAAACATGCAAGTGCCTAGGCCAAGATATGCATACAGAAACACGTGATTGTACTTGTATAACCAAACCTGGAGGTTACAAATTGATTTGAAAATTAGATCAATTACAACAGGGTTGGATATTTGGAAACTGGTTAGGATCTGTGAGAAAGAAAAAATTGGTTGCATTCTCCTTCTTAAAAATATCATTGTCTTGTTTTGAACAGCTTATGTTAAAGAGTCAATATTCAGGTAAATTATTTAATATAATTGCATGAGGAGTTAGTTTAATTGGTATTTTGCTTAATGTCTGAACATGTATTTAAAGCATAGAGATAATGATTATATAATACTGAAAGCAAAATCAATACTCTCTTGTACAGCAAAACATCATCTCCTGTGGCAAAATCAATACTCTCTTGTACAGCAAAACATCATCTCCTGTGGCTTCCAGAATTTCTCCCTATCAGGCCATCTTGCCTGATTTCCCTTAAAAAATTCAACAGAGAAAAGCATTTATGCTTGCAAAGTTAAATTTTCTATCTACGCTCATACTCACGGGTAGATTTTTCAAAATGGCATCCAATATATGGTAGATTTTATCAATATAACCCCATAATCCGGATTACAAATATTATGAGTGTAAATATTGAGTTTGAAATTCTGACATGAGTACTTTTATCCTGATATTTTAATTGGTATAATATATACTAATTAATCACCTTTTGAAAATGTCCAAGGCTTTGTGCAGAATTTTAATTGAACCCTTTTGAAAATGTCCAAGGCTTTGTGCAGAAGAACCCTGCTATGTACGCCAACCTGGATAAACTGTATTTTTTGTGATTGTGTTTTCTATTTTCAGAACACAAATATATGAATGGGTTATAGGACTATAGTGACAGTACAGGTTCAGATTGCATTGGTATTTTTTAATATAGAGTTACAGATATATCTTAATTAATCAAGTTGGTTTGTTCCTGAACATTATTCCTTTTGCAAAAAGTTCGGTGTGAAAACTAGGAATACAAAAGTAATAGGGATAGATTCCTACGCCACAGGAAAGAATAGCACTTCCAAGATGTTTCAGGAAACTTTATTAAAAACAATAAGCATGTGAAATTCAACAAGTTTAGATAAGCCATACACAAATAAACGAAACATTCGTAACTTTCTAGAAACCACTTGAAGGCTTATCGCAAATGCATTTAGAGGCGACTTTTTCTTTCACCAGCCTCTACTTTTCTTAGATTACCATTCAGTTAGGAATCTGTTTTTTGTTTTATATAAAATTGGGGTAACTAGTGAGGTAGGTTTATCAGCAGTCCCGTTTGCTCTGTGTGCTGTTCAATAAGGTATCCTAGCGGCAGCTATTTGCCTCACCTGATGAAGGGAGGTCACACAGCAGTGGTAGAAATACACAGCTACAGTAGGATCAGCTACAACAGGATCCAGGTCTTTCACAGGTCAAACTGTAGTACACTATTAGCTGCAGATATGTACCTGCAACTCAACACAAATACAGGCAGGCCCCGAGTTACAAACATCCAACTTACTTACAACTTATTATTAAGAAAGGGGGTGACACAACATGAAGTGTGAGAAACCTAACCCTAGGAAGGGAAATTAATCCCTGAGAGTTAACCTGGGGAAAAGGTGTCTCAGTTGAAGCTTTCTCACCAATCCCTCTTTCCACAACAAGCCAAATTTTCCAAAATTGAATGATCACAGGGACAGAAAATGAGGTTAAATCTTCTGAACAAGGGCAAGGACTGCAAAGCAAATGTCACAGGAGTGTTAACCCTTCCCTATGCTATCCTAAACTAAAATTCTATATATTTTTGGTTGGGGCTACACTTAAAAATGTGCCTGTTCTGACTTACATACAAATTCAACCTTAAGAACAAATCTACAGAACCTATCTTGTTCGTAGCTTGGGGACTGCCTGTATTTTTGGTACTAGGCAACTGCACTTTTCCAGCTCTGGCATAAAGCACTAGAAATGCATAGCAACAAGGATAACACACCAATTTAATTGTTCAGGAGCATCTGATGGCATTTGTTTTTGAAAAGTACTTTGCCACCAGAGCATATATGAATCCTCAAAACCTTTCCTGTTTTCCCAAAGATTAATTTCCACCAAATCCCTTTTACTCCTTGAGGATGGGATTAAAATCACTTTACTATTTGGGACTTCAAAGATCCCCCACTTACTGTAGGAATCAAGGACTTTGTATAATTAAAAAAGAAAGTTTCATGTATAAGCAGGAGATTCCTTCTCTTCCAACTCTCAAGCAATGCAAGTTTACTCCGAAAGATTAATTTAAACCAGATGTGTTCGCTGCTTCAAGTTGTGGCAAGGAATTCCAAGCTGTTTCTCGCCGCTTGTGCCAGCTCCTTGCAAAGATAAAGAATGTTTAAGCCAAGCAGTCACTTGATCACTCTTCCCTTTCCTGGTTTTCTCTAAGCAATTCTGCAAAATATATGGCCTGGGGAGGTACTTCTACTGAAAAGATTTTTCACCAGTTTTGAATTGTAGAAATGAATGACTGTCTTGTAATAATAAAGGCTCTTTATAAAGACGAATATTATGCTTAACTCAATCCAACTGATTCTTGCTAGGGCTTGCAGAAAATTTAATGGGAAGTGAACCAAAACAAGTGGAAGCCCCCTGCTACTTGTATCAACCACACATTGCTGTGGAGAAGCTCTGGTTCCTTCAAAATGTGTTCTTGGCATTGCTAGATTGAGGATGGAGCATGAAGGACGGTCTGCACAAGTGTGGAAATTAAGGCAAAACAGGCAATTAAGTCCCTAGCACAAGAAGGTATGGGACAGAGTTTCCAGTTGGAGAGAAAACTTATAGCAAACAGAGCTTATTTAAAAAGCCTTCCTTGTACAAGAGACACCCAGGAAGAAGATGTTGACAGCTGTGTCTGTAGGCTGCTTAAGATGTGCAAAGTCATGCAGTCATCAAGCTTGGCGCACGCTCCCTCTCTCCATACGATTGCATCACTTTGCTTCTCTCCTGAAAGACTGTAAAATTGGGCTCCTGTCCAGCACTGTGAGGCCAAGAAGCATTTTCCAGTAAAAGCAAGAAAAGGCAGGATGACAGAAAGAAACAGACGAGAGAGGAAGACAAATCACGGGTTTCCAGTTTTTCTTTTATTATTTTTTAAAAACTGCTTGGAAAGCTTTTTTTGATGAAATACAGACATGTTAGCCATTCTTAAGTAAGTGAATGTTCTGTGAAAAGTTAGTATATATTACACCAAAACTGTGAACTGTTCCGCTCAGAGAAGTGGACAACAGCACTGTAATATATCTGACAGACTACACTGAAGCATGACCACCCCGTAACGGAGTTGGGGTAGTCTTCCGGCTTCCTCCTAAAGTCCAGCCATTGTTCTATGAGGCCGGGAGGTTGTTTTGAAGTAAAATACAACTGTTCCGAAGGAAACAGATCATAAGAAGTGGGTGTGATGTTCCTTCTGAGCACATTTCAAAATTCCACAAGGCCTTTTAGTCATAAAACAAGACCAGAATTACACAATGCCTTTTGAGCTTTGGACAATGTAGGAGGAACAGTTTGGTCCAAGATAAAGGGCACTGTTACAATCAGCCATAATGATAGCTGGGCCTCTGAGAGCTGTATATATTTCCCTATTGATGTCCCCGAGCACAAGAAGAAAGGATGGGACTGGGGCATCCATGTAACATATGATGGCCAAGTACTGCACAGTGTGATGTAGGGGTATCGATGTCCCTGCAGGGAGGAGAGGTCTCATCGGCGCCTGAAGGCCCGCGATATCCTCCAGGCATTGGGCTCCTCGTAACGGTTGTAAAGTGGCTCCAGGCGCTGCTGCTTCTTCTGCTTGCTCAGTTTTGTGGGGTCAGAGACCTTGAAGAAGGCTGGGGCAAACTCCACCAGCCAGCGAGGATCTATGGTGGTGACTTCCCTCATATACTCCTTGGTTGTGAGCACTAATTCATGGTAAACCACCCTGTGGAGGAAGGACGGAAAAATGAAAGGGATGAGTGAACTGGAATCATTCTTTTATCCTTGAATTAAGCTCTTCCCTATTTTCACTATAGAACATATCTCAAATAGAAAAACAATACATCCTCACACCTAGTACAAGGCTTCTTAGTGTGGGCCGTGACCTCAAATGGGGTCACCAGAGTTTTATATTGAGGTTGTGACAGAGTTCTGGCAGGGAGTATGGGTTTTTCCACTTCCCTTGCCATCTTTAGAGTCAGGGCGGGGGTCTCCCCCCCCCTTTCTCCATCCTGTTGGGTCTTTATCAAAGCAAGGGACATTGTCTAGACTGGATACTTCCTCTCTTCTTTCACCCATTTTGCCTCCTGACTCAGGTGTCCCACTTGCACTTCTTACTCCTCTCTTTCTCAATATCTCAACTTAGAGTTTATTTCCCTTTGAAATATTTGCACAGTGGAAGAGAAAAATTGCTAAAATCTAATTGTTGCAAAATAAATTTATCAGTAAAAATTTGATTTGTATATGTATTTTATATTAGCTGGGGTCACACATCAATTTCTTAAGACAAAATGGAGGCGCGAGTTGAAAAGGTTTTAGAAGCCCTGACCTAGTGAATCTACAGAGTCTACAAAAACAATGGTTGAATCTCAGTTTTAAAGTACGATGTTTTTAAATGTTCTCTTCCCACATCTGATTACAAAATATCATACCCAAAAGAATTCATGCATTTATAATGTATACCAATGTGATAAGAATACATGTTCACAGAGCAAATGGGGAGGGGGATATATTTGTTGAAGAATGAAGACTCGTTTTGTTCAGAAAATAAACAAAAGCAGTTTACAAAAGTTCCAGGTGACAACAGCCAGTCTAAATTTAATTTGGAAAAAATGTGTCTAAGACAAGAGTAAAATTATGAAAACGTGCACTTAGTCATGGTTGCCATCTGAAACAAAGCTGAATCCAGATTCATTTCCAAGTTATAGATTTGATCATTCAAGGGACAAGCGACCCTACTGAGAGAAAAGCTCCCAACTCTATAATCCCACTGACTAACAGTGGGACTGTGTTTATTAATCTCAAGCCAAATCCAAATCTCTTTCTCTCTCTCTCTCTCTCTCTGAAAGTACTGATCTTGACATTTAGAGAAAATAATTTGACTAGTAGTTCTCTTTTTTCTCTTTTAGTGTACTGGTCTAAAACTTTGCTAAAGAATCTGAGAGAAGTCAAAATATCTCCCCTACAACCTGCCAAGTAGATACTGGGCTATGGCCATGGGTTCACCCTTTATTTTCAATTATACTGTTCCATAATGTAGTTGGAAAAAATTATGATCTTGGCAAAAGGAATAACTCATTTTATCTTTTAGAAGTATAGCAGCAACATTACCATCAGTTCGACTATTCCAGAAGCTCAAATAAACCGTAAGTTCACGGAATGCTTCAAAAGTTCCAAACACAAACACAAATTAGCACAATCAAACATTAGGGTCACTAGATTGGAAAAGTCTCTTCTTGAAATATCAAGAAACGGATATTTACTTCCAACTCAGAATTACCTCCTTATCTATTACTAAGGCAGCAAAAAAGCCACACATTTTGCAAATGAAACCCATTCTCTACTCCACGTCTCTCTTACCATTCAGGCTGCCGATTGAAGAGGGCACTTGAGGGGTGGATGTAGACCACCTGCTGGTCAATCAAGGTCCGGTAACCTTCCTGGGGATCTTTCTTGGCCGCATTCCGGAAGAAACCACTGCAAATGGCTTTTTGGACTCGCACCGTTGCTTTTCCGCATGACACTACATCCAGCTTATGCCTATCAAACCAGAAAGTGGTAGAATGTCTTAACAAGTCCCAGGAAAAAGGTGCTTAAACCTACATGCCAAGGTGGGGAAAATGTGGTTTAATAGGTCAATGGCAGATTTCGAGATTATTTCTTTTCTTTTCTATTAACGGATTAGCACATTTATCCTGTTTACCTTCATTTTCTTTGGAGATTATTTTATTTAGCAATTCAGTGTGGAATTGGCAACCAAAAGAACTTCTGCCATCTGGTAATGAACTGGGGGTTCCTTCTTCCCCAACCATTATGTGACATATGTTGACCTGATCTGATTTTTCTTCCCACTGCTTTTTCTACCCAATTCATTTGGATTGAAATCCAAAATGGGATTGGCTTTAACCATAGTTCTCGAGTTAACAACTTCCGGCCTAAATTTTAGTCATATCCCCCCCAAGGTGCCTGGGGCTGACAAGTTCCTGCACAAGGCCAGAATGGTCTCCTAACGCTTTGCTGTTGTCCAACTCTGTTCCAAGGCTAATAAAGATCTTCTCTTATCTCACACAATTACATCCTTACCTATCCATGATCCCCAACATCTGTTTACGAATATCCTGGGCCCGACGTAGTGAGCGGGCTTGGATGAAGTTTTCATAGCACCAAGGATTTGAGAACTTGTTGTTCTTCCAGGAGTTATAAACAGCCAGAAGTGTGAGATGGTCACCTTCAGTCTGATGGAACTTGGCTTTCTTCTGGTCTGCAAGAGCTTGCTTGTCCTATACATAAGACAAGATGTTAGTCTGATGCAACTGTCAGTGGAGAGCAACAAAAGAAACCCTTAATATCATTTTAAAAATAATTACCTTCTGGAGTTGTTAATGTATTTTATAAAACATTAATTTGCAAAAGTTGGACAGTGAAGAAAACTGACGGGAGAATTCTACAGATACCACAGACCTCCAAAAAGGCAAATAAGTGGGCCTGAGAGCAAATTCAGTTTGATCTCTCCTTAAAAGCTAGATTCATCAAACTGAAACTATTGTACTTTGGGAATATGACGATACAGCATGACTCATTAGCAAACGACAATAATGCCGAGTTAAGTAGTTAATACCAGTAGGAAACCAGGAAGATTACATCAGAGGTAGATGGATTCAATCAATGAAGCCCAAGTTGTCAGGTTTTTAGGGCAGTTGATAGCAGGGTATTTGGAAGGCCTCTCACACAGAAATAATAATAATAATAATCACCCTAAATGAAGCTGACTTTTATTTATTTTATTTATTTGTTCCATCTTGTATTCCGCCCCTCCCTGCAGGCTCGGGGCGGATAACATCATAAAATTCGGCAGGCATGTACATCCATGTCGCCATACAATAAAATGCAACATAAAACATACAATAAAACAAAATACAATAGATCCCGAGATTAAAATTATGTGCATGCCATGGCATTCCCTGAACCAGGGTGCTGATTAGGAAGATGAGTACATTCGGCTTACTCGCCTAGCCGAAGGCCAGTCTGAACAGGGCGGTCTTACAAGCCCTGCGGAACGGGATGAGCTCCGTGGCAGCTCGGACGTCGTCCGGGAGAGAGTTCCAGAGTACCGGAGCCGCCACAGAGAAAGCCCTTTGCCTGGTAGCAGACAGGTGACAGGCGCGGACCGATGGAATCAGGAGCAAATTCGACTCCTCAGAACGTAGTGATCTCGGGGAATGTATGGGGCAAGGCGGTCCCTCAGGCACGCAGGCCCCTAGGCCGTGTAGAGCCTTAAAGGTTAACACCAACACCTTGAAGGCCATTCGGTACTCAATAGGCAGCCAGTGCAGCTGCCGAAGGATGGGCGTGATGTGCTCCCTTACCGACGTTCCCGTCAGCAAGCGAGCAGCGAGCAGCGGCATTCTGCACTAGCTTGAGTTTCCGAACTGTCGCCAAGGGAAGGCCAACGTCCCTACCATCCCAAAAAATGATGATCAGGCCCTAACTGCCGAGGTTTTTCAGAGCTACTTTGCGGACAAGATTTCGGCCCTCCGCCGGGACCTTCCCCCTACTCTTGATACAGTCAGCGAGCTTGAGACTCCGTGGCGTCTTGCCGGGCCGACCTTCGACGGGTTGCGACCGGGGGGCGCAGACGCTGGTGATAGGATAGTTAGTGCAACTAGATCGACCACTTGCTGCCTCGATCCGTGCCCCTCCTGGCTGGTGAAAGCTTGCCTGGAGGGTTACGTGACCCCTGTTGAAATTAGTTAACAGCTCCCTTGAGCAAGGAGTTTTCAGGGGGGATTAAAAGAGGCAGTGGTCACTCCATTGCTGAAGAAGCCGAACTTAGATCCGTCGGTCCTTCCAACTACCGCCCAGTATCGAATTTGTCGTTCCTGGGCAAGGTGGTTGAAAGGGCAGCAATGGAGCAGTTGCAGTCCTACCTAGATGATGCAACTTGGTTCGACCCCTTCCAGTCCGGCTTCCGTTCTGGGCATGGGACGGAGACGGTGCTGGTCGCCATCACAGACAAGCTGCGTCGCCAACTAGATCAAGGTGGATCGGCGCTGCTCGTGTTATTGGACCTCACGGCGCGTTCGATGCTGTCGATTAAGATCTTTTGACCCACCGACTGGCGGGGCGGGGTGAGGGGGTCGGCCCTTAGCTGGCTGTCCTCCTTCCTCCGGAACCGGTCCCAGCGAGTGAGAAGGGTTGAGGTTGTCTCCGGAGGGGCCCCTCTTCATTGTGGGGTCCCTCTGGGGCAATTCTCTCCCCTTTATTATTTAACATCTATGTCCGACCACTTGCCCGGTTGGCACGCAGCTTTGGGCTGGAGTGTCACCAGTATGCGGATGACACCCAGCTCATTCTGGGGATGGAGGGCCAGCCTGACTCCGTACCCGATAATTTCCATCATTGCCTTGAGGCCGTCACTGGATGGCTGCGAGCCAGTAGGTTGAAGGTGAATCCGGATAAGACAGAGATCCTGTGGCTGGGCCGTCCGGGTGCAGGGGGATCCGCCTTCCGACCCTGGACGGGGCGACACTTCCGCCCGTCCTGTCGGTGAAGAGTCTAGGAGTCACGCTTGACTCCGAGCTGTCGATGGAGAAGCATATCTCCATCGTCAGTGGAGTAGCTTTCCACCACCTCCGACAGGCGAGGAGGCTGGCTCCCTACCTGTCCCGTTATGACCTAGCCACAGTGGTCCAAGCCACGGTCATCTCAAGACTAGACTACTGTAATGCCCTCTACATTGGCCTTCCTTTGTCAGTGATCCGGAAGCTCAAGCTGGTGCAGACCGCAGCAGCACGGTTGGTGGCAGGTTGTCCATCTCGCTGCCACATCACTCCAGAGCTGCGCGAACTGCACTGGCTTCCGATAAAGCACGGATCACCTTCAAGGTGTTGGTTTTAACCTTTAAGGCCTTGAATGGTCTGGGGCCAGTGTATCTAAGGGACCGCCTCTCCCACTATAGCCCACCACGACCACTGCGATCCGAGTCCCAAAACCTCCTGGTGGTGCCTAGTCGGCGATCCGTTCATCTGTCCTCAACGCTGAGAGGGCATTCAGTGCCGCCGCGCCGGTGCTGTGGAATGCTTACCCCCACAGTCCGACGCAGGCCGATCTGCTAACATTTCGCAGGGCCTGTAAGACCCTCCTCTTTACCCAGGCGTTTGGTGTTTAGGTTTATGTATACAACTGCCCCCACACCAGGCTTGTGTGTTGGTTATGGTAATTTTAGTGTGTTTGTTTTATTCTGTTTTTATTGCCTTATGACTTACAGTGTGAGTCGCCCTGAGCCTTCGGGAAAGGGCGACTAATAAGTCGAAGAAATAAATAAATAAATAAATAAACGTAGAGGGCGTTACAGTAGTCTAATCTCGAGATGACCGTCGCTTGGATCACCGTGGCCAGGTCGTCCCTGGAAAGGTAGGGTGCCTAGCCTGTCGTAGGTGGAAAAATGACGCCCTGCTGGCCGCGGAGACCTGGGTCTCCATGGTCAGCAGGGGGTCCAGGTGGACACCTAGGCTCTTAACAACAGGCGACGGGCTAAGCCGTTCGCCATCCAGGGTAGGCAACCGGCACTCATCCCGCCCAGGTCGACCAGGCCACAAGATCTCCGTCTTCGACGGGTTCACCTTCAGCCGGCTAGCCCGCAGCCAACCAGTCACGGCCTCTAGGCACTGATGGAAACAATCGGGTGCGGTGTCCGGCCTGCCGTCCATTCTCAGCAGAAGCTGGGTGTCATCAGCGTACTGATAACACTCCAGACCAAAGTCGCGGGCCAGCTGGGCCAGGGCGCATATACACGTTAAATAATAAGGGGAGAGGATGGCCCCTGGGGACCCCACAGTCAAGTGGGAATCTCCCAGAGACCTCCCGCCCCCCTCCACACGTTGTCCCGGAGGAAGGGCCACCCATTTAAGGCGGTCCCCCGACCCCGGAGCCGGCTAAACGGTGGGTTAACAGTGCGTGATCTACAGTGTCGAAAGCTGCCATCAGATCTAACAAGGCGAGCAGTGCCGATCCACCCTGGTCCAGCTGGCGGCGAAGTTGGTCTGTAATGGCGACAAGCACAGTCTCCGTCCCGTGCCCAATACGGAAGCCGGACTGGAAGGGATCAAGTCCAGCTGTGTCTTCCAAGAACTGCTGCAGCTGATCCGCTGCTGCCCTTGACAGCAATTAATGGCAAACAGAATTAAAACTTGAAGTGTTGATATATTTTTTTGCTGAATAACCAAGAAAAGTACAAATAGTGCCATATTAAAAGCATTAACGAATTTAAGCAGTAAGAAGGAGTTAAGCCTAAACACACTGCAAGTTTGGTAACTGATCAGGCAACAATGAAACAGAGAATCAATTGTGAATCATTATATCACCACCTCATGTCTTCCTGTTGTTAAGCATACATTCTACCTCATCTTTCTGTGCTGAAATCAAAAAGCTGCTGCTAGAGAACTCAAGATGTGCACTGCTGACTTATGATAAGGATTAAGCTATCAGTCCCCGGATGGAGGCGGAAATTACTGTCCACACGTCTAACTTTCTCTACTTTTTCTGGTATCACCTGGGCCAAGAAACAGCATACTGTCATCCTATTGTCATACTCCATCATCCTATTGTAATTAACATACCTTTGGCCGGTAAAATACATTCTGTACAGACAACATTGAGACAATGGTGAGCATCTCTTCACTGCAACCCAAGTGCACTGACATGATGAGCATCTTGCACAGCATGGGCTCCAGGGGAAATTCTGCCATCTGCATAATAGGAACGAAAGAACATAAAAACAAAGAGTTGGAGGAGACAGCACGGACATTTGGTCCAACCTCTGCAATGCAGGAAAAGCACCCCCGACAGATGGTTATCCAGCCTCTGTTTAAAAGCTTCCAAGGAAAGAGCTTCCACCAAACCCTGAGGAAGGAAGTTCTACTGCTGAACAGCTCTTACAACCAAGAAGTTCTTCCTGATGTTCAGGCGGAATCTCCTTTCCTGTAATTTGGACCCATTGTTTGGTTGTTTCACTAGGTTTATGCAGACATTTTAAGAACAAACCATGAATCTTAGTTCCTCTGATTGAAACATGGCCTGACAAAAATATCTCACTAAATTCTTCTTCTGGAAAGGAACAGTCTAATGTGGCCTGTCTGGTACAGCTCTCATGAGAGAAATGTCTTCCTTCCTAGTCACACCAGCAAATAAAATCCCATGCACCTTCACTCATATTTCACCCAAACATATGGGGAGCTCGCCAGCATACCAAAGTCAGGTCTGAGGATGTCCTGTGCATTAGAATTAAGACATGTAGCATTGACTATGTAACAGTGTTTTGATAACCCAAAATTTGCTTTTCTCTAATTCTAATTAGTATTCCAGTTCTAATGGCTAAGTGACAACATTCACATGTTCGGTATCTGAAAATGCTCAGGTCAAGCAGCGCTTTTTGGGTATATGAAGCACAAAGCCCTATATAGTTACTTTTCTTCCACACTACTGCTACTCTTTCCTTTTCCTGTCAAATGGACTCAAGCTTCCATGACTTTTTTTCCTTAAAAAACACTTCTTCCAAATTCTTGCCAGAAGCAAAACTAATCCTACAAAACAAGTATACATAGGTCTGTATACATGCATACTTCACTTCACAAAGTCTCTTATAAAGAAGCTTCTTTTGACAAAGTCTTATGATGTTGCCAGTCCTGCCCCTTTTCCTTCTCATCCTATGACGAGCTGGAATTGTTAGCAGTATTAACAGTGGAAAGAGAATAAAGAAGAGACTTTGTAGTGTTTGTTTGTAGCAGTAGGAAGCAAACAATAAATATGCTGTCATCTAGAGTCTGCTGAGGGGGAGAAAGGCGGGGTATAAATGAACTAACTAAATAAATTGTCGAAGGCTTTCATGGAAGGAATCAATTGGTTGCTGTGAGTTTTCTGCGCTGCATGGCCATGTTCGAGAAGCATTTTCTCCTGATAGATACTGAAACCCTCAGAGGTTCCTGCCATAGATGGGGGCCAAACATCAGGAGATAATGCTTCTGGAACATGGGTATACAGCCTGGAAAACTCACAGCAATGCAAACAATAAATAAATCCTAAAGTGGAAGACAATGAAGTTTTTTTTATATCAATTCTACTATAGCTGGGAATACCTGCATGCCATAGGCAAGGGATCTGTCTTGAGAATCTCTTACCAAGCAAAAAAAAGAGAAAAGGAGAAGGAAGCCTGCCTCACCAACTATCCGCAGTATGCTTTTAAAAAGCATACATTAGCCTCAAAATAGAAATCATAAAAAAGGTAAAAATTGGGAAAAGAGAGGACCGGGGTGGGGGTGGGGGGGGGGGGGGGTATATTATGTCTGGATGTATTTTGGAACAAGTTTTAAGCAGTATCCAGAAAGTCTGCAATGGTATTATTTTAGTTATGCAAGACTTACCAGATCTGTTTCACATGCTCATTTTATTAGTTTTGGATACTGAAACACATTGAACTACTCTTTCATTTTATGGTATAAGAACCTATACCTATTCTTTCCATGGTACCAGTTTCTTTTAAAGTACTCACCCCCAGGAATGCCTATTTGTTAACTGAAGTATACCTGTAGAAATCTGGATATAAACACAAGATGTTATGCAAAGCCTTAGCCAAGCTCTACTGTAGTTTGCACCCAAACCACAGTAGAGAGACCTAAATAAAGCAGAACCTACCCGGCGCCCAAGTCGAGTGAGTAGCCCCTCATCATCCAGGGCTCCCAAGGTGTAGAGCTGCTCCATTGCGGTGATGAGTGTTTCCATTGGGGGAGCATCCATGAAATCAAAAGACAGCAGGTCATTGATTCCCATAGCCTGTAGATATAAACATGTGGAGTGGAGAAAAAGAGAATGAACATGCATGCTATAAGCATATCTGACAAGTAGTAAAGATTCATTCACATGTTATAACAGGCATAATCAAAGATGCATAGAGAAGCCTTCTGAACTGGTTATTAAGTCATGAGAACTGACCTTGAGAGAGAGCACAGTGCTGGCCAGGTTGGTCCTCTGGATCTCAGGAACGTTGGTGGTCAGCATCTCATCACGGTAAGCACGCTCTGTGTAGAGCCGGTAGCATTTGCCAGGACCTGTTCTCCCAGCCCGTCCAGCTCGCTGCTTTGCTTGGGCCTGAGGAAATCACAACAAAGAAACCACAGAGATGCACAAATTACTTCTACTGCTTTCACATTATATTTTATTTAGTGCCAGCAAGTTTGATAAGAGTACAAAATGACTGGCCCTTCTGACGCTGGTCTGCAATTCCCATTAGTCCTAAGCCCCACAGACAATGGGAAAAGATGGGAAATAATATCTGGAGGGTCATATGTTATAGGAATACAGATATAATTAGAAGTCTTGCAATCAGGACAGGCTGGACAAGAAGAGAAGTCAGAAAACACTTACTAATGAGGTAACCGGGATATGATACAGAGGAAGGTAAAACCAGAAGAGAGAACAGGGATAGGAAGCAGTCCAAAAGAGCTTTATTGCATTAATAGAGGATTTTACTGTACAGCATTTAACATCCTAATCATCTCCAGTTTCATTTTTAAAATATCACATTTCTGGCCTTTAGGAAAGTAACAGATTTTAAAAGTGGGTAGGCATTGTTTTGTAGAATGAGGATGGAGGTGGTGGTGGGAAGCGGAAGTTCGAACTATATATTTTTAAACTTCATAGAGCAAAGTAAATGCATCCCATCTGGTAAAGTCCTAGTGTCTCCTTCCTATCCCAAATTCAGGTTCCAAGTAGAGCAGCCATCCAACATACATTGCATACCTGAGAAATTGGTGTCACAACCAGTTGATCAATCCCTGTCTTGGAGTTGTATACTTTCTGCTTCACAAAGCCAGGGTCTACCACATAATAGATGCCATCAATCGTAAGCGACGTCTCAGCAATGTTTGTGGCAATGACTACCTGAATAATGAAAAAAGGTTGGAGCACATTTGAGGTCAGACAATATGACAAGAAGAGATATCAAAGTGGGGCTTTATTGAAATAGTTTCCATCATACTCTATTCAGCTAAAGTAAGAGATAATACCTATTAGACTGCCCTGCAGAAAATGTGAGAGATCTGAAAATACAGTATGAGAAGAAATTAGAACAGTGGTTTTGCAGATCCATTAAATAGGATTCAACTGAGAGTTCTGACTGGAATTACAAATAGGACTGAGCCCTAGGCCATATTGAAAGAATGGGAGAAGTGCTTCCCTTTAATGTTCTTATTTTATTTACTTAAAACATTTATATTCCGCCTTTCTTACCCTGTATGGAGCACACCATACAAATGGCAACCATTCAATGCTGGGACATGAATATATTATACACATACATAAGCATTAAAACCATTTATCTCTACATTAAAATCAACTGTATAAAACCTCCTCAACAAATTTCATCAGACTCAGCAAGAGTAAGGGAAGGGTGAAAAGAGCTGTAGTCAACAATCAGAGGGGTGCGTTTTGCTTTGAAATGAAGCTCTTGGGCTGAGGAATAACATTATGTAACACATTTTTTCCTGGGTCATAAATGCCATTCCCTAATTGGTTCTAACATAAAAACATGCAAAAAGTGTATTAAACTGTTAAAACATTGCTTTTGTGGTCTGCACAAAAGGTTAAAAATGGCACATTGAAAGGTTAAAAATGATAGCCACAAAAATGATGTTTCTGGAGTATAACAGCTACTTTCAAAACAATTAAACAGAAAACCAGGAACAGATTAGTTTCCACATTTGGTTACATAAAGTAATTTTTTAAAACTAGCGGTCAGACTTAGACAGCAAACCAGTAAGAATGCTTCAACATTTGAAAGTAAGATAGTTGAGTTTCCAAAAAAAAGAGTAAAATCATCACTAAAATTATCCTTATCAGAATGCAGCAGGCCCAGCACTAACTTATCAGAAGACAGAAGCCATTAAATTACAGGGTTATTAGCCAAATTTTTGCCTCAAGTCAAGGAATGAAAAGCATATTTTATTTAAAAAATGAAATTAAAAATATACAGAATAATCTGGCTCGCTAGACAAAGATCTACATGGCTTGTATGAAGGGTAATCCTGCTTTTGACCATCCAATTTTGGTGATCCCATTATTAACTAATACTCTAAAGCAGTGCTGTCCAACTTCTACCAGATAGGGCCGGACTTCCAGTCACTGATGACCTGGGGGGCTGCTCCGCGCCACTCCGCCCCGCCCCCACCCCTGGCCACGCCTCCAGCCACGCCTCCGGCCCCTCCTCCTAAAGTGTCACGCCAGCCTCAGAAGTGGCGATTTCGCTTCTGAGGCTGGCGTGACCCTTTAGGAGGGAGGGCAAAGCCACAGGGAGCCCTCCATGGCTTCGCCCTCCCTCCTAAAGTGTCACGCCAGCCTCCTCCTCTGTTCTGCCTCTCCCACCGGCGCACCAATCAGGGCGCCAGTGGGAGAGGCAGAAGGGAGGAGAAGGCAGGCCTAAAGAGGAGGAAGGGAAGCGCTTGCCTTCTTCCTCTTTAGGCATGCCTCGTCCTCTGTTCTGCCTCTCCCACCGGCGCACCGATCAGGGCGCCGGTGGGAGAGGCAGAACGGAGGAGAAGGCAGGCCTATGGAGGAGGAAGGGAAGCGCTCGCCTTCTTCCTCTTTAGGCACGCCTCCTCCCTCCCTCCCCCCCCCCCGGTGTTCCCGATTGGTGCAACGAGGGGAGAGGTGGAACGGAGGAGGAAGGGAGCGGGCGGGGCTGGGTGACGTCAGGCTCGGCGCTGGCGCCACGCCTGACGTCACCCAGCCCCGCCCCCCGGAGATCGAATTTTTTTTAATTACCATTTTTTGCAGGGTAGGCGGGGGCTGTAGGGAAGGGGCTGGGGGGCTGTATACGGCCCCGGGGCCGCCAGTTGGACAGCCCTGCTCTAAAGGAAGGACTATAACTTTTGGGATGCAGTGTTCAATGGGCTCTTAATCCGACTCAGAAGGAACCTCTCCTATGCATCATATTATAGTGAGACAATTCATTGTGCTGGGAAGTGTAGGGGCACTTACCTTTCGGCTGCCTGGGGGAGCGGGATCAAAAATCCGTGTTTGCATCTCACTCGGCAGAGCTGAATAGACAGGCAGGATGATCAGTTCAGGCACATCCGGACCCAGAGACTTCATCCGCTCATAGAGGATTTCACAGGCAGTGTCAATCTCCTCCTGGCCAGTTAAAAACACCAAGATGTCTCCTGCAAAAAGGTAAATCAATCCCTATTGTCCGCGGTGTCCTGGGCAAAGTTCAATTGGCGTATAGCCGTAAAGCAAACATCGCAAGCTGCTGCAAACGGGAACCCCGTTGCAAGGATGGCGCGAGGTTTCCCCGTAATGGCAGGAAACCTTTGCCAAAGAATGTAGTGAAGCACAAAGGGCAAAGATGCTTCACACCGATAGTATAGAATATACCCAACTACTAACAAAATATTGACACACACATAGCCTGGTGATTTGTTAAGTCCTCCTAATTTGGTTGAGGAAATGAAAGTTCTGTTGTTTCAGATGCTAGAGAGCCTTTGGAAGCATTTAAGATAGAGGAAGACAGGAGTGGCAATTTACTGATAATATTTTCTTGCTCTGCAAAACCATTGATATGTTATTCAGCCTCTTTGAAGCATTGGACCTGTAGATTTTTACCACTTCAGAATATCACAAATGTAGCAATGGAGATGAAGTACTGTGAACGGAGAGATAAGTTATGGCCTACTCATCATTAGGAATGAAGACCTAGATAATGCAGGGGCAATCAATATCTGTACATCAATGTCTGTACATGGCATTCATTGACCTTGCAAAGGGATTTCGACACAGTGAATCTCAATGCTCTTTGGACCATCTTCCTAAAAATTGATAAATTTGCAAACACCCTGCAGCTTATCCATGATGACACCAGTCTTGGCTCCCAAAGTGACCCATTTACGGTGGAATCAGGTGTCAAACAGGGATGCATTCTTGCCCCAACCTTATTTTCCATCTTCAATAGCTACGGCTTTGCACCTTGTTGATGGGAAGCTTCCCACCTATCAGACAGAAGCAAGCTGTTTAACCTCAGCAGGTGAAAACCAAAACCAAGGTCACAATGTCTGTTATAGAGCTCCAATATGCTGATGACAATGAAGTCTGTCCTCAATCAGAAGAAGACCTACAAGTAACTCTAAATACTTTTGCATACGAAAAGCTTGGCCTTTCACTGCACATTGAGAAAACCAAAGTACTCTACTAGTAAGCACCAGCCAATCCCTCTGGAATGTCAGAAATACAGTTTAATGGTGTAACATTAGAAAATGTTGACAATTTTTGCTACCTTGGCAGTCACCTCTCCACAAAAAACAACAGTGACACTGAAAAACCACATTGTCTGAGCTCTGTGACTGCAGCATTTTTTTTAATGAAGCGGAGACTGCTTGAGGATCATGACATTCACAGAGATACCAAGATGCTTGGTTATAAAGCTACTGTCCTCCCTACCCTCTGTTATACACCTCCAAAACGTGGACTATTTTTATCCGTGTTTTAATCTATTACTCAGTTGTCATTATTTTTAGAGCATTGTGCTTTTGTGATTGTATGTGGCATTGAATATTTGTCTTTTGCTTTGGAAGCTGCCCTGAGTGCCTTCGGGGAGAGAGGGTGGGTTAGAAATAAAGCATCATCATCATTATTACTACGATTACTGTCTACAAACATCACTCTCAACTTCTGGAACAATTCCATCAGCAAATCTCTTGAAAAGTTAGGCAGACAAATGTCAGCATTCTGGAAGAAGCGAAGACCACTAGTACTGAAGTGATGATCCTCTGCCGTCAACTTCCTTGGAATGGCCACGTTGTTCGAATACCCTATCACCGTCTCCCAAAACAGTTACGTTACTCAACTTCACTGGACTAGCCACATTGCCTGACTTTTCCGAGAATGGAAAACGTAATGTTGGTGGACCGCAAAAGAGATTTAAAGATGGGCTTAAAGCTAACCTTAAAAACTGCTGCATAGACACCGAGAACTGGGAAGCCCTGGCCCTCAAGCATTCTAACTGGAGGTCAGCTGTTACCAACAATGCTGTGGAATTTGAAGAGGCACAAATGGAAGGCGAAAGGGAGAAACATGTCAAGAGGAAGGCCCATCAAGCCAAACCTTTTTGAGACTGTCTTCCATCTGGAAATCAATGTCCTCACTGTGGAAGAACACGCAGATCTAGAATAGGTCTCTACAGTCACTTACAGACCCACCGCCAAGAGTCTACACTTGGAAGGCAATCATTCTTGGCCACAAGTGATAGCCGATGAATAGAAAGCTTATGAGTAACCAGAACAGGCAGAACCAGGTGGGATTCCCTTCAAATGAATGCTTTTGAGTGGATCTGACTTACATTGATACTGAAAGAGCAGATATGCAGACATACCTCAGTTAACAAAGGAGGACACTTCTTTGAAGGTAACCAATATATGTTTAGCCTGCAGGAGAGTCATGTTTAAATACCTGAAAGAATGTCATAAGGAAGAGGGGGCAGACTTGTTTTCTACTGCCCTGAAAACTAGGACTTGGAGCAATGGCTTCAAATTATAGGAAAGGAGATTCCACCTAAACATGGGGAATAACGGCCTGACTGTAAGAGCTGTTCAACAGAAGGAATCACTGCCTCAGAGTGTGGTGGAGGCTCCTTCTTTGAAGGCTGGATAGGGACCTGTCATGAGTGCTTTGTGCTTTTCCTGCATGGCAACGGGTTAGACTGGATGGCTCATGTGGTGTCTACCAACCCTGTAATTCTATGAACAGCAACAAAGAAACAGCAGGATTCTACTTTAGCTAATCTAAATATTGTGCGTGCCTCTTTAACAACAGGCACGGTAAAAGCAGCTGCCTTTAGAGTTGCTTACTGAGCATGCATGGGCAGCACAACAGAAGGACAAGAGAGCAAATAAACCCCACTAACTTCCCTCAGCATGAGTAGTAAATGTATTCATAGTGCAAAGATGGCAAAATAACTGGGTAAAAATGTACCAATTTCACAACACTTCCTTGCAATTTGGGACAATATCCTTAGGAGCAGTCTCACTCCATACCTGGCGGCTCTGTCAAATGGATCTGCATGACTGTGATGAGGCTGGCATCCAGGTAATCGGTCTCTGGTTCCTTAGTATAAAGAATCTCAACTGGATAAGTCCTGCCTGGGATGGTGAAGATGGGGGCCTCATAGAAGTATTGGGAGAACTTGACCGCATCCAAGGTGGCTGATGTCACAATCAGTTTCATGTCTTGTCTCTTCTGAACTGTCTGCAGGAGACAAACATTGATAGGGTGATGTCAAGTATGGAAAAGAAATATATAGTGATACAAGCCAGAAAACCAGGAGCCTCCAAATGGAAGCCAAAGTAGCCCATCAACTTAATGCATGTCTGGCATTCAAAACAAAAATACTTTTTGTTACTGTTCTGAGCAAACATCTTTCATAACTGCTGATATTAGTAGCCACTTATGAAGGTATTGCTAACAAAAAAGGCACCCGTTTTTGAGATGCAGAATATCCCATCTACTAGTCGTTATTTGCTCATCCACAGATATACATGATAACCACATCTAAGAAACTAGAACTAATGCAGTCTATCAATTGCAATTTTCTGAATCACTGCCCCAAATAACTCCAGGAACAAGTCTAAAAACCATGACAGCAAGATTTTTTTGGCTGGGCTGTGTAATTTATACATTAGTTTTAGGGGGAGAAGAAATAAGTGGATACCTTTTTCAGGAGACCAAAGAGCACATCTGTGTGTATGGTGCGCTCATGGGCTTCATCCAGCATGATGATTGCATATTGTGTCAGATCAGGATCAATGAGGCACTCTCGCAGCAGCATACCATCTGTCATGTACTTGATTACAGTCTCAGGGCTGGTGCAGTCCTCAAATCGGATGGTGTAGCCAACCTGCAAGCAAGAGGAGGGGGAGCAACAGTAATGGGGAGCTGCTTTCACTCTAGCACAGTGGCACCCAAGGCAGTTGTTTTGCAAAAAATGATCAGAAATAGCAGTTTAACAGAATTGGGGAATCTCAAGCTACTGGATGAGAACTATTTATTTATATTTATTTATTTATTTGTTCGATTTCTAGGCCGCCACTTCCAGGGCGGCTCGGGGCGGCTCACAAATTCAACAAAACAAAGTAGATAAAAAAAATTCAAACATTAAAATTCAAACATTAAAACATTAAGCATTGAGCAACAATATTTGACTTAAGATTGTCAGATATGGTTAGGCTAACTTAGGTTGTGAAGGCCTGCCAGAACAACCAGGTCTTACAAGCTTTCCGGAAAGCCAGGATGTCACGGAGTGACCTGATCTCTGGCGGTAAGGAGTTCCAAAGTGTGGGGCCAATAATGGAGAATGCCCTTCTCCTTGTCGAAGTTAGACGGTAGACTTTGGCACTCGGAATAAGGAGAAGATCCTGATCTTCTGATCTCAGTGATCTCGTGGGACAGTATGGGGTAAGGCGGTCCCTCAGGTACACTGGCCCCAGACCATACAAGGCCTTGAAGGTCAAAACCAACACTTTGAAGGTGATTCGGAATTCAACAGGTAGCCATTGCAGTTCCTGAAGTATAGGCATGATGTGATGGCTCACAGGCGTGCCTGTAAGCACTTGAGCTGCAGCGTTCTGCACCAGCTTTAGTTTCCGGGTCACCAACAGAGGTAGGCCAATGTAGAGAGTGTTACAGTAGTCTAATCTTGAGATGATCGTTGCTTGGATCACCGAGGCCAGGTCGCGACGGGACAGGTAGGGGGCCAACTTCCGAGCCTGGCGAAGATGGAAAAACGCGACCCAGCTAACCATGGAGACCTGAGTCTCCATGGAAAGCCGGGTGTCCAGATGGACTCCAAGGCTTTTTACGGATGATGAAGGGCATAGAGCCATGCCGTCCAGGGTTGGAAGCTGGCGTTCCCCACCGCCCAGGCGACCTAGCCAAAGGATCTCCGTCTTCGTTGGATTCACCTTCAACCTACTGGCTCACAGCCATCCAGTAACGGCTTCGAGGCAAAGATGGAAATTATCGGGTACAGAGTTGGGCCGGCCCTCCATCCTCAGAATGAGCTGAGTGTCATCAGCGTACTAGGCTTTGCTGTGTCTTTTATGGTGGTTCTGAAACCAGCCACATCTTCACGTCACTCAAAGGATGCAAGCTGAACTATGTGGGTTTCACAATTCAGGACATCCACCATATAAGAATAAAAATATTATCACTTTCAAAAATAAGCACTTCGTAAATGTGCCATTAAGACACAATATTACAGATTTCTAGCCCTTCAGACTGCAAAGAGTCCAGATCCCTAGAAAAAAATCTACGTAAGTAGAAATGGGGTTTCCAAAGCTGGTGTAGAATGCAGCATCCATGTTCAGCAAAGCTAACAGAATAGAATTTTATTTTCAATTAACAGGCCACACGTAATGGTATATCGTTTATAAAGATGGTCGGATTTATTATTATTTTAATTTTTTATTGGGTTGCCTTACCTCCTGGCCCAAACAGCAACCAAACTCCTCTGATACCCTCTTGGCAACAGACATGGCAGCCACTCGGCGAGGCTGAGTGCATCCTATCTTTCCGCGGGAGGTATAGCCAGCTTCAGCAAGGTACTGAGTGATCTGCGTAGTTTTCCCAGAACCAGTCTCTCCAATGACTATCAGAATTTGGTTGTCATGGACGGCCTGAAAGTGGGAAGATTTTGAAGGTTCGTAGATAAGGTTATTACACTCAAACCT
Organism: Anolis apletophallus; assembly: GCA_030556195.1. Classification (NCBI taxonomy): domain Eukaryota; kingdom Metazoa; phylum Chordata; class Lepidosauria; order Squamata; family Anolidae; genus Anolis; species Anolis apletophallus. The sequence continues at coordinate 95,437,029 of JARBWK010000008.1, forward strand.
CTTCCAATTTTCATTTCTGTGTTTAAAGATGGAAAGCATACATCCTGTTCCTATGAATAAACCACTCTGAAGTTTGTTTTTAAATCACATTATTAAAACCAATGATGCACAAATTGGCCTACAAATCCATGCAAAAATGAGAATGCCATCCCAAAAAATACAGCTTTTCAGAAGAAATTACTGCAAGATAGGATCCTATAAATCTAAGCTTGAAATATCTTTTAAAGTTTGTAATATTACTGCAAGACAGAGCTGAACAGGCATCTCAGGCCACATAAACACTTTTTACAATCCATTTTTTTATTGTATATTCTGAAAATTCACTACATGACAACTTTGGGTGTTGTGCTTGTTGACTTTGGTTTTTAATATCTGTAACAGAAAATCTGTGTGCACAGACCATTGTCATCTATGTAGACTGCTCTCAAGTTTATATTTTAGATAAAAACAAAACTATTTTAGCTTCAACATGTCTCACTGAATAATTTTATTCTTCTTATTGTGTATTGTTTTATTATCTGGAGTGTAAGTTACTAGGCATATTTTATATTTTAAAAGACAGCAACGCATTAAATTACATTATCATCACCAACTGCAGGTTTTGGGTTTTCTAGGTAAGAGTAAAGGTTTTATCCCCTACATTAAGTCTAGTCATATCTGACTCTAGGGGTTAGTGCTCATCTCCATTTCTAAGCCAAAGAGCCGGCGTTGTTCATAGACACCTCCAAGGTCATGCAGCCAGCATGACTGCATGGAGCTCCGTTACCTTCCCGCCAAAGTGGTACTTTTTGATCTACTCACATTTGCATGGTCCTCATGTTGGTGTTAATTCCTCTTTTGTCACAAGTTTAAGGTTATTATTTTTGTATTATTCTGTTTGGTTTAAAATATTTGTATTTGAGTTCGGGCATTGATGTCTCTGGTACAAATCAGAACAGCTGAGATGACTGAAATTGAGGGCCCTTTGACATGATTCAAACCAAAACATCTTTTCAAATCTTACCTGAATAAGCTGATCTTTCAGACGGAAAATAGGGAGACTTTCCCGTTGCTCAATAATTGACAGCTGGGTTTTTTTGCCATAAGAAGCTTTATTGCCCCCAAAAGCATGTTTCTTCCACTCCGGGATGTCGTTGGGCATCATGCCGATACCCCGCATATTAGCAGCAATTTGCCTCCCATCCACTGGGAATGAGAGATATAAAAACCAATTAACATTGTAACTCAATCTATTCTTTGGCAATATATAGGCAGTAAAATAGAAAGAGATACCCCCTGGAGAGAATAGAGATGACAATATGAATTCATGCAACCGCAAAAGAAACATAAAGAAAAACATTACATAATTTTCCCTCTCTCATGCACACACCATTTTCGAAATTGATGACATAGAACTAGTCCTACTGTTTTTCTTCCTCCTCCCCTGCCCTGCCTCCTCCTCCCCCCTCGGCCGCCATTTTTTTAAAAAAATAAATCGATCATGTGTGGGCTCTGGGCCGGATCCGGCCCGGGGTCGTTACAGCCCTGTCCTAGATCATGTGTGGAAGTTACATATCACACTGGCCTCTAGGAGATGATGGAGAACTGCACCTACTATCTATCTATCTATCTATCTATCTATCTATCTATAACCCCCAATTTGTCCTGGGCACCTTCTAATGTGTGTGATTGCATTTTTACTGTTTTGGATGCCGGAGCTATTTTAAACTCATATGAAGTCTCTTTTCAACAGGAATTGACTTTTTTCCGTCCTAAATTGGCCCATGGGGAACAAAAATGTAGCAAAAATGCCAGACATAAGCAAACGTTGGCCTTCCAGGTATTTTGGACTTCAACTCCCAAAAATTCCAGACAGCTTACTGGCTGTTAGGTATTGTGGGAGTTGAAGTCCAAAACACCCGGAGGGCCAAAGTTTGCCCATGCATTGCAATCCATAGAGGATGTCTGGGGGAATTGGGAGGCCAAAAAATAGCGCTTGCTTTACCCTAGGCCACAAAGACAGCCATAAGGGGTTATATGTAGCCCAAGGGATGTGTTCTCAAGAATTCAAATATTTCACAGCAGGAAGGTAATTCTCTGTTAATGTATTCTACAGCCTCAGTCCATACAGACTTACTAAATAAGTTCCATGAAAATTACTGCTAAATAAGAACATACGGAATTAACATCTCAGAAGATGATGTGTACATTTTTAAACAACCAAAATAAATTTAGAAAAATGATCTGATATACCATCTGGAAGGGGATCCACCCAGTGTTTATTGAGTCCCATGGGGATGGAATCCATCTCTGCTTCCCGCTGAGCTTGCTTCAATTCTCGCCTCTCTTTAGCGAGTGCACTTTGCATCATGGCTGCTTGAGACAGGGAGCCATCAGGATTCTGGAATCAACAAAGGAAAACCTGGGTGTTCTATTTCTTGCTTCAGAACTGAATTTGCTCCTGTGCAAGAAGCTGTTGCCACATAAAGCACAAAAGGCTTTCCTAAAATCAACTACATTTTTCATCCCTGGAAAGATGAGAAGAGCTTGACTGGAAAAGTCAGGTCTTCCCTTCAGTTTACAGACAAGCAAAGAAAAGAAGGGTGTGGAAGCTATTTCAGACTTAATTATGGATGGGAAGAGAAGAGAATGGGATTTAGGGATTAAAATAGGAGGAGGGAGGGAGAAAAAATGGAACATTGAGACAGAAAGATCAGAGCAACGTCTTGGGCAAGAAGGCAGAAGGTGCTGAGGATTCTTAAATTTGGTGTGAACACAGAAGCCATAGCAATGATGATTAGTGAAGAAGATGGAGGACGAAAAGGAGAATAGGAATAATTTCTGGCAGACAAATTAACCAGCTCTTTCATTGTCAGCTGCACTTGCGGTAGTGGAAGATCTTTTCACAATCCTCAATAGTAACAAATCCTAATTTTAAATTATGATTCTATACATATTCCTAATTTTTCATCACTACTAGTAGTTATTCCATTACCTTCACAATCTTGATGGGGCTCATGTCCATGCTCTGCTTCGTATGCCCCCTCAGGAACGGTGGCTCCTCTTCTACTAATTCGATTTCCAGATCTTCATCTAAAAGAGAGAATCAAAACTCCATTCTAGATCCATTACAATGTCAAACAAAACATTCTCATTCTTGTTAATAAGCTCTTCCCTTATTTTCCAAACAGATGAAGCATTGGCACCTAGCAACCTGTAAGCACCTCAAAGAAAATGCTAACTCCCCCCCACCTCATTCTTTTAAAAGAACTCCCCGTTTTGGGCTATAGAGCAGAAATACAAAGTATGATGAGAAATACTCCCCCCCCCCCCACCACAATACACACAAAGGCAGGGAAGGGCCTCTGTTACAACTCCTGATTTCAGTGTGTACAAACTGTCTAAACTAGCAAAGGACCCAGCATTATCATTACCTTCCTCGTCATCAACCTTTGGGAGAATTCCTGTTTCTTCGTCAAAGTCAGGGAATTCCTCCTTGGAAAGCACATTGGCAGCGATCATCTGGGATAGATGACAGGAGAACATTTTCAATCTCAGCACAAAGTCGTACTTATCTTATTTTGAACACAGCATTCTGCATTAAAGCTACCATCCCCTTTAAATTTGTACAAGCACACTAACCCTTCTGCCGAGGGTTTTCAGAATCACTTTGCAGACAAGATTGCGTTGCTCCGCCGGGACCTCCCTGCTACAGTTGATACAGTACAGGAGCTTGAGACTCCGTGGCCCTCCGCCGGATCCACCTTCGACCGGTTTCGGCCACTGGACGCGCAGGGATGTTGACAAGATTGTCGCAGCTCTTCGACCGACCACCTGCTCCCTCGACCCGTGCCCCTCCGCGCTGATTCGAGCTTGCGTGGAGGGGCTACGAGGCCCTCTGTTGAATATAGTCAACTGCTCCCTTGAGCAAGGAGCTTTCAGAGGAGTTGAAAGAGGCGGTGGTCACTCCATTGCTGAAGAAGCCGGGTTAGACCCCGCGGCTCCCTCCAATTACCACCCAGTGTCCAATCTTCCATACCTGGGCAAGGTAATTGAGAGGGCAGCAATGGACCAGCTGCAGGCATTCCTGGATGATGCAACCTGGCTAGACCCCTTCCAGTCCGGCTTCCGTTCGGGCCATGGGACGGAGACCGTCCTGGTCTCCATCACAGACCTACTCCGCTGCCACTTGGACCGAGCGGATCGGCGCTGCTCGTGTTATTGGACCTCACGGCAGCGTTTGATACTGTCGATTACCAACTTTGACACACCGCCTGGCGGTAGCGAGGTAAGGGGACAGCCCTCAACTGGCTGTCCTCCTTCCTCCAAAACCGCCTGCAGCGAGTGAAGTGGGGAGGTGGTCTCCGAGGCTCCCCTCTACTTTGCGGGGTCCCTCAGGGGCCATTCTCTCCCGCTGTTATTTAACATCTATATCGACCACTCGCCCAATTGGTGCGGAGTTTTGGGCTGGAGTGTCATCAGTACGCTGATGATACCCAGCTCATTCTGAGGATGGACCCCGGGGTGGTCTCTGTACCCGATAATTTCCATCTCTGCCTTGAAGCCGTAACTGGATGGCTGCGAGCCAGTAAGTTGAAGGTGAACCCGCGAAGACGGAGATCTTGTGGCTAGGCCGCCCGGAGGTAGAGACCCAGCTGCCGACGTTCGATGGTGCGGCTCTCTGCCCGCAACCATCTGTCAAAAGTTTGGGGTCCGGCTGGATGCTCAGCTGTCGATGGAGGCGCAGATTGGCTGCGCCTGCAAGACAGCCTTCTTCCATCTGCGTCTGGCAAAACGCCTGGCTCCTTACCTCTCCCGCTACGACCTGGCCACGGTGATCCAAGCCACGGTCATCTCGAGGCTCGATTACTGTAATGCGCTGTACATTGGCCTACCCTTGTTGGCGATCCGGAAACTTAAGCTGGTGCAGAACGCTGCAGCCCGCCTGCTCTCAGGAGCCTTAAGATCTGATCACGTGACTCCACTCTTGCGCGAGCTGCACTGGCTTCCAATTGAATTCCGGGTCGTCTTCAAGGTGTTAGTTTTAACTTTCAAGGCCTTATATGGTTTGGGGCCAGTGTACCTGAGGGAGCGGCTTACCCCTTATGTGCCCAGGAGATCACTGCGCTCAGAGGGGCTCAACTTATTGGATGTGCCCAGTGTTAGGGTCTGTAGACTGGACACCACCCGTCGGAGGGCGTTTACCATAGTGGCACCAACTCTGTGGAACAGCCTTCCTGAAGAGACACGGGCCACTCGAGTCCTTCTGCCGTTCCGCAGAGCAGTAAAAACGTGGTTGTTCAGAAAGGCATTCGGCCCATAGCTGACTGCTGTCTACCGCACCCGCTATCCTGCTGCTAGCCTGCCACTGTACTGCAGCTCGGTCTGCAATTTGTTTAGTTGGGGGATTGGAATTGTTTTAATGTAATTTAATGTATTTTAATGTATTTATGTGTTTTATGTTTTTATTTTGCCATTCTTGTGAACCGCTCTGGGCTCCAGAGAGAGCGGTATATCAAATCGAACTTAATAAATAAATAAATAATAATAGGAACTTCTGAGTAAATCTGCAACCACTGAATTACAAGGGCCTGCAAATACTGCACTCCATGTCCCCTTTCCATAAACACAATAATCTAGCTCAGTGGTTCTCAACCTGTGGGTTTCCAGATGCTTTGGCCTTCAACTCCCAGAAATCCTAACAGCTGGTAAACTGGCCAAAACACCTGGGGACCCACAGGTTGAGAACCACTGATCTAGACACTCCCATAAGCTTTAATAACTTTTTTTTAAAAAGGAGATCTGACAAATCTCCCTAAGTGACAAATTCACTAAGGACAGGTCTGTCGCCTTCTATGAACGTAGACATCAGAATTTCCCATTTCAGAACAAAGCCCCCATTCACTACATGGTAATGGGCATGATTTTTAGTGGAGGTTGCTGCAATGATTTTAATTCCAAATTTGAGGCTCATGACAGAAAGGGGCCCTTATTGCCACTCATGTCATATTAAGACATGAGAAAAGAATCTCTACAGGTCATATTTAGTATTTAAAAAAGTCCTATGTACAACACATTGCAGTAGTCTAGTCTGATTGTGAACATGGAAAATAGAGGTCAGACTCAGCGTAAGTTGGTAAAGAAGCTTCAAATCATAGGTGCCACTGAAGCATGAAGGGTAAGGGCTGCATTTAGCATCTCCACCGAATCCCCTTACATAAAGTAGCACTTTGACATGTCGGGGCAGATGTTGAAATCTGCAGATAACTGGGCTGAGGACCTCAAAGGTCACAGAAGGAAGCTCAAGTGAAGATTTAGAAAGCACAGATTGCAGCTGCTTATGCATTCTGTGGCTAGCCCAAAAGCATACGAGTAATTTCACAGGCTAGAAATCTCCCAATTTGGCTTGAAGAATACGAGTGATCAGTTCCTGAAGCATAAATTGTTACCTGCTTGATTTCCCATTTCTCTGGGTCTGAAATGCGAGTGAGACGTTTCCGCTCCAGTGTATCATCTTCGACTTCTGGAGCACTGACCAAAGAAAGGTGAGTGGGCCGATCTGGATTTCGCATGGCTGTCTCCTCCGACTCTCCCACAAGGTTCCGACGTCTGTTTGGGTTCAAATCTTCCCCTGTATCTTGATCTACATCCTAATGCAATCAGAAATCATACATATCCCACAAGGTGTAATAAAATGAAACTTTTATTTAAAAAAACATTAAATTCGACTAGTGTTATAGTCAGCCTGCAGCAGAACAGTTAATTAGATTGAAAAGAGTATTACTATGCTTCGTATTGACCACAGCAGTTTCCATCTGAGCCTCTCAATAAGAAAACAGCAGGAAAGAGTGATTTTTGTGCTGGTTGTTATCTTAGGGGTCAGTATTAGGCACTCTTGGAATGAGAATGATCTTTGCAACAGACTCCTGGCCTCTCCCAGTCATATCCCGTTCATTAAAACTGTATGTGAGAGTTAAAACCATGAAATAACTCATGTATTGCCCAAGGCATTCATTGCAGAGCAGGATTATATAGTTCAAACTAGGGTCAGAAACAGCACCCTATCACTATAGTCCTAGAAATGGGAGCAAGAGGTAAAATATAGAGTCTCTTTTTTTGTTTTAACCTTATTTTACAACATTGCATTAATCTTGAACAGCTGTATTACTGAAGGTGCCAAAAGCAAATAGGCAACTGCTGTAAAAATTTTGTTTGCCATTGAGTGTAGTACAATGTATTGACCATACCCCTCAGCTACCAAATCAAATAAAAAAAAGAATCTATATTATAAAGCCAAAGAAAGGAATGGTGATTAGTTGTGACTGTAATAGAGACATGAAGCAGCACAGGACCAAGGGAAGCCTAAGATGGCTTAAAGAGGAAGCGCTTGAAGGGTGTCTCAGGAATAACAAAGCCAATGGGGTAATGTGAGGAGCGAAGAAGAAACAGAAGGGTTATAGGTTAATGCGGAATGGAAGAGCTTATTCTCTTACCTTCATACTGAGGCTAGTTTTAGAGCCTGTGAAGGACAACACTTTGACCTTGACCCTCTGGCCTTTGCTCACCACATCAGCCACATTAGCAACACGTCCCTCACGGCGTAGCTCTGAAATATGGACTAATCCTTCCCAGCGCTTCCTAAAGGGAAACATGAAAGATCCAAGTGGGAAAATAGTCAGCAAATGCTTGCCGGACATTCAGCTGGAACTTTTTAATGTTTTAAACTGCAACTCTACTCATAATAAAAGGATCACCCTATAAAGCCCGAGATGCAAGGTAAGGACTTTCTGTTTTGGAAGGCCTTGAGGTTGGATTGTTCATAGGAAAATATGTATTAATATGTATTATAGTCATATTTTCCTTGGCTATTTTTATGTTAATCAGAATTCATTTGTATTTTGACAAGACCTTATATGAAAACACAATTTGACATAAATTGATGGTCGTTAAATTAATAAATTTCTGAAAAAACATCCATTAATAAAAGAATACTGAACCTGTTAAACTCTTGGCAAATTTTAAAAAATGGAAAAAGTGATGATACGATAGCTGGAGAGTTTGATGTGCACTGAAATTAAAGAGGCTGAGGCTTAATCGTGAAGTATTTTGGGGATAGGCTAGATTGCAAAGAAGCATATGCTTATTTTTTAAACTAAAATGCTCTCAAGTGGACAGCACCTAAAATGGCTTATTTTCACTAAAGTACGTGCTCTTCTAACCCCTCAAAAGTAAGTATAGTGTAAGCAAAACAAAAACTTTTCAGAATGAAGCAAGTTAACCAATTCTCTGAAAAAGAGTTCTATATATTCAAGAAAGATATTCATAACAGCTGATAAAATTAGGGAAAAAATACTGAATTACGCTACTTTATATGATACGATAAGACAATGATCAGTACAATTAAATGTCTTCCTTGCTCTCTTGATCTATGCAATTTCAGAATTGCATAGATCAGCAGCAGATAGAACTGAAAGGTAACGGCTACTTTTATATCAGCTACCTCAGTCCTTCAAGCTGGACAAAGCAGCCAAACTGCATGATGCTAGTGACTTTGCCGTTGTAGATGTCCCCGATGGAAGGCTCTTCTGGTGGAGGCCGGTCCACATGCTTATCCCTCCATCGCTCATTGGTTTTCTCTGCAGGCTTTTCTCGCTCCTTACGATCCCAACTGGGGCTTCTGCTTCTGGAGCGGTATCTAGATTTACCCTTATGTCGATCTCTTGTACGGGAGCGAGAGGAGGACTTCCGCTTCCGCTTTCGATCCCGATCCCTACTACGACTGCGACTCCTGTGTTTTTTCTTGGATCTAACAACAACAAGTACTAAGATCACACTCATGTCTCCTCTACTTCGGAGGTCATGTTAATACATTACAATTAATTAGCGTGACTATGGCTCCTGGCAGTCACAATATTTTGATGAATCACATCTCATACACAGGATATAGATTAAAAAGTCAACATTATAATTTATTTGCTTAAACATTACCATATATAACAGATCATGATTAAGTCAAGGATGGGAAATGCCCTCAGCACGCCCTGGCCAAATACATTGTGAAATTGCCCTGTGGGTATAGAGTGGCATTTTTGTCCAAAGGAAAGAAAAGATAAACAAACCCAGGGAATACATCAGGTTGGAAGGACATGTTGGTGAATAACTCTGCAAAGTCCCATGGAAGGCCAATGTGGCTCCTCAAATGTGGTAGTTGCCCACCCCAGTTTAGGTAGAAAGGAATTGTAAGCAGGGTTCATATGGTGGTAGGGGATCATTTCTCAAGAATTTCTCTGCACTATTAGATCTAGGTACTGTATATTTGAACAATATGGATTTTCTGGACCATTGCAATCTAGCTTCCAGACAGGTTCATGGATCAATGCAACTTAATCAAACTACAAGAAAGACAGATTCTGTATGTAAGTTGGAACATGTACATTTTAAGTGTAACATCCTCGATTTTTTAAATTTTGGATAGTATAGGAAAGGGATAACACCACTGCGAAGTTTGTACCCCTGTTCAGAAGATTTCACCTCACTTTCTGTTCCTGTGATAATTGGATTTTGAAAAAATTGTGTTGTTATGGAAACAAGAATTGGTGAGAAGCCTTTTTTTCATGATAACTCTTTCAGGAGTGAATTTCCCCTCCGAGAGGCAGATTTCTCTCTCGTCCTATTGTCTCACTCCATTAGTAACTAAAAGTCGTATGTCAGTCTGATGTTTGTTACTTGGGGATTGCCTGTTATAATTCCATTCTAGAATGAACATGGGAAATGCATCCTGCTAATCCTCTTTGTGCTTTCAATATCTGTATGTATGTTGTTTGTGTGTGAGAGTGTGTGTGTGTATGTATATTTATACACATGTATAAATATCTCAGATTGGATTTTGAGGACATTTTTCTGAAGATGACATAAGGGGTATGCACACTGTGTTCATTGATATTCCTGTTCTAGAGTTCCACAGGGCAGTGTCATCTTCCACCACCCTCATATTATGTTGCTGAAACCATCTGCTATCTGAATCTAGGAATCATGGACTGAGCAAGGAGACGGAGCACTGGAAGAAAGTATGGGTTGAAACTAAAGAAGAAAAGTCAAAAGCCACAGCAGAAGATCAAGCCTTGTGTGTTCTTTGAACAAACCAGAACTTGAAAGGCCTTTTCATGAGATTCCAGCCTAAACATAAGGTTTAATAAGGTAGATGGTATTACTACCCCTCTCCACAATTCCAAGTCTCAGACGGCTCTTTTTAGAAATCATTAACTCCCTGCTCTAGTCAACACATCATACATAACTAGCAAATATTGATGCTCTTTTTCCAAAACTCTGTCCCTGATCTCTCAACTCTAATCCAATATCTATTCACAATTAAAATATTGGTTCCATTCTCAGCACTATACTCCAACCTGTCCTAATGTTTCATTTCCTGAACCACCTCATGAATGCAGAGAAGTCAGTCATAGCAGAACACTGATGAACCAACCTGGACACCGCATATTATTTGAAAACACAGAAATGCTAGACCACTCTAACAACCACCATGCCAGATTACACAGAGAAGCCATTGAAATCCATAAGCATGTGGACAGTTTCAACAGAAAGAAAACCATGAAAATGAACAAAATCTGGCTAACAGTATTAAAAAATCCAAAATCAGAAGAGTAAAAAAAGAGCAACTCTCAAAAATAGGGGAATTCTGAACAAGAAACAATCAGAGCCAGCTAACCACCTCCCAACAAAGGATTCCCCAAAGCAGGAAGCAGCCAAGCCTTGAACCTGCAAAGCTATTCAATGCTAATCAAGGTGATCAATTGCAGTATTCACACTTGCCTCAAACAGACAAGAGTTCTTTCTCCCACCCTGGACATTCCAAAGATATATAAACCCCACTTGCCTTGTTTTCAACAAACCTCACAACCTCTGAGGATGGCTGCCGGAGATGTCGGCAAAATGTCAGGAGAGAATGCTTCTGGAACATGGTCATACAACCCAGAAAACTCCCAGCAACCCAATGCAGGGCTTCATTCACACCACAGCAATCCCCAAGTAAGACAAACTTTATCTTCCCAAAAAAATCCACCCTGGTTGCTCTTGCCAATCTTCTTTCCCAATACCAGCTCAATTTGGGCATTTTCATGGGTTAGAAGTCAGTGTTTACATTAAGAACATTCCCGCCACAACATTAACATATTCCAACTACTAGTTCCTATCGGACACAAACTGAGTCACCTACACCCCCCATAATATTAAAATATCTGATTTTTTGAAAACTGAGAAAATGTGGCCAAAATAACTTACCGTTCCTCACTGCTCCGGTGCTTTTCTTGTTTGCCTGCTGTTGGCATCAAAGCTTCCAGTTCTTTCAGGGCATCGGCAGCCACTTTCACATCATCTTCATCCAGCATTGTCTGTAAGGGAAAGAAGAGTAGGTCTCTGAATACACAACAGGCCTACTGTTTCAACATCTCTTTCAAATCCATTGGCAGAAGTTGAACTAAGACAGAATTGCTCCTGTATCTAAAGATTCATTTGCCAGGAAAAAATAGTAGCAAGGGAAAGGTTAGGGTTTCTACGGGGAAGATTTTATATTTTAGAATGCACAGATTTATAGATAAAATGAATTAACACTATGCAAATCGAGGTGTTCATAATGGGCAATTTAAATTAATGCAATGGTAATCAAATCTAAAATTAAAGTTGGAATTAACTTCACTGGGGGAACACCCTTAGGGCACACATGTTTATGCACACAGATAATTTGTATTTAATATATATCCTGCATTTAGGTATGTTAAAAATAATGTGCATAGAGCAAAGAGAGGGGATTACTTGAGGTGTAGAGGAAGGGTGCAAATGCAACTCACTGAGATACATATTTTTTTTCATTTATTTTACACAAAATGCTTCCCACTTACTTTTTAGAACAGTGATTTTCAACCTTTTTTGAGCCGCAGCACATTTTTTACATTTACAAAATTCTGGGGCACACCACCAACCAAAATGACACAAAATGACACAAAATGACACTCTAACACAGTAATACACATAGTTAATATGTTTTAAATGTATTTATGCATTCACTTAGTGTGAAACCTGGGCCTGTTTCGATGAACACAAAATAGATATCCTGGCATTTTCCCTTCGCAAAAACTTCTCCATCACTGTCACTCGCTTGTCTTGCTGTGATCCCAAATTGCCACTGTCACTTGACGCGCAGCTGCAGCTCTAACTCTAACTTTGTTTACTTAGCCGCGTCTGAGCGTACCCAAGATGGCGCGACCATAGCACTCTCGCGTCATTTCTTAGGTGACGCGAGAGTGCTATGGTTCCATTTCTTAAAGGGACAGATGCGCCTTATAGTTTATATATGAAGTTCGAAAATAATTTCCCACGGCACACCTGATGATCTCTCACGGCAGACTAATGTTCCGCGGCACACTGGTTGAAAATAACTGTTTTAGAAGACATAAAGAGAGCAATTTAGCCATGTTTTGTGCTACAAGACACCATAAGTGTCTTTTTTTTAAAGAGGGAAGCCAATCAAATGTCAATTCCTAGATTATTTTCTGGTTTAAAAATATCTGTCAAAATTATTAGGAGCATTTTTAACATGCTTACATTTTTTTTTACGAAAAATGTGGGTGCTGGGAAATCAGTAAATTGGCCCCAAGTCACCTCTAATGTAGAATTTTCAATATAGTCACCTTTAAAATGTAACAATATGGATTTATATGGTAAAGATTTGGCATCTTAATGTACAGTATGACCACCCTATCTTCAAGAGCAGTTCTGCAATGTTATCTACATCTGACAAAATATGTCCTCTTTAGGAATGTTCAAGGTTATTCTATGGTATACTTTCATTGAATGTTAACACACAGTTGCTCTAGAGAATTTCATAAAATCACGGAGTGGGAAGAGACTAGAAGGGTCATGATGCCCAACCCCTTGCCATACAGGAACACACCATCAAAGCACTCCCAACAGATGGCCATTCTGCCACAGATGACCATTTAGCACATTTCAAGAGAGGACACCTCTCTAGAAATGTTCTAGCAGGCTCCTCTGACCCAACTCAATGGTGACTTCCAGTGGAAGTTGTTTGTTTCAATACTATTATTCACAATTACCTGTTTCCACAGTTTTTTTGTTTCTACAGTAAGTTCAGGAATGTATATCCCATGGATACAGGGATTGTACTGTGTTCTAGTCAAGAGTTCTTCAGTAAAACTGAAACTATCATTTCACTTTAATGTACTTTGGTCTATTAGAAAAACTATTCAGATATTTATATAGCTTATAAAACTAACATAACAATTTTTGTTTTGTTTCTTAAACATAAAAAAATAAAATATGCGAACTCAAATCTCCATCCATTTGGGACAGCAGAAATGTCTAAACGATTTCCCCCTCTGGAAAGTGTATATAATTACTTGGGGTTGATAAAATTTTATTGCTCACTCAGTTTCAATTCCATTTCCAAGCCTGAGTTGTCTAGTTTCCAATTCTGTTTTGCAAAAATCTTCTCTTTTCTTTAGTTGCTCTTCTTGCACACAAACTACACTGCGACCTTGCTCTTGCTTGCATTCTTATTTCTGCATGCCCAACTCCACCTGCTCTCCCTTCGTCTGCTCTTTTATCATTTTGGTGGGTACCATCACTGCCTTCTATTTTGATAGCTCCCAAACAAAAGAACAAAAGGCACACACCTACCCTGACAATGGGATTGTCTGGCCTACATAGGGCTGGAAACAGGTCTCTTAACTTGTCTTTTTCTGTTTTTGGTTTAACAGCATCTAGGACAATAAAAACGAAACAGATCAGTCGTTCATTATTTACCATAAATATCTCTAATAACATCTGAATCTCAATCTACTTTGGTGCAGTTTCTAGTTTACGTGATACACTTTATAGTTTAATTTCTAGACCAGGGCTGCCCAGGAAGTTGATCGCGATCAACTGGTCGATCGCAGGACCGAAGGAGGTCGATCCCAGCCAGATGGGGCGCTTCTCAGAGGGGGCGGACCCATGCTGCACCAAGCCCCGCCCCCTCCCCCAGCTTCAGCGCTACCACAGTTTCTCCAGGCTTGAGGAGGGTAGTGCCAAGCCAGTAGTGACTAGCTATGCCACCACTGGCTTGGCATTACCCTCCTCTACAAACAAAGAAAGAACATGTGTACTAATAAATCACGTTATAAAATTATATGAAAGGTATAGGAGGGCTTGAGTTAATTATCATCAATGCGTATATACCCCCCCAAACTCCCCTATTACAATCCGGTACAATGGCTACAATTGGAAATCCTGTTAGAAGACCTTTCCTTACTATATAAGGATGCTACTGTTATCCTCTTGGGCGATTTTAACGCTAAGCTTGGTCCCTCCTTACATTCCTTTATTCAAAAGGAAGGTCTTCCAGACTGGTTTGCAACTTCCCACCCCCACTGGTTTTCTAGGGACCAGAAGTCAAACAAGGCCGGTGCTTCATTAGTTTCCTTAATCTGTAAAAACAACCTGAGACTATTAGGTGGTTTGAATGTCTTATCTCCTTATCCCTTCACTTTTCACACTAATCTTCACAGCAGCTCCTTGGATTTCATCTGCGTATCCTCCGATAAAGTAAATCTTTTTTCTCACCATAAAGTGCACACTATGGAGGACTCTGACCACCAACCGGTCAGTACTCAGTTAGCAATCTTGCCTTCTTGTATTCCTCAAATGATTTAGGCCCGCTATCGCAGGCAACACTCTGTAAAAACAAACATCTGGCATGGCCCTGTGTCAACCTAGACAATATCCAAAAATCTATCGACTCTGACGATTTTACAAAATGGGCCATAACCATTAAAACTCCTTCCCAGGACTGGCCTGCAATAGACAGAGCATTCGCCAACATCTGTGGCAAACTTAAAGAACTTATGTCTACCAAAATTATACGTAGGGATAATAAGGGTTCTTCTGTTCTGTGGTTTGATAGGGAATGTCATAAGGTTAAAAAACAGCTCAAGGCTGCTATAAGACTAATGAAAAGGAATACAGCCCCACATTTCCATGCCAACATGCTGCTGCTAAGGTGAAATTATAAAAAATTAATTAGACTGAAAAAGAACAACTACAATGAACAATTATGGAAAGGTTGGAGCTTGCAGCGGCTGGTAAAAATTCAGTGCTTTTTTGGCATAAGGTTGCGGGCGTCCTAAAAGAAAGGAAGGCTGATTTTGATAACCCAATTCCAGCAAATGTGTGGGAAGAGTATTATGGGCAGCTATTTTCCTCTCATAACTTACCTTCTAGGCAATCCACCCAGGAATTGGATGGGTTGACTAATTTACCTCTCTGGCCCCCGGTCACGGAACAAGAAATTCTAAATATTATTACTTCTCTGAAACGTAACAAGGCCCCGGGAGATGACTATCTGCCTTCGGAATTGTTTATAGCCTACAAGGCCTGGTGGGCCCCTGTTTTAGCTGGTTTATTTTCATATATAAATGATACAGGATATATACCAAAGGGTTGGAATATGGCGATCATTATCCCCATTCACAAAAAAGGAGATAAGAAAAATCCCGCCAACTACAGACCTATCAGTTTATTGAATATTGTGGCCAAAATGTATGCAAAGTATCTTCTATGTAGACTGGAGGAGTGGGTAACTGAAAATGGAATCTTGGTGGAAGAGCAGTCTGGCTTTAGACACAATAGATCGACAATGGATAATTGTTTTGTCCTAAATCACTTGATTTCCAAATACCTAGCCAATGGTAATAGACTATACGCCGCTTTTATAGATCTGTCAGCGGCCTTCAATTCAGTTGATAGGGAAATCCTTTGGGACAAACTCCAACGTATGAATGCAGACCCTAGATTGATTTTGCTGATCAAAGCCCTATATCATAATCCTCAGGTGACAGTGAGATTTGGTATTGCTGGTGACCGATCTGGCCCTATTAACACCGGCAAAGGGGTCAGACAAGGATGTATTCTTGCCCCCCTGCTATTTAATCTGTATGTAAATGACCTTCCAAATTCACTTAGAGGGGCGGATGTCCATATGCCTAAAGTAGCTAACTTGCAAATCAACTCACTTCTGTATGCAGATGATATGATCCTACTCTCCTACACCCAAATAGGGATGAGGAGGTTATTAAGAAAACTTAGTGACTACTGCCTTAGAAATGCACTAAAGATAAACAAAACCAAATAAAAAATGGTGATCTTTGGTAAACGCCCCTCCAAAATGAAATGGAAAATAGAAGGCGAACAATTAGAACAAGTTAGATCCTTCACTTACCTAGGATTAGACTTTGCAGAAAATGGTCTATGGCATAATCATTTCCACAGGTGTTCAACTAAAGCCAAGGGCAGAACGAGCGTACTCTTAAAGCTGCTGAATCAACGGCAACCGGGCTCCCTCGTTCCCCTTCTGAAAGTTTACAATCATAAAATCTCCCCGCTGCTTCTTTATGGTTCTGAAATCTGGGTGCAAATGATACTCCCCTCCTGGATAAGGCCCAAGCTCAACATCTGAAGTGATTTTTAGGGGTCGATAGAAGCTCCCCAGCAGCGGCAGTTAGGGCGGAGTTGGGAATGTTCTCTATTAGCACACAATCTAAGATCAGAGCCTTTAACTACTGGCTCAAGGTCATGGAGATGGAGGCGTCTCGCCTCCCAAAATTATGTTTGCTGGAACAATCTAGCAGTTCTTATAAATCGGGGGCTGACCATTTGTTTGATTACATCAGAAGGTGCGGCATTCAGGTAATATTCCCAGTCCACCTATCTGGTCAAGTGTTAAGTAAGCACTTCAAAGAAGTGCGTCAACGAATTAATGACATTGCGGCCCAAACCGATATAGACTCTTTGGGTTCTACCGTTTCCCTGAGATGGTTGAGTGGTTTTAAGAAATCCTTCCAATTAACCACTTACTTACAGCAAGGAAAGTTACACCACCTAAGGAAAATTTTCACTAGAGCCAGGTTTGAGCAATTAGATTCAATGGTGAGATATGGGAGGTTCAAGAAAATTCCCTATGAAGAGCCTATCTGTATTTGTGGTGCCCCTGAGATCGAAGATCTAACTCATCTTCTGCTCTATTGCAAAATCTATCAAATAGAGAGAAAACAACTGCTAGAGATATTTCTTGTGGGAAAAAATCACTGGGACCCTCTAGCAAAAGTCTCACTTCTGCTGGCCGGCTCCAACAAGCTGATAACAGATGCTACTGCTCGTTTTCTCTGTAAAGCCATGAAACTAAGATCTGATTACATAGATGCAATTGGAATAAATTGTGTTGGAGATGAGGACCTGTGAATTGTTACCACCTCCCTTAGAATCCCTCCTGCTGGGCAAAACAGGGGTTTAATTGATGTAATGGTCTAGAATTCTCCTCAGATTGTTTTAGAATCATTGCAATGTGTCTGTGTTCTGTGTGTATTTGATATGGCTTCTGGCTAATCAATAAAATTGTTGTTGTTGTTGAGACATAACCATTGCTGTCAGAAATATAGCTCCTGTAGTAATGAGGTGCATCAAACATATATAGTCTTCAATTCAGACATCAAATATATATAATGCATAGAGTATACAGTTCCAATACTTGCAATTTCCGAGTGTTTGTAACACAGTCCAAGAGTCTATGAAAATATACAAGGTCCCAAATCCCTATGTTTGATGCACCTCATTACTACAGGAGCTATATTTCTGACAGCAGTGGTTATGCATACCTACTATACCTTTAATAGTAGGTACACGTATTCTTTCTTTATTAGTACACGTATTCTTTTTTTCTTTGTGGCTAGCAGCAACTAGCCCCGTTCTTGTAGATAAAATTACCCTCCTCTAGCCTGGAGAAGCTGTGGTAGCGCTAAAGCCAGAGGGGGGAGGGGGTGGAGCCAGGCCATGCCAAGCCCCGCCCCCTCCCTCCGGCTTCAGCGCTACCACAGCTTCTCCTGGCTAGAGGAGGGTAGTGCCAAGCCACTAGTGACTAGCTATGCCACCACTGGCTTGGCATTACCCTCCTCTAGCCTGGAGAAGCTGTGATAGCGCTAAAGCCAGAGGGGGCGGAGCCAGGCCAAGCTCCTCCCCTCCCCTGCTCCGCCCCGCTTCTCTCTCGGTAGATCTTTCTGACTTGGTTTCAGTAGCTCGCATGCTGAAAAAGTGTGGGCACCCCTGTTCTATACAATATGTAGCATCCGTACACTAAGGGAAGTAGTAGGAGAAACAACAACTAAGCTAAATTTGACCTCCAGAACATATTTACCCAGCCATGCAAATGAGATTTTAACAAGCATTACTTTCAATTTATCAGATTGCTGTCCCACATAGATTCTCAGGATCATTGCCAATCTGTCTTTTGAAGATGTCTTTCCTTTGGTAAATGTCAAGATCATTTCTGACAGTCATGTCCTGGTGAATATCAGGAATGTATCCACTGAAGCACAGCTGCTAATGGAGTACAACTATGGCTGCAAGCCTAAAACGACAGTGGGACCATTTTGCAGGCCTAGAGTGCATGATGTTCAAAGGAGACTGGAACTACAGCACTCCAAAATATGGCTTCTATGCAAAGGAGGTTTGCTTTACTCCATCATCCTATATTCTATCTACTTTGAACCATTTTTTTGTTTGTTTCCATTCACAACTGTTCTATAGTATTACATTTCTAATGAGTAGAAAGCCAACTTCTGAATTCTAATTCAAAACTTAGGAGTTGGATCATTGGGTGCATCTACACTGTAGAATGTAGTTTGAACCCACTTTAAACTGTCATGGTTCATTAGATTGTATGCTATGGAATCATTAGACTAAAAAATAGCATACAAATTATTCCATAGCATACAAATGTCTAATGTGAGGAACCAGCACAATTTTGCAGAGAAGGCTAAAGACCTTGTAAAACTATATCACAGCAATGTGAGATGGCAGTTAATGTGATGTCAAACTGCACCGATTCTTAAATTCAGATGCACTCATCATCCTCAGCCATATCAAACAATTATCTTCACATACTTGAGACGCTTCTATTGATCACTAAGACAGAAAAACTTACCTTTGCTAGTAGTAGGTTTTGCAGGTCGCATTGTCTGGATAAGACGCAGAAGGTTGCTGATGAGAGAATCCTGCAAAATAGCAATTTTTTAAGAAATAAAATTTCAAGAACAAGCAATTCTTTTAGTAATTTTGTTACTAACTGAATTATTAGCTCTAACTTTTACTTACTGTAAACTCAGCACCATTTTTCACCAAGGCTGTCTTGAATGAATCAAAGGTTGTGGTTTTCTCTGCAAGGTTTATGACAAATTCAGCTGCAAACAGAAAGAATAAATGGAAGGATACAAATAAAAAGGTAAAAGGATTAGTGTAAACTAGCTCAGGAATCCATTTTACATAGTTCTAGCTAGGTACAGGAAAGATCTTAAATAAACACATTTGGAAGAAGTCAAAAAAAAATATTCCCAAACTAGTGCATTTATTTGTTTGACATTTGCCTTTTTGGAAGGTATATCCCATCTTTTTCTCGATACTGAGACCCGCAATATGAGACCCACAATTTCACAAAATGAGTAAAATATAGATAAATTAAAATACAATGTTGTAATATAAAAATACAATCAAACAAGTTATTAAATTAAAAATTACAGTAACGAAAGAAATCAAGCAAAGTAATCTCATTAAGGCCCCTTCTTCACCAGCCAGCCAGTTGTCAAAAGCCTGCTTGAATATTTTAAATCTTTGCGTACTGAATGTGAGGGAGGCTAACGGGTGGCCACTGACAGATTATTCCGTGTATCACAAATCATCCTAATGGATTTAGCAGGCTGCTTTTTAAACTGTGGGTTCCAATGCAAAATCGATTGTGATATCAGTTGTTGATTGTGATATTAGTTTTAGTTTTATATTGTGCTGTTTTTACTTATGTAAACCGCCCCGAGCCTGCGGGAAGGAGCGGTATAGAAGTTGAAACAATAAATAAATAAAATGGCTTTACCTCAGATCAATGTTGGGGTCAAGAAAAATATGGCAAGGCTTCCACAAAAAGGAAAATCAGCCTGTTTAGCAAGCCTTGGAAATGTTGATTTATTATCATTCAATATTTGATTTAATACCTATTACATATACCTATCTATCTGGGGTCACATAAAATGTATTGGGCAGAAAGAGGTCAGCAATGGAAAAGGTTTAAGAAACCCTGAACATACAGTGGCTTAAGGAGGCAGGAGTACAACAAAGAAGATCTAGCTTTGGATAATTACTCAACCCACATACCTAAGCAATATGCAGCTCCTATTTCTGACAGTCTCTTGCTAATGCAATCATCAGCAGTTATTAGAAATTAAGGTTGCTTATTGCATGGGTTTGGTGCATGTGTATAGTCTTAAAGCCACATGTTCATTCCATGAATTTCATAGAGTTTTCTTGGCAAGAAAGTATGCACATTTTTATTTTCCATGTTGCAGTTTCAACATGGCACAAAAACAATAGATTTTCTACACTCTTTCAGTACAAGATAAATAACATGCAATAAAGTACAGAATGGAGTGGGTGGTTTATAGGAAGTTTGGTCCAAAAGTTGTCTTTAAAAATGCACTGCAGCCTAATGGTGTCTGGTGTCTCCTATGCCTGAGAGACAGTAAATCTGTCCCACCTCTTGGTTGGCTTTATGGGAGCTATCCAATGTTCTGGACCAGGGCTGTCCAACTGGCGGCCCGGGGGCCGTATACAGCCCCCTAGCCCCTTCCCTGCGGCTCCCTAAGCTTTTAAATAATAATAAAAAAAATTAAATAATATTTTAAAAATTTACCCACTTCCGGGTTCCGGAGCAAGTATCGCGAGACTACGGAAGCCACACGGGATTTCGCTCTCAACGCGAGATCACGCCTGCGTTTAGAGCGAAATCCCGTGTGGCTTCCGTAGTCTCGCGATACTCCTGTTGCCGAAATCTCGGCTACTTAATCCCTGCAGCCCACGCAGACGCGATTTGGACTTTCTCGGCTGCTGCCTCGGTTGGTCGTCGCCTCTGCTCGTGGTCCGGCTACTCCCGGATCCTGCGCGTTTGGGAAGGTAGGCTAACCTTTATGTTATTATTATGTAATTGTGTATGGATGCCCCTTATGTATTCCCTCCCTGCATTTCCCCTTAGTAAACTATTATATTTGATTGTATGGATGCCCCTTATGTATTCCCTCCCTGCATTTCCCCTTAGTAAAAGATTATATTTGATTGTATGGATGCCTCTTATGAATTGTAAGCAAATTGAAGCCGGGGGAGGGGCGGGGGCGGGATGAGGGCGGAGCCGGGGTTGAGCCGGGGGCAGACCCTTCGGCCCCCCAGGTCATCAGTGACCGGAATTCAGGCCCCTGGGCCAGTAGAAGTTGGACAGCCCTGTTCTGGACCAAGAAGAGGGATCAACACCTTATAGTGATCCTTAAAAGCTGAAGTATAAACTTGGATTAATTGATTTTCTAAATTCAGGAGGAGTGTGTTTTGTGGAAGCCTTGCCATATTTTTCTTGACCCCAACATTGATCTGAGGTAAAGCCATTTTATTTATTTATTTATTGTTTCAACTTCCCGCAGGCTCGGGCGGTTTACATAAGTAAAAACAGCATGGGGTCACCACTGAGAAGGCCCTCTCTCTTGTTCCCATCAATCACACTTGTGACTATGGTGGGACTGAGAGAAGGGCCTCTCCTGATGATCTCAAGGTCTGGTGTGGGCTTGTAGGAGATGAGGTCCCTCAAGTAAATGGCTTAGGACTCTGGAGACCAAGCTTCAATTGCCCACTCAGTCGTTGGGTGAGTCACACACTCCAGAGAGTTTTTCCTTAGGGTCATCATAAGTTGGAAATGGATTGGTGGCACACAACAAACACATATACAAAGTGTTATAGTAAATCGCAGCAGGATCAAGTGTGTGTGTTAAAGAAAAACCTTATGCTGGTAATTGTCATGTGCAGCTGGTAAGGTAGGTCAGCCAGCACATTTGGGCCACATCTGGTGGGGTATAACTGTATGGGTTTTAGAAGACAGTCCAGCTTTTGCTCTGGGGAGCTCTATGCTCAAAGGCTTGGCTCTGGGAAGCAGTTTGGAGAAGCTACTCTGAAGGAGGCTATGGTGAAATAGCTATTTACTCAAGGTTTATGTTTTGCTTTCTCATTTGAAGATGAAGATGCCTTATTCTATGTTACTTACAAAGACTATGCATGTTTGATTTTTGTATGCAACACTGCAAATGTATATTTCATCTCTGCTAATAAGTTTTTCTGTTCATTTTCCTCTTGCCTGTGTGTCTTTTGCATGGGACGTTGGCTAGAATCCACTTACTGCGCAACACAAAGTACCTCATTATGTTTATTTTATTTATTAATTATTTTGATTTTTGACCCCCACTCCCATCGGCTCGGGGCGGTTCACATAGCAAGACAGCATAAAACATTTTAAAACAAAGCAGAATAAAAGATTATCAGATAAAAAAGAAATTTAAAAATTCCCCACATTAATCAAAGGCCTGCCTGAAGAGATGAGTCTTGCACGCTCTGTGAAAAGAGATCACATTATGCAGAGCACGAGTCTCACGTGGCAAGGAGTGCCACAACACCGGGGCAATGATTGAGAATGCCCTTTGCCTAGTCGTCAAGCGAAAATATCTTAAGCTAGGGACGTCTAAGAGATTCTGATAGTCTGGCCTTAACGATCTCGGGGGATTATATGGGATTAGGCGATCCCTTAAGTACACTGGCCCCAGACCATGAAAGGCCTTGAAAGTAAGAACTAACACCTTGAAAGTAATCCAGAATTCAATTGGCAACCAGTGCAGATCCCGGAGTATAAGTGTTATACGACAACTCGCAGGCTCCCTGTGAGAAGTCGGGCAGTGGCATTCTGCACTAGTTTAAGCTTCCGGATCAGAGTCAAGGGCAGGCCAATGTAAAGAACGTTACAGTAGTCAAGCCTTGAGATGACCGTGGCTTGGATTACCATGGCCAGGTTGTCCCGGGACAGATAGGGAGCCAGACGCCTCGCCTGTCAAAGATGGAAAAACGCAGTTCTGCTGACATTGGAGACCTGAGCCTCCATTGACTGCAGAGGGTCCAAGAGGACTCCCAGGCTTTTTACTGCTGATGACGGACGTAGTGCCTCGCCATCCAGGGTTGGCAGTTGGATGTCCCTATCGCCTCCGTCTTCACTGGATTCACCTTCAACCTGCTGGCACGCAACCATGTATATGCAAATTTATTAATTTATTAATTTATTATTTCAACTTGATAAACCGCCCTCCCCGAGGGTCAGGGCGGTTTCCAGGCATATAAAACACTAGCTGTACCCGGCACGCGTTGCTGTGCCCTATTTAGGAGATGCGAGAAAGTCTGAGTATGTAAGGGTTGGAATTGTTGTTAGTGAATTGGGTGTTTTATGTTTGTGCCTCAGCTCTTTGCCTGCAGTCCTTCGGGTTTGACTTGTACCATGGCCAGGACAGATCAGCTTGGGGAGGGCTTGTCCTGTCAGGGGATCTCTATCTTCACAGGTGCGTCCAGTGTCTGTTGGGGGACTGTTAAAAATCCTTTCCGTATCCTTTTTAGCCACCTTTCTCAAGATCTTCATGTCTAGCTTACTTTCTGCTCCTCTCTTTTTCAAGATGTCCTACTCTGTGTCTTTTGCACCCATTGGTCGATGTCCGATGAGGCTTTCCTCATGGACAGGCCATCTGAGGGAGCTCTTCCAGCGCTGGGCATCAGAAGGTACTTGGTGATGACCTCCATCCCTTGGAGCCAGCATATAGAGGGGCTGGAGCACCCTCCTTGGCAAACCCCATTGTTGCTGGATGGTTCTCTTATTAATGTGGAATTCCAAGCCACTGGAGATCTTTTGGGAAAGGAAGAAGAGCTCCCCTTGAATGGTGTTGATCTCCATCATGGTCTTCTGATTTGAAAGTGTTGGAGGAGGCTCTGGCTGACAGTTTGTTATGGGTCGGAATGTTCATGTTGGCTGGCCAGTACAGCAGTTATGCAAATCCGCCCTTATTGGCAGCCAATCATGTTGTCAGAATGTAGAGGCTGGGGAGTCCTTGGCAGCCCCGGAGGATGCTGGGAAATGTAGTTTTATTTTTACTCATTGTTTTGGGGGCCTTTTAGGTTTTGGGGGAAGTTTCTTTGCTACAAACGTACCTTGCTTGAGGCGTATTTCTGTTGGCAAGTTTTGTGTTTCTGCGTTGTAAGGTTTCTCTGTTTGAGGTAGTCTTCACATGACTTCCAGAGGAGGTTGTGACAGCTGTCAGCCTGGACAGCTTCAAGGCAGGATTAGACGGATTCATGGATACCAAGGGAATCAGTAGTTACTGAAATGGACATCCAAGTGCCACCTCTGTGTTGATGGAGGCAGGCAGGATTTCCCCCGGGTACAGGTTCAGAACATAAGAACATAAGAAGAGCCATGCTGAATCGGGCCTCAGCCCATCTAGTCCAGCATTCTGTGTCATACAGTGGCCCACTAGTTGTACACAGGGATCTCTAGCAGAAAGGAGGGCAAAACCCTCACCTGCTCCCGGCCCCCACAACCAGTACCCGGAAATCCTGCCTGCCTCCATCAACACAGAGGTGGCACTTGGATGTCCATTTCAGTAACTACTGATTCCCTTGGTATCCATGAATCTGTCTAATCCTGCCTTGAAGCTGTCCAGGTTGTGGGGGTCGGGAGCAGGTGAGGGTTTTGCCCTCCTTTCTGCTAGAGATCCCCGTGTACAACTAGTGGGCCACTGTGTGACACAGAATGCTGGACTAGATGGGCTGAGGCCCGATTCAGCATGGCTCTTCTTATGTTCTTATGTCGACTGTTCCTTTATATATATAGATATCAAGAAAACATCAAAATAACACATCAAGTAAAACGTCCTAAAACAACCTAAAAACAACCTAAAAACACTCTAAAATACCATGAAGGTCATGGTCTGTTACAAACACAGAATCATCTAAAAACACACTAACCAGGACAGCTGATTCAAGTGGCCCTGGCTGCAAGGCTAGGGATTGGCAGTTCAAGCATCAGTCAGGCCGAATGCCTGCCTGAACAGCCAGGTCTTACACAACAACAACAACAATAAACAATAACAAACCAACAACACCTCCCAGAAACCCAAAACCGTTTTAGGCCTGCTGTATTTGGAACAAGCAGCCATTGTATTTATTTATTTATTTATTGTTCATTTTTGTATTCCGCTCCTCCCAGCAGGCTCGGGGCGGATAACAACAATTATAACGGGCAACATGTCACCACATGTCGGCATGTAGCCCTACATTAAAAGCGTAAAAGACATAAAACACATTTAAAACACATTACATCACCACACAGGTATGGGAGGACATGCGACATAGTTCTTAGTCCGGTGTGCCTAATTGAAGGCTAGGCCAAAAAGGGCCGTCTTACAAGCCCTCCGAAAAGGGGCCAGTTCCGAGATAGCTCGGGCACTGTCCGGGAGGGCGTTCCAGAGCACCGGCGCCACTACGGAAAAAGTTCTCTGTCTAATCGTTGATAGATGGCAGGAACGGATTGATGGCACTGACAACAGATTCTGTTCATCTGAGCGCAGTGATCTCGGGGGAGAATACAGGGTAAGGCGGTCCCTCAGGTACGCAGGCCCTAGGCCGTGCAAGGCCTTAAAGGTCAGAACCAACACCTTGAAGGCAATTCGGTACTCAATAGGAAGCCAGTGCAGTTGCCTGAGGATAGGTGTAATGTGCTCCCTCACTGGCGTTCCCGCCAGCAAGCGAGCGGCGGCATTCTGCACCAGCTTGAGTTTCCGGATTGTCGACAAGGGAAGGCCGACGTAGAGGGCATTACAGTAGTCTAATCTCGAGATGACCGTCGCTTGGATTACCGTGGCCAGGTCGTTCCTGGACAGGTAGGGTGCCAGTCGCCTAGCCTGCCGGAGGTGAAAGAATGACGTCCTGCTGACCACGGAGACCTGAGCCTCCATGGTCAGCGAGGAGTCCAACAAAAACCCCAAGCTCTTAACCGATGGCGATGGGTTAAGCCGCTCGCCATCCAGGGTAGGCAACCGGCACCCACCCAGGCCAGGCCGACCAGGCCACAGGATCTCCGTCTTCGACGGGTTCACCTTCAGAGGGCCAGGCTGAAAAGATCCCACACAGACCAGGAGGGAGGAGTAGGGGTCAGTCAGGGGAAAGAAAACTCCGGGTGTTTTGGACTTCGACTCCCACAAGGGCTGCGAGGAAGTGTGGGAGCAGAAGTGCCAAACAGCCGGAGGGCCGAAGTCCGCCCATGAACAAGGACCCCTAGTGCCAGAGATTCTCCAAAGCAAGCCCTTCAGGCCTTTGGACTCCAACTCCCAGGAGCCTCCGCTGCCTTGCTCAACGAGGAGGGATTCTGGGAGCTGGAGTCCAAACAACGGGCATGGGTGGGCAGAGGGTGGGAAGCTCTGGGGCAGAAGCTGAGCGGCCCTGCTGCTCGGCGAGGGGCCCGAGGAGGAGGAGGCGGCGGGGAAGGCAAAAGGGAGGCCCACCGAGGTCCTTGTCGTTGATGCCCAGGTGGTTGTCCAGCTCCGTGCAGACTTTGGAGACGAGCGACAGGTACTCGAGTTTGGCGAGTTCCTCCACAGGGTCCGCCATGGCAACACGCCGCCGCCCCTCAGCGCTAAGCAGACGCGCTTCCGGTTCTCCCCTCCGAGCGTCCCTCGGCGGAAGCGCGTCGCGCGCAATACGCCTTACTTCAGGTGTTTTCCCCCTAGACTTATGAAAGGGTAGAATGCCGCTCTTAGCAGACTTCCGGTTTCAAGTGTCAGGATGCCTCAAACTGCTGCCCTCTTGCTGGTTGGACCTCCAACTTCAGAATTCCTGATCACAGAGCAAGCTGGGGAGGGTGTCTGAGGATCCAAAACAGAAGGTGTACGCAGGGTGTCCTGCAAGCAGCCTCAGAGAGAAGAGTACGATGCGGGGTGCAAAAAGGTCACAGTCAGTGTATCTTCCTCAATATATTTATTTGCAATCAATAGTATTTCAAGTAGGTCTTGGAGAGGAATGTGGAATCAATTGTTCAATATATCCAATATATTAGAGTCGCAGTCCATTACGAAAAAAGTATTCATTCATAGGTAAATTTCATCATGAAAATTCAGAGACTCAGGTCTCCGCGGTCAGCAAGACGGCGTTCTTCCACCTACGGCAGGCTAGACGACTGGCACCCTACCTGTCCAGGGACAACCTGGCCGCAGTGATCAAGCGACGGTCATCTCGAGGCTGGACGACTGTCAGGCCCTCGTTGGCCTTCCCTTGTCGACAATTCGGAAGCTCAAGCTAGTGCAGAACGCCGCTGCTCGCTTGCTAGCGGGAACGCCGGTAAGGGAGCACATCACGCCAATCCTTCGGCAACTGCACTGGCTTCCTATGGAGCACCGAATTGCCTTCAAGGTGTTGGTGTTAACCTTTAAGGCCTTGCATGGCCTAGGGCCTGCGTACCTGAGGGACCGCCTTACCCCGTATTCTCCCCCGAGATCACTACGCTCAGAGGAACAAAATCTGTTACTAGTACCATCAATCCGCTCCTGCCATCTGTCTACTACCAGGCAGAGAGCCTTCTCCGTGGCAGCCCCGGTGCTATGGAACTCCCTCCCGGATGATGTCCGGGCTGCCACGGAGCTCATTCCCTTTCGGAGGGCTGTTAAGACTACACTGTTCAGATTGGCCTTTGATCAGGCACACTAGCTGGGGTGGCTGCTTATTACAGCCCCTTAATATATTTGTGCCTCGGGTCCGAGGAAATGCTTTATGTTCCTTCCAAATACCTTGTGATGTGACTTGTAATTGTTTTAAATGTTTTAAATGTTTTATTGTTTTACTGTACGGCTGCATGGGCATCGCATGCAGCTTGTTTTATATGTTGTGACCCGCCCTGAGCCTGCAGGGAGGAGCGGAATATAAGATCAAATAATAAATAAATAAATAAAATCAAAAATCATAACTATAATCCGGAATATAATGCGATCAAGGTCGACGGTCTGAAATCAAAAGGCCTCGCCGTTTCGCCAGGGATAACCCAGCTTCATCGGGACCTGGAAATTCAGTCATTTCCAAAACAAAATAATCCCACTGGTCCGTGCAATCCAAATTAAGTATTATTTCGGTATTATTTCAATCTTTCAAGTAGACGCAGCCACTACTTGTCACAATGCAAGGACTCGGCCGGCCCCTTAATCACACACACAGAGACGGTAATCAGCTAACTATTTATTGAATAATAAAGAACAGGTGAAAAGGTAATTGTCCATAAAAATATTGAAAAGTTCAATCCAAGAAAAGAGTCCGTAGTAATCCAAAACAATGGCTTGGCAAAAGCTTGGTAACAGGCTTGGCAAAGGCTTGGCAAAAGGCTCAGCAAGCAATGCGGATCAAGGAACAAGACAAGGTTCAATCAGGGCCCAAGAACCTTCTTGGCAAGACACGAGCCGGCAACTTGGCTCCGTGGCCCTCTGCTCGCTTCACTCCTCTTAGAATAGAAGTGGCCGAGCTACTGAGGATCCGTTCCCACGGATCCTATACTTAATCCCCTTGGCGAGGTCCCCGACGCTCTAGGCTTCGGCGCCAATCTGTGCTACGGGATCTCGCGCTTCTCTGGCGCTCTAGGCTGCGGTGCCAACCCCTCCTGCTGGACTCGATGCTCTCTCTCCTATCGAAGCCCCGTCCTTGCCTCCCAGCACCTGGTTCGCTATCTTCATGAGAGCCAGACTCCCTTTCTGCTTCCATGGGTTCATCCTCCAATGTTTCCCTGATTCTCTCCTGCGACCCGAAACCACCTGGCTTCTCATAACAATCGTCACTATCAACACTTTCTGAATCAGTCTGACCTTCCCAGTTCTCGTAGCCGTCCGGCCATCCATCATCCCAAGCCAAGCTCTCAGTGGGAGAGGAAGGCCCAGCTAGCTCATTAACCCCTTCCTCCATTTCCTCATCAGCTGCGGCTGGCTCCAATGCAAGTGGGACCCCCGGTGCTGCCCGCTGCCCCCCAGGCACAAAAGAGAACTGGGTTGCTACACTACTCCATATTCACTTGAAAGATTGAAATAATACTGAAATAATACTTAATTTGGATTGCACGGACCAGTGGGATTATTTTGTTTTGGAAACGACTGAATTTCCAGGTCCCGATGAAGCCGGGTTATCCCTGGCGAAACGGCGAGGCCTTTTGATTTCAGACCGTCGACCTTGATCGCATTATATTCCGGATTATAGTTATGATTTTTGATTTCCATGATGAAATATACTTATGAATGAATACTTTTTTCGGAATTGACTGCGACTCTAATATATTGGATATATTGAACAATTGATTCCACATTCCTTTCTAAGACCTACTTGAAATACTATTGATTGCAAATAAATATATTGAGGAAGATACACTGACTGTGACCTTTTTGCACCCCGCATCGTACTCTTCTCTCTGAGGGTTTCTCAGGATGCCTGCGATTCAACCTTTTATTGCCCTCTCTCCAGATTAGAAGTGAGGGCTGCCCAAAGAGATACCCCATAGATTTAAATATGGCTGTCTACTCTAAATAGATACAAGAGATCTACCTGTTCTTGGGTTATTTCTTTTTGTTTGCTTAATTGATTTTTATTAGTGAATACCATCAGGACACAAAGACATTTATCATAATAGATAAAACTATAAATAATAAAATAATAATAAACAACTGTGATGTTCACTGTTAAGTTGTTATTATATGTTAGCTTGATGATGTATGTATGAAATAAATAGGTACACAATATGCTAGAATATATATAATACTTAGCGTGCCGAGGAGCCCACGATGGATAAGAGTCCGTAATCCAGGTAAGTAGGTGAAAAATGCAAAGTCCGTTGCAATTATAATCCGGATTATAGGATATTGAATGAAAACCGACGTGGGTCAATACCAGACCTGGGCAATTACCAGCCCTCCAGGTGTTTTGGGCTTCAACTCCCAGAAATCCTAACAGCTGGTAAACTGGCTAGGATTTCTGGGAGTTGAAGTCCAAAACACCTGGAGGGCCGGCAATTGCCCACCCCTGGTCAATATGGTCATAATGACTTTGTGATGTGAATCGTTTCAATTAAGATGAAATATGATTGCCACAAGTGAATTACATGATATCAGTGCAATGCAAGGAATGCCTCTGAGGAAGCCGTGGAACTCCTGACAAAATGGTTGAGCTCCATATAATACCGTAAGGCATCCAAACGGAACGATTGTACCGACTTTGTTTACACAGCAATTGGTCCATCCTACAGCTTGGAACCGCAGAGCCAATCCTGCAATCTGGACATAATAGGATCAACCTGAGATTTTGAACTCCTTCTACACTTGATTGGATTACAATTGATATTCAGGACGCAGGATCGAGCTTGGGATAATATTTGCAACTCCTTTTTTGAACTCAACTACTCGTCCCACGCCTGTTTTCATTTGTATTATTAAACTCAGCCATTATTCCGGGAATGCTTCTTTCCAGATCCAGGATTTCAATAACTTCCTGAAGGTCAGGAGTGAGGGGGCAGATCTGATCTCAGTTGGGAGGGAGTTCCACGGCCAAGGGGCCACCACAGAAAAGGCCCTGTCTCTTGTTCCCACCAGCCGCGATTGCGAATGTGGTGGGACCAAGAGCAGGGCCCCTCCAGAAGATCTTAACTGCATGGATGGTTCCTAGGAGAGAATACGTTTGGACAGGTAAACTGAGCCGGAGCCACATGTAAAAGATCTTAAACCATCTCTGTAGTGTAAGCATATATACGTTTATTTGTCCATATTTCCTCCCATTTAGCCAGACTAATTGTATGGCCCACTGCCTTTGCCCATTTTGTCATCACTTCGTTTATTTGTTCTTCTGTTGACCAAGTTATCAACTGGTGGCAAATTCTTCTTAATCTTGAGTTATTTCTTTGAGGAAAATGTAATTTGCACTCCCCCTCATCTAAAATTTCTGCCTGGCTGAATGAATGAATGAATGAATGAATGAATGAGGCAAAGTACAGGGAGGGTCATGCTGGTCTACTTTTGCTGCAGTCCAAATAAAGGAATTTGGGCTGGATATTCAGGCCCCTTCTACACTGCCATATAATCCAGATTATAAAAGCAGGTAATCCACATTTGAACTGGAGTATATGTCTACACTGCCCTATAATACGGTTCAAAGCAGATAACCTAGATTTTATATGGCAGTGTAGAAGGGACCTCAGTCCTAGTTTGTTGTTGTTCAACAGCAGAGCTTTCAATTGGTGACACACTTTTTTAGACCTGCGTCGTTTTGCAACACAATCATTCAGTTTTAATGGCAAACCAGAGGTAAACTAATCCCTTATCAGAGATACATAAACTGCCATAACAAAATGTATGGAGACACAACATGTTTAATAAAATCCTTTCATTAATCTATTTTTGAAATATATGATTTCTTGCTTATTTCATACCAACGCAGAGCTGCAACCTCAGATTTGGTTGGTGTCAGGCGGATATAAACTTTAATGGCTGTAAACCTGTGTAATTCACAATACCAAAGGATCTTGTTAGATTTGAAAAAGGGAAGGACGAACGGAGACATAGGCATTCATTGACGTTTAGAATTAGGTGAAGTAAGACACTTAGCTGGAATCATTAGCTGGAAGTCATTGCTTGTAAATGCTTTCCCCCCCTTTGGATAATGTGTAACTTGGGTGTTTTGTACTGCAGTTTTATTAAATGGTAGTATTTTAGGTTTGTTATGTTTTGTGCTTACTCTTTGTGTGGTTTCCTAATATATAAAATTTGTGGTTGACTAAAGGTATTATTAAACAAATGCTTAAGGAAGTTGTAGTAAAGGGGCCAAAGGCTGGATCTACACTGGGTAATCATATGAAAGCTGAGTTCGGAAGCTCTCAGTGTTACGCTGTTTCCGCTTCGCTCTCGAATATATAATCCAGATTCAGAATGTGGATTAACTCAATTGAACCGGATTATACCAATCTATGGCAGTGTTTTTCAACCTTCCTAATGCTGCGACCCCTTAATACAGTTCCTCATGTTGTGGTGACCCCCCAATCATAAAATTATTTTTGTTGCTACTTCACAACTCTAACTCTGCTACTGTTATGAATCACACTGTGTATACAGGATCTATATCATTCACTGGACCAAATTTGACACAAATACCCAATATGCCCAAATATGAACATTGGTGGAGTTTGGGAGGAAATAGACCTTGACATTTGGGAGTTGTAGTTTCTGGGATTTATAGTTCACCTATAATCAAAGGACATTCTGAACTCCACCAACGATGGAATTGAACCCAACTTGGCACACAGAACTCCCATGACCAACAGAAAATACTGGAAGGACCTTGAGTTTTGGAGTTGTAATTCACCTACATGTAGAGAGCACTGGATGGATCTGGACCAAACTTGGCATGAATACTCAATATGCCCAAATGTAAACACTGGTGGAGTTTGGGGAAAATAGACCTTGACATTTGGGAGTTGTAGTTTCTGGGATTTATAGTTCACCTATAATCAAAGAACATTCTGAACTCCACCAACGATGGAATTGAACCCAACTTGGCACACAGAACTCCCATGACCAACAGAAAATACTGGAAGGACCTTGAGTTTTGGAGTTGTAGTTCACCTACATCTAGAGAGCACTGGATGGATCTGGACCAAACTTGGCATGAATACTCAATATGCCCAAATGTAAACACTGGTGGAGTTTGGGGAAAATAGACCTTGACATTTGGGAGTTGTAGTTGATGGGATTTATAGTTCACCTACAATCAAAGGACATTCTGAACTCCACCAACGATGGAATTGAACCCAACTTGGCACACAGAACTCCCATGACCAACAGAAAATACTGGAAGGACCTTGAGTTTTGGAGTTGTAGTTCACCTACATCTAGAGAGCACTGGATGGATCTGGACCAAACTTGGCATGAATACTCAATATGCCCAAATGTAAACACTGGTGGAGTTTGGGGAAAATAGACCTTGACATTTGGGAGTTGTAGTTGCTGGGATTTATAGTTCACCTACAATCAAAGGACATTCTGAACTCCACCAACGATGGAATTGAACCCTATGCCCAAATGTAAACACTGGTGGAGTTTGGGGAAAATAGACCTTGACATTTGGGAGTTGTAGTTGATGGGATTTATAGTTCACCTACAATCAAAGGACATTCTGAACTCCACCAACGATGGAATTGAACCCAACTTGGCACACAGAACTCCCATGACCAACAGAAAATACTGGAAGGACCTTGAGTTTTGGAGTTGTAGTTCACCTACATCTAGAGAGCACTGGATGGATCTGGACCAAACTTGGCATGAATACTCAATATGCCCAAATGTAAACACTGGTGGAGTTTGGGGAAAATAGACCTTGACATTTTGGGAGTTGTAGTTGCTGGGATGTATAGTTCACCTTACAATTAAAGAGCATTCCGAACCCCACCAATGACAGAATTGGGCCAGACTTCCCACAAAGAACCCTATTACCAATAGAAAACAATGTTTTTCTGATGGTCTTTGGCGACCCCTCTGACACCCCCTTCACGACCCCTCTAGGGGTCCCGACCCCCAGGTTGAGAAACGCTGATCTATGGTAAAGGGTAAAGGTTTTCCCCTGACATTAAGTCCAGTCTTGTCCGACTCTCGGGGTTGGTGCTCATCTCCATTTCTAAGCCGAAGAGCCGGCGTTGTCCGTAGACACCTCCAAGGACATGTGGCCGGCATGACTGCATGGCGCGCCGTTACCTTCCCACCGGAGCGGTACCTATTGATCTACTCACATTTGCATGTTTTCAAACTACTAGGTTGGCATAAGCTGGGGCTGACAGCGAGAGCTCACCTGCCACCTTTCAGTCAACAAGCTCAGCAGCTCAGCGCTTTAACCATATCAGTCTATACTGGTTTATAATCCAGATCAATGCAGTTAATCCACATCCTGAAACTGGATTATTGGGCAGTTTAGATCCAGCTGTGGTGACTGCAAATTCTGTCCCTCTCCATTAATTTTTCAGGATGACACCCACTTCCGGCCTGGAGGATGGTGTTGTTAAAATAGAAATCCGGAAATGACGTTGAAGACAAGCAGGTGGTTGCAGGATTTCCCCGGCAAGAGAGGAAAAACTACCTTTCCCAGCAACCTCCGCGGTTCGACTCTCCCTCCCCGCAGCCCTGATTGGTCGGTGCCAGGAGGGCACGTGACATTGTGGCCTAGCTGTGGGAAGATGGCGGAACCGTCCAGCGTCTCTTCGGAAAATGCCTGGGTAGGAAAAGTGAGTGAGTGGAGCCGGGAAGGGCGAGGCTGGGCCTCGTTAAGTGCATGGCGGGCCTGTTCAGGCCAGTGGCTTCCATATCCTTCGGAAGGGGATATTTCAAAGCAGTCTATGTCCCAGTTACCCAAAAAGTTATACATGGTTTAATGCAGGCCTGAGCAAACTTGGGCCTTTCAGGTGTTTTGGACTTCAACTCCCACAATTCCTCACAGCCTCAGGCCCCTTCCAAAAGGGGCCTGAGGCTGTGAGGAATTGTGGGAGTTGAAGTCCAAAACACCCGAAAGGCCCAACTTTGGAAGGGGCCTGAGGCTGTGAGGCATTGTGGGAGTTGAAGTCCAAAACACCTGAAAGGCCCAACTTTGGAAGGGGCCTGAGGCTGTGAGGAATTGTGGGAGTTGAAGTCCAAAACACCCGAAAGGCCCAACTTTGGAAGGGGCCTGAGGCTGTGAGGAATTGTGGGAGTTGAAGTCCAAAACACCTGACAGGCCCAACTTTGGAAGGGGCCTGAGCCTGTGAGGAATTGTGGGAGTTGAAGTCCAAAACACCTGAAAGGCCCAACTTTGGAAGAAGCCTGAGGCTGTGAGGAATTGTGGGAGTTGAAGTCCAAAACACCTGGAAGGCCCAACTTTGGAAGGGGCCTGAGGCTGTGAGGAATTGTGGGAGTTGAAGTCCAAAACACCTGGAAGGCCCAACTTTGGAAGGGGCCTGAGGCTGTGAGGAATGTGGGAGTTGAAGTCCAAAACACCTGGAAGGCCCAACTTTGGAAGGGGCCTGAGGCTGTGAGGAATTGTGGGAGTTGAAGTCCAAAACACCCGAAAGGCCCAACTTTGGAAGAAGGCCTGAGGCTGTGAGGAATTGTGGGAGGTGAAGTCCAAAACACCTGGAAGGCCCAACTTTGGAAGGGGCCTGAGGCTGTGAAGTTGAAGTGGAAAGGCCCAACTGGAAGGGGCCTGGGGCTGTGAGGAAATGATGGGAGTTGAAGTCCAAAACACCTGACAGGCCCAAGTTTGGAAGGGGCCTGAGGCTGTGAGGAATTGTGGGAGTCTGAAGTCCAAAACACCTGAAGGCCCAACTTTGGAAGGGGCCTGAGGCTGTGAGGAATTGTGGGTCTTGAAGTCCAAAACACCTGAAAGGCCCAAGTTTGGAAGGGGCCTGAGGCTGTGAGGAATTGTGGGTCTTGAAGTCCAAAACACCTGAAAGGCCCAACTTTGGAAGGGGCCTGAGGCTGTGAGGAATTGTGGGAGTTGAAGTCCAAAACACCTGGAAGGCCCAACTTTGGAAGGGCCCGAGGCTGTGAGGAATTGTGGGAGTTGAAGTCCAAAACACCCGAAAGGCCCAACTTTGGAAGGGCCTGAGGCTGGTCCAAAACACCTGAAAGGCCCAACTTTGGAAGGGACCTGAGGCTGTGAGGAATTGTGGGAGTTGAAGTCCAAAACACCCGAAAGGCCCAACTTTGGAAGGGGCCTGAGGCTGGTCCAAAACACCTGAAAGGCCCAACTTTGGAAGGGGCCTGAGGCTGTGAGGAATTGTGGGAGTTGAAGTCCAAAACACCTGAAAGGCCCAAGTTTGCCCAGGCGTGGTTTAATGGGTTATTCTGGGTTATATTCTGGGTTATATGGCTGTGTGGAAGGGCCCTAAGTCTAGGGACTGTTTGTGTGCTGGGAGACATCTAATAGTAACTATTTATAACTCTGTGCCCCACCTTTTCAAGGGGAATTTTATTTAATTTATCGACCTTGTTTTATATCCCACCCTCTCAGAGCGGCTGACAGTTGGCAACCATTTGATGCCGTTCAAACATAAGTCAATATGAACTCGAATTACAAATAATCGCATAGACAATATTTTAAATGACAATACATTGTAAAACAGTATTAAAGCCAATTATATTTAAAACCAGCTCCATCTCATTGCCATGATCGAAGTCCATTGCCATTTAACACAATCCGTCAATTCAATCAGTCAATCAGTTTATTTGTATGCCGCTCTTCTCACCCCGAAGGGGACTCAGTGCGGCTCACAACACAATACAATACAAAACAGTGTAGACAGTGAAGCGAAGCTTCCAAAACAAATTTTACAGGGCGAAGACCAGGAATAATCAACCAGCGCCCTATAAGAATAAATAATAATAATAAAAATAACCTACATCCCATGCCCTCCTCCCCTAAGTAAAAGTCCTTCTCGCCTCCTCCTGCTGCCATTTTCCAAAGGGACAACGGAGCTGGAGTGACATCGGCTGTTGCTGGGTCCCAGCGTCTGCAGCAGGGAGGGGTGTGGCAGTGGCATGGCCCCCAGAGTCTTCCTCCTTTCTCCTCCCTGGAGTTCTCAAAAGCAATTGTCTTCCCTAAAGCAGTGATTTTCAACCCGTGTGCCGCGGAACACTAGTGTGCCGTGAGAGATCATCAGGTGTGCCGTGGGAAATTATTTTCGAACTTTATTCATATATAAACTATAAGGCGCATCTGTCCCTTTAAGAAATGGAACCATAGCACTCTCGTGTCACCTATTTTGTGTTCATCGAAACAGGCCCAGGTTTCACACTAAGTGAGTGTATAAATACATTTAAAAACATATTAACTGTATGTGTTAGAGTGTTAGAGTGTCATTTTGTTTGGTGGTGTGCCCCAGGATTTTGTAAATGTAAAAAATGTGTCGTGGCTCAAAAAAGGTTGAAAATCACTGCCCTAAAGGCTTCCTTCCAGAGAAAGGTTTCTATTTGCTTTCTGAAAGACAACAGGAAGGGAATGAATTACAGGGAGCGGTCAACCCCCCTGTTCAAGGAGCTCCTTTGGTTGCCATTCCTCTTCCGGTCCCAATTCAAGGTGCACGTTATCACCTACAAAGCCCTGAACGGTTTGGGACCCGCCTACCTTCATGACCGCATTTCCTTCCATAAACCTGCATGATCTATTCAATCCTCTGGGGAGGCCCTCCTTTCACTCCTACCTTCATCACAAGTACGGCTTGTGGGGACGAAGGAGAGGGCCTTCTCTGCTGTGGCCCCTCGGCTTTGGAACTCGCTGCCTGGTGAGATTAGGCAAGCCCCTACCCTGGCAGCTTTTTAAAAAGATCTAAAAACGTTGCCCTTCTGATGTGCCTTTGGCAAATATTCCATATTTTGTCTGTCCCAACTACAGTTCTGTCCTCATGATGCACTTTCCCCTGCCCTTAATGAAGGTCTAACCCAGACCTGGGCAATTGCCGGCCCTCCAGGTGTTTTGGACTTCAACTCCCAGAAATCCTAACAGCTGGTAAACTGGCTAGGATTTCTGGGAGTTGAAGTCCAAAACACCTGGAGGGCCGGCAATTGCCCAGGTCTGGTCTAATCCCATTGTTTGCTCCTTTTGAGCTCTTCCCTCAGAAACACATTCTCCCACTACTTATCTCATCCAGGGTTTGATCAATTTTATCATAGTACATTTGACCCGCCCACTATGTTCTATTTCTCTATCATGTTATTTTGAAACTGTTTATTTTATTTTATGTATTTATTTTGATGGTATTTTTGCTTCTTTGTATTTTATTTTGCTGTACTGTAATTTTGGGCTTGGCCTCATGTTAGCCGCCCCGAGTCCTCATTGGGGAGATGATGGCAGGGTACAAATAAAGATTATTATTATTATCCTTAGGGAGGGAGTTCTAGAGCCGAGAAGCCACTGTCAAGAAGGCCCTCTCTCGTTTCCACCAGCCACTTGAGACGGGGGTGGGGCCAAGAGTAGGGCCTCTCCAGTAGATTGTAGTGCTCAGGCAAGCTCGTATCAGGAAATGCGTTCGGATAGATAGGGCCTGAACCATTCAGGGCTTTAACCGTTAAAACCAACACTTTGGATTTTAGTCCTGAAGCGGAATGGTAGCCAGCGGAGCTGCTGCAACAAGGGGGTTGATTGATCCCTCCACGGAACTCCAGTAAAAAATTCATTCATGGGCGGTCTGTTGTTGCAGAGATAAGGTGGTATCAAATCAGACCCATCTCTTTGAAATACCTTATATTTTACACTCCTTAAAACTGCATACAACTGCCTTTCTCAGTCAGCCACATATTCACCACATGGACAGAGGCCTGTTTACTGAGGATAATGTACCCTTCTGGAGGATAGCAGTTTCAGAAAGGCTAGAATATTACAAATGTACAGTATCATAAGGGACAGACAACATATTTTTTAAAAACTGACTTTGTGAAAAGGAATGGATACGCCTTTTGTTTACACTTATTTCTGTTAGTTCAGCCCTGACATTAATTGCTGGATATGACTGCATAATATTAATTAAGTTTGTAATCTAGATTAGGTGGGCAAAAGTAAACAAACATGAAGATGTCAGACTGACCAGATGAAGAAGGAATGCCGTGAAACTTTACATTTGTAAATAATATTGAGTTCAAGTTATGTCAACCTAACTATGGCCATGGAGAACCTAAATAAAGGAGTCAGCATGATAGGGGAACTGCTAGTTGTCTTTTTAAAGTAAAATGTAACGAGCCAGTAAGAAATTGAGAAAGTCTTTCAACACTGTTGTAGGCCTTCACTAGAAAATAAGATATTGCTTTCTATTGTTTAGGAAACCCCATAACAAATGTATAAGAAAAAAAGTTTATACATATATAGGAAAAAATATTTTAAATTACCAAAATTGGTTGACAAAATTTGTCAGGCTTTGTATGGCAACTGGCCTGAATGAGAAGAGTGAAAAGAACAAGTACATACACAAAGAAAAATGGGGGGTATAGCAAATGATGAGTTGATTCACTCAGGCCTCTGACAGCTTATAAGTAGCTAGTAGAAGAATTCTGTGAAACCTCAATTTGGACTACATAGGGATATTTGAGGAGGAAGAAAATGGATATTTTGGCCCACACTTTTCCATTGTGTTGTTATCTTTTATAAGGGTTGAGGTTAGTTTCCAACATAAATGGGCCAGCAGAATGTTGGATAAGAAGGAGGGATTAAGGAAAAGCCTATTAAACCTCAAATTACATTATGATTTTACAAATTAAGCACCAAAACATTATGTTTTACAACAAATCAACAGAAAAAAGCAGTTCAATAAATGGTAACATTATGTAGTGATTACTGTATTCATGAATTTAGCACCAAAACATTGCAATGTATTGAAACAGCTGTGGATCTGGGTGGGAGGCAGACTGCATTGGATAATACAAAATGTTGGATGAGTGAAGGTTGGATAAGCAAGACTCTACTGTAGTTCCCCTTTTGACATGTTTGAGTAGCAGAGTCTAGAAGTGAAAGAGTCAAAACCAGGGCAGTAGTTTCTGCACCTTTGTAGGCTGCCCCAGTAGACAACTATTTCGAGGAAAAATAAACAAATCCCATAATAGAATGCAAAATGACTTTCAGAATGCAGAAGTGTCAGTTAAAAGGGGGAAAGTGAGGAGATTGGAAACTTGCAGGGAGGTGAGAAAGGTAATTAGGCTGCTTTAGCATCTACTAACAAATACATTTTCTAGAGACCCAATTTAAAATTGTGAGTTTGAATGGGATGTTAATTCTAAACTTTTGCTTTCTGAATGGTGTAAGAGTTTTTCAGAGAGAACAAGGCCCCTTCTATACTGCCAGATAATGCAGGTTATCAAAGCAGAAAATCCACATTATCTGATTTGAAGTGAATTCTCTTTGTCAACACTACCATATAATCCAGTTCAAAGCGGATAATGTGGATTTTGTACAGGTGTGTAGAAGGGGCCTAAGAGAAAAGGACTGTGCTTCAGTACTCTTCTCTCCCCACCCTTCAAATTGTATAGCTAGGAGTTATACTCACTTTCGCAAGGCTGCTTTAATTTATTAATTATCAGTTGGTTTGCTCTTATTGATTTGTTGAACACAAATTGATTATTTTCTCCATGGAAGCATACAGTTCAGTTTTAGAAAACTTTGGAGAAGCCTATTCAAACCTAGACTCGGTTTAATTAGTCATTATGTATCTCAAATAAAACTTGGATGTTAATTTTTTTCTCTTTTTGTGACTCAAACCAGGTTGAGACTTCTTTTAGTGACAACGGACTAGATCCTGGTAAGTGTCTGGTGGCCTTCTCATAAAATATTACTTTGTTTCTTTTTCCTTTATTTGATCCTGGTTTTTACTGTGAACTGTTTCTAGCGTGGTGACATTATACAAATTTTCAGTTGGTGTAAATGTCTAGCCATAATTTGTGGTTGTTACCAACTCTTTAACTCCTTGAGTCTTCTTGGTTCAGGGAAGACATGGCTTTATTTAACCTCATATTGTACTTAAAAAATCTGAGGCAGTGTCAATCGGCATGACGACTTTTCCTTGCTTTATTTTTTATCTGTAACTTGTCAATATGAATTCACTTAACAGAAAGGGCCATTGTGTGTGTGTGTGTGTGTGTGGGGAGGCAGTTTATGGTGACCAAATTGTGGGCCCTTTTGTCATTCACTGTTGTGCATAGAACACTTACCATTTATATAATATGTAACACTGTTGTATACCAATAAATATAGACTAGCTCCTGGTTGCATAATTGACATCAGTAATCCCTGCCAGAATCCCTGAATAGTTTATAAACATGCTGTGAAAGGGCAGGGAAATCTCATTTTCCCCTTCAGTCGGTTTAATTGCAAACACAGAAAGGTGGCTGAAAGGGGCTTACTGAATTAAGGGGCATACTGGATTATTTTGAATATGCACCCTCATATACTTTGGTGTTTATCCTCCAGCACTCTTCGTTGAAAGCAGGAGAAAAGGGAGTATTGTATCAAGAGCTAACAGCATTGGCTCAACCAGTGCCTCTTCAGTACCAAATACAGGTATGGCCCACTGGCTCCCCTTTCAAGTGAAAGTATTAGTTTTCTCCCAATTGTTCAGTGAACTCTTGCATTATATCTGGCTGACTGTGGGGCTAGAAAGAAAAGAGGTAACCTTGGAAATCAGAATCAGCAGGCCTGTAGTTGGTTATATGACTTTTAGAAGATGTGCCCCTGATATTCTGGGACTGAACTTGGTTGACCTCCTACTCTCCCTTCCATGGCACTCATGAAAGTACGACAATGTCAATATAGAGAAAAAAATGGTCCATAAAGAAGAAATCTGAGGCTGACTAGGGCTGTCCTTAGTCAAATGCTAATTCTTATCAGGCACTCTTCTCTTAGTAATTGGGTCTTGTGAAATATTGTAGTTGTTGAGAGGCCCCAAAAAGTATTTCCTTGGGCCTGCCAGACAAGAAAAATTGTTCTCCTTTAACAGATGATGAAGACTCAGATTACCAACAGGAAACCTACAAAGAAACTTATAAGGACCGTCGCCGACGTGCGCACACACAGGCTGAGCAGAAGCGAAGGGATGCCATCAAAGTGAGAACTTGAGATGAGCTGCTAGCTATGCTTGAGTACTCTTTCCCTTCATTCTTTATGCAACACGTTTGTGTTGATCCCACATCAGAGGGGAAAGGGGACTGGTTATAGTCAATCTTTTTGTCAAAAGGAACAGTCTTGTTTTGCCTTATTGTTGCTCTGTCTCTCCCATAGAAAGGCTATGATGATTTGCAAGCGATTGTACCGACATGCCAGCATCAGGATTTCTCACTAGGTTCTCAGAAGCTAAGC
The DNA here is from genome assembly GCA_030556195.1 of Anolis apletophallus. Taxonomy (NCBI): domain Eukaryota; kingdom Metazoa; phylum Chordata; class Lepidosauria; order Squamata; family Anolidae; genus Anolis; species Anolis apletophallus. The sequence continues at coordinate 95,478,879 of JARBWK010000008.1, forward strand.
AAGGCAATTGTGCTGCAAAAGAGTGAGTTGAACCAGGCAGGGAGAAATGGCTTTTGCATCCCGTCTTGATAAGACTCCTTTAGGATTCTGAACTATTTTTTCCTCTTTGATCCACAGCCATTGATTATATTCAGTTCTTGCACAAGGAAAAGAAGAAGCAGGAGGAAGAAGTCACTACGCTCCGGAAAGATGTGATGGCATTGAAAATCATGAAAATGTAAGATGCTGTGTTTGTGTGTGCACATGCAGACACGGGGACGCAATTCTTCAATAGCCACCGACCTCAGTATATCCATATTCTCCAAATTTCTTGTCAGTTTAGGCAACGAATACTCAGAGGTGATTTTGCCAGTTTCTTCCTCTGAAATATAGACTACAGCACCCCGTATTCATTGGTAGTCTTCTATCCAAGTACTAACTCTGTTTGGTTTCCAAGATCAGACAGGATTTGTGCATTTAGGGTATTTAGGCTCCTTGTTTATCTTTATTGAGCAGCAAATGCATTCTATCTTATGTGCTTCCTTTATAATGTGATGATTTGGTATATGAAACATTCTAATTTAGAATAAGCTTTCCAAATCTGCATTTTCTGTGTGGTTTCTCTTAATTCCACCAATCACATTTCTGCCTTTTAGAAACTATGAGCAGATTGTGAAAGCTCACCAGGACAATCCAAATGAAGGCAAGAACAAGGTCTCTGATCAGGTGAAGTTCAACGTGTTCCAAGGAATCATGGACTCCTTGTTCCAGTCCTTCAATGCCTCCATCTCCGTGACAAGTTTTCAGGAGCTCTCAGCATGTGTCTTCAGCTGGATAGAAGAGCACTGCAAGCCACAGGTAACTAGAGATGTGGTTAGTAGCGACATGTACCCAAGATTCACTTCATTTTATCATGCTATGTCTTCCTGGATCAAGTGCTTCTTTCCTTTGGAAACAAGTTGTGACTTTAAAAAGCAAGGCCCTTTGAAGTGGCTTCCTTTTTGCTACCATTGGTCTGCATCAGTAACCCTCCCTGATGAGGAACTCTCTTATGCTTCACAGTACCATATAATCCTTTAGAATTTCTTCCTTTTCATTGTCACAGCACTGCATACTGAAAATGATTAATTCTGCAGTGGAGTGCAAGGTTAAAATCAGGGTAAAGGGCTCAGCTTCTGGGGAAGGATGGAGTGTCAAATACATATTTGGTTCTGTTTGAAAGCTAGGTGGCTCTGCTGCTCCTACTCTCCTCCAGGGGCATAGTTTTGATGTGTTTTTTTTTTAAATCTTAAAAAGTGCTATTTGCTTCTCCCTGAAAATCCTAGCTAGAGAAGTTAAGGCCCTGTACTGAAGAAACAATGGTGCTGCAAACAGGTATCTCAACATGGTCCTCTCTTCCATTAGCAGCTGTGGGCCACAGCAGATTTAGAAAGGACAGTTTAACTAGTCTACTACATCATGTGCTGCAAGATTTCAGGTTGTCCTAGAATTTCTTATTTGGCATGACAGTTGACTTCTCCTAAGAAGGAACCCAGCTCGCCTACTGATATTTGTCATAGTCCTTATTCTGTGTGAGCTCTTGTGCCAGATACACGGGATTATAATTATAGAGATGTTGCCTTCCTTCCCATAAAGTGATCCAGACACAAATGTAAAAAGAGATTCTCCAAAAGTTGTTTAACCTGACCTAGTGTGCTGGCAGCTTATTTGGTTTCCTTTTTCCACAGACCTTACGAGACATTGTCATTGGTGTTTTGCAACAATTGAAGAGCCAGCTCTACTGACCCCATGAAGACCGTTTAGGACATTGCATCTTGGAACTATGTGGCCAGGCTTGGATTTTACAAGTAATTCCTCTTCAAGCTTTTTATGGGACTACCAGTTGTGATTAGCCCTCCTTTCAGCCTGAACTCCTCAAATGAGCAGGAGAGTCGCTATTGATGAAAATCAACTGCTGTTGTACTCAATTTCAGGTATTGGCCCTATTCAGCAGTTCGATCCAGCTTGTCCTGATAGAAATCTGTCATTTAAAATTAGCTCAGCTCCTTTCATAAGGACAGTGAAGTACTGGTAGCTTAGCTGTTTTTAGACACCCCCCTTCTTAGAGCAGCAGCTGAGCTTTTTACATTCTTGGCACTAAAATGTTGAACTTGGTTTAACTGGCATTAGCTAGGTTGGGAAGTTGAAAGTAGGGCTGTTCATGTACAGACTTAGTAGACACACAATGAGCTTGCATAGCATTTGCTTTGAGTTAAGGGCTGATTTATGCATCAAACTGTTGTATTTCGCATACTGCCTTTCGTTAGCCCTGCAGAGGAGCAATAATCCGTGGTACTTCAGAAGCCATTACCTCAAAGTCCTAGGTAACCTACAGCCCAGTTTCTTAGTGTCCTTATTGAATTGCTGGATCTACTCACCGGCAGTTTGCCTTCAGTATACACCATTAAGAGTCCAAATAAATCCATAGATTCTGTTAGCACAGGATACAGACTTGCATGCCTAGTAATGCAGTAAAATGAGCCTAAGCCAATCCTCCTCTGCAACTTCTGCTTTCTGTTTATTAACTAAAAAGAATGTCGTTTTTAAAATACACACTGCTTTCTGGCTCTGCTGCTGGTTGGTGGAGAAGGACTCTGGTTTAGACAGACCTCACTCATGAAAATTAAACTATTTTTTTATCATAAGCAACAAGCAATTCTAATAAATTTTGCTAAGTGTTTCAATTATGTTGGTGTTCTGGTTTGTTTTGTTTTAAAGTATACACTGCCACAGCTAAAATGGTAGAAAATCTCTGGTACTGAATGCATCTGAAAGCTTAACATAGGAGTACTTTCCCCTCTTTAGTTAAATGATATATATATGGAGTAATCCAACAACTATCTGCTTGAGGGTCAAATTAGCATAAGAGATAACAGCTATACCTCTATAACAAAACTTCATAAGAAATTCCTCCTAGGAGTTAAAACTCTGAAAGTGACCTCTTTGTGTTACCTCATTACCAGACAAAATTACCTTTCTTTCCTTCTTCCAATACATTGGGGGATCAAAGGGGTAAACAAATCCAAATAGGATTGCATTACACTTTCCCAATATTGGGTAGATTCTGTCAGTTGTCTTCATTTGTTCGGTCCTTGCTATCTTTTTATTCAAATTCTAGTCTCAAAGCCATTGTTGTACCTTGTGTGCCCCTGGTCTGGATATCCAGAAAAGGTGATTAAATCAGGACTCAGAATCAGCATTAATGTAATGGGCACAATATATTCCATACATTGTAAGAAGAAGAAACTATAACGTCATCAGATTATTTCAAGTATTTATTTTCTGTTTTTCCTCTGTGAACAATTTTCTCAAGCGCTTCTTGGTAACCCTGTGTAATGAAGCTAAAAGCTTTCCAAACAAAACAGTAATCAGCCTAACAGGCCTGAGGAAAGATGTTGGAAGAGAGAAATAATAGTGCAGTAGGCAGGTTCTGCTGATTTTCACTGAATGCAATATTCTTTCAAAAATATACAGCAATGTAGAATATGGAGGACTGAAACTGGAGTGCTATGTAGAGAATCTCAAAGTAGCTGAGCTCCTGGTTCAGATTGGAGGTAAAGTGACATTGAAATCCTCATCTGTCTCAATGCCAACCTCTTCCTGCATAAAAGACAAAACATGCCACTTAAGAGGAAAGACGGGGCAATAGGAACATCCTATACCTGATGTCTCTGCAGTGGATGAACTGCTGAACTGCAGCAAAATAACTTGCTCAACTACCCAATGTAGTTATGTCATCCAACATCAAATAGAGTGCATTTATAATACAGTGTTCCCTCACTTATTGCTGGGGTTAGGTTCCAGGACCTCCTGCAATAAGTGGAAAACTGCGATGTAGGGATACTCTATTTTAATATTTATACATTATCTTAGTTATACACTATTTTAAGTCTTTATAAACTTAAAATAAAATGAAGGAAAGGAAGGAAAGGCCCTTTAAGGCTAGAGAAAAGGAGGGAGGACTGAGGAGGGAAAGCACCTCGGAGAGCGGCGGTGGCAAGATCCCACAAAACAGCGAAAATACTATGATATATATTTTAAATTAATATTTTTTGAAATCCGCAAAACAGCGAGTTCGCAATAAGCGAACCGCAAAGTAGCGAGGGAACACTGTACTCACAAAGAACTGTTTCTTGCTTTTAGGATAGCCTTCAAGGATTGCATCAAGTAGTTCTGTTGCCTAAATAGTAACACAGAACACAATGATAAATACAGCAGGCTTGGTTCTACTTCAACTTTAGTTTAACATCAAGTGTCACAAATTCTTTATAAATATACCCAGCTTGGGAACTGAGAATACTATCTCTTTTGATAAGGATAAATATCTTGCTCTGTGCAGCAGAAATATGGCCAGCATTTAAGTTACATCTAAGATAAAAAGGGATGAGCTACGTGGGTGTACCAAGCATCATGTTTGTAGATCCGACACTGATAAGGGAATGTCTCAACCAGACGTATGAGACTTGTTAAGTAACTATTTTCATGTATAAACACCAAAGTAAATGATGGTGATGATAAATCTTACAGGTTAGAGCCAAATTTAATTCATAATGCAAGTAGGAGTGTTCAATAGAGGATACAGTGCCACATATAACACTATGAAACATAATTTTTCTTCCTGGGTTATAAATGTCATTTCCTAATTGGGTCTATCATAAAAACATGGAAAAGGTTTATTAAACTGCAAATTTAATAACAGCATATTGTGTTATAGTTTTTCAATGTATAGCTTATTGAGTCTCAACAAATTCAACAGTTTGTGACAGCCACAAAAACAAAGTTTTGGGAGTATAACAATGACTTTCAAAGTAAGTATCAAACAAACAGGAAATAACACTTTCAAACTAGGAGCAGATCCCCCAATTTTGTTACGTAGTGTAATTGAGTAGCTTGAAAGACACACTGCTAAAAATAATTTCTGAAGAAAGTATATCTAATCTAAGTGTCAATCAAATATTTAAGTTCAAGTAATGAGAGGCTGTTGAGACAGTAACAAACTTCAGTGGTAAAAATAAACCAAACAACATACACAATCGGACCATACTCTAGGTTGTTGGAACTTTTTCCAATTCAAAAATGTCACCATCAGCGTTATTCTTTCCTGTATATCCAGTTCAGAAGTTGTCTTACCATTCTCTTCCGGCGACGCCATTCTTTGCAATACAGTTTCTTCTCATTGTATACCTGTATCAGTAAGACAAACACTCTCAAATGCTAGCGAAATGGCTTGCCATTCAGTTAGATTATGGTGTAAATGGACTTGGTGTTCACAAACTGTCATCAAGGGCCTTAGAAAGGGAAAACTACCATCTATCTTCTATGTATATAATAAAAGTCGGTGTTTGCGGGCGGTGGGTGGTGCGGCCGAGCGACGGGAGGAATATGTGCCGTTTCGATTGGCGGCCACTGTGGGATTATTTGCATAAAGGGCTCTGATTGGCCAGCCTCAGAACTCCGACACTCTAAGGCACCAAACAGAGGCCATTGGTTGCCACAGAGAGACAATTTGCATAAAAGACTCCGATTGGCCAGAAAAAAAGAATGCAACTGAATGCTTGCGAGCAGTGCATATCGCCTCAGATTGGCGACAGAGTTGAATTTTTTTCCGTTGGCAGTGGAATGTTCATTTTCTGAGAGGATTTCACTAGAGTGAGAGGGTTTCCTGATGTACTGAGAGCATTACTAGCATTACAAGCTAGGCCCCAAAATAGACAGACATCCTTCCAGCAAAGTGGAATAATGGGATTTGCAGTACCTTCACCTCATTCACTTCCCAAACAACACTGTAGCCCCTATAAATCACAGACCAGGCCCAACATTGACAACAAGGCTTCCTTAACTCGATTTTCCTGACTAGGCCTCAGCTCATGGGATATTGTTAGGCTTCCTCAACTTGATTTTCCTGACTAGGCCCCAACAATGACAGAACAAGACCAAACTTGGCACAGAGACCTCCCAAGGTGCACCCTACATCCTGGTGCAGTTTGAGGGAGGATGGACCATGGATGGTGGGACTTGCAGTACTTCAATTCACTTCCTTAGAGTACTGTGGCCCACACCAAACTTGGCACAGAGGCCCATTGGCCCACTTTACAAACCTGCGGTTTACGGCACGATGGCTCACAAATGATGGGATTTGCAGTACCTTCATAATTTTTCTTCCTGGGTTATAAATGTCATTTATACCCCCAATTCATTCCCCACAGAACATTGCAGCCCCTACAAATCAGAGACCAGGCCCAAACCTGGCACACAGAGTACCCATGCCCCACTCTACATCCTGGTGCAGTTTTGAGTGGGACGGACCACGGATGATGGGAGTTGAAGTACCTTCACTCACTTTCTGAGACCACTGCAACTCTCATCCAATGATTGATCAAGATCACACTTGGCACACAGAGCCCCCATGACCCACTCTACATCCTGGTGCAGTTTGGAGAACGGGGGACCATGGAGGATGGGACTTCCACTTCCTTCCTTCACTTCCAGAGACCGCTGCAACCCTCATCCAGCAAATAATCAAGACCAAATGTGACACACACAGCCCCCATGACCCACTCTACATCCTGGTGCTGTTTGGAGGAGGGTGGTCCATGGCCAATGGGACTCGCAGTACCTTCACTAAGTTCTTGAGACCACTGCAAGCCACATAAACATCTAATAGGAACCAACCTTGGCACACAATGCCTTCCTCAAATAACCTGGGCACCGACGGGTCCTCAGCTAGTGCTCTTATAAAAGAAAAAGGTGAATAATGGTTCTTCCATCAACCCCAGAACACATTTATCCCAAGGCTGATAAAATTAACTCATGTTAGAGTAAGAATGGCTTTGAATGTTTCTGGTACAGGCAGGCTGTAGGACTGTTTACATCTCACAATTATTTTTTAATGAGTGGTTTTTTTTTGGGAAATCTGAAGTTGGCCCCTCTGATGTTTGCAGTTACATATGACACAGTCAAACTGTTGAGAACTCAAGTTGGCAGAAAAGGGCAGGGCAGCTATAGAAAAGAAACTTCTATAGCTATCTGGACCATGCCAGTTTTTGCCACAGGACCATCCTTTGGCAGCTCTGTTACCTTTTCTTTCTCTTCAGGGGTCACATGATTTGCAGCCGATTTAATTCGTTCCAGTTTCTCTGTGTAATTTGCACAATCTTTTTTTAAGTCTTCAATCTCTTTAACCATCTCTGGGGTTGTCATAGAGCCCTTCAGGTCTTTCAGTTCTGGAATGGAATTGCTAGTTACAACAGCTGCTGGTCAGTGGGGAAGACTGCAGGCGTTCAGCACACTCAGCGATGTGAAGGCCCAGGGAGAAAATGAAAAAAAAATTGAAAAAGAACCCAGTTCAAAATATTTGGGGGAAATAACAGGAAAATCGGAAAAAGGAAAGGAAGAATGAAAAAATGGATCTTTTATAATGATTAATGAAAAATTTAAGATAAAAGTGATAAAATATTTACTTCCCTGAAATTATTTCTAACAACTATGGGAAAGAAATGTGTTTTTGAAAGATAATGTACAATAGCAGATCATTGCAATTTTCGAATTTGGTTTCTTTCTTTCCATTGATGGAAAGGAAGGCTTTACATCTGCTGACACTGTTGATAGTTTTCAACAAACTATAGGGGAACAAGTATTTTTCTGGTTTATGAATGGTTTCTGCTCTTTTATTGGTTTTTGCCTGCTCCTAATCAACTAGCAAAACCAAAAAAATTCCTTACAGTTCAGGGCCTTGCAATTACATTAATTAAATGTTTAAAAAAGAAATTCAATTTGTAGTTATAATACAAATCATAAAGTGTACGTTTCATTTATAAACCATGATACATTTATGCCAAACAAGCATAATGTAATTGTATTACATTATGTATATAGTGCATTTCACGTTCTTAAAATAACAAAGTGACTTTCAGTGTGCAAAGGATGCCAATACCATAATTGAGGAACCAACCTGGACACAGCATAATATTTTAGAACACAGAAATGCTGGACCACTCTTACAACCACCATGTCAGATGACACAGATAAGCCATTGAAGTCCAAAAGCATGTGGGTAATTTCAACAGAAAGGAGGAAACCATGAAAATGAACAAAATCTGGCTACCAGTATTTTTAAAAAATCCAAAATCAGGACAGTAAATAATGAACACCACTCAGAAAACGGGAATTCCAGACAAGAAACAATCAGGGCCAGCTAACACCACCCAACAAAGATACCCCCAGGCAGGAAGAATCCAGGCTTTGAAGTTGCAAAGCTATTCAATGCTAATCAAGGTGGCCAATTGCAACATTCACACCTGCCTTAAACAGACAGGAGTTATTTATCCCACCTTGGACATTCCACAGATATATAAACCTCACTGTTTCCAACAGACCTCACAACCTCTAAGGATGCCTGCCATAGATGTGGGTGAAACGTCATGAGAGAATGCTTCTTGAACATGGCCATACAGTCTGGAAGACTCACAGCAACCCAATACCATAATTGTTTTCCTTTTTTTGTTTTTGAAAAAGTCAATCTACCCCCATTCAGGTTTCCCTTTCTCTAGATTTGATTATTTCCGAGTTTGTGGCAGCTGCTTAATGAATTGAGCCGCCTCACGCATTCCTTCTGCTGCTCCTCCATCTCTGCTGTTGTCTTGCCAACAGCATCAGCACTTCACTCCCTTTCCTCCGTTCCTTTACAAAGCCTCATCTAGATTTTAAACCTCTTCTTCTCTCTCCCCAATTTCCCACCACGACGTGCTTCATCCACATTTTAAACTCCTTCCTTTGTTTCTTCCTTCCCATCGTGGAGCCTCATCCAGACTTTATTGTGCTTTCAATTACTTTGTGCTGGAAAGGTGAGGAAGGCAATGAGGGCTTGGAACTGCTGACTGCAACAAGAGACAGAGGGACAACAGATGGAGTAAGGAGGTGAATTAAAGGGGAATGAGTGTTAAATGAGGGTCTTGGTGGGAAAAGATCCTGTAACATGCATGTTGCGGCTGGGTGGGGTGGGGTAGGGAGAGGAGGAGGCTTACAATATTTATGGTTTTTAAAATTTTTGCGTGGGTCCTGCACCCCTAACCTCGATGAAGGTAAGAAGGTGAATGTCTTGACAGTCCACAATACTGTACAAGTGTTCAATCTTGCACGGTCTGGACTTCACTCCACTAACTTGACAGATTAACTTTTTTTCTGCCTGAACCTACCTGATTCCATGTGACGGCAGTTCTGTTGGAGAGTCTGCACTTTGCAGGACAGTTCTGAAATTTCATTGTCCAAGCCTTTGAGTTCCGAATCACTCACATTACCAAAGCGATCCTGAATGACCAAAGACATGAGGAACAGTCATTTATTTAAAAGACCAACAGTGAAATTAAGTATGTCACTGAAAAAAATTCACAAACTAGGCTTCTGACTAGCAACTGGTTTTCTATTGGCATGAAGATGGACAGCAAACTTTGCACTTGAAAGACAGCGTGTTTATTCAAGCATACAAAATAGAATGAGTAATTTCACTGATTTTTTCTCTGCTGCAAGGTATCTTCAGAAGTATCATGAGAAAAACAACTCTATAGACGTGAGATTTTTTTTGTGTGGGGGGGTTCCCTATGGTTTCCTTTTGCAATTTTTGGGAGATGGGAGACCAAAGATCTCCTTCCCCAACGCTATTGAAAAGAGAGGAGAAAGACAAGGATTTGAAGGATGTGGACTTCCAGGATCCTTAGCTGGCTATTCACCTGTGTCTATAAGAGGACATCAGGTGCTGATGAAGGCAACCAAAGATCTGGAGGTTGCAGCCTTGCAAGATCTGGCTCCCTCCTGTCCACTTGCCACATACAATTTGAAGGGGAGTCTGTCCAAGGATTTGGGAGAGAAACCAAGAAAGAAACTTGAGATGGAGTCTCTACATTGGAATTTTCTCAGTTGTTTTTCTCCAAGCATTATAATAGTATTTCCTTTCCTATTCCTGTTTCAAATTCTCAGTATTACACACAACCCAAGGTAAGAGATGTATGCTCACAGAGAAATACAACTTTCATGGAAATCAATCTGCTCACCTATGAAATCTCTGCAAAAAAACATCTTTCAAGACTGTTTCTGGTGTTTTAAACAAGATGAAAGTGGAACATACAAAAATAATTTGCATGTATAACAGCAAGAAGTACCAGATTATGGTTCACAACTTTAGATATGTAGCAGCACATTTTACTCTACAACTTCATTACAACTAAAGAATTTAGGTTTGCTATATGTTGTGCTAAAATATTTAATGAATAGTTGATTCACATCAGTAACTGAAGTAAACACTTGAACAAGAATTGAAAAATATCTCTCTCACCTGATCTGGGAAATAGATTTTTTGCTTTCCATATACCTTCTCTTTGATTTTCCCTTGTTGCGCCAACTGTTCTAGTGCTTTCACTACAGCCTTCAAAAGAAAAATGTTGGAACAAATTAATAGACATCTGTGAGATGAAGCAGATACACCCATCATTCTTACATACATTTAAATATATTTAACATGAACAAGAATAGAAAACCTTGGGAACTGCAAGCTGCTTATGCATTAAAAGACACATACTAATGTGAACTCTAAAATCTGTCATAATATAGACATTGACAATGCACCTTGATTTTCTAATATTAACCAAGAGAAGCAGCCAGTTGTGATGATAGGAAGAACTGTTTAGTTCTGTGTTTGAGGTAGATACCTTTGTGACAGTTGTTGCACACAGTGAAACAACACAGCATCAAATAAATAGGCAACACATGCTGCTGTTAACACAGGTGACTTGGAGTAATTTTTGTATGGAAAAACAGTATATATATCTCAACCAAGAAGTAGCTTTAGGGATGGCTCATACCACTAAGCACCCACCATTGTGAAGATCACACAGGCATTTTCAGGGTTGTGTCAAACTGAGAACATTTACATTCTAAGTAATATGAGATGCCTGATGTGCAGAATATACAGAATCATTGGAATGTGGGGCACAAAATCATTTCAGTAACCACTCTGTCCTTCTCTAATGTGGGATGATGCACTCTCACTCCTTCACCTCTAAGCTCTTCTCTCACCGTCTTGCCCAGACCATGTTCTCGCTGTAAGTTGCCAAAGGCATCCTGTGCACTGTGAGGCCGATTTTGTTCCTGAAGATATCGCAGCAGGATGGCAGCTGCACCTTCACCAGCTCCTCGAAAAGAGAAAACACAGCATCTATCATAAAGATGACAAATGGCATATAAGACCATCACGTAAAGACAAAGCGGGCAAAGCGGGCCCTACGAATGATCTTGGATTGCACTTTCCATCAGATCTGGCTAGTACTCTCAATAGTTAGGAATGCTGTGAGTAGTAATGCAACCATACCTGGAGAGCCACAAGTAGCACATTTATACCATAAAGGAAATAATAGGGCAAATATGAAATATAAGAAAGACTTACATGGGAAGAATAAGAAGACTTCGCCACAGACAAAAATAACTATTATAAGGTGGGGGGAAACTATGATTGTTTATTATATTAGGTTGAGTCAAAAATTATCCACACTCTGGTTATATTAAAACTTCTGTTGGCTGCATTGTCTTAGCAGCGCTTCCCATATGAGGTTATTTTGAAATATTTTCGTCAGTTTATTTGTAACTGTGAAGAAAAACGGCTGCCCCCCTTGTGAAGGGCAATATTAGAACAATATCAGGGAAAAGATTCCACAATCGACAGTGTTTATTATAGTGAGATGCTCACGCAAGTGCTGGAACCTAAAAATCTGACAAAACGCAGAGGACTGCTATCTAATGCTGTTGTGTTGTTGCATGACAATGTACATATGCACACTGCTGCCTGTACTGTCGACACTCAAAAAACATTGTTTGATGTGTTAAACCATATTCCCTATAGTCCTGTTCTCATCCCATGGGACTGTCACCTGTTTGGACCCCTGAAAAGAAGTCCTATGTGGATGAAGATCCGCGTCTGATGATCAGGTGAAGACAGCAGAGCATTCGTGGCTAGCAACGTATTATTTTAATAAGGGAATATGATCACTTGTTGATGGATGAACAAAGTGTATTGAAAAGCAGGAAGACGTATTCACTAGGCCTTGATATGTCCAGTCGTTATCCTTTGATATAGTTTTTATTTCATTTTAAAATTAATATTGAACCATTTTCGACCCACTGTAAGCAACCTGGAAGTACATTACCTAAATCAAAGCCACTGCCGCAATTTTTTCGTAAAGATTTCCGCATTTTGGAAAGGGGTTTCCCTTCCTTGGCTTTCCCGTCAGTCGCCTGAGAATGGCCCGTTCAGATCCTGGGGTAAGGCTTGGACTCGCGGGTTGATTCTGAGCTGCACTCCACCCCTCTCGCCAGCTCAGAATCAACCCGTGTTAGAGCTATTGCAGGTTGATTCTGAGCTGGCAAGGGGGTGTGGAGGCGGGCATCCCCTGCTCACTGCGCATGCGCCATTAACGAAATAGTAACAATTTCATTATTAAATATGGTTCGACTTTGAAACAGAGCTGGAAAATTGCACAAGAGTATAACTTTCTAAACAGAAGCGGTTCCTGCCCCCCCCCCCCCCGAGTTTAGAAACAATTTTTTTGGATCAACCACTCCTTGTATCCACCTTTTTATAAAGCAGATTAAAATAAATTCTACAAACAGAATGTGGATCACTGTTGATGGCCCCTTGTATTTAATTATTTTTGCCTCGCTTTCCCCCCCTCAGAATCAAGTGGCTTACAGTACTTTAAAAAGTAACGCAACAACAAGATTGCGGTCACTTCTACACTGCCATATAATCCAGATTATCAAAGCAGATAATTCACAATATTTGATTTGAACTGGATCATATGAATCTACACAGCCATATAATCCAGTTTAAAGCAGATAATCTGAATTTTATATGGCAGCATAGAAGGGGCCTGGAAGTAAATTGTGAGCACTCGGGATTTAAGAAAAAATCCTGGCTGGATTTACACTGGGGCACCTGTATAGCAGTGTTGGGTAAGAGGGCTCAGCAGAGACTGTACTACCTGAGTCTCCTAAGGAACCACCAACTGAATGAAAAACTGTTGGTGACTTTCTACCGCTGTGCTATATAGAGAGTGTCCTAACCTGCTGCAGCTGCGCATGGTTTGGTAGCGGCAGAGGGGCAGATAGGAAGGTGCTCAAAGAGACACTACTTCTGCACAGCAAATCATTGCTTGCCCTCTCCCCTCTTTGGAAGAATTTTATAATTCCCACTACCTTAAGGAAGCTCAGAGCATTTCTGGGGATCCATCTCACCTGGCATATTCTTTTTCTTTTATAATTATTGCCATCTGGCAGATGGTACAGGGTGACAAGGACAAACAGACTGAAGGTGTGTGTGGAGGGATGGGTGTGTTGTTTTCTTCTGTATGGAAAGTCAAATAATTTCGTTGTGCAATCGCACAATGACAAATAAAGCTATTCTAATCTATTCTATTCTCAAAGCAAATAATCCATATTATCTGTTTTGAACTTGATTATAGGGCCGCTTCCACACAGCTAAATAAAGTCCCACATTATCTGATTTGAGCAGAAATATATAGAGTGTGGACTCAGATAACCCAGTTCAAAGCAGATATTGTGGGCTTTTCTGGATTATATGGCTGTGTAGAAGAGTCCTCACTTGTGGTCCCGAAGTCGTATTTCTTGATTTACTTATTTTAACCCCAGAGATGGGTAGTGACTGGTCGGCTGTTAGGAATTTTATGTGACACACACATTTATATGTGTATCCCTTTGGAGTCTGCCCGGATAATGGAACAGTACCTGTATACAGTATTGATGTATGTGTGTATATAGAGTGCTGTTCTACTGTACTTGTCTTGTCTACACTGCCATATAATAGAGATTATCAAAGCAGACAATCCACATTATCTGCTTTGAATCAGATTATATGAAGTCCCTTCCGCACTGTCATATAAAATCCAGATTATTTTATTATTAACAACTTTAAGTATACCCCAACTTTCTCCCCATGGGGACTCAATGCAGCTAACAATCCTCAGATAATTTAGTTCATGGCCAATAATGTGGATAATCTACTTTGATAATCTGGATTATATGGCCTATGTCTACGCTGTCATACATCTACACATGCATTGAACTGGATTATATGACAGCATAGACATAGGCCCCTTCTACATTGCCATATAATCCAGTTCAATGCAGATCACCTGGATTTTATACGGCAGGGGTGCTCACACTTTTTCAGCATGCGAGCTACTCTTAAAGCAACCAAGTCCAAAAGATCTACCTGTCCCTACCGCCGTGCGCTCTTGCCACCGTGCATGCTCCTGCTGCTGTTTTTCACCCATGCAGCGCTTCTTCCGCCTGCGGGGCATATCAGGAAGGAGAAAGCACAAGGCGGGGCATCCAGAGGGAGTGCTCTGCCCTGCCTGTCTCACCGGCAACGGAGGCTGCACAGCTGCTTCTGGATGAGAGAGAGGCAGGGCGCTCCCTCCAGAGGCCCCGTCTTGTGCTTCCTTCTTCCTGCAATGCCCCGCAGGCGAAAGAAGCACCGCAAGAGCACCGCAGCACCAGGAGTGCGTGTGCGCGCATGGCAGGAGCGCCCCATCCAGCTGGTGAGGCCCGAAGATCACCTGGAAGAGGGCCGAAGATCTACTAGTAGCTCCTGAGCTACCTAATGAGCACCCCTTTTATACGGCAATGTAGATGGGGGCTTAGGCTTGCTCAGTCATACGTGAACTCGATGGCAATAGTGGGACTTGGGTCATCAACCTGGTTTCTGACCGCGATCGCCAGCATTCCTCATTATTGACTATGGTCCCATCCCACCTGCAATATAATCCAGTTTCTGAATCCAGATTCTCTGCTTTGAACTGGATTATACGGCAGGGCAGACTGAGGGCCCTTCCATACACCCAGAATAGCAAGGCAGATAATCCACACTATCTGCTTTGAAATGGGTTGTCTGAGGGCCCTTCCACACGGCCCTACATCCCAGGATATCAGGGCACAAAATCCCACATTATCTGCTTTGACCTGGGTTATGTGAGTCCACACTCAGATAAGGTGGGATTTTCTGCCTTGATACCCTGGGACATAGGGCTGTGTGGAAGGGCCCTGAGTCCACGCTGCCATATATTCCATCTCAAAGCAGAAAATGTGGGATTTTATTCAGCTGTGTGGGAGAGGCCTATGTCCACACTGCCATGTAATCCAGTTCAATGTGTGGAAGAGGCCCCATATGATCCAGTGCAAAGCAGAGGCACGGGGGAGCCAGCCAATGCTGCCAAGGGCTGCCGGGGTTCCCAGTTCAGCCACAGCAGGGAGGCCGCGTGTTGTGCATGTTGGATGAGGGTCGCAGCAGACTTGGGAAGTGAGTAGAGGTAGTTCAAGTCCCATCATCCATGGTCCACCCTCCTAAAAACTGCACCAGGACGTAGAGTGGGTCATGAGGGCTCTGTGTGCCAGATTTGTTGTTGATCAGTCATTGGATTAGGTTTGTAGCAGGATTGGGAAGTGAGGGAAGGTACTGCAAGTCCCATCATCCACGTTCTGCCCCCCTCCAAACTTCAGTAGGATGTAGAGTGGGTCACTGGGGCTCTGTGTGCCAAGTGTGATCTTTATCGGTGTTTGTTGGGGGCTGCAGTGGTCTGTGGGAACAGAGGGGTGTGAAAGTACTACAAATCCCATCATCCATTGTCAGTCCTCCCCCGAACCTCCCCAGGACGTGAAGGCAGTCATGGGGGTTATGTGTGCCAAGTGTAGTCTCAATCGGTAATTGGATGAGGGTCGCAGCAGACTTGGGAAGTGAGTAGAGGTACTTCAAGTCCCATCATCCATGGTCCACCCTCCTCCAATGTGCACCAGGATGTAGAGTGGGATTGTGGGATTTTATTCAGCTGTGTGGGAGAGGCCTATGTCCACTCTGCCATGTAATCCAGTTCAATGTGTGGAAGAGGCCCCATATGATCCAGTGCAGAGCAGAGAGGCACGGGGTGCGATGCCAGCCAATGCTGCCAAGGGCTGCTGGGGTTCCCAGTCCAGCCACAGCAGGGAGGCCGCGTGTTGTGCGTGCTGAACTCCTTCCATCCAAGAGCAAGGCCTGGGGGGCCTGCCAGCATTGGGGGCGGGGGCAGGGCCCGCTTCTTCGTCGGGCTGGGGCTCCAGCGCGGGTCTCCGGGCCCGCCCCTGCCTCTCCCACGAGCAAACCCGCCAGCGGCCTCCCTGGGTGCCAGGCAGACCCCGGAGAGGGCTCCGTTGCCTAGCAACCCGCCCGAGGCCTACTGAGGCCTAGCGCCCGCTCCGCCCCGCCGCGCCTCTCCTCGGCTCTCTCTACCTTACCCGCGGGTCCCTCCCGGGTTTTTCCTCCTCCGCTCATCTTGACCACCGAAAAGATCACAAACCCTCCAGGCCAGAAATACCCGGAAACGGAAGCTGGCCCCCTTTTTCTTTTCTTTTTCTTTTTTTTAAGCCGTTAAAGAAACATAGACTTAGAGAAAAAAGCGGAGAGGGGCAAACGCAGCCCTGTTTCCGGGCAGACCCATGGTGACGTCAGGGCGCACGCGCGTCTCTGCCTGCACGCGCGGACAACAGGGAGGCCTGGCGGGGGCGGCGCGTGCGTCCAAAGTTTGGGCGGGAAACTTGGTTTGCCATTGCTCGCCGTCCCCTTTCCTTCCCCGACCAAAGGAGGGCAGGCGGCCAGGGCTTTCGCTGCTGAACTGAATGAATGGCGGAGGGAGGCAGGCGGTGTGGAAAAGGAACCTGGCACCAGCTCTTGGGTCTGTCCGTTTGAGGCCTGCCCCGCAGTGTCTCCAGGGCAACGTGGCTCTCTAGGTCAGTGGTTCCCAACCTTCCTAATGACACGCACGACCCCTTAATACACTTCCTCGTGTTGTGGTGACCCCCTATCATAAAATTATTATTATTATTTTTTTAAAAACCATCTTTATTAAGAGTTTCACATTATAAAAAAGTAAAGAGAATTACACAGACAAACAATGTGTGGTCGTTCCCCAGTGTTGTTTCCACTGGGGACGTGGAGAAAAGATAAAAGTCCATGGAAGAAAGGGATAGAAAGAGTGGTAAAATAAAAAGAGTGATGCAAAGAAAGCTGTGTGCTGGACAAGTGAAGGTTTGGCGTTGATCCTTTTCCTTGCTTCACGACTTCCACGGTCAGTTCCTCCTTCCTTAGCTCTGAAATAGTTAAGGTCTTTTGCCGGCTCAATCTATGTGTGAAAAAGAGCATATTTTATCCCAACCAAACATTTGCTACAGAGGATATATCTGGGTTTTCTATCCGTGCTTTGCTACCTGCCTAACTATTCTTTTTGCGTCTCACATGCCCTTATCCATAGTTTATGTTCTACCCGCCCTTTACCCTAAGTTCTATATTCTTTTCCTTTCTAAAATACTCTATTAGTCCCGACCAATCCCATTTGTTGTTTCTAGTTTATTTTTTCCCCCCTCTCTTAGTACATCGGTCAAGGCTTCCATCTGAACCACATCAACTACCTTGAGGAGCCATTCCTCCATTGTGGGTTCTTCCTGGGACTTCCAATACTTAGCGTATATCATCCTGGCCGCCGTGATGGTCAAGTTCAGGATTCTTTTGTCTTTAGAGTCCCACCCAGGGTCTACAATTCCTAATAGTAACACTTCCGGGGTTCTCGGCAAGTCCTTCTTCAGTAATTTTTTCAGTTCGAGGTGTACCTTCCTCCAGAATCTATCAGCCTTGGGGCAGAGCCACCACAGATGGAAATAAGTGCCAGCATTTTTTGCTTTACAATTCCAGCAATCTGGGCTGGAATTTCTGTATATTTTAGCTAATTTATTTGGAGTCAGGTACCACCTGTATATCATTTTCATCCAGTTTTCTCTGTAGCTGTGGCAGTAGGAAACATCGACATTATTTTTCCAAATATATCTCCAAGTATCTTCCTTTATCTTAAATCCCAAATTTCTCGTCCATTGTAGACTGGTTCTCCTACCTACAGTTAAGAGAAAAGTTTAAAGAAGATGAAAGGAAAGGGTTTGAGGAGGAAAAAAATGAGATAGAGGAGATAATATTCGACAACAAACAGAAAAAAGTGGGAAGACTCTATAAGGTATTGCTAAAGTGGCATACCGAGAACAAGGGGGAGGAGAGCTATAAAAAACAATGGACGAGAAATTTGGGATATCATAACATTTTTTTTGTTGCTATTTCACAACTGTAATTTTGCCACTGTTATGAATCGTCATGTAAATATCTGAGATGCAGGACGTATTTTCATTCAAATTTGGCACACATTTATTTTATTGATTTAAACTTTTTTTTGTTTGTTTAAATGTTTTTATTGGTTTGTTTTTTTTACAGATATAAAAGACAGAAAATTGGGGGAAATGGTATGGGGAGAGGAAAGGGGCGAGGGGAATAGAGGGGAGGGAACGGGAGTGATGGGGTCAGGAGAAAGACAGAACACAAATAGATACAGAACTGAACGTCTTCCAGTTTGGGTCATCGGAGATATTAAATACTTGAAATATAACATTAAACTTATTAATGGCCTTTGCCAATGGAGTTCATCATGCATGGTCAATCATTTAACACAGTGTTTCCCAACCTTTTTTGAGCCGTGGCACACTTTTAACATTTAAAAACCGGGGCGCACCACCAACCAAAATGACACAAAGTGACACGCTAACACAGTAAAGAATGGCTGGGGGGTGGTGACCTGCTGGGAGTGCCAAAGCTGGGAAGGGGGAGGAGCCAGGCCATGCCATGCCCCGCCCCCTCCCCCGGCTTCAGTTCTCCTATAACTTCGCCAGCCTTGAGAGGGCAGTGCCAAGCCAGCATTGTGCTGGCTCTGCCACCGCTGGCTTGGCACTGCCCCCTCAAGGCTGGCGAAGCTGTGGGAGCGCTGAAGCTGGGAGGAGGGGGCGGAGCCAGGCTGCTTCATGCCCCCCCTCCCCTGGGCTTCAGCTCTCCCACAGAGGAGGAGCATGAGCGGTGGATGGGTTTCAGTAGGCAGGGCTCCTCCGCACGGCTTCAACAAGCAAGGGGCGAGAGTCATGGTGGGAGTCATGGCGGATTTGAGGCTGGTTGGGGAAACGGCCGAAGGAGGCGGTGCCCCGTCCCTTCTTTTTCTTTGCCGCCGCCTGGCCCTTCCTCCTCCTCCCCCAAGCAGCAGGAGTTCGGCAGGAGGAGGGGGGAAGGAAGGGGGGCAGAGAGCTTTTCTCGCGGCACACCTGATGATCACTCACGGCACACTAGTGTGCCATGGCACACTGGTTGAGAAACACTGATTTAACACATCATTTTTTCTAGATAGCGCCTCACTAGTTACTAGGGTTGCCACTTTTTGATATAAGAAATAAGGGACATTTACGGGATTTTCCACAAAAATAAGGGACACTTCATTAAAAACTTGAAACTCAAACATTAGGTAGAAAGTTTTATTAACAGAATAAGATAATGATTGAAACTCACAAAAGAAACTGACTTACACCCTCTTAACAGTACATGGTATGTTTCTGCATGCTTTGTCATGCAGAAAAAACATTATTACAACTACCATATTTTCTCCATCTGTATTTAGTACTTGACTTTGCTGACTTTGAAAGTGCACTGTCTAAACATTAAAATAAAATAAATTTTATAAGACAGTACATCTTCATGATTATTATGTCAATTGTTAATGGTATAGTATAGTATGGGATACACAGCATTGTATAGTATTGGGATGCACAGCTAGGCCTATTTTAAGAGTAACCCTCAAGCAACCAGAAACTATCTTTATCCAACATGATCCAACATTCCCCTTGGGTAACGGTTAATTAGTCTACTGTACTTTGAAAAAGTCCTGTATCGCATCTTCCTTCCAACGGGGACGCAGAATGCCCTGAGAGTGGGAATCCCCGGGCAGGCATTGCCGTGGAAACCGCAGCGCACCGCTTCCTCTGGTCAACCCCGCCCAGTCCTGTCCTGCTAGTCAAAAATAAGGGACAGGGCCTGAAAATAAGGGACACAAATTTTAGGGCCAAAATAAGGGACATATGGGAACCCTACTAGTTGCCAGTCCGCCCTTTTCATTTCACTTCTCGCATAAATCTTACTGTACAAATCATCGGATTCCATTAATTCATTTAGTTTGTAAAACCAATCCTCTATCGGTGGGATTTCATCCCTTTTCCAGTTTTTGGCTAGCACTAGCCTAGCAGCCGCCGAGATAAAGTGAAGCAGGAGTGCTCATTACGGTGATCAGGAGCACCTAGGTGATCTTCAGCCCTCTTCCAGGTGATCTTTGGGCCTCACCAGCCAGAAGGCGCGCTCCTGCCATGCGTGCGCTCGTGTGCTCCCGCTGCCACCGTTGCGGGGCTTATTTTCCCAAAATGAGGCTTTAGTGGGCGGGCCCTGGCGATCGTCTTGCCACGCACGGTGTGGTGACATGACCGCCCATTGGTTGCTGCTGGGGGGGGGGGGGAGCAAGGCAAAGGCACGCGCGCAGATAGGATGCGAGGCAGTGGGAGGGATGGAGGGAATGTGTGTGTGTGTGAGAGAGAGAGAGAGCCAAGGAGAGAAGAAAGAAATCCGGAGACCTTTTTGGATCCTTTTGGCAGGCGGGCAGGCGGCTGCTGGAAGGAGAGGGGGGGGAGAGAGAAAAGAGGCGAAGGAGGCCGGGCAAAGTGGGGCAAAGCCAAGCAAGCCCCACCGCAAACCCTGCTGCTGCCCTCAGGACTCCCATTCCAAGCCGAGACCTGGGCGAGCGAGCTGTGTGGGGCTGCTTTCTTTCCTTGGTTGGGGGCGAGGAGGGAGGGCTCCGCCGTGTTCCTGGGGCTGAACCCGAGGAGGAGGGGGCTGCGGGGATGGAGACTCCACTTGCTGCTGCTTGTGCCCTCGCCGCCTTTCTCCACCTCGCCCTCCCTCGCCCTCGAAGGAGAAAGGCGGCGAGGCCCACGGGAGGGAGGGAGAGAGAGAGAGAGAGAGAGAGAGAGGGTGGCTCTTCAGAGCTGGCTAGGAAGAGCCACCCTCTCTCCCCCCCCCCCCATGGGCATGGACTGGCACCAGTGGGAGGGGTCCTCCTTCCTGCCAGCTGTCTACTTGGGCGTCCTTTCTGAGTGACACCCTTGGAAGGAAGGAAGGATGCCCGCTGCATCTGTCACTTTGGGGAAGCACCTCTTCCACTCTTCCTTCTCCTGCCCAGGTAAGGAAGCCTCGAGGGAGGGGGGGGGAGGCTGCCGTGGGGAGGCTCCAGCCTCACCTGGGTCCCTCTCTCGGCCGAGTTTCCCGGCCCAGGCAGCAGCCAGGCAGCCCCTCTTCCCAGGCCTGCGCCTTCCGAGCTGCCGTCGAAGCCATATCTGGCCGGAGCACTGGTAGGTGCGCCTATAAATACCCTCCTGCTGCGTGCGTGGGAGGGGCCTGCTGGGCACGCAAGAAGCAGGACGGGATGGGGACTTCCTGCTTTGCAAAAGCATGCAGCAGGAAGGAGGAAGGCAACGAAGACATTAAGAGAGAGCACGCGCGCAGGCAAGGAGGATCCCCTTCCCGGGTGTGCGCGGCGGCGAGTTCGTGGGCAGGCAAGAAAGAAGCCCCGCGCGGACGGAAGGCTGCAGTAGGAGTGTGCGCGCACACACGTGTGTGCACACGTGCGCGCGCACGCTCACATGCACAACAGGCGATTTTTTCAACTTGATTGCTCATATAGTAGCTCTCATGATGAAAAAGTGTGGGCACCCCTGAAGTAAAGCAATTTAACCTTATTCTGGTCCAATCCTTCTTCCATTAAATTTAGTAGGTAGATTTCGGATTTAAAATCAAATTTCTCCTCCAAAATTTTTTGAGTATGCTTATGGATAGTTTTCCAAAATTTTTGAACCTTACTGCATTCCCACCAACAGTGCATGAAAGTCCCCAACTGCTTATTACACTTCCAACATTTGTTGTTGGTATTTTTATAATATCTTGCAATTTTCTGTGGTGTCATGTGCCATCTATAAAACATTTTATACCAGTTCTCAGCTGGTGAGGTAGAACCTAAGATCTTAATGGTTCCCTTCCATGCCTTCTCTCACTCTTGCAACAATATCGTATGACCGACATCTTGCGCCCACTCAATCATCACGTTTCACCAATTCTGTCTCCGTATCGAACTCTAATAGTTTATTATACAATGTTTTTATGTGTTTTTTCTTTTGTTTCAGCACACACTCCCATGTATTTTCTTCCATATTAAACTGCCTTTTGATGTCCATCCTGAAGTAATCTTGTAACTGAGCATACTGAAACCATGAGATTTCAACCCCTGATTCCCTTAAGTTCTCTACCAATTTCAATTCCCAATTTGTATTTGTTTTCTTGATCAGAGATTTATATGTATACCATTTGGACATAGGTATTTCCTTCTTGTGTTGAGCTTCCAGGGGTGAGATCCAAAGAGGGGTCTTCGTATACAGTTGGTCCTTGTACTTATTCCATACTTTTAAAAGAGCTGCCCTAATGTGGTGGTTATTAAAAGCTCTTTCTACTTTGGCTTTTCCATACCACATATAGGCATGCCAGCCTCTATTAATATTGAAACCCTCCAAGTTGAGTATTCTTGTTTTTTTAACTTTTTGTACCCCGACCTTCTCACCTCTATAGAGGGACTCAGACTGGGTTACAGCAAAAATTCAATGCTATACAAATCAAAACCTGTTACAACATTATTAAAAACTTAAAACACATACAAATTACATACATACAAATACCCAATACACCCAAATTTGAATAATGGTGGGATTCGGGTGTATCGGGTATTTGTATGTATGTATATATATATATATATATATATATATATATATATGTAGTTACTGGGATTTGAAGTTCATCCACAATCAAAGAGCATTCTGAACTCCACCAATGATGAAATCGAACCAAGTTTGGTGGCATTGACCTTGAGTTTTGGAGTTGTAGTTCACCTACATCCCGAGAGCACTGTGGCCTCAAAACAATGATGGATCTGGACCAAACTTGGTATGAAAATCAACATGCCCAAATGCGAACTCTGGTGGAGTTTGGGGAAAATAGACTTTGACATTTGGAAGTTGTAGTCACCTACAATCAAAGAACATTCTGAACCCCACCAAAGTTAGAATTGGGTCAAACTTCCCACACAGAACCCCCATGACCAACAGAAAATGCTGTGTTTTCTGATGGTCTTTGGCGACCCCTCTGACACCCCTTCGTGACCCCCCCAGATTGAGAAACACTGCTCTAGGTGGAGCCTTCCTGCATGCCTTCCTCCTCTGCTCCCCCTCGCTTGGCTTTGCCAGGGACATCACAGAGGGTCACCTTATCACATTGAGACCATAATGGTAAGGGAGTTCTCCCAAAATAGCAGAGCATCTCAAAATACAAACAGGATACTTAATGGAGGAGTCAGCTCACACCAAGCAAAAAGGTGAAGTGTTGTGTGGCTGCAAAATAATTTTTAGTAGCAGGCAAAAATGTAGAGTTCAATCTGTAAAGTTGCCAAAAAGGTTTATTTACAAATAAGAACTACATTGAGGAGCACAACCTTGTCATCACCAGCACGCTCTTCCGCCAGCAAAACAAGCTCAAGACATCATGGAAGCATCCTCTTAGACTACATAAGCACACGTACCAGAGACCGCCGTGATGTGCTTCTCAGGAAAAATACATTTGTACATCAGTTGATACCCATGATTTCTTTTATAGCACACTAGCCGTCCCCTGCCACACTTTGCTGTGGCCCAGTCTATGTATTTTGCGTGTATGTCTGTTTGCGTGTGTATATACGTGTGTGTGTGTGTGAGGGGGTGGTGGTTATGTGCATGCGTTGTGTTATATATATTTTTTGGATTTTAAAGTATCTTCTGTGTTTTTCAATGATTTTATGAGTGACTAGCCGTCCCCTGCCACACAATGCTATAGCCCAGTCTGGTGATCTGGATAATAAAGGAATGAAAAAGTGTTAGTTTCTAATATATGTAATTTCTTTATGCTTGTGGGTAAACAGGACTTGTTTGTCAGTGTTGATGTAGAGATTGTCTGTTTTGCCTACTATGGAACATGAAATATATAATTGTCCTTCTTTAGGGGTCCCTTTCAAAACTATATTATATCTGTCATATACATATGTGTGTGTATCATATATCTAGCTATATCTATGGCTGGTTGGCTCTTTGTCAGGAGGGCTTTGATTATGTTTTCTGCCCTAGTAAAGGGAGTTGGACTAGATGGCCTTAAGGCAGCATTTCTCAACCTGGGGGTTGGGACCCCTGGGAGGGGGTTATGAGGGGATGTCAGAAGGGTTGCCAAAGACCACCAGAAAATACAGTATTTTCTGTTGGTTGTGCGGGTTCTGTGTGGGAGGTTTGGCCCAATTCTATCATTGGTGGGGTTCAGAATGCTCTTTGATTGTTGGTGAACCATAAATCCCAGCAAGTACAACTCCCAAATCCCAAGGTCTATTTCCCTCAGACTTCAATACAGTGTTCCCTTGCTACTTTGCGGTTCGCTTATTGCAAACTCGCTGTTTTGCGGATTTAAAAAAACCCATTAATTTAAAATATATATGGTATTTTCACTGTTTTGTGTGGTTTTGCGACTGCCGCCCTCCAAGGCGCTTTCCCTCCTTGGTCCTCCCTCCCTCCCTCCAGCCTTGAAGGGCCTTTCCTTCCTAGAATGACTTCCTAGAAGATTCCGAACTGTCTGCGCAGGTGCAGGAACTACCACATGTGCGATTCACAGGGACCACGATGGGAACTGGATGTGATCTAAGACTGTACACATGTCTACAACAGTAACTAAACAGAAAAACTGAGCTTGTCTCAAATTCTTTATTTTGCACCAGTCAAGGAAGAAACACTTAATAAAATAATGTCTCACTACTGATACAATGGAGAAGGTGTAGTTCATTGTCTTATTGCACTAAATTCTTGTTCTAATCCACGTAACACAAAATCTAACAAAATAAAATCAGTTTCCACCTCAAACATTATCAGCATCTTATTTAAAAAACTTCTGCAAGGTGACAAATTACAGTATAAACTTCCACGATATTGGCTGATTTTGTAAACACTAAAAAAGGCAGTTGGACACCATGATATTGCCACACAAATGCTACCAAATCCAAGCTGTTTCAAATGTATAACACACTATCCTCTTTAATCCTCTCTGAAAAAATGTGCTACTAGGCATAAAGCATCCACATCAAATTGCTGCTTAGTAAAGAAACAACAGAAATATATTTTAAATACCAAATTGTGAAAATCTATAAACTTCTCTACTTACTAAGTCTAAAAGGTGGCATTTGTTGAGAAGGAAGTACAGGAACTTAAAGTAAGAATCTCTAGCTGTAGGTGTTCAAAAGATTCGGCTTTCCAGAAGTTATAGAAGGCTGGCAACTAAAGAAAACTTAAAAATCTAAAAGCCTAGCATTTGTTTAAACGTTTCTTTTTGTAGAGGATCACCAGGATGACCTTGTACTGAATAGAATTTCTTTCAGATTAAAGTCTCCCTACAGTTTTGCATACAAACCTAAATCATTTCGATATAGTTCTGTTTAGGAAGATATGAAGCACCAAGATCAGAAACTCGCTAATGGTAGCATGGAAACTCCTCGGTTTTTACTTGTCCTATACAGGTATAGTTGGCCTCTCTGTTCATTAGTTTTGACATGTTGCTTAAGATCATTGCAACACAAAACACTAGTTTTACTTAATAAAAACCAGCACCAAAACACTGTCACATCCATGTAATTTGTGAAGATGTCATTCTTGAAGAACACAGCACCATCTTCATACCATTGAAGCCTGTGCTACCAAGATATAATCATGAGTATCCTATTGTTCATCAGGTCATTATTTCAGTCTTCAAATAATCAAAACAGTGGTGCAAGGGCTACAAATCCCCCAACCCCTATTATACAGCACTGGTGTAATTTCCTATTTCCAAGGTTTTTCTTCTGGGACAATATTGCAGGCTTTCTTGTGGGAAAAAAACCCCAGCCATCTGAGAGCACTCAATATTCATAGATCAAAAAATTCAAGTTGCCAATAGCTGAACAAATCTGCCTGTCAGATCCCTTGCTATGAGGAATACTAATAAGGTCACACACACCAGTTCAGGGACCAAGGAAATATTGAGGAAATATGTTTGTGGCTCCTCTATTGGTGTAGACTTTGTGATTGCTGTAGGATGACAAGGGATAAATTCTTTCATGTTGCTCCTACCTGAAGTTTCACAGATCTTGGATGGAGGGTAATTATTTCAGTAGTGAAATATTCTGTCAAACAGCAAATAGTGAAATGTGTGTGTGTGTGTGATCCTAACCCATCAAAATATTATTGCCATTATGCTGCACAAGAGCCTCATTACAGCTCCAGATTTTTAAGAGGAATTAAGTTGGGGTCATTGCGTGCAAATGTTTATTGGAGATAGCAGTCCAATATCTCAGGGATGTCAGGGTCTGCTACACGAAAGTTCATTAGGAGAAGATCTAAGGATACAAAACCTATCAACAGCTGAGTATAAGTTACATCCATGGCTCAAGAGATTTTGCAATGTATCCTCTGCCTCGCCTATAAATTAAAAAGGATTCCTGATGGCTGGTTTATGTTGCACAAAACAAGTGGTAGGTCTAGTCTTCAACATCCGTTTTACATGGGATAACAATGAGAGAAGACCTGTGGCTTTGGGGTACAACTTATAGCAAACCAGAGGTACCAGACATGGCAGGCTCAGTAACCAATCTCTTCTGCTTCTGCCCAGGAGTTTGTTTTCAAATTCACAATCTTCCAAATTTTCCCAGCCAGGCTATACAGCAAGGAGTGGGATGCTACCCTATTCATGCACAAGATTCTTCCCTTTATGCTTCATGATACAGAACAAGTGCAAAAGTCAAGGGAATATTATTGTTTATTTGCCACGGGAACTGGAAGAATCCATCTGATTCAGCTCTGACTGATCCAATAGTTCAAAGTCATCACCTTCCGCATCTGTATCCAGCTCTGAGCTGGATGTCCGGAGGAAAGCCTTGGCACTTTGTCGCCGTCTGCTTCCATGAGTTGAACCTGACTGGGAGGCTCCTGACAAAGCCAGCTGGATCATCCCCCTGGTTACGAAGCCAGCTAAGTCATCTTTGAGGTTTTGCATCAATGGTACCTCACCCAAGAGGAGCTGTGAGGCCACTTCCTGCTGCTCACGAGAAAGGCCAAGTTCTTCCCGGCCCCGTGTACGAGGGGCAAGGCTTGGAATGCCAATACTGGTGTCATCTTCATCATCAATGCCAGTCACCTCAGGATTGATGGAAGGGAAATCAGGAAGATCTCTGGCAAATGATTCCTCAGGGTCACTATGGCCATCAAAGTCTAAAGACAGAAAGGTAATGTAGTAATTAAAGCCATGATGTGGCCTCTGCATTAGCCATCAAGCTGGTTTCAGTTCATTTAAATAATATGTAACATTTTAATTTAAGTTACACTTTTTCTTGCCATAATCCAGTTATATTTACTAGCAGCAATCTATCTGAAATCTATGCAAAATCTGACAGATATGGCTCCTTTACTCAAGAAAAAAACAAGGATCCCTACTATAGCAGACAAGAACTCACTAGTATGTTTCCCTGAAATCTTGTAAAGAAAATGAATTGAAAAGCCATATCCGAGACAGGTGCCTTGTACTGTTCTGTCATCAAGAAGTCCTTAACAGGATTTAGTATAGAATGGAATCCCTTAGGGCAATAAGACCACCTGTCATTCAGCTGACATTAATACACAATTTTTTTCTCATCACCATTGCTATCTACTTCATTCAATGCAATCTGCATACTTTTAAGGGCAAGATTATGTCATTTCCATGTTTTCCACTCTAGCTTCCCATGCGGGGACATGAGAGAAGCCTCCCGCAGCATGGTAAAACGGTTGGGTGTCCCCTGGGCAATGTCCTTGCAGATGGCCGATTCTTTCACACCAGAAGCGACTTGCAGTTTCTCAAGTTGCTTCTGACACACACAAAAAATCCAAAAACAAACCAAAACCAAAACCCTACATCTTTGGCTTTGTTTACTTAAAATGTTTAGGTATTTATATCCTGCATATTTATTCTAATAGATATTGATGTGGCAAACAACAGGTCAGTTTAAATGTTTTTGTTATTTAATAGCAATGGCATTCTGCCTGATGTTCTTACCTTCAGAACCCTCTGTCAATGGGGTTTGTCCTCGTGACAGATTAAAAGTCCCATTCTCAGTATAGGATACTTCTGCATCAGAGTGCTCAGAGTCAGTTATCGCTAGCTCTTTGGCAACTACGGCGTCATCCAGCTTTGAGGAAAATAGTTTAAAAGCTCTTAACATGGCTATTATCATTATGCAGCCATTTACACAGAAAAGCAATAGTGTTTCATAATTTCCTCCTGCTTTCTAAAGAGGCTTTGATCCTATCCCACACAAAAATGTCAAAACGTTTTCTATGGCTTTCAGGAGGCATAATAGATTTTGCTGAAATTTTCCAGATGAACTATGCAATTGGCTATTTTTACACTGCTAAAAATCACAAAATCTGCTGGTTTGGGGCATTCTGGTTCAGCTCCAAGGAACATGGTGGCATATACTGCTACAAAAAGTTATGCTTTTATATAAAAAAGTTAAAATAATGATAGGAAGAATACTTAGCCACTATGTATAATTAAGCAAGAAAATCATGGCCAACTCCATAACATCAAAATTTAGGGAAAATTTATTTTCTCTTTTTGTGTTTTTCCCTTCATGAAAGTATGAAAGAAAACTAAGGATATGGTAATTTTACCTTAGTATTACTTATGTCAATATAAAGATGATTAATCCCCTGTTGGTTGTACTTGTATCTAATGTGATAATGTCCAGAAGCAGAGGAGTCAACTGTTTTGTAGCAAAAGCAAAAAAGTGTCCTGTGGCACCATAAAGAACAATTAATTGCATCATAAATTTCCAGAGATTTGAATCAAATCCATCAATTGCATTAAATGTTAGCTTCATTTGACAGTATATATAAATTCCACCATTTCTGTTTTCTTCTCCAGCCATATTGAATATATACTATGTTAAACAGAATCTATACTATCTTAAACAGACCAAAATACTAAGAAAAGTCATACAATGACCTCTAACATTTAAAAAAATTACAGCTATTGATATTCTTTCATGCATGTTAAGGACAGTACTATGAGGCTATGTCCATATCAAAAACACGTCCTTAAGTATTCATTAAAACTTTGAGAAGTGACTTTTTGGACTACAGTATCTAGATTCCTCCAGCTATCATGGCCACTGAGATCTGTAGCACTTTAAAGAAAGCATAACATGTTGTGGACTAGATTATATATCATCAAATTGAAATCCATCCTTTATCTTCATTTGTACACATTGATTTGGCTGCAATATACTATTCTGGAATATTTTGTTTTTGCTGTAACACACAACTCCTTTGGAGGTTGCCAAATAAAAGACACAGTTAAGATATATTTAGCCAAATTTAATTTGACATCAAATGAATTAGAACAACCAGAGTCAAATGATGTAATTTCGAAGTTCATGAGATAAAAGCCCATTATGATGGCATTTTCCAATGTTGGTTACATATATTGACAATTTTTTTTACACAGAATGAAAAATTACACCTTTATTGTGATTCATTTGAGGTGGTCCACTCCCCTCAAAATGTGTCATGTGGGACTTAAAATGATAATGTCCGGACTTTGAGATACAAATCTTACAAACCAAATCGAATTACGCAACATAAACAATCTTATACAGATCAATAACATAGCCACTAGGAGGTAATATATCCTCTAAATCAGGAAGATGGAAATAGAAAATCACAGGCTGCCCATCCTCCTCTCCATCTCAGCAGTACTCTTTCCTCTTAGCGACAGTGTGCTATATTTACCTTGGGACAGAAAGCAGCAAGCTCTTCTTCACTATCACTCCCATCAGCACTAGTAAGATGATGGCTCAACACCTGATGTCGCGCTGCAGTGAAATGGAGCCCAGATTAGCAGTTATGGATGGGGGAAGGGGGCATGGCATATTCACAGAGAAGGCAAGAAGATAGGTTCATCAAAGCAATAGTGCTGAGAGATAAATTACTAAAATTTAATACTAAATGTTTTTGAAAGCAGACTACTGACAACAAATCAATGTGCCCTAATTAGGGGCGGTATAGAAACGTGACAAATAAATAAATAAATAAATAGAAAAATCATGATGCTATGCTGCTAGTTACGTATAATTCTTAACTGCCTTAAGGGTTTATTTTGAATGAAGTGCTGTTCAGCTGAGAGGAGAATTCTGAACTAGTCACCAGCAATCTTACTCAAACAATTTAGTGCCCAGTTACTCAGGCTAACAACGAGAAGAGATGGACAAGAATGTAATATGGAGGGGAAAACAGTCTTTCCACCAAGAACTGGGGGCAATACCAGCACTGCAAACAACTCACATTGCCTTTCCTTATGTCTGGACATCATGTAACCACGAACACTGAAGTCCAACCGCTGCAGGGCTGGCTCCAGTTTAGTATAGAGGCGCTGTCCCAAGTGATGGTACATAGCAAGTGGCCATAGCAGGAACAAAAGCACTAAGATAGAGGGATAATCATATGTTTAATGCGCAAGAAGAAGGTTGTCACATTTTATTATGCAACCAAAGCAAGTTTGTTTAATTTATTTACCCTATTTATACGCCGCCTTTCTCTACCCCAAAGAGGACTCAAGGCGGCTTACATATAGGCAATTATTTGATGCCGTAAAACACATACAATTCCAGTAACATTAAAATTAAATCAAAACACATTAAGCATTTAAAACAAGAAGTCTTCACCAAACATGCTGGCGATAATAGAGGATTGAGAGAAAATCTCCCTGCTTGTGGATCTTAAAACTCAGGAATGCTAATTACAAATGACTTGGCCTTTCCAATGCCTACTGCTCCTCCAGACACAGATACTTACTTGTTATATAGGCAAGACAGACACCAGGAATGTATTGGCCCAAGACAGCCAGGAATGTGAGGACACCACAAGCTAGAAGACAGAACTGGAGAAACAAAATACAGGAGAGTCAATTTCTACTGAATTAGGAGATGAACAAACTGATCTCTATAATTCAAAGGTATATAGACAGTTTGCTGCTAGCAAACTATTTGGGAAGAGATGAAATGAACAGATTCTGACTGAGACGTCTTGCATAAGTGTTAAGAGAGGGACAGCCATGGCCAGCAGTCCTAGATCAGGGGATGGGAATTGTACGGCCCTACAGCTTCCATGGGGAAGAAATGCTGGCAGTTTCAGTTCAACAGCAGCTCAATTCCTCAGTCTGCCCTAGATAACACTGACAGAATCAGAGCAAAACATCTAGACGTATGCACAGAAACAGTTTGACAAAAGCTCCATCAAATAAAAAGATTGCAGCATTTTCTGTATGTCTTTGTATTCTATTCCCTGTTTTCCCTTTGTATCTGTCTCTCAATCCTCCAGTTCCACTTCATACAGCACAGAAAGTATAGCTTTGTGTACACAAATAAACATTTAGTTTCCATTCTGCTGCTATTCACCTTGCCCGGGTTTTGCCTTTTGAAATCCAATAGGTTTTTCATAAAGCTGTCGCCTGTGACCCATCCTTCTGCCAAATAGTGACATAGTTCAGGCACGCTCAGCAGTCGGGGGTGGACATAGCCCCAGCTGGAAGGACAACAAATACATTAAAAAAAATTTATACTACATTATTTAAAAAACAAATACAATATTCAATGTTTTAAATGGGCCTTCTTGCATTTCATTTTCATTTCACCTCCACAAAGTATGCTCATATTTGTGTTGTACAGATGAGAACGGAATGCTGATGTAGTAATACGTTTGTCCTGGTTATGTCCACAGCAGAAGAAAATATTGAAACCAGGTCTCTCACTTACTGAACGTTTTTTGGCTTTCTCTCATGTGGACAATACATGCAGGAAGTGCCTAGCATCTTGTGTCTTCATTTTAAATGCATACGTGTTTAACCAGAGTGTTTGGCTTAACATAAAGTCTGTTAAAAAGAAAAGACTCATTTGCATACTATTTCATTGGAGGGTTGGAAGAGACAGCAGCACTCTTTGACAAAGAAGACAACTCTTATTCTTCCATAGCATTGAGCCATTGTTATTAAAGTAGTGGCAAACTGCATGAATTATCCTCTGCTGAAGATCTTAAAACTCAGGCAGGCCCATGAAGGCACAGTTTTTCAGACTGGTATTTGGCTTTACAGGTTATAATCAGCACTTTGAATTGTGCCCAGAAACAAACCAATAGCAAATATTTCAATAGATAAGCCTGGTCTCAGAATTTTGCACATACTGCAATTTCCAAAGTTTCCAAAAGCAGCTTCGTTTCATGTCTTAATATAGAAGTCTACAACTATCTATCTATGTATATAATAAAAGAGAATGTTTGCGGCGGGAGGTGCGGAGGGCGGGAGATGCGGAGGAATTTGTGGCAGCATTTTGATTGGTTGCCAGTGTGGGATTATTTGCATAATGGCTCTGAATGGCCAGCCTCTCAACATTCCAAGACTCCTAGGCAGCAGAGAAAGGAAGGGAAAGGGCCTGAGGCAGACACACAGAGCCCACCTGACACATTCTACATCCTGGTGCAGTTTCAAATAGGACAAACCATGGATGATGGGACTTGAAGTACCTCCACCCACCTCCTGAGAATGCTGCCAGAGAGGGTAAAAGAAAGGGTCTGACTCAATTAACACAAGATTTTTCTGGACTAGGCCTCAGTTACTCCATAAAGGGCCTGAAAGGGCCTGACTGAATTAACAGTCAGGCTTCCTAAACTTCATTTTCTGGACTAGGCCTCAGTTACTGGGCTACTATGCAAGGACTGAGTTAACAGTAAGGTTGCCTTAACTTGATACTCCAGAGATTAGGCCGCCAATCATGGGATCCTGTGCATGGCCTGAATTGACAGTAACACTTCCTCAACTAGATCATCATGACTAGGCCAAAGTTACTGGGATACTGTGTAACGACTGAAATAACAGTAAGGCTTCCTAAACTTGCTTTCCCTGACTAGGCCTCAGTTACTGTGATACTGTGTCAAGACAGATCCCACTGCGACCCTCATCCAGTGCATGATCATGACCACACTTGGCACACAAAGCCCCATGATCCACTTTACATCCTGGTGCAGTTCGGAGGAGGGTGGACCACGGATGATGGGACTTGAAATACCTCCACTCACTTCACAAGACCGCTGCCAACCTCATCTAAAGACTGATCAAGACCAAACTTGGCACACAGAGCCCCCATGACTCATTCTACATCCTGATATAGTATTGAGGAGGATGGACCACGGATGATGGGACTTGAAGTACCTCTACTCACTTCCCAAGACTGCTGCAACCCTCATCCAATAACTGAGCAAGACAAAATTTGCCACACATAATCCCCATGACCCACTCTACACCCTGGTGCACTTTGGAGGAGGATGGACCATGGACGATGGGACTCCCAGCACCTTCCCTCACTTCCCGAGACCACTGCAAGCCACATAAACAACTGATAAGGACCAACCTTGGCACAAAATGCCTTTCTCAAATAACCCAGGCAGCGCCGGGTCCCCAAGCTAGTAGATTATAATTACACCATGTGTCACCATGGCAAGATTTGACATCTGAATGGGCACAGCAGCTTTGTTAATGTAAATGCAATTCTGGCTACCAATACAGGTTCAGACATAAGTCCAAGAGAGGGCTCAGACTATGAATTTCAGATTTCAAGGGAAGCATAACTCTAACTAGCCAAGGCAGTATCACTATTCAGTGATCAGTCTTTTGACTGAGCAGGATCATCTCTCCAGATTAAATCTTAAATTTGTCTGCCCTCATCCTGTCAATTATCAACATCAGGCAGTGATTTAACAGCAGCACACTTTCCTTTGAATTAAGTGTAAGGAGAGATGCATGGTTTGGTATCAGAAATGTCAGATAACATCTAGTAGTTTCATATAGAGTTTGAGTGTGTGGGAGACAAAACTGACTCATAGAATTAAAATGGAATCTCAAAGCTCCGCCTTCTGAATTCACTGCTTCTAGAACAGACCTGGGCAATTACTGGCCCTCCAGGTATTTTGGACTTCAACTCCCAGAAATCCTAGCCAGTTTACCAGCTGTTAGGATTTCTGGGATTTGAAGTCCAAAACACCTGGAGGGCCGGCAATTGCCCAGGTCTGTTCTAGAAGGACTGCCACCACTGTCAAAACAGTGCTTTGTCCCATCCCAGAGAGGCAGTTCAGAAGGATACCAATGTAAATAAATATTGACCACCACCAAGCAGTTCAGCAGAACCAATGCTTTAAGCCTTCTACCATCATCATTCTAGTCCAGACATGGTCAAACTTCAGCCCTCCAGAGGTTTTGTACTGAAACTCCCAGAAATCAAAATCAGCTTTCCGGCTGTTAGGAATTGTGGGAGTTGAAGTCCAAAATACCTGGAGGCCCAAGTTTGTCCATGCCGGCTCTAGTCTCTCTGCCACTTGATTAATCACAATGGAATGTTTATGTATTTGAATATTCAGATGCAGATGGTTGAATCTATGGATGTAGCGGGCTGACAGTACTTCCCCATGAGTAAATTATATCCTTCTCAATTATTTTCAATAGCAATGAGCTGAAGAAGCTTTCATTGGTTGTGGCCAGTCTAAAAATAGATAAACCTTACGCATTGACAATGAGAAAATTTTTATAATGATTTTTACTGACTACACATTTTACATGTTGAATAAAAAATAATTAAAAAAATAACAATGAGACAAATAATTTTTGTAAAGGCGAGGAGGATTTGAGCTCCATTAAATGACTCTGCACTCTAAAAAACTGAAATGCCACAAGTTCACGTGATATTAAGCTCACTCCTAACAATATTTTACTTTAGGACTTTCTATATAGTAGCCTTGCTTGCAAAGGAGAAAGGCAGGCTTGGTTACAAGTGCAGAGAGAGCAGAGGAGCAACAGTGATTAAGAGACAAGACGTAATTAATTCAATCCTGGTTTTGCACAGGAGTAATTGCCATGTTTGAAGGTTTTTTTTTAATCATGTCAGAAGCAACTTGAGAAACTGCAAGTCACTTCTGGTGTGAAAGAATTTGCTATCTGCATGGACATTGCCCAGGGGACGCCCAGATGTTTTACCATCCTGTGGGAGGCTTCTCTCATGTCCCTGCATGGGAGGCTGGAGCTGACAGATGGGATCTCACCCCATCTCACGAATTCAAACAGTTGCCCTTCAGATCAGCAGTTCAGCCGGCACAAGGGTTTAACTCATTGCGCCACCGCAGATGCTCATGTTTGAAGTAACAACAAATTTCACAGCAAAAACATACAGGTACAGATAATAAGGAAATATTTTTTTTCATACCTTTCATTATCTACTTCATCAGGTCTTGCTACTAGAACATGAGAAACATATCAAAGAAAGGTGTCAGGAAAATGCTGGCAAACATTTGGCAGCATAATTTTAACATACAGATAATTTATAAATCATATACCAACAAGTGGGGGAAAAAAAGAGCATTGTCCCAAACAGTTTTACAAATTCATCTTCAGGCTTAAGTTTTCAGTTTAACTTATTTTGAAGATGTACATATTCCTTGTCATCAGCAGGCATTTAAGTAATATTACAGTTCTGATACTGCATATCAGTACATCTAAATGATAAGAGCTCAAGGAACATTGGTGCTTCGTGATAGGGACAGTTACCATGTAAAGAATAAGCACTTATCCACTCAAATTTTTAAAGGAGTCCCCCACCAAGACAACACATTTTAATCAATGGAATGGTAAGGTTTAACCTTAATAAGTGCCAGCATTAGCCAAGAAAAAGTGTAACTTAAATCTGGAAACAACTTTCCAACTTACTTTTGAAACATGCCCTAAGCCTGCAACAAGGTTATGCTCTACTCCATCCCATTTACCCACACTGGAGTTGAGATGCCTAACAAGCCAACTGTCTTTGTACATTTTAGATATATAATTCTCAAACTCTTCAACATATTAATTCCTCTCTCATTAGTAACAGGACTTAAGGGAAAGACAACCATGGGATCATACTGTTTTTAAAAGTGCTTGCTTCCACAGCAAAATTGCGACTTCATGTGAATGTTAAAGTTCACTCCATCCCATTCAACATTGTTGTTATTGAGTGTCTTCAAGGTATTTCTAGTTTATAGTGATCACAAGATGAAGTTATCATAATTTTGTAGGCAAAAATTGTTCAGAGGGGGATTGCCTTTGGCTTTCTCTGAGGCTGAGAGAATGTGACCTGCCCAAAATCATACAGTACGTTTCTACTGGTGAGCAGGGATTCAAATACTGCTCTCCAGAATCCTTGTCCAATGCTCAAACCACTACACCACACTGGCTCTCTATCCAAAATGAAGGACTATTTTCGGTGGACAAAGTTCAGTGCAGGGGGAGTCAGACAAATCATTTAATATCCTGAATAAGTCCCAATAACATATTTGGTATTTGTCAATGCTTATATGAAAGCAGCCAATAAAGTTAAGGAGACCAACTAACTCTGTACAGTAATTCCACACGTATCTACTGAGAGATAAACCTGCTTACTCCCAAATAAGTGCATATACACCCCTCTGCTCTATAATTAGAAAAGAAAACCCCATTGCTCTTTCAGGATATATTTAAGTATTTCCTTTCAAAAATGACTACTGTACTTTATTACACTTGTGAGGAACTGACAGAATTATCTGATTCTTGCAATAATCCTGTGTGGGAGATTAGGTTGGCAGGCAATAGTTGCATTTAAATGCCATAAGCCAGAGTACTAATGTACTGACTGTCTGACTGTTCTCATTGCATGCCTATGTGATTAAATAAATCAGGGATTTTCTATCCAAGGTTTGTTCACTTTGATGTCTGATCTAGTCCTCTGCCTTGTTGCTCTTCAGTAATGGAAGAATTAAAAGTTCTTCCATTACTGAAGAGTGTTCTTATATCCCCAGATTGTCAGGAAAATACAAGCTAGAGTGCTAAGTCCAGAGGCCATAACACAGCAACCATGCCCAGAACTTCCATGGGAACAACTGGTTGGCTTATCATACTGCCCAGTTGTGCCCATGGGAACATTTGAATCTTTAACTGTCAATTAACACGAGATAACGATTTCACCACTAAATTCAAGAGCAGAATATATCAAAGACTATAATGAGCAGACTTCAGATTTTCTTAAACTATGGCAAATTATCTTTCTTTTATGTTTGTATGGCTACCATGATAATCCTGCTAAAGCTTTCTCCCATCTGTCTTTCTTGATCACAAACCACTACTATGGATTTTTCTTCACTGATCACTTAGCTCAGTTCAGAACCAGTCTGACAGAAAATTCTTTTGCTTTATGAATGATGTATGAATGATGGGAAATTGTTATGGAAAGAGGGAGCCTTAGCCAAAATTCAAAGAACATGGAAAAAGCAGAACTTACCTTTTATTTCAGGCCAGATTTTATTTTTCCACTGATCTAAGCATACTATAAGTATCAGGGTAAATGCAACCAAAAATATCAGGTGCAGCGATGTCAGAGCAAAAAACCTGAAAGGAAAATACCTCTGATCAGTACAGGGTTATTTCTTCCAGGACCGTAATACATAAAAAAACAGTTCATTTGGGTGCATCAAACCCCCAGGATACTTAAAAATTGTCTTATGATCAGCATGTGAAGGCTAGTGATTATGTTCCAAGGATCTTTGAATTATCTATTTTCTTTCTCTTTCAAAACACATACCAAATCTATTTACTCTGACAACTGTTTACCCAAACCAGTTTTAAAAATTCTTGGCATTTTAACAGGGACCATCTATTATTGCTAGCTATCTATTACTAAATTATCTTACTATTCAAAGGCATAAATGTACAGAAAAAAACGGGGCACGGTCAGTTTGCATCTTGCATCCATGTGTGGCATCTTTTTTAAAATCTTGCCTAATGAAACCTACAATATGGCCTGTGTCTGCAGGGGATACGTTTCAAGACCCCCTGTGGATACCTGAAACAGTGGCCAATAGCAAACTGTATTTTCATTATACCTGGGCAAGAATCATACTAGAGAATAGTACCTAGAGAAGCCCACAAACACTTCTTGGGGTTGGGTGGAGATATTTTGGAGTGTGGATAAGTGAAACCATTATTTATTTTTATTTATTTACAACATTTATATGTCGCTCTTCTCACCCCGAAGGGGACTCAGAGCGGCTTACAAGTAAAATGTAAATACAATATATTATATTATTGCCATAGCACAATATTAATATTATATATTACACTGTACTATAACATTATACTGTAATATTATTAGTAATATTACTTGTAATATAAAATATATAATTATAATATATTAGTAGTAGTATATTGTATTACATTATAATATTATCAACATTATAATATTATCAATATTATATGTATATTATATGCACAGTGCAGGAGGCAAGATGGAACTGCCTTCCTGGCCCCTCCCTTCACTCTGGTCTCAGAGCAGCGGTGGGTGCTGGGGGGAGGGGCTCCCAACTGATAACACTGGAGGCAAGATGGAACTGCCTTCCTAGCCCTCTCTTCACTCTGATCTCATGAATATCTAGTCCATGTTTAAGGAGGCTGCACTGTATATTACAAGATTTTTAAGTGCTCAGCAATTAATATGAAGGATTAGAAGCGCATTCACATTTTGATAGCCTTTTACTTTGTTCTAAAAAGGATACAGTATGTTATTATTTTTGAGTCAGTCTTACAGAACAGCATGGCCATCTACAACATTTGCCTAACCAAATAAACTACATTTCTTAATTGCTAGGGCCACTCAACATCTCTGTAGCAGCATGAGTATTATCTTAGCGTAGGTCAGTATTTCTTAAGGTGTCTAATGTGGGAGGACCAACAATTACTTTTTCCCTAGGTCAGTGCCTGGTGCCATACTGTATGTGTGCTCATTGGCTATAATTGTTTTTTCCCCTGGAAATTCACTAGGAACCAGTAACCAATGGCTTCAAGACCATCACTGGTCCTGGGGCCACCACTCTGAGTACCTCTGGATTAGGGGTCCTACAGATCCCTTCCAACTCTGATTTTATAATGTGGGAACTGAGACAAGGGGAGAAATTAGATCTAACGGACCGAATTCACACATTTTGAGCCAAGGTGTGAGCCACATGCTTTGGCATTTATACTTCTGAGTTTTGCAGTTCAGTTTTTCAAAAAATCATACAAAATGCATATAAATAGATAGATATGGCAAAAAGAGCACAGAAATGTGTGTATTAGGAGAAATAACATTGACACACATTACATTTAAGAAAACTGCTTATAAAATGAATATATTAAGCAAAATTGTACACACAATTGCAAATACTAGGATAATTTTGCACTTTTAAAGAAGTGCAAATTTTCTTGAGAAAAACAAGACACAAGAAATAGGTTAACCTGATAATTTCACCATCCCTCCTGAAACCTAGAGTCCTATGTTCCCTATATTAATTGGAATACAAATGCTGACAACAGCCAAAAGTTTTGAATAATTTAGTATTTCAGAGCAAAGGGCCCACAGAAAAGTACAAGGAACAGTACAATGGAAGTACAGCATGTGTCTAGGATGACCTCAGTTATCACATTTTTCAACCACACTTTTGTTACATAGATTCTAAGACTCATTATAAACCAGTGGTTATATTTTCACTCCAATCAAGTGTTCATGTTATTCAAGCCAGTAGTTGCTTTCCACTAAATTATACAGTTCTATAGTGCCATAATGTTGGTTTAACTACAATTTATAATGATGTACAACTGACAATAAAGTTATGTTTTCTATAATCAGTTTTTCTGTCAAAAATGCTAACAGGTTGAAACACCTTGTGGCCATGCATTAAAAGAATTATACCTTTTCAAATTGGAACACACAGCTATCAAACACTCAATGTTTTGTCATAGCACCAATGAGTAGCATGAATAACTCTGACAAGCTCAGCATGACCAAAGGGCTGACACTCTATTCAATTTATCAAGAGACATACTCAGCCACTCAATCCATGCCAAGAAACTGGTTATGCCAGTGAGGGGCAGAACAATTCAACAGTGGGCTACCAAATGACACATGAGCTCAGAGGATCTTTTTGCTTTTGTGAGAAGATCTGAAGACTTTCTTGTTCCCTAACTGAATAGGACCTGTGTGCTTTCTCCTCACTGATTAGCCACATACAATCATATATTGTTAGGGGCTAGCTGGATCCACAGCAATTGGAGAGAGATAGTAACACTCATTCATTTCATGAAAATCACACGTAGGGGGAAACTAGTTAACTTCATAGCACAGACCATAAAACTAACATGCCAGGCAACCAGACATGACATGGATGCTGGCGCTTGTAGTATGTTCTTTTCTGCCCCCAATTCTCTACTGCATTGTGGCAAAATTATTCATTTCACAACTAGATAAACAGGATGGCAGGGAGATTTGTTGTTGCGTGCCTTGAAGTCAGGAATTTATTTGAAAGTACAGGAGTCTCTGAGTTACAAACATCCAACACAAACAACTGATAAGTTAAGAATGGGGGTGAGACAACAGGAAGTGAGAGAAATCTACCCCTAGGAGGGGAAATTCACTTCTGAAAAAGTTATTATGGAGAAAGGGTGTCTTAACTGAAGCTTTATCAACAATCCTTGTTTCCATAAGAAATCAATTTTTTTCAAAATCTGATGATCACAGGGACAGAAAGTGAGGTGAAATCTTTTTTTAAATTTTTTATAATAGATTTTTATTGCAGTTTTTTCAGTGACAT
Source organism: Anolis apletophallus (assembly GCA_030556195.1). Classification (NCBI taxonomy): domain Eukaryota; kingdom Metazoa; phylum Chordata; class Lepidosauria; order Squamata; family Anolidae; genus Anolis; species Anolis apletophallus. Next base: position 95,519,724 of record JARBWK010000008.1, read on the forward strand.
TGACACGAGATGGTATGTTGTCAAATGGGGAAAAGGTGGGAGAGGAGGGGTTGGGGTGAGGAGGGTGTGGGGGTGGGGGTAATGGATAAGCAAGGAAAGAGGGACATTAAAAAGACTTCCCAACAGTATCTCAGGAAAAGTGTTCTTTTGTTTACATTGAATGTTCATTAATTATACAGTTTCCTTAATAATCACAGTAATGTAACGATGGGGGGAGGGGTGAGTACAGGGGGGGAGGAGGATTGCATTGTTTCATCTTCGTACATTAAACATCATCTATATTAATCACAAATTGTCTTCCCTTATTTTGCATGTAGCTTTGGAAGGTGGACCAGTTGGTTCTTTTTCTGTCTCCGCATAGTTTTTGAGATAAAATGTCCATTTGTATAAAGTCCATTATCTTCATCGTCCATTCCTCTATGTCCGGAACGCCGTTTTGTTTCCATTTTCTGGCTAGTGTCACTCGGGCACAAGTGCTGAGGAGGAAGAGCATCTTATCCTGGTTTTTTGTTAGTGTAGGTCCAGTGAGACCAAGGAGATAAATTTTTGGGTCAATTTTGAATTTTGCCTTAATAATTTTTTGTGTTTCCCTGTGGATTGATTTCCAATATCTTACAACTTTTTTACACTCCCACCATTGGTGTATGTATGTGCCTAATTCCTTGCTGCATTTCCAGCATTTGCTGGAGATGCCTTTATTAAACTTAGCGAGCTTGTGTGGGCTTAGGTGCCATCTATAATGCATTTTGAGCCAGTTTTCTTTGACGTCAGTTGCGGTTGTGTATTTAAGTTTTTTATTCCAGACTTCCTCCCATTGATTTAGGAGTATCGTCTGTTTGAGGTCCCTTGCCCACCTAATTTGGCAGTCCTTAACCTGTTCTTCTGCGGTGAACCATTTAAGCAGGAATTTGTAAGTCAAGCTTATGCCCTTTTTCTGTATCTTAATCATTTGGTCCCAGAAGCTGTTCTTTTCTAGAAAACCTATTTTGGAATCCTCTTTGAATATTTGGTGTGCTTGGTGGTATTGAAACCAACTGATATTGAGATTAATTTCTTTTATCTCCTCCATAGATTTAATATGCCATTTGTCGTTGGAGTCTTTTTTTAGTATTTGCCTATACGTTAGCCATCCTTCCGTGGCTAGCTCTTTCTTATGTAGAGCCTCCATTGGAGATATCCACAGCGGGGTTTTGGGGAATAGTGTGTATCTATATTTTTCCCAGGTCTTGTATAAGGCTGCCCTAATAATATGATGGCTGAAGTTTTTTTCCACATGTTTCTTTTTGTACCAAAGGTACCCATGCCATCCGTATCTTAAGTTGTGTCCTTCTAGTGTAAGTAAGTTCTTGTTTTTGAGGGTAACCCACTCCTTGATAGCTATTAGGTTTGCAGCCTCATAATATGTTTGGAGGCTGGGTACACCCCCCCCCTGGATTTATCATCCATGAGCAAGCGCAAGCCAATTCTAGGGTGCTTATTTTTCCAGATAAATTTTCTGATGTCAGTGTTCCATCTCTTAAATAAGTATTCAGTTCTTATTATCGGCAGGGTTTGGAATAAGTATAACATTTGGGGCAGAACCTTCATCTTAATGGTTGCAATCCTTCCTAAAAGGGAGATGTTTTGATTGCTCCATCTTTCCAAATCTTTTGGATTTCCCCAGCGGTGCTCATAATTGTTTTTGATTAGGTGTGTATTGTTTGCTGTGATGGTAATCCCTAAATACTTCGCCTTGGTTGTTACTTGTATCCCTGTTTTCTTTTCTAGTGCCTCTTTCTCTATTTGGTTTAGATGTTTTGTTATCAATTTGGTTTTTTGCTTATTTAATTTAAATCCTGCCAGGTTTCCGAATTTATTTAGTTTTTCTAGCCAATTGTCTATTTCTTCTGTGGGGTTCTCTATGAAGCAGACAACATCATCCGCGTATGCCCTTAGTTTATAATTTTGGCTTAGGATTCGGGCTCCTTTTAATTGTTTGTCTTTGTTGATGTCCTTGATTAGTGGGTCCATTGCGAGTATGAATAGGAGGTGAAATCTTTTGAACAGGGACACCGACAGCAAAACAAATGCAACAGGAGTGTAAACCTCTATGCTATCCAAAGCTATACAAACACACGCACACACTGTTGGCTGGACTTACATTTTTAAATGCATGTATTGGGACTGAAGAGCACACTTCCCATCTTTGCATAAAATTTAGTGGTCTGACAAAGTATTTTGCTATGACACAAAGATTCTTAAAATGGGATCTACTACTCTGTGCAGTGGAGAGACAAGGAGCCAGGGAGTACTCGTATTTGTTTCAAAACACAGAACATTTGACAAATTCTGGTTGGAGATTATCCTGGTCATTTTAGAGATGCCTGACTTGGCCATGGTGGTCTACGCTTTAGTTACATCCAGGTTGGATTACTGCAATGCACTCTATGTAGGCCTTTGAAGATGGCCTGGAAACTGGTGCAAAGGTAAAAGGTCAGCAGTCAGATTGCTAACTGGAGCTAATTATAGGGAGGGGACAACTCCCCTATAAAAACAGCTCCACTGGTTTGCAGATAAGTTTCCGGTGCAGGTAATCTATATATATAATTTTGACACAGTCGTGCATTGACGATCATAGACAATGCAACCATAAAACGCAGAAGCACTAAAATCGACAGCCTACACAACCATACAATAAGGTACCTAAAGGGCACAAAAAATCGGCCCTACATACCTCACAACCCCGACAAACACCACTCCTCAAAAATGGCCAACGGAACTCCCACCCCGGCCTCTAGGCAGCCAGCGAGAAAGTTTAGAACCTTCGCACATGGCAGCCAAAACGCTATGGAACGATCCAACAGACTAAACAACAGAAACGCACCCCCGCAATCCGCCTGAAAACCAGCCCGAAATACACCCTCCCTCCCTTCCCAAGAAACCTTCCCAAAAGAAAAACAAACCCGCACTCACCCCTTTCCAAGAAACCTTCCCAAAATAAATCCACGCACATGGCGCCCCCGGCCGGACACACACGCTTCGCCACTGAAGCGCCCGCCTGAAAACCAGCCCCAAAGACACCCTCCCTCCCTTCCCAAGAAACCTTCCCAAAAGAAAAACAAACCCGCACTCACTCCTTCCCACAACACCAGACACCCAGAAACTTACCTTACCTTCTACTGCAAACAGGGGAGGCAGCACTGGACCACGGGGGGAAAACCCCCAAAAAACTACAACAAAAATGGCTGCCGACCCACTTCCGGTCCGGCCGAAAAGGCTCCGCCGGAAGTTGGTCCGCCAGGAAAAGGGTCCGGGCGGCAACTGCCACCCAAACACTAGCAACCGGAAGTCACGCCCACCTCCCGGCCAGAAGTGACGCCATAAAAGATGGCGCCCGCCATGGAGCAGCAGCGGCAATGGACTCCTGCCCGCCGCTGCACTCCCCTGGGGGAGAGAGCCTTCCCCGCCGCTGAGGCTGCCCTCCGAAGGACGGAGGGTCAAGAAGGAGGAGGCGTGGGGGCGCTGGCCTCACCTCTATTACCCTCCAGATGGCACAGGGTGAAGACAGAAGGAACGGGGTCGCTTCTGCCGCCTTGCCGCTCCCTTCGGCCCAGCCAAACACACCCACAACAACATACACTAACTTAACAACGACCAAACCCACAACATTACAACCAAACAACTCGCGATACTTACCTCTACAGACCCACAACACAACAGACCCACACACAACGCATACATAACACTGCTAAAAAGAAAAAAAACACAGTACAACCAAACAATACACTCCACATATACAACGTATATCCACAACACACTACCACTACACACTCACAACAACAACCTACACACTCAACACCACACACTCTTCTGCAACCACCATCCCAAACACACACCACAAATCCTCCACTTGACAAATACCACCCCCACAACATGAAAGCCACAACACTTCTACATCCCACCCATCACAAGAACCCACAACGACACATCCATGACCCCACCAAGAACGTAAGTCACATCATTTCAAACCCTTACGTACCCAAACTTTCTCTCATCTCCTGAATAGGGCACAGCAACGCGTGCCGGGTACAGCTAGTCACCTATAAAGCCCTAAATGGTTTGGGTCCTGCCTATCTTTGTGACCACATCCCCACTATGCTCCTGCGTGAGCATTAAGATCTGCCAGGAAAGCCCTCCTCGTGGTCCCACCTCCTTGCGGTTGGTGGGGACGAGGGAGAGGGCCTTCTTGGTGGTGGCCCTCCGGGTTTGGAACATCCTCCCTAGGGAGATTAGGCAGGCCCCCACACTGTTCTCCTTTTGGAAGGAATTGAAGACTTGGATGTTTGAACAAGTCTTTGAGAATTTCTAACCCTAATGGTCCACAATTAATGACAACACTGCACTTTTGTCCCATTCCCTAGTTTATGAACAACAACTTGCACTATCCCATTTCCCTGCTCATGGCTACGGTTGGCCATGTTTTACAACAGTTCTCACCATAGGTTATTGGGTGCTGTTTAAAGTTTAAATAAGTGTTTTATATGCTTGTGGTTTTATCTTTTATTGTATTGTATGTTTATTTTTTGCGTTGTTCAAGGCACATAAGCCGCCCCGAATCCCTAATAAGTTGTTATTTTATTTTACTAAGCATAGCAATGAGGATTCTGCAAGAAACAGGTACTCCACAAAGGCCACGTGCATCGCATGAGAATTCCTGCATTAAACTAACTTTTGCTTCTCAGTGCTGGTTTTACAAGCACCCAAGCAGCACCATCAAGCCCACAAGAGCCTACATGGCAAGTGCAGGCTTGGTCAGCAGGCTCATCACCAACCATCATTAGCCATTTGTGGCGATTCGATGTTAACTGTTCACCTTTATTAAAACGTGGCAGGGCAGGCAATCCCACCTCTGCCACCATTTGAAAAGACTCGTTTAACTTGTATTCGCTGCCACCATATAAACTACTGAGGTAACTATTTGACCACCGTTTGTAAAGAGAGATGATGTGTTAATTACTATTAGGCTTCATAGTGAGGCTTGTCTTTAAATATAAATACCAGGAGTCTTATGAACCAAGAACTGTAACAAGTTTATTTTAACAGTGTTTCGATTGTGCTGAGCTTAGTTGGTTACAGTAACTTCAGATGAGGTGCAGATCTTTAATGTTACAAAATTCCTAAATATAATGCCCGACTGAGTTTTCTCAATCACCGGCTTGACAGTACTTATAGATACTTTGCCATAATAGGCTTCCTATCTATATATTAGGTTAGCTTCCCCAGCCTAACCTATAAACAGTGGTTTCTATAGGCTCCCTAAGCCTAACTGCCTTCTGCAGTATTACCACCCTAACTTATAGGCACCTTGCCTCTATCTAGCCCTCAGGCTCTCCACCACAGACTGGCTCGCAAGTTCAGCCCGCCAGAACTGTCTTCCCACAGCTCTAAAAACAGATTCCCCAGCCGAAGCTACACTCTCGCTTTGCTGACAGGAAAACTCTAACTGCTCTCTCTGAGCCTCTCAGTACCAACTCTCTTAGAGCTGGTCTGACAGTTAAATTTTTTAAAAAAATTAAATTAGTCACCATACTGAACAACTGAACTCCATAAACTCAGCCTGCTCCAGCCTGCTCCAGAACAATCCCTCTTACACAATAGAACTGGGCAATGGCTGTGACTGGCCCCTCTTCTCTTTGTTCAAAGTGTACATGATTGTTCTAACCATCAAAGTAGTGACCAAGATAAAATCTCATTTACAGACACTGGAAATCTAACCTATCACAAATAGTTTTTGCTCACTTTGAAGAGACACACAACCTTAACCTCCAAATAGTAGACATGAATACGAAGAATAGTTTTCTGCACAGTGAGGAAAGTTTGCCTGATTCTCATTTCAATCTGAAACACATGGGAGCAGAGGAGCTGCTCTGGTGTGCTCACAATCCTTATGGGGCTGCGAATCTGTGGACTGGGAAGTGGGTCATAGAATTGAAAACTCTCCTAGGAAAGACTCCAGAAACCAAAAAAATTCCCACTTCATGTGCGATGCCTGCTTGTTTTTCCCCTGAACCAGAATTACAATTATAGCCTACAATATATTCCAAAAATAATGGACGCAGTTTCAAAGTGGTATACTTCACAATGGCAACATGTTACAATTACACAAAAAGTTATGAATGGTTTAGTGAATGGAATATTGTGTGGTTTCCGGCCTGTATGCCCATGTTCTAGCAGGATTTTCTCTGGACGTTTTGCCTGTATCCGTGGCTGGCATCTTTAGAGGTTTAATGAATTTTCAAGTTGTCAAGTTTTACTAACAATTCTAAGCTGGAAATAAATCTTTAAAAGAATGACTGAGGCTAGGGGCTGTTTGTGTGCTGGCAGAAGCATCTAGCAGTACTCCTTTGAAACTCTGTGCTCCATCTCTTCAAGTAGTAAGGTTTTGATTTATGAGGCAGTTTGTGGTTGCAGAGATATTGCAACTTCAAATCAGGTCCATCTTTTTTAAACATCCTGTAGAATCACAGAGGTGGAAGAGACCACAAGGGCTATCTCGCCTTACCTCCTTCCACACTGATTTTTGGAATCTCGTACATGTTGAATACTTTTTATCAAAAATGCTTAGGATCTGAAGTATATATTTTGGATTTTAGTGTGAGGAAGACATGTACAGGCGGTTCCCGAGTTATAAACAACCAATTACACCGTATTCCTAGTTACAAAAAGGGATGAGAAAACAGGAAGTGGGATCTACCCCTAGGAAGGGAAATTCACTCCTGTAAGAGTTATCATGAGGGAAAAGGTATCTCTACTGAAGCTCAAATTGATTTCCACAACAACCCATTTTTTTCAAAATGCAACTGTTACAGGGACAGAAAGTGAGGTAAAATTTTCTGAACTGGTGCACCGACAGCAGAATTGCAAATCCTTCCTTAAGCTGTCCAACACTACTACTACTACTAATAATAATAATAATAATATCTTGTTGTAGGCTTTCACCAGAATCACTGGGATGTTGTGTGGTTTCTGGGCTGTATGGCTATGTTCTAGCAACATCTTCTCCTGACGTTCTACAGAAATATATTCTACACTTGCTTTACCACCACCAGATCCTCTGAAGATGCCAGCAGGCGAAATGTCAGGAGAAAATGCTGCTAGAACATGACCATAAACGTGGAAACCACACAACACTCCAATTAAATAATAACAGTATAGTAAAAACAGAATTTAAATTCAATAAATACACTTAAAATGGTATATTTTTGAACAGAAATATCAGAAGTGTCTTATGATGATGATAATATATTGTCGTAGGCTTTCATGGCCAAAATCACTAGTGTGTTGTTGGTCATGTTCTACAACATTTTCTCTTGATGTTTCACCTGCATCTGTGGCTGGCATCTTCAGAGGATCAGATTCAGGCAAAATGTCACAACACACCCATAAAGCATGGAAGCCACACAACACCCCAATAGTAATAGTAATAATAATAAGTGGCCGGAGTTACACTTTTTTTACCTGTTCTGACCTCTCTGCTGGCACCCTCTTGGTGTGGGGGAGAGGCTTGTGTACCCTAATGAAGTTGTGAGCTATGCTGGCGGTGGCATAATAGCCACTGGTAGGGCCTCCCATGCCAGACAGGTCACAACCGAAGGGTCTGACAAAGAGCGTCAAAGGGCAGGATGGGCTCTTGGCAGCCATCCTAGGGGAAGGAAAACTCTGATTTCAAACCCAGGCAGATGATGCACGATTAACCTTGTAAGGTCAACCATCTAAGAGAAGGAACCTTGAACCAAACCTACAACCTGAGGACCTCGCTGCCACCGTCCAAGCTTGCTAGGCCCCGGTAGACAAACCTTTGGTTTAAAGGGTGAGGCCAGTTCTGTGCACGCTGCGCTCCACCAGAAAAATCCATTGCACAGGCTCGAAGGACACATCCAACCTCCAAATCATCAACGCGCTTGTAGAAAGCATGGGATGGGTCCTTCCTGAATCTTCGTTCGCAAAGAAAAGCCAAGAACTTCCTGTTCTGACTTATTATGTTTATTTATATCCCGGGTTTTCTCTCCATACAGAGACTCAAAGCGGCTCACAACTAAAAGCATTTCAGTACAACTTAAAATATTCAAATATTAAAACATGATTAAAAGCATATAAAATCACAAGAGCCCCTGAAGATCTTAAAAACCTTCTTCTTTAAAAAGCCTGCCTGAATAAGGTTTTAAGCTGCTGCTTTTAGGAGAGCAGGGAGGGGGCCATTCTGGCTTCCTTGGGCAGGGGGTTCCAGAGTTAAAGGTTAGCCACAGAGAAAGCCCTCTCTCTCATTCCCACCAACCGAGGTGGAGGTGGGACCAAGAGACAGGCCTCTCCTGAAGATCTCAGGGTTTGGGCAGTTTTGTACAAGGGGATGCGGTTGGCCAAATAGCCTGGACCTGAACCACCTAGGGCAATTTTTCTCAACCTGTGGATCCCCAGATGTTTTCGCCTACAACTCCCAGAAATCCCAGCCAGTTTACCAGCTGTTGGGATTTCTGGCAGTTGAAGGCCAAAACATCTGGGGACCCACATGTTTTGTGAACCACTGGTCTAGGGTTTTAAAGGTCATAACCAGCACTTTGAATTGTGCCTGGAAACAGACTGGCAGCCAATGTAGCTGCTTCAACAGTGGGGTGTCTGCTTCCTGTAGCCAGTTAATAACCTGGCTGCAGCTCTTTGGACCAGCTGAAGTTTCTGAGCACTCTTCAGAGGTAGCCCCATACAGAGTATGTTATAGTAATCTAGACGGGATGTAACTAAGGCATGGACCTCTGTGGTGAGATCTGGCTTCTCAAGGCATGGGCACAGTTGGCACACAAGTTTAATTGTGCAAAGGCCCTCCTGGTTACTACTGACACCTGGGCCTCCAGGTTCAGTGCCAAGTCGAGGACCCCCAAACTATAGGTCCATGCCTTCAGGGGAGTGTAACCCCATCCAGCACAGGCTGGACCCCTATTCCCTGGTATGCTTTATTATTATTTATTATTATTATTATTTACTATTTTTATATGCTACCCTTCTCAACCCCGAAGGGGACTCAGAGCGGCTTACAGCAAACAACAATACTGCCAAAGTGGCTTACAATGTACATATAACAATATTGCCGGAGCGGCTTACAGCAAACTGAAAAAACAACAATTAACATTACTGTCATAGCACAACATTAGCACTACACATCATATTGCACTACAACATATCGCAATATTGTTAGCAATATTGCATGTAATACAAATATACAAATTATAATATCACGATATAATTATTATATCACATTATCATTGGCAGTATTATGCTGTGTTACAATACACACCACCAATACTAAATGCATATACAACACACCATACCGTAATCATACTATTATTATTATTTATTTATTTACGGCATTTTACCCCGCTCTTCTCAACCCCCGAGGGGGGACTCAGAGCAGCTTCCAAAAGGCACAATTTGATGCCTACATCACAATCGCAGTATAAAAACACAATGTAAAACCCTCCAGCATTCGATACTAAAATACATTAAAATACAATTATATTCACACATCCCATGCATTCACCTATGTTAAAAACACTGTTCCGTCCATAAAAGCATTGAGCCCTATTCACCAACTTTCCATTAAACTACTAAAGTGCTGTCCTGTGCTACTATGCGAACGCCTGGTCCCACATCCAGGCTTTCACTTTTTTCCTAAATGTCAGGAGGGATGGAATTGATCGTATGTCGCTAGGGAGCGCATTCCACAGACGGGGAGCCACCACCGAGAAGGCCCTCTCCCTCGTCCCCACCAGCCGCACCTGGGAAGCCGGCGGGAGCGAGAGCAGGGCCTCCCCGGATGATCTTAAAGTACGAGGTGGGACGTAACGGCAGATGCGTTCGGACAAGTAAGCTGGGCCAATTATCATACTATAACATAATACAATTATACATAATGCAATGCTTTCCGACTGACCAGGTGTACCTCTGTCTTGTCTGGATTAAGTTTCAATTTGTTTGCCCTCATCTAGTCCATTACCAATGACAGCCACTGGTTTCGGGCCAGGACAGCTTCCTTTGCTTTAGGTGGAAATGAGTATTAAGAGTTGGTTTACATACAAAAGTAACTTGGGGGGAAAAAGCTACAGAACCCATATTGTTTACCTAAATGCATATAAAGAAATATATTGGAAATGGGTTTCCTGAGTTGAAACCCAAGATACATTTATGGTTCGTAACAGATACTTTTTACACACGTCGCCTGAAAGTAATTTTATGCAATTAGTATTATTATTAGGCGTGGAACAAAACGTTTGTGTACGCCGAGACCACCCAGAAAGCAAAGCTGTCAACAAGACACCCATTTGGGAGGATTTCAGATAAGGGATGATGCTCCACCTGTACACCTCAGAGTGCAATACAAAAGAAAGGGAGGAAGGGGGGTTAGCAGGTGGAGAACCTACATCAGGCACGGGCAAACTTGGGCCCTCCAGGTGTTTTGGACTTCAACTCCCACCATTCCTCACAGCCTCAGGCCCCTTCCTTTTGCCCCTCAGCCGCTTAAGGGGCCGGAGGCTGTGAGGAATGGTGGGAGTTGAAGTCCAAAAGGGCTGAGGGGCAAAAGGAAAGGGTCTGAGGCTGTGAGGAATGGTGGGAGTTGAAGTCCAAAGGGCTGAGGGGCAAAAGGAAAGGGCCTGAGGCTGTGAGGAATGGTGGGAGTTGAAGTCAAAAGGGCTGAGGGCAAAATGAAAAAGGCCTGAGGCTGTGAGGAATGGTGGGAAAGTTGAAGTCCAAAGGGGCTGAGGAATGGTGGGAGTTGAAGTCAAAAGGAAGGGCAAAGTTGAAGGGCCTGAGGCCGTGAGGAATGGTGGGAGTTGAAGTCCAAAAGGGCTGAGGGGCAAAAGGAAAGGGCCTGAGGCTGTGAGGAATGGTGGGAGTTGAAGTCCAAAGGGCTGAGGGGCAAAAGGAAAGGGCCTGAGGCTGTGAGGAATGGTGGGAGTTGAAGTCCAAAGGGCTGAGGGGCAAAAGGGTGGGAGTTGAAGTCCTGAGGCTGTGAGGCTGTGGTGGGAGTTGAAGTCAAAGGGCTGAGGGGCAAAAGGAAAGGGCCTTGAGGCTGTGAGGAATGGTGGGAGTTGAAGGAAAAAGGGCTGAGGGGCAAAAGGGGCCTGAGGCTGTGAGGAATGGTGGGAGTTGAAGTCCAAAGGGCTGAGGGGCAAAAGGAAAGGGCCTGAGGCTGTGAGGAATGGTGGGAGTTGAAGTCCAAAGGGCTGAGGGGCAAAAGGAAAGGGCCTGAGGCTGTGAGGAATGGTGGGAGTTGAAGTCCAAAGGGCGGGCAAAAGGAAAGGGCCTGAGGTTGTGAGGAATGGTGGGAGTTGAAGTCAAAGGGCTGAGGGGCAAAAGGAAAGGGCCTGAGGCTGTGAGGAATGGTGGGAGGTGAAGTCCAAAGGGCTGAGGGGCAAGGGGAAGGGGCCTGAGGCTGTGAGGAATGGTGGGAGTTGAAGTCAAAAGGGCTGAGGGGCAAAAGTGAGGGCCTGAGAGCTGTGAGGAATGGGGGAGGCTTGAGGTCAAAAGGGCTGAGGGGCAAAGGAAAAAGGGTCTGAGACTGTGAGGAATGGTGGGAGTTGAAGTCCAAAAGGGTCTGAGACTGTGAGGAATGGTGGGAGTTGAAGTCCAAAAGGGCCTGAGGCTGTGAGGAATGGTGGGAGTTGAAGTCAAAAGGGGCTGAGGCTGTGAGGAAAGGGTGGGAGGCTGAAGGAATGGTGGGAGTGTGAAGTCAAAGGGCTGAGGGGCAAAAGGAAAGGGCCTGAGGCTGTTAGGAATTGTGGGAGTTGAAGTCCAAAGGGCTGAGGGGTGAAAATGAAAGTCAAAAGGGGCCTGAGGCTGTGAGGAATGGTGGGAGTTGAAGTCAAAGGGCTGAGGGGGAAAAAGGAAAGGGCCTGAGGCTGTGAGGAATGGGGGAGTTGAAGTCAAAGGGCTGAGGGGCAAAAGTTGAAAGGGCCTGAGGCTGTGAGGAATGGTGGGAGTTGAAGTCAAAAAAAGGGCTGAGGGGCACAAGGAAGGGGCCTGAGGCTGTGAGGAATGGTGGGAGTTGAAGTCCAAAAGGGCTGAGGGCAAAAGGAAAGGGCCTGAGGCTGCTAGGAAGGAAAGTTGAAGTCCAAAGGGCTGAGGGGCAAAAGGAAAGGGCCTGAGGCTGTGAGGAATGGTGGGAGTTGAAGTCCAAAGGGCTGAGGGGCAAAAAGGAAAGGGCCTGAGGCTGTGAGGAATGGTGGGAGTTGAAGTCCAAAGGGCTGAGGGGCAAAAGGAAAGGGCCTGAGGCTGTGAGGAATGGTGGGAGTTGAAGTCCAAAGGGCTGAGGGGGCAAAAGGAAAGGGCCTGAGGCTGTGAGGAATGGTGGGAGTTGAAGTCAAAAGGGCTGAGGGCAAAAAGGAAAGGGCCTGAGGCTGTGAGGAATGGTGGGAGTTGAAGTCAAAAAGGGCCTGAGGCTGTGAGGAATGAAGGGGGAAAAAGGGCAAAAGGGGGGCCTGAGGCTGTGAGGAATGGTGGGAGTTGAAGTCAAAAAGGGCTGAGGGGGAGTTGAAAAGGAAAGGGCCTGAGGCTGTGAGGAGGGGAATCAAAGGGCTGGGAGTTGAAGTCCAAAAGGGCTGAGGGGCTGACAAAAAGGAAAGGGCCTGAGGCTGTGAGGAATGGTGGGAGTTGAAGTCAAAAGGGCTGAGGGAAAAAAGGCCTGAGGCTGTGAGGAATGGTGGGAGTTGAAGTCCAAAAGGGCTGAGGGGCAAAAGGAAGGGGCCTGAGGCTGTGAGGAATGGTGGGAGTTGAAGTCCAAAAGGGCTGAGGGGCAAAAGGAAAGGGCCTGAGGCTGTGAGGAATGGTGGGAGTTGAAGTCCAAAAGGGCTGAGGGGCAAAAGGAAAGGGCCTGAGGCTGTGAGGAATGGTGGGAGTTGAAGTCCAAAAGGGCTGAGGGGCAAAAGGAAAGGGCCTGAGGCTGTGAGGAATGGTGGGAGGGAAGAAGGAAGGCTGTGAGGAATGGTGGGAAGGGCTGAGGGGCAAAAGGAAAGGGCCTGAGGCTGTGAGGAATGGTGGGAGTTGAAGTCCAAATGGGCAAAGGAAAGGGCCTGAGGCTGTGAGGAATGGTGGGAGTTGAAGTCCAAAGGGCTGAGGGGCAAAAGGAAAGGGCCTGAGGCTGTGAGGAATGGTGGGAGTTGAAGTCCAAAAGGGCTGAGGGGCAAAAGGAAAGGGCCTGAGGCTGTGAGGAATGGTGGGAGTTGAAGTCCAAAAGGGCTGAGGGGCAAAAGGAAGGGGCCTGAGGCTGTGAGGAATTCTGGGAGTTGAAGTCCAAAAGGGCTGAGGGCAAAAGGAAAGGGCCTGAGGCTGTGAGGAATGGTGGGAGTTGAAGTCCAAAGGGCTGAGGGGCAAAAGGAAAGGGCCTGAGGCTGTGAGGAATGGTGGGAGTTGAAGTCCAAAAGGGCTGAGGGACAAAAGGAAAGGGCCTGAGGCTGTGAGGAATGGTGGGAGTTGAAGTCCAAAAGGGCTGAGGGCAAAAGGAAAGGGCCTGAGGCTGTGAGGAATGGTGGGAGTTGAAGTCCAAAAGGGCTGAGGGGCAAAAGGAAAGGGCCTGAGGCTGTGAGGAATTCTGGGAGTTGAAGTCCAAAAGGGCTGAGGGGCAAAAGGAAAGGGCCTGAGGCTGTGAGGAATGGTGGGAGTTGAAGTCCAAAAGGGCTGAGGGGCAAAAGGAAAGGGCCTGAGGCTGTGAGGAATTCTGGGAGTTGAAGTCCAAAAGGGCTGAGGGGCAAAAGGAAGGGGCCTGAGGCTGTGAGGAATGGTGGGAGTTGAAGTCCAAAAGGGCTGAGGGGCAAAAGGAAAGGGCCTGAGGCTGTGAGAAATGGTGGGAGTTGAAGTCCAAAAGGGCTGAGGGGCAAAAGGAAAGGGCCTGAGGCCGTGAGGAATTCTGGGAGTTGAAGTCCAAAAGGGCTGAGGGGCAAAAGGAAAGGGCCTGAGGCTGTGAGGAATGGTGGGAGTTGAAGTCCAAAAGGGCTGAGGGGCAAAAGGAAAGGGCCTGAGGCCGTGAGGAATTCTGGGAGTTGAAGTCCAAAAGGGCTGAGGGGCAAAAGGAAAGGGCCTGAGGCTGTGAGGAATGGTGGGAGTTGAAGTCCAAAACACCTGGAGGGAGGGCCCAAGTTTGCCCAGGCCTGGCCTACACAGCGCCCCGCCTCGCGCGCGCCTCTCACCCGAAGGCCGCGTGGGCTCCTGCCCATACCAAGGCGCTCCTGGCCGGCCTTTCCCACACGAGCGTAGCCTGCAGGCCGCTCAACGCCGGCTCGTAAGGCCCGAGGCGGCCCCTCAGAGAGGCGCTCAGGGCGCGCACTCGTTGCTGCCGCTCCGCCGCCGGGGCCTGGGCGCCTCCGAGGGACTCGCAACCGCCGCCATTGCTGCTCCCTTCTTCCCCCGCCGCCTCCATTCCTCTTCCCCCAGCGTCACCGGGAGACCGGGGGAACTGGCGGCAGGAACATTTCCGTTTTCCCCGTCACCAACGGCCGCCGCGCGCGCACGGGAGAGGGAGGGAGGGAGAGGGAGAGGGGCAAGGCTCTGTCTCAACACAAGAAGCCGGTGCGCACGCGCACACGACGCTGTCATGGCCGCCCCCCTTTTCTACGTTGCCCGCGCGCCATCTTGGCGTACGGCAGGAGACCTGCGCGCGCGCCTTTCATCCAATAGAGAGGACAGGGGGGATGTTTTTTTTCCCTGCCGCGCATGCGCGTTGCTAGGGAGAGAGAGAGAGAGAGCGCGCGGCTTGCAAGAGGGAGTATACAGAGAGCGCGCGGCTAACGGCGGGGTTTTCTTCCTAGGCGGGAAGCGGGAGGAGAAGGAGTCGCCATGCCGAGGGAAATCATCACGCTGCAGCTGGGGCAGTGTGGCAACCAAAGTAAGGCTCCACAGAGGGGGCTGTGGGTCTTCCTCAGTGGAAACGGATGGGGCTGGGCCTAGGCTTTGGGCGGAGGGTCTTAGGGCCCTTCCCCACAGGCCCTATCTCCCAGGACCGGATCCCAGGTTTTCTGGATTATATGAGTCCACACTGCCAAGTAATCTAAAGCCCCTTCCACACAGCTGTATAAAATCATCATTGAACTGGATTATATGGCAGTGTGGACTCAGATAATCCAGTTCAAGACATATACTGTGGATTATCTGCCTTGATATTCTGGGTTATATATGGAAGGGCCCTCAGATAACGCAGTTCAAAGCAGATATTATTCAGTTGTGTGGAAGGGGCCTTTACCTCCTCATAAGCTCTGTGAGCGCCCGGGTGTCAACCGGAAGGGCATTCCACAATACAGGGGCCGCTACTGAAAAGGCTCGTTGCCTTGTCGTGGACAGGTGGCAAGAGCGGATCGATGGAACAATCAGTAGGTTCTGCATTCCTCTGAGCGTAGTGATCTCGGGGAACATACGGTGGTAAGGCGGTCCCTCAGGTTCTGCACAGGCCCTCGAACCGTAAGGCGGCCTTAAAGGTTAACACCAGCACCTTGAAGACAATTCGGTACTCAATTGGAAGCCGGTGCAATTGCCGCAAGATGGGAGTGATGTGCTCCCTCACCGGTGCTCCCACCAGTAAGCGAGCGGCGGCGTTTTACACTAGCTTGAGTTTCCGGATTGTCGACAAGGGAAGACCAATGCAGAGGGTGTTACAGTAGTCCAGCCTTGAGATGACCGTCGCTTGGATCACCATGGCCAGGTCGTCCCTGGACAGGTAGGGCGCCAGTCGCCTAGCCTGTCGCAGATGGAAAAATGATGTTTTGCTGACCATGGAGACCTGGGTCTCCATGGACAGCAATGGGTCCAACTGGACCCCCAAGCTTTTTACCGAAGATGACGGGCTTAGTTGCTTGCCATCCAGGGTAGGCATCACAGATTGCTTCAAATTAAATCTTTTATTAAATTATTTACTATTGTTATTGTTATCCACGAAAAAAAAATCTACAGTTTTCATTTACATTAGAAGTTTAGTTAGTGTTTATGTGATTTTTTTCCATTGTTCTTTCTCTCATTTTGTATTACATCAAATGGTCTTCTCCTTTTCACTCTTGCAGTTGGGTTTGAATTTTGGAAGCAGCTTTGTGCAGAGCATGGCATCAGTCCTGAGGGCATTGTGGAGGAATTTGCCACGGAGGGCACTGATCGCAAAGATGTGTTTTTCTATCAGGTAGGATGGTTTTCTGTAGGAAGTTTCCTTCTAAGTATGCAGAAGACTCAATGCCTGTGGCTTGTGAGCACACTCATTCTTCTCATTGAGCCGTGCGCTTTATTTACTTCCCTGTTTGGGTTTGCTCTTCAGTGATGATTTCTTGAAAGCTGTGTCACTTGTCCTTTTGTGAAAATAATTAATTCTGTATTCTTCACTTTAAAAGTCTTGAGATCTGGGGTGCATTTACACTGTGCAGCTTGATGCCACTTTAACTGCCATTGCGCAATGCTATGGAATCCTGGGAATAATAATTATAATCATAAAACTTTATTTGTACCCTGCCCCATCTCTGCAAAGGGACTTGGGGTGGCTCACAAAAGTTGTGGCTTTACAAGGTCTTCTCTGCCTGGTGCCTCACAAAATTACAAATGCCAGGACCTCATAGCATTGAGTCATGACACTTAAGGTGGTGTCAAACTGCATTAATTTTGTAGTTGAAGTGCGCCCCTGGATAAAACAGCTAGCACTCTTTCAAACCTATGTATGTGTTAGAAAACATAGAGTCTATAAGCCAAAGCAGCACCTCCCTCAACTCCTGTACTATACTGATATGTGCAACCTTACTTTCTTTCTCTCTCATCGCATTGAGTACATAGAGATATCACTCTGACAATACAGCCACCTTTTATGTTCCTACACTTTAAAAGTAGATCCAGACAATAAGTGAATGTCCACAACATTCACAAAAGCCTACCATGCAACTTTCAAACTGTGCTCCTGCATGCTGCCTGGTTGCCTCTGGATGGACTGAGGCTGCTTGAAGCTTAAATCTCAAAGCATCTAAAGAGTGGCAGGATCACCGTGTCTGTTAGGTAGTCCAAGGGTTTTGTAAGATCTACTTGAAAGATGACTTGCCATTCCTGGAGGCGTTCAGGAGAGGATTTTATTCCCTTTACGGGAGAGTCAAGGACTGCAAAATCATCCTTGGGAGAACCGCAGCTGCCTTTTGTGCCCTGACAACATTTTATCTACCAATGAGCTAAGCATACATATGGAGCAAATTTATTTATTATTTATTTACTTCATTTATATTCCGCTCTTCTCATCCCTCAGGGGACTCGGGGCGGATTACAGTGTACACATTACATTTAGATACACAAACAGACAGAAACAATTTAACATGTGGCCACCAGGGGGAGCTGTTGCACTCCTTCATTCCTCAGCATGTTTTCTGGAGATCTTTTTTATGGCCTCGTAAATTAGTTAAATTTGCCTCCCCCCTGCGTGGTACCTTTAATTTCCTACTTGACTGATGCAACTGTCTTTCGGGTTGCAAAGGTTGACAACAGGCTACACAATAGGTCGAGAGCCCACCTCGACCCGGGCAGGCCTCGAGCTCATGACCTTCTGGTCAGTAGAGATCTTATGCAGCTGACACCCAGCCAGCTGCGCCACATTCCCGGTGCTAAAGTTTAGTTCTTCCTTGGTCCCCCCCAGAACATAACTAAGAATAAACCCAAAACATTTTCTCTTGCTTATTAGGAGGAAACAGGTCATGCTAGCCCTTACCTATGTAGACTTTTACTTGGTATTTCTTGGGGCTTGATTCCTGGACCCTCCATGGACACTAACATAATATAAATAATAATAATACCTGTCATCAGATACACTGTTGGAATTGTGAACTGGACACAAGCAGAGCTGGATGATCTGTACAGAAAAACAAGAAAACTGATGACAATCCGCTACTCATTACACCTGCGTAGTGATGCCGACAGACTTTACCTGCCCAGAAAATCAGGAGGCAGAGGGCTTCAGCAAGTGAAACAAATGGTAGAAGAAGAGAAACATACACTGGCACATTATGTGAAAGGCAGTCAAGAACCAACATTGATGGAAGTCAATAGTAGTAAAGTGCAAAAGACAAAACAGTGAATACCATAAAATTACAACAGAGAGCAGAAGAAAAACTGGCAAAAGAAAGCTGTCCATGGACAATTCCTGGGAAAAATTGAGAGCAAAATTGACAAGGAAAAAAACATGGATGTCGCTCAAATGGAACTTTGAAAAAGGAGACTGAGAGCCTGATTCTTGCAGCCCAAGAACAAGCCATTAGAACAAATGCCATCAAAGCCAGGATTGAAAAGCTGATGACAGATTCCAAGTGTCGACTTTGCAAGGAAGCAGACAAAACGATGGATCACATACTCAGCTGCTGCAAGAAGATTGCGCAGACGGACTACTAGCAGAGGCATAATATCGTTTCTCAGATGTTCCATTGGAACTTGTGCCACAGATACCATCTCCTTGTGACAAAGAACTGGTGGGATCACAAGTCTGAAAAAGTTATGTAAAACAAACACGTTAAACTACTCTGACTTCTGAATTCAGACTGATGCAGTTTTGGAGCATAACATTCCTGATCTCAGGATTATGACAAAAAACAAAGCCTGGATCGTCGAAGTTGCAATTCCAGGCAACAGCAGAATTGACTAGAAGCAACTGGAACAGCTGACACGATATGAGAATTTAGAGATCGAACTGCAAAGACTCTGGCACAGTGCCTAAAGACCTTGGCCTGCACTTAAAAACAATTGGCGCCGACAAAATTATCATATGTCAGCTGCAAAAGGGCCACCCTACTCAGAACTGCATACATTATTCGCCAATACATCACGTAGCCCTAGACACTTGGTAAGTATTGGACATGTGATCCAGTACAACAGCCAGCATTGTGAGCTTGTTTGCTGTGTACTAATCTTGTTGTGTATCTACTACTACCAATAATAATAATAATTCTTACCCGCCTCTCCTTGTAGCACGTGGCAGATTACAGAATAATTAAAACACATAAACATTAAAAAAATTTCTACAAATACACATATTAAAATGCATTTCTATACAATTAGTGGATGCTCATTTCCCATTACATTCAGTGACACAGAAAAATGGTGTCCTTTTATAAAGTGGCAACATCTTTCAGATTTTTTGCTTTTAATGTTTTTCAAGCCATGGATAGTTGAAAACATGGACACATAGAGCTGACGACACTATCTCTTAGCTATGCACAATTGTACTACTGAGAGAGCCCTCTTCTACGCTGTCCTCATATCCCAGGATCTGATCCCAGATTATCTGCTTTGAGCTGGGTTATATGAGGGTCCTTCCACACAGCCATATAACCCAGAATATCTGCTTTGAACTGGGTTATCTGAGTCCATACCTCCATATAATCCATTTCAATGTGGATTTTATATAGCTGTGTAGAAGGGGCCTGAGTCGCCCCTGCCAGATAATCTGGGATCTGATCCTGGAATATAGGGCAGTGTCGATCCAATCTGAGGGATGAGAAACCAGGTAGAACTCTAAACCTGATCCTTTTAAATTCTTAACGTCTGGTGTTCTGAAATACCCACTGGTTTGAGTATACTGACAATCTTTAATAGTATATTTAAAAATCTGTGTGATGTAATAGAAGTCTAGTGTCGATAGGAACTAAGGATAGAGCGTATACAATGCCCCCTTGTGGCAGTTACTACTAATAACCAAAGATTGGAAACCACTGATCTATGTGGAGCGTATTTCTTTCTGGAGCTATGTAGTCAGATAATAGTTTGGAAAGACAGAACAGTGTCGGAAGATTGATCCTGAAGATTGATCAGAATGTTTGCATTCCTTGTTAACAGGCAGATGATGAGCACTATATCCCGCGAGCTGTTCTCTTGGACTTAGAACCACGAGTGATACATTCCATTCTGAACTCCCCATATGCTAACTTGTACAACCCAGAAAATATATACCTCTCTGAGCACGGCGGTGGAGCTGGGAACAACTGGGCCAGTGGATTTTCACAGGTAAGAAACTCAAGAAGTGATAGCAAATGTGTGTGTTTTCTTGTAGCTAAATGTAAATTCTTTATACTAAACAATTTTCTTTCATGCTCTCTATTTATTCAAGCAGCTAATATCTACTTTCTAAAACAGAGCTAGAAATAATAATTATATCTACTTTCTAGAATAGAGCTTTCCAAACATGTCATGTTGGTGAGACACCTATTAGACATTGCATCATTTCACAACACAGTAATTCAATTTTACTAGGAAGCCAGAGATTAAACCAACCCCTTATAAGAGATACGGACAGATACATAAATTGGAATAACAACATGTGTGGAGACACAACATATCTCATTAAAACCTTTCATTTATACTTTTTAAAAATACATGATTTATTATTTATTTCACACAGACTTGGAAGTTTCTTGTTAAGTTCGTGTGACACATCTGTGCTCTATAGCCGATGCAGAAATGCATCATGACACACAGTTTGGAAAGCTCTGTTCTAGAGTATCACTTCACTGAGATTTTGCAACTGAAAATAAAATATTTTTGATTACTTTTTCTGCTTTGACTTGCAGGGGGAAAAGATTCATGAAGATATTTTTGACATTATCGACAGAGAAGCTGATGGCAGTGACAGCTTAGAGGTAAGGGAAATGATAAAGACCAAGTGGACATGGAGACTCAACAAGACTTCGTTATTTCTGTCTTTAATGTTAGTGTCTTCCTGGACTAGGCACAGGAAGCAATTTTTGCTTTATTAGTGGAATTTGATAATGTCCTTATTGCATATCCAGGGCTATCTTGCTTTTATACATCAAGTTTTCTTTTTAATGCTTATTGGAACAGGCAATCAAATACTGTTCCATAAGACACCATGATTGGTAGATATTCTTAAGTCCTGCTTTTCTTTCAAATGACTGAAGGTAGTATCCAAGATTGTTGGGCCCCCACTACTGCCTCTTTATTCTCAGAACTCTGTTATAGTTTAGGGTGACAGGTATGGCTAAAGCAAAAATAATCACCCGAAAATATTAGGCAGGTTAAGATTGGAGAACATGTGCCATAAGATTAAAAACTTCCTATGATGTGCTGGGAATGTGTAGGAGGAAATGGAATCCTATGTCCTCTTCTGACCCATGACCTTACAACCTATAGGGTTCTTTTGCCAACTTGTCTGTTACTCTGAACTGCAGCATTTCTAATACAGATGGAAGATATACTTCAGCAGTTGATTGTAGGTCCACATTCATGCCTTCTAATAAAAGACACGTGTCCAGATTCCCTAGTAAAGCTGAGAAATAGGTCACTCCAAATAATTTCTGTCTTTTCAGGAGGTCCCCAGGTGCACAAAAGTATGTTACTGTTAATTAAAAGTAAAGCATTGTTTGAAACCTGCAATTACCATGAAATGTGCTCAGTAACTTCTACAAATTTTGGAATATTTGTTTAGATAGTTTATAGAATAAAATGGAATTTGATTTCAGTTTCAGACTTGATTTGAATAGTTGATATAGGTCTAGTGGATGTGTTGTCTGCTGATTCTGTAGCATTAATTATGGACTGGGTCTTTGCAGTGGTAACAACCACCACACGTGCATTAGACCCTTGCCCTTCCTGGCTCCTGAAATCATCAAAAGTGGAACTGGCTGGGTGGATAAAGAGGTGGTAAATCCCTCGGGCACCTTTCCATCCTGCCTGAAAGACACTGTAGTGAGGCAATTAACAGCAATGACAACCTTACCTGCCATGCTAGAGAATTACAGGCCAATGTGTTCCGCTTGATGGCTTTAATTAATTATTGTTGTATGTAGTGGTTCTTAATGTAATGTTTTTAATGCTTTTTAATGATGTTGATTATATGGTGTATTTTTATATTGTATTGTGGTGTTGCGGCCTGTAGTGCTGCAAATGTAAGCCGTGCTGAGTCCCCCTGCGGGGGTGAGAAGCTACGGGGTACAAATACCATAAATAAATAAATAAAATTTTCCAATGATACTTTCCTTAGTAAGAGTCTAGATTGCCTGGTGACCTCCAAGCTCCAGGGATTTCTGGATGGAATGGATTATCTCGATTCATTTTAATCTGGCTTCAGGCCTGATTAAGTGACGGAGACAGCTGTGGTCGACTTGGTGGATGACCTTCACAGGGAAATAGGCGTGAAGTGTGTCCCTGTCATTCTGCTTGATTTCTCTTTTCTTCTTCTTTCCTGGAGGTGCAAACTCTGGGGATTACTTGTTCTTCACCTTGGTCATTGGGTTGTAGGATCCTTTAGGACTTGATCCCTCCCCCGTGATGTGTACCAGCTACATCAAATCACTGGAAAATCTATTTGGAATTTTGATATTTGGTGTCATCAATATGTTGATGACACCCAACAGTATCCTTTCTTTCCATTGGATCCAAGGAAGCTGTCTCAATTCTGAACCAGTGTCCAGTGTACACTGTATGAGAGTAAGCAAATTGAAATGTAATCCAGACAAGATGGGTCTTCCTTGTCAAGAAAAAGGCAGATCATGGAATAGGGTTTAATCTTGTGCTTTATGGGATTATGCGCCTGGAATCTCAGGTTCACAGCAAGGGTGTTTTCATGAACTCAGTCCTGAGCTTGGATGCCCAGGTTTCAGCAGTGACCAGGAGCACATTTACACAATTTTACCAGTGTATCAGTTGTGTCTGTTCCTTGAGAAATCAGATCTGCCATGATAGCATATTGGAGACTACACACAAGGACAAGAATTATTTGTGCTCTGTATAGAAAAAGAACCGTTGCAATTTATAGTCATAACATATTTCATTGATAAGTTTATAAAGCATGTAACATAGTAAATACAAAGAACTGTGCAAATAAAGTGCGAAAATACTTAGCATATAGGAGTCTGGTGTATCTGGAAGTCCGCAAAGGGAAAACAGTTTGTTGTCTATATAGGGCAGTGTTCCCCAACCTTTTTTGAGTTGCGGCACACTTTTTACATTTGCAAAATCCTGGGGCACACCACCAACCAAAATGACACTCTAACACAGTAATACATCTATCTATATATATATAAAAAGAGAGTGGTCGTGCAAAGGACTTTATGCACGGCCAAACTATGCCCCCCAGAAACACCAATCCAACGAGACACATTCCCCCAGACCACGAGGTATAACCTTCACACAAAAAAACCCACCTCCCTACCTTGCAACCCCTCCAAAACAAGCCCCCCAAAACCGCCCATTGCCTCCCGTTCTGCGCTGGCCTCAAGCGCAGAACACAGGGAGAGCAATCGCGCAGGCGCACTCCGAAACCCCCTCCCCCCCAATACACCAACCCATCCCCTCTCACTCTCTCCCCACTCACCCTGAACCTTCGCACCGCCAGCGCCCTAACCACCTCCTCGTGCCAGCGTCGTCCTGGGAGGACGCCGCCGCGGTCCCGCCCGCACGACCCTCCACCAGGAGAGCCAACGAACGGGGCGAGGGAGAACAGCGCACCCACGGGACTACAACTCCCAGAAGGCTCCGCGGCGCTCACTCGGAAGAAGGGCGGAGACAGCACCGGAAATAGGCCACAATGGCCGCGCAGAGCATTCTGGGAGCCGCAGTCCCCTGGCCGGACACGCCTTCTCCGCCATCATCAAGCACTTTCCGGACCAGGCTCAGGCGACCGCCGCCATGCCCGCTTCCTCCGCCCCCTCCGCTGCCTCCTCCCGACCTCCCCCGGGGATGGGGCCGGGAGGGAAGCCGTGCCGTCTCCCTGCGGCCTCCTCTTCGCGGGTAGCGGCGGAGAGACCTCTGCCACCTCTCTTCCGCTGCCCGAGGAGGAGGCCGCAGGGGAGAGGGGTTGCCCGGTTCCCTTCGACCTCCTCTTCGGGCAGCGGAGGAGAGGCGTTGAGGGCTCTCCTACGCCGGCCGCCGCCTCCCTTCCGATGCCTGGGGACGAGGCCGAGGAGGAGCCGCACCGTCTCTCTCCCTGCGGCCTCTTCAGCCAGCGGAAGGGAGGCGGCGGCTGGCGTAGGAGAGCCCTCAACCGCCTCTCCTCCGCTGCACGAGGAGAGGGCCGCGAGGGAGGGAGATCGAGCTGTTCCCCATCGCCCTCCTCTTCGACCTCCTCCTCTACACACACACACACACACATATATACACAACAACATATAAACACAAACATACAAACACATATAAATACACAACCACATACAAACACATATATCTACACACCTATACATACACATCCACACTAATACATACACATATATGCACACACATATCAGCACCTCTCCATATATACACATACATACATATACATACACAAACACACACATATATATACACGTATTCAAACACAAAAAACCCACAGATAAATACACACAAATATATACACACATACCAAGAACTACATACACACACACATATATACACACACACAAATAAACACAAACCAATACCTACACACACACATACACACAACCCCCCCCAAAAAAAACACACGTACAACTATAAACACACATACACACACATATATATACACACAACAAACATGCTCACATCATTTCCACAACTTACATACCCTGACATTCTCACATCACCAACATAGGGCACAGCAACGCGTGTCGGGTACAGCTAGTATAGTTAATATGTTTTTAAATGTATTTATACACTCAGTGTGAAACCTGGGCCTGTTTCGATGAACTCAACATAGATATCCTGGCAGGAATGGCAGAAAAACACAAACTTCCCACACAGAACTCCCATAACCAAGAGAAAATCCTATAAGAGTTTGGTGGGCATTGACCTTGAGTTTTGGAGTTGTAGTTCACCTATATCCAGAGAGCACTGTGGACTCAAAACAATGACTGATCAGGACCAAATTTTGCATGAATACTCAATATGCCCAAATATGAACGCAGATGGAGTTTGGGGAAATAGACCTTGACATTTGGGAGTTGTAGTTGCTGGGATTTATAGTTCCCCTACAATCAAAGAGCATTCTGAACCCCACCAATGATAGAACTGGGCCAAACGTCCCAACAGAACCCCCAGGATACAAGAGGAGGTCTCTACTTGGGGAAAGGGAGGCGGGCCTTCCCAATGCATGGAGAGGGAGAGACCAAGTAGACAATGGGTGGGGAGGGGGGTGTTTCTAATTTTGTGCCTTTATCGAGGTAGGTTTCTTAGGGTTTTTATACTTCAACACACTAGACTCCCCCCCCGAGAGGTTCCAATTTCCAACGGCACATCTGATGATTGCTCACGGCACACTGGTTGGGAAACACTGATATAGGATTTTCACAGATGTCAAACTTTGGATTAGAATCCCCTATTGGAAATCCACTTACATACATTTACTTCAAACATTCAATGGATTTAACCCTCAAGGACATTTAATCCGGACTATATAGACAACGAACTTTGTTTTCTCTTTGCGGACTTCCAGATACGCCAGACTTCTATATGCTAAGTATTTTCGCACTTCATTTGCACAGTTCTTTGTATGTATTATAATATGTTACATGCTTTATAAACTTATCAATAAAATATATTATAACTATAAATTGCAACGGTTCTTTTTGTATATAAAGCACAAATAATTCTTGTCCTTGTGTGTAGTTTGCAATAAGGTAGACTCAGCTTTTGTCTCTTGTGTATAGCATATTGAAAACGTCATAGTGTTCTCTTCAAGACTGAATGAAAGGGCTTTCTCTCATCTCTCATCTACATGTAAAGACTGCCTCCGGCCCCTCTTCTGTGATACCCAGTCTAAATGCCTTCAAGATTCAAATGAGGATTTAGACTATTATAACAACGGGACACTACTCCACCTTCCATGCTGCCACCACAGACACCATGTCTGAAACCACTTTTTCAGAATGATAGCCATTCTGGAAGCTAAATTTATATGAAAACACAATTTTTTAAATTATTATTTCAATATTTTTTTGAAGTTGTTTTTACAATATAAAATAAAGTTGTGCAAGATCAGATATAAGTTTGGAGTGAAGATAAAGATGAGGAACGGGGAAGAGGAAACAGGTCGGGTTAGGGAAAGGGTATAGAATATGAGGAGAAAAAGACATACCGTGTTTCCCCGAAAATAAGACACCCCCGATTGTAAGACGTATCGGGGTGTCAGGGGGTCAGCTAATGTAAGCCGTACCCGAATGTAAGCTGTACCTCATCGCCACGCCGCCGCGCGACGCCCATCGGCCGCGGCACACCTCCTTTCTGCCAGGCCTCCAAGGGAGGGGGAAGAGAGCCAGAAGCATGGCAAAGCGTGCGCTGCGTCAGAGTGACGCGCCGTCGCTTGCCCCGCCCCGGCTCGCTTCCCCTCCTTTCCTTTCTCCAAGAAAGGAGGGAAAAGAGAGAGGGCAGGGGCAGAGCGGACGGCACTCACTGACGCGTCATCGCCTGCCCCGCCCGGCTCCTTCTCCCTCCTTTCCTTTCTCCAAGAAAGGGAGGGAGAAGGAGCCGGGGCGGGGCAGAGCGATGACGCGTCACTCTGACGCGTCGTCGCCCCGGCTCCCTTCTCCCTCCTTTCCTTTCTCCAAGAAAGGAGGGAGAAGGGGAGCCGGGGCGGGGCAGAGCGATGACGCATCACTCTGACGCATCGTCGCTTTGCCCCGCCCCGGCTCCCTTCTCCCTCCTTTCCTTTCTCCAAGAAAGGGAGGGAGAAGGGAGCCGGGGCGGGCAGAGCGATGACGCGTCACTCTGACGCCGTCGCTCGCTCTGCCCCCCGGCTCCTTCTCCCTCCTTTCCTTTCTCCAAGAAAGGGAGGGAGAAGGGAGCCGGGCGGGCAGAGCGACGACGCGTCACTCTGACGCAGCGGCGCTTTGCCATGCTTCTGGCTTTCTTCCCCCTCCCTTCCTTTGTCCAGAAAGCTGCGCCACAGAGGTGTGCCGCGGCGGCGTGACGGCGACGGCAGCGTGGGCGTGGCGATGGGGTACGTCTTAGTTTATATAAGACGTACCCCGAAAGTAAGACGTAGGGGGACTTTTTGGGGGGAAAAGAAAGTAAGACGCTGTCTTACTTTCGGGGAAACACGGTAGTACATAGAAATGGGTTGAAAAGATCTTCCAGTTCGGATGTCCGGGCAGTTCTTCTCCTCTTGGTCCTTCCTTTTATTTAGTCCGCTTGACGTCATTCTGGTTTCGGCCGTGTGACCTTAGTGATTTAGGTTTAATGAGTTTAATTATAATTTCACTGGTTGCCAGTCCATTCTAGTTTTTAAATTTTGGTCGTTAACTCTACAGTTCAAAACACAATTTTCTTGATGGAATTAAAACATAACATAGGAGATTATATATTAAACATCTCTTTTCAAGCAGAGAAATCAAACCTTTTCCAATCACTTGATTCAAACTCCTTTCTCTCACTCCACCCGTTGTCTGACTCAAGCTCCTCCCAAATCGCAAGCATTCCACCAATCAGCATCAATTTTTAAAATCTTTATTAAGAATATATAAAAACAGAAAGTACATATTATATAGGACAGTTGACATTCCGCCAATCAGCATCAATGTCAACACTCTGTTTTCCACCCCCACCAGCTACTTACCGCATTACACAATAAATCAAGCAACATTTTAATATACAAACCCATGATATCACACCCTTACCTTAATTACATCCTGTTTGAACTATTGCAATGTGATCCATATGGGGTTGCCTTTGGAAACTATTTGGAAACCTCGGCAGGTTCAAAATATTGCAGCCAGAACACTGGATAAGGGCCAGTACGAACTCTCTTGTTGAAATAGCTTCACTGGCTATCAGTTTGTTTTTGGACACAATTCAGGATGCTATTCATGATCGATAAAGCGTATGTGGCTTGGATTCCGACTACCTGAGTGGTTATATTTTCCTATATGAACATTCCTCGACATTAAGATCCTCAAGGGAGTGCTTTCTTTAGGTCTCACTGCCATCACAGGTCTGTTTGGTGAGGACACAAGAGAGAGCTTTCTCGGGCCCCTTCTACACTGCCATATAATACAGTTCAAAACAGATCATCTTGATTTTATATGGCAGTGTAGAAGAGTCCTCAGTCACTGCCCTCCTGTTGTGGAATTCTCTTCATTGAAGGCTAGTTTGACCCCATCCCTGCTCTCCTTTCACTGGCAAGCAAAACCTGTCGTCTTTAAGCAGGCCTTTAATAACTAATAGTTTGCAGGAAACCACTTTGTAGTGTCTTTCTAACTCAGGTTTTTGGGGTTTTTAAAATGATTTTCTGTTTAATGTATTATTTCTTAAATTGGTGATATCTATGTTCTAATTTTATTATTCTTTTAGCAAGTTTTGTTTTCGTTTGATTGGGGGGGGGGGGTTATTGAGAGCTGTTTGGGGTCCCTAAGTGGGGAGAAAGTATTTAAATGCAGTATATATGTAATATGTGAATTTGAATTATGTGTTTAACCACTTTCCCTGCCTGCTTTTTGGAAGGAGGGAGAAAAGAGACACCAACAACCAGTCTCGGGACTGAGCCATTTTGTTTTATACGACATGACACAGCAAAGGCCAATGGGAAATTTAATACATGGCTTTTTTCCTCCAACCTTGTCCCCCATGAACCCCAAATATCATAAAACATTTTTTTGGAGCTCTGCACAGAAAAAGTTCTCAAATCAGGGCAGGGTATAAACTGCAACATTTGGTTCGGTGTCTGCACTCAATTACAAAAATGTGCAAGTTCTAACAGGTTTTGAGGGTTTTTGCTGCCCTTGACTCTTCAGTGCTTTTACCTTAACAGGTTTTTTTGTGTTTTAAGTCAAAACTGAACATGGCTGCGATTTGGATTGTGGGTCTAGCAAGGATTGCAGAAAGAAATATTTGAACTGCATGGCTTTGGTGTCCACAACCTCACTGTTCTGGTGGTTATATTTCCATTGAGAGTGCTTCCAATAAGAAGGATGGCCTCTGTGTGTGTGTGTTTCCCTACATGTACGCACACAAATAATTTCTACTACTCTTCCCTTTAGGGTTTTGTGCTGTGCCATTCCATTGCAGGGGGGACTGGCTCTGGTTTGGGTTCTTACCTCCTGGAGAGATTAAATGACCGGTAAGTGATGGCATGAAAGACTTGTAAATACATGTACATTTCACACTCCTGAGGAACACATATAGGTGAAAAAGCCAATTGGTCTAGAGAGGTAGCAGACTGTGTAAGATATACAGCTGACTCAGAGCAAAGGCTACCCCACCCAAACACCAGCTTAGGCAAGCCTTGTACATGCTGGAGTTGTGACTTGAAACAGGAAAGAGAAATAATCAGCACTCAACCCTTAGGCAATGAATGTTCTCTGGTTTCAGTCAAAGCAAATCGCATTTATTTTGGATGGGTACTGGTGGTTTGATCATAATTTCCATGCATAATTTCCAAAAATTCTAAGGAGAGATGAAAGAGACATTTGGAGACAATTCAGTTAGTTGAAACATTCACTTGACTAACCCCGTGTTGATACTGCTGTCATCTT
This sequence comes from Anolis apletophallus, assembly GCA_030556195.1. Taxonomy (NCBI): domain Eukaryota; kingdom Metazoa; phylum Chordata; class Lepidosauria; order Squamata; family Anolidae; genus Anolis; species Anolis apletophallus. The sequence goes on from JARBWK010000008.1 coordinate 95,549,174, forward strand.
CTGGGCTTAGAAATACTGTAAATAACTCCTGGGATCTATCCAATCGTAATTATAAATATCTTTGAGAGCCACATTATATCCCCCATTACAAGGTCCACACAATGTAACTTATTTTTGCTGTGCAGTCTGTGGTTGACCTCTGATTTTCCTCAAATCGTCTCTACATCTTGGAATATTCCCAAAGAAAATAGCTCATTTTACTCTTTAAGTATGAGAAATGTCTGTTTTCCATTTTATTGACTTTGAACACTGCACTGTGTTTAACAGGAAGGTTCCTGCTGTTTGACAAATACACGAATCCAGTTGCAGAAAAGCTAGGATTTGTGTAGCCTTAAAATGTCCATTGCAATCAAGCCTTAAAATGTCCATTGCAATTGTCTTGCCGTGCTCTTATGCACTTTAAATATGTAAATCTCATTATATCCCCTATACACTAATATGTAAGTAATAGCCCATTTGAATGTTTCTTAAAAATTCTCAGATTATATAATTAGCATTGTGTGCTTATGTTGTTTTAAATATGATTTAATTTCATCATGTGTAATAATAATAATAGACAACTTCATCAATACCCCACCCTGTTGTGGCATCTTACAACATGGATAAATACAATAAATACATAGAAAATAAAGAATAAACAAAATAACACATCAGATCAATATAAGAAAAAAACAAAGTAAGCCAAAGCACTAGTAAAAAAATTAAACAGTAAGTATAAAACATTAGTTAAAATCACAGTCATTCCTATAAGTTAAATAAGAGCTTGTCCACATTAAGAGGTGTTGACTAATCATTGCCAAAAGCTTGTTTGAACAGCTAGGTCTTCAGATCCCTCCTAAATGTCATGAGGGTGGTTGCTTGCCTAATCTCCCTTGGGGGGGGGGGGGCATTCCAGGGCTAAGAAGGCCCTCTCCCTCGTCCTCACCAGCCTTGCTTGTGTTGTGGGCTGGATTGAGAGGAGCCCCCCAGCTGATCTTAAATCTTGGGTAGGTTCATAAGTGGCGGGATGTGGTTGCATAAATAGGCAGGGCCTGAACCATGCAGAACTTTATAGGTAATAACCTGCACTTTGAACTGGGTCGGAAGCAAATAGGCAACCAGTGAAGCTGCTTCAGGAGGAGGGGGCATATGTTTTCCATAATCCGCCCCCATCAGCAGCCTGGCTGCCGATCTTTGTATTAGTTGAAGCTTCTTAGCTGTCTTCAGAGGCAGCCCCATGTAGAGTTTTAGCAGTAATCCAAACAAGATGTAACTAAGACATGGACCACTGTGGCCAGATGTGTAGTAATGACAGTTGTGCTAGCAATTGTGTTGAAGTACTTCCCAACACCTATATATGAGAGATATCTGGAAAGTGAGATTACAAGATTTTTTTAAAAAAACTACAAAGAATGATGTTTTAATAAAACTTACATGGATCATAGGATAGGTTCTACATTATTTTCCCACATAATCAGCATTCAGTTCAATACATGTTGTCATCCATGGGATGAGTTTTTTATGCCTGTGTCATAGAAGCCTCCCGCTGGAGGAAGAAGCAGAAACAGAGCTGGAAGCGGAGGTGAGACCAAGGCTACCTCTTGGCTGGAGGGGCTCCCCGAGCTGGCAAGCCCCCCAACGACCAAGCGCAACTGGCCCAATGTGCTGCCACCAGAGCGAGGAGGAGGAAAGTGATGGAGAGGAAGAGGAGGGACTGCCACATTGGGGACCTGCCGCTGAGCAGCTTCTGCCATCGCCTTTTCCTCCTCCTCTTCCCCTGGTGGCATCCTCAAGTGGGGTCTGCCCGGCTTTCGGCATTCACCTCCCAGCTTCATGGACTCATACATACATATACATACATGCATACATACATACAGAGAGGGGGGGGGGGGATGACCAATGAGTTGTTGAATGAAATCGAAAGGCCGGGGTAAACTCATGGAAAGTCTAAATCTTTTCTTTTTGGCTCAGAAATTTTTAATTAGTAATTCTTGGTAATTATCAATTTTAGAACCAACAATTCAGTTGTGCACATTTTTCATCTTACCCTAATCCATTTCACTCTATTGTTTTAAACAAAGCCAACACTCTTGGAGGCATGCTGTCTACATCTTAAAAAATCTTGGTGTATAGACTATTGGAACCTTATTTTTAATATAGATATTTTTTTATCATTTTAATCTAAACAGAGGGATTAAAGACTTACTTTTGTGGTTTATCCCAAAGCTGTTTCATGTTTGTTTTAGATTTCAGGTTGGTCTCAATCCTCATCAGATGGTTTTAAATTATTACTATAAACTGCTTACAAAACCTCAATTCTTTGGCAATATATAGAATGAACACTCCTCCCTTTTGACTTGATGTCTTATCTCATCCCATGAGGACAGCTATGGTAATTTCATCTAAAGCCTATTTTGGATAGAAGGCATCAGCGTGTTATGTAATTTTTAAAAAATCAGTCTAGTCCAAACTAGGCCTATCATATTACTGCAGCTGGCCATTTCAGATCTGGATGGTCCCTTCTGAACGAGAATGTAACACTGAACTTATAAGGGGAATCCAGATTCTCTCTGGCTGGTTTTCTGCATCTTCTTGATGAGTTCTGTATTTGTTCCCTTTGAAACCTTGGAGATATTCTTTCAGTCATCTCATTTTCTCCTAGGTTTATAAAATTTCAAAAAAGCCTATTCACTATTATTTGATACACAACTATTAGTACACAGCAAACAAGATCACTATCCTGGCTTTTGTATTCGATCACACCTCAGGCACTTCCCAAGTGTCTAGGACTGTGTGGTGTATCTGCGAATAATGTGTGCAGGTCCTAGTAGGGTGGCCTTTTGCAGCTGACAGGTAGTAATTTTGTCAGCGCCAATTGTTTTTAAGTGAAGGCCAAGATCTTTAGGCACTGCACCCAGTGTACCGATCACCACTGGGGCCACCTCGACTGGCTCGTATCAGAGTCTTTGCAATTCTATCTTTAAATCTCATATTGTGAAAGCTTTTCCAGTTGCTTGTCAATTCTGCTGTCATCTGGGATTGCAATGTTGACAATGTTTTTATTCCACGATCGTGAGGTCAGGAGTATTGTGCTCCAAAACGCTGTCAGTTTGAATTCAGAAGTTTGAGAGTCGTCTAATGCGTTCATTTTCTGTAAGCTTTTCAGACTTGTGAACCCACCAGTTCTTTGTCACGGGCAGATGGTATTTGTGACTCAAGTTCCAATGGATCATTTATTTATTTATTATCTTTATACCCCGCATTTCTCCCTGTGGGGACTCAAGGCAGCCAACAGTTCTACACTAGACAACTTTTAAAAGTGCAGTGCAAAAGTTAGAAAACAAATAGTATTGCCAAAAGTTTCATGGTCGGAGTCACTTGAGTGTTGTGTGGTTTCTGGGCTGAATGGCTGTGTTCGTGCAGCATTTTCTCCTGACACTCCACAGGTATATATGCTCCATGTGCTTTACTACAACCAGATCCTCTGAAGACACCAGCCACAGATGCAGGCGAAACGTCGGGAGAAAATGCTGCTCCAACACAGCTATACAGCCCGGAAACCACACAACACTCCAATTAAATAGTAACAGTGTAGTAAAACAGAATTAAAATACAATAAATACACTTAAAATGGTCTATTTTAGAACAGAAATATTAGAAGTGTTTTCTCTTCCACTGCCACCTTAACACATTGAAGTTTTTTTTGTCTTCATCACTGAAATTTGGTATTATTTCTGACTGATTCTCAGAAACAACCTCTAGCACTTGACTGTACTGTAAATACCAGACTCCCTGCCTAGTGCATGGTGGTGCTTGTACACTCACATCTTAGCATACCGTATTTTCCAGCGTATTATGACTTTTTAACCCTGGAAAATCTTACGAAAAGTAGGAGGTTGTCGAATACGCCACACTGCTATAGGAGTTGGATTTTATTCTTTTCTTCTTATTTTATACCCGGCGTATTAGACAACTTTTTAACCCTGGAAAATCTTATGAAAACTAGGGGGTCGTCTAATATGCCCAGTATGAAATAATAAGAAGAAAAGATTAAAATCCATCTCCTATAGCAGTGTGGCCTGAGGAGGAGGGCAGGGGGGGAGGTGCAGGGAGGAGGAATGGCAGGCCTCGTTGTCACGGAGACTGGCCGGGGGTGGTGGCCCGCTGGGCTGTCCCCGCTGCTCTCCCCACTCTACTTTCAAGGCCCTCCTCCGCCCTTGCCACTTTCCTCCTCCAAAGGCCACTGTTGGAGTTCAACCTATGATTGTGTTTAAGGATCAGTTTACTTTGTATGTTGGGAATGATGACAATCAGGTTCATGTAGTAATGGTGTTTCCAATGATGTGGCTATTGATGCAGAGAATGACCAGGAGATCCCTGTTCAAAGTGTATTGTCTGATGAGAATGTTCCTGAAGGGTTTGGGGATTATGGTGTGCTCCCTGAATTGCTACCAGAGAATTCCCATGGTTTGGACCCTGAAAATAGCTCAACACCTGGGCCAGCTGCAGAAATTAATGAGCCAGTAGATAGACGGGATGTTATTAGTCAGAAAAGGAAAGCAAACCAGTCGCTTAGGAATTCTGCCAGGCTCAAAGAAAGAATAATAAGGGATTCAAGGCTAAAATGAAACCCATTTCTGGCTGCTTGGGACATAGCGTAATCAGGAGATAAAAGTCCCAAGTACAGGATCTGTAGTCAGATGAAGCATTGTTTGGAATCAAGTCAAGATGTCTTTCATGTTTCTTGGAAGCTTTGCTTTGGATAGATTTATGTGTTAAGTGCCTTTGATTCATGTTTCCAGCTCTTGATTTTACTAAAGAAGTTTTTGCCTTTGTTTTTCATGAACTTTGACGAACTAATTACTTGGAATATTTGTATCTTTCTACCTAATTAGATTTATCTATTCTTTTTAAGCATTGTTTACGACTACTGCTTTTAACATATCTTCAATAAAGGGATTGCATTTCTACTCAGCTGTGTGGTATTTAAAGTCAGAGGGCTTTTCTGCTCTGGAGTGCAACAGCCACTGGGCTCGCCTAGGCCCAAGGAAGCGCCTTCGGACTACGACTCCAAGCAGCTCCGTAGTTCCCCAACTTCCAGAATGCTTCAGTGGGCACTTCCAAGGCGTTTGCTGATTTATACATCTGATCTTCTAAAATTGCTCCCAAGCAACCATCGAACCCCATACAGAAAAAATTTCCAAACTGTGTGTCATGGCACAATAGTGTGTTGGCTGCAGTGTCTAGGCATGTTGCACAAATGTAAGGCGAAGAAATTGTGTCTGTAAAATAAGCAATAAATTACATATTTTTAAAAAGTTAAATGAAAGGTTTTCAAGAGATACATTGTGTCTCCATATCTTGTTATTAAAATTTATGCATGCGTCTATATTTTTTACAAAAAGATGGGTTAACTTCTGGTTTGCTTGTAAAACTGAATTACTGTGTCGCAAAATGGTGCGTGTCGAAAAAGCTCTGCCATACAGTATCCTAGTACTTGGACTTGGCACATATTTCTCTACTGAAGCACCGAGTCACTGACCATCTCACTCCTCAACAGGTATCCCAAGAAACTGGTACAGACATATTCAGTCTTCCCCAACCAGGATGAAATGAGTGATGTAGTAGTGCAGCCATACAACTCTCTCTTGACGCTCAAGCGGCTGACACAGAATGCTGATTGCGTGGTAAGGCATGATTGTGGAAGGTAATTTTTCTCCGTACAGAAAGAGAGAAAACTCCCACCAGTATTAAAGTAAAAGAGCACAACACATTTGTCAAAGCCTGATTCAATGGAACTATAGGTTGGTGTGTAAGAGGTTTACTTTGCAAGGTCCCATTGTTGTGTGTTGTGCCATTCCCTTCCCCCCAGCCAGTATTAAAGAGTCTCGAGTAATATGTAGAAAAAAAGGAAGAGTACATTTGAGTGAATGCAACCTGTATCTAGTGTACATACCTTAACAAGTGAGAGAGGTCCATCCATGCACTCTCACCCAACACTTGTCTCTTTTCACAGGTGGTTCTAGACAACACAGCTCTGAACCGCATTGCTACTGACAGGCTGCACATCCAGAATCCAACTTTTTCTCAAATCAACCAGCTGGTAAATGGGTATGAATGTGATACTGAGAAGATGCTTTCCTGAGTTTGATCACTGCAGGCATGATTATCTTGAAAGACTAGATCGATGCAAAGGTTGATATTTAACAGCTATGTCTTTGAAGTTCTGTATATATGGGGGTTGGACTGGATGGCCCATGTGGTCTCCTCCAACTTTGATTCTATTGTACACTACTTTGAAGAAGAAACTTTTAAAAGCAGCATATTTTTAAAAAATTACGATCTTCCCCATGTCACAGCGAGTTAAACCACTGAGCTGCTGAACTTGCTGACCAAAAGGCTGGTGATTCAAATCCAGGGAGTAAGGTGAGCTCCCGCTGTTAGCCCCAGCTTCTGCCAATCCAGGAATGCTAAAAACATGCAAATGTGAGATCAATAGGTACCGCTTTGGTGGGGAGGTAACGGCATTCCATGCAGTCATGCTGGCCACATGACCTTGGAGGAGTCTACCGACAATGTTGGCTCAGTATCCCTAATTACTCTGCATGGAGATTTTTCAGCTAATATATTATAATGGTGCATAATTTGACCTCATGCACAAGTTGATGACAGATTCTTAGGGCCATAATTTTGAATTTTGATATACCCCATGAATCAGCTGAGAGTAATACTTAGGGGCATGTAACTAAGGCAAATTTTGACTGAATTATGAGGCCATTAAAGAACTCCAGGAATGCTGAGGAATGAGGAAGGAACAACAAGGGACGTTGGGAACGCTGAGAGATGAGTGCGTCAGCTCCCCCTGGTGGCCAGAGTTTGCCTCTATTCATTTATATGTTGTATGTGGAAATGGCAGGGATTGTCTGCTAAGTATATGTATCTGTAATCTGCTCTGAGTCCCCTTCAGGGTGAGAAGAGCAGAATATAAATAAAGATTATTATTATTATTATAGATATACTTTTAAAGTACTGTATTAAATCCTATATTAAGGTGAACATTTAGTCCCTTTACTCTCCCTGCTCCAGCTATAAAATGTCAAAGAGCCACTGCCCAGGCCAGAAACAGTCCCACAGCAGGGATAGAAACGGGTGAATGTGTGTATTTCTTTGTTTATCCCAGGACAGATTAAGTTCAGAACTGATTCTGTCCCAGGAGGACCAACAAACAAACAAACAGACAATGACTCCATCTGCTCTAACTGGCAGGGAAGCACCAGTTAGAGAATCTCCCTCATCATTTGCCAACCTAAGTTAACACTGTACATTATATTGATAATGATAATTCAACCCTGTTTTTGTAGCAATTTTTGTCACAAGTATATACAGGATATTGGTACTGTTCTATTATCCGGGTGAAGGCCAAAAGGGGGCCTAGACAGAGATGGACAATCCATTTTACTCGGGGGGGGCGTTTGAGGGAGTAAAAACATTTTCTTCCTTCAACTCCCCTCCCCCTGTAAAATGGACTATCTTTTTCTGTATAGGCCCATTTTTTGAGTCCTCCCGGATAATGAACAGTACCCGTATATATTTTGGGATCCTTAAAGTAATCTGGAGCTTCTTAAATTTTCTTGCATCTATCTTGCACTTTGTTAAAATGAAGAGTTCTAGAGAACTTGAAAACTTGCGCATTTCATGCGATTTATAATGGTCCTAATAAAGGTATTTTCATCCTATGGATCTCGGGGTTTTGTTTTTAGATCAAGTTGGTTATGGATGTATAGTTGTTTCTGATTTCTGGGATTAGTGTGAATCTTAGCATACTTTTGTCATTATTCCTTTTCTAGGTCTCCACCATCATGTCTGCCAGTACCACGACATTGCGCTATCCAGGCTACATGAATAATGACTTGATTGGATTGATTGCCTCCCTTATCCCCACGCCCCGGTTGCACTTCCTCATCACAGGCTACACACCTCTCACCACAGACCAGGCTGTAAGTACTTTCCCTCTCTCTGCCCCTAAGCCATGCTCTGGACATCTATGGGCAACATTGCTGGCCCTCTGCCCTTTATGCCTTTCTGGAGATAGATATACATGCAGATGATTTGAGAATGAGCAGTTGGTCTCGAATTTAATTGGAATCCATGGCACCTCATAGCAACATGTGTGATTGGTAGCCAAGATACTACTTAATGACAAAGTGTAAAGTTACACCAGTGTAGTTATACGGGCATTTTGAGAGACCAACACCTATTAATCGGGTGACAGGGCAATTTGTGGCTGGCAATTACAACTGTGCCCAGGGCTGTTCAGTGGCAGTTCTGCAGCTGGAGGAACACTGATGTGCAAAGAGGCATTTTATCCTCCCTTGCAAAGGATGTTCCTTATCTGTGTCTTTTTTCATCCCTCTCCACAAGCAGCAGGGCAGGCTGAAGTTGCCAAAGCTCACAATTCAGAAGAGGGTATCGGATGCATGGTGTGCATGTGTGAAACTTTGTGTGCTTACCTTCTTTCAGATCATCTGCCTCTTAATTTTTGTATTATCCTTACCTGTAAATAGGGATATTTGCTTCTTTTTTTTCTTTGTTTGTTTTTAGTTTCTCTCGATCAGTCGTAGTTCTACTTTAGAGATCCCAGAATGGCCCAATGAAGCTGGAACCCTGCTTCCGTGTTTCAGCAAAAGAGATGATGTGCGAGTGATGTGTGTATATTTCCTTCTGCCTGCCTTGGAAGGCTGCAACATTTTCCTTCCGAATATCGCTGTATTCTTGCATACTTCTTGGTTGTAATGCGGCAGAACAACCTCTTGGAGGGACTCCCTTTCTTCCATGTTCTTGACCTTCTCGTGTGAAGCATAACTGTTTCACTTCCTCCACCAAATAAATGCCCGTGATTATTGACAGGTGGCCAGCGTTCGCAAAACTACTGTCCTTGATGTGATGCGACGGCTGCTGCAGCCCAAGAACGTCATGGTGTCCATGGGGCGTGATCGGCAGACAAACCATTGCTACATTGCCATCCTGAACATCATCCAGGGAGAAGTGGATCCCACCCAGGTCAGTAGCTAGAAAATGATTGGCCAAACCAGTTTGGTAGCCTGGAAGTCTCTATCCGTTTATCTTGTTGCTAATGCAATGTGGGCTATGGGGTTGCTGTGTATTTACCATTCTACATTCATGTTATCAGGCCTGTGATATATGCTGTAAAGGTCTGTACTCATTTGAATGAACCTTAAAATAACTGTGTTCATACTTGTACACACACAAACCACCTGTATCCCATCAGGTCCATAAGAGCTTACAGCGGATCCGGGAGAGAAAACTCGCAAACTTCATTCCATGGGGCCCAGCCAGCATTCAAGTGGCACTTTCTAGGAAATCACCCTACTTGCCATCAGCGCACAGGGTCAGCGGTCTGATGATGGCTAATCACACCAATATCTCATCGGTGAGTCCGTATAAGAACATGGCTGGGAACATTGTTCTTTCTACTGAGAGGTTTGATGTTCTCAAAATGAATAATATAGTTCTAGCATTTAAAATGCACTCAGGGAGTCATTTCTGTATCTTTTATTGTATTGCTCAAGATGTAGTAAGATTTCCGCAGTGTTCAGGCAGAATTGGTGCATTTTTGTCAGCTTTGTTATCTTATTATTAAAAACAACAGAAACCTAGAATCCATATATTCTTTAGTCTTCTGAGTGTTTCAGTCTCATAGGATAGCTGTGGATGCGCAAAGAGTGATTGATTGTTCTGTAATATCGGTTATTATCACAGCGAGGGCAGTCTTGTCCATTTGCAGTATTCCTAATACTAAACCACTCTTTCTGCGTACCATTTTCATTTTTTGTCCAGCTCTTCGAACGTACCTGCCATCAATATGACAAACTACGCAAACGTGAAGCCTTCCTGGAACAGTTCCGCAAAGAAGACATATTCAAGGAGAATTTTGACGAACTTGATGATTCCCGCAAGATTGTCCAGGAGCTGATTGACGAGTATCATGCTGCCACTCGGCCTGACTATATCTCCTGGGGCACTCAAGAGCAATGAGTTGGCTTGTAGGAGAACTCTCTGCCTTCTGTCATCATTTCCTCAAGATTTCTCCAAATACACCAGCTCCCACGTCTGTGTGAGGGGGCGCTCGCAGGTCCTTCATGAAAGGAAGGGAATTGGATGCCTTTTTGATGCGGATCCTTGGCCATTTGCCTCGAGGTTGTTTGTATGTGGCTCCTTCCCTTAGACCAGGAGTCACCAGGTCTGGTTAATAGCAAGCAGTACTAGGGTAACTTCTTCTGCTTGTTCTTTTTGAATCTCCTTAAGAAGCACGTTTATCTACTAAGCTGTTCTTCATGGTGCACTTGTATTTATTAAAACACATTTCTGTTGGCATAGGTGCCAGAGTGAATAATGATCTAGGATGCCTGTGGGCATTTAAAATAACCCAAACCTGTATTCCTGCATAAGATACCACCTGGCATTTTATGATGTTGTTTTTTATGGGACAGTAACTGTACTGCAGCTATACGGACATGTAAGGAAGAAGGGTGTTCAGAGTCTGAAACTTTTCATATTTCAAAGGATAAAGGGAATTGATGATACATGGAGCTTTTCTTTGTTAGTTCTCTCCCTTTCATCTCTTTCTAATATTGTCTCAAGTAAGAGGGAGTAGAAAACAATCCCCAAGTACCATATATTTATTTGGTATTACTTCCAATTCTGTTCATTCTTTATTCCAAGGGGAAGCATTTCATAATAGTTGCTGTAATAGTATCCACAACCAGGTAATCAGAAGTTCAATGGAATAAACATGGTTATAATCTTGTTTTTAATGTCCAGAATTATCCATTAGCAGCTAACTCTTGTCTACTATATTACAGTAGTCTCTCACTTATCCAACATAAGTGGGGCCGGCAGAACGTTGGATAAGCGGAAATTTTGGATAGTAAGGAGGGATTAAGGAAAAACCTGTTACATGTCAAATTACATGATTTCACAAATTAAGCACCAAAACTTCATGTTTTACAGCAAATTGACAGAAAAAGCAGTTCAATACACAGTAATGTTATGTAGTAATTACTGTATTTACAAATTTAGCACCAAAACATCACAATGTATTCAAATAGCTGTGGATCCAGGTGGGAGGCAGACTGCATTAGGTAATACTGAATGTTGGATGAGCAAAGGTTGGATAAGTGAGACTCTACTGTATTAGTAATCTTGCCTTGTTTCCAGTACATGCCTCTAGTTTCCAGTACAGCATTTTAAAATCTTTCAAAAAACAATGTGCCCCTCATTTTCTTCTTGCAGAGTACTGCTATTTTCCTATTGAATGGGTTGCAATTGGCCTCTCTTTTCCACCCATCCATCCCTGAAAAAAAGTGTTTTGAAGCAAATCCCTTATTTTTTCAAGCTGATTAAGTCACAAAGACTCATTTTGTTTGGAGAGGCATGGCTGTAGTACTGGGCAGCTTTCAGAAAAGCCAGCAGTGGCCTTGGTTTGGGAACGGAAAGACTGATCGCTATCCTTATAGCCCTTGTGTTACACATACATTCTTGCGGAATTGTATACCAATGAAAACAGAAGTCCTCTGCTGGGATGTGTGCAAAGAATGGAAATTGTCCCTATGGGAAGTGTGTGTTTATGTATACATTTAATATTGAAGATCTGCTGGATGACAGCTGGGCACCTTTAGTGCGCCTGCTGCTTTGTATGCTGGCAGATCCAACTTTACCGAAGACCCTATATTTAGTTTGTCTCACAAGGTAGGTTTCCCCTCTAGTTATACTCACAGCAGTGCTAATAATCCATGGCTTCCAACCTAATTTATTTTCCAAAAGAGGAACTGTAGAAGAGCCAGTCACTGGAGGGGAGCTTCAGTTTGGGATAACATTTACTGACCTTTTGTGTCTCTTATGCAAGGTGTGATACATGAGTGGAAAATAGTCAATTACAAATAAAAACCAAAAATAATAATTGTATGTAGCAGTTCAATTTTGTACCTCTAAGAAAGGAAAAGAAAACCCAGTTTTTTCAGGATGCCAGAACAAAGGACAGGAAGCATAGTGATATAAATATTTCTTTAATACAAGTTGGGGAGGGGAATCTCTCTGCACAGGAGAGAAAACATAGTTACCAGCTCCTTAGGAGCATAAATTACCACTAGTATCCCTGCTACAAGTATCTGACTGGAGAAGGCATTGGTCCTGGACATCAAGGATGCTGTCAGAGCAAATAGGAGTCAATCAGCTTAGGCAGAGTCGTGTATTGCAGTTTTGAGTGAAGCCTTGGTTAGTGTAGTCAGTGAGAGTCTCCTGTTGCAGGGTGGTGCTGAACAATCTCCTTTTCCTGAAATCAAGGCAGAAAGTCACTGTGAGATCAGATGTCATCCCACCCCATCGCTGGCAGATTTGAGGCTTAAGTCTGATACTTGGAGCTGGGACCACTGCCATTTTTACACAAGAGTGATTAAGCTACATCTCAGCCTCAGATTATGATTGGTCTTCAGACAAAATAAAATATGTAGTGCTTCATGTGTTCTGCGCCCATGCACTCCTGTTGTGGTTATCTATCTGTGGGTGGGGCAACTAAGAAGTGTCCAATCTTCACTGCAACTGAAGTTGATGGGAAATGGGATAAGGTTCCTGACCCTTCCCTGGTCAGCAACACCCTCTTGGGAATCTTTGTGGGTGGGAGGTTTTGTACTCTGTGCACGAGGCACAGTATCCAAAACAAGTTACATGCACAAGTAATTTTCCAATCCATCACTAATAATAAGATTCCAGCCGAAATGTCATATATACTGGGGGCACTATTCTATTGGGCTTCTTGGATTTGAAAAAAACCTGTCTCTTAGCATGTCTTAATCCATTGCAGATGGCTGCCCCAAATAGTTCCCTTTTTGACCAAGGCCAGGAACAACAAATGAGTAGGAAAGGATGTGCCCCAATGATAAGGATTGTAGTTTATATTCTACAAACTCTTCCGTTTCCAAAAATGATCTTTTAGTGAAAGATACACTTAAGTTAACTACTGAGAGGGAGCCCCTGGTGGCGCAATGGATTAAACACTTGTGCTGGCAGGATTGCTGATCGATAGGTCAGCAGTTTGAATCAGGGGAGAGTGGGTTGAGCTTCCTCTGTCAGCTCTAGCTCCCCATGCGGGGACATGAGAGAAGCCTCCACAAGGATGATAAAACATCAAACATATGGGCAATGTCTTTGCAGACAGCCAATTCTCTCACACCAGAAGTGACATGCAGTTTCTCAAGTTGCTCCTGATTCCCCCCCCCCCCCCCAAACCTATTAAGAGGATGGATATTTATTGCTGAAGATGGGCAATGCAAGAGAAGATCTCAGGAGCCATTGATTGAGTGACAAGATTGCTACTGCAGCTTCAGCTCTGTCCCTCTGTAATGTTACCTAAACCAGAGTGAATTAAAAGAAATTAGATTTCTGTATTTCTGTTTACTTGTTTCAGATTATGGCACCTGTCATTTTAAATGTACTATCAAATGTATTTTACATACATTCTTTAAAAGAGTAGTAACTCAGTGCTGTCCAACTTCTGCCGGACCTAGGGCCCGACTTCCAGTCACTGATGACCTGGGGGGCCGCTCCGTGCCGCCCCAGCCATGCCCCCGCCCCCTCCTCCTAAAGTGTCACGCCAGCCTCAGAAGCGGCGATTTCGCTTATGAGGCTGGCATGACCCTTTAGGAGGGAGGGCAAAGCCAAGGGGAGCCCTCCATGGCTTCGCCCTCCCTCTTAAAGTGTCACGCCAGCCTCCTCTGTTCTGCCTCTCCCTCCGGCGCACCGATCAGTGTGCCGGGAGGAGAGGCAGAACGGAGAAGGCGTGCCTAAAGAGGAGGAAGGGAAGCGCTTCCCTTCCTCTTTAGGCACGCCTCCTCCCTCCCCCCCCCCCCCGGTGTTCCCGATTGGTGTGCCGGGGGGAGAGGCGGGACGGAGGAGAAAGGGAGGGGGCGGGGCTGGGTGATGTCAGGCTCGGCGCCACGCCTAACATCACCCAGCCCCGCCCCCCGGAGATCGAATTTTTAAAAAAAATATTTAAAAAAATATTTTTTGCAGGGTAGGTGGGGGCCGTAGGGAAGGAGCTGGGGGGCCGTATACGGTCCCCGGACCGCCAGTTGGGCAGCCGTGTAATAACTAATGCTTTTCACGTTTTTTATAAAGGGAGTTTCGGGCTGAGAGCATGTGACTTGCCCAAAGCTATCCAGTGAGTTTCCTTGGCTGAGCAGAAATTCAAACCATGATATACAGTATTGTAGTTCCACACTCAACCCACTGTACCACACTGGCTTTTGTGGATGCTGCTAGCGTCCCACATACCCTTTTCCAGGCCTCTTTGTCAGTGTCTCCTGGATCAATGGTGAAGAACACCCAGAACAAATTCCCATCAAAGGGAACAGCTACATCTGAAACTCTTAAGTGTTTAGCTTGCAGTCTACAACACTATCTCCTTGGGTCGGAAGACAAAGCAGATTGGCTACCAGTCTTGGTCCTGTGTGCAGTATCACTCCAACAGCAAAACAGGAATAGTATACTGTTTTGGCTACCTTTTAAACATTTGCATTTTCCTAGATTAGGAATAAATGTCCTTGTCTGATCCTAATAGGAAAGAATGATGTAAGAGAAATGTCCAGCATATCTATTTCCTAAACATGCCTCACTTTTCCTACCAGCACTATGTGTTTTTATACTTCTACATTTGAAATCCATACTATGCATATCCTGTTTTGCCAAACTTACCACTCCACTCCTCACAACTCCTGTAAGCCTCCTATCCCTTGTCATTCTTAGCATGCCAAACACCAACTATATCTCAACATCAGGCCTAGTGCTTTAAATAAGGAGCTGAGAACTTACCTCATGAGCCTCTGCATCAAAGAGGGCAAAACCAAAGGCCAACCACTTGTCCACCAGGCTGAGATAGGTTGGTGTGGCCTCTGGTTGTCTCATCACTTGCAACGGCTTCCATCTGCCCATGCTGGCCCCTTCCTGAAGATGGCTGTGTCAGCTTTCCTTCTGTCCCACCTTCTGCTTGGCCAGAGAGGTGCCATTCCAAAGTCCAGCAGATAATACTGCAGCAATAACTCCCCTGGTGGCAGAGATCTTGGAGTTAGAAGGCAGAAGAGTAAGACAGAGGTACAGTAGACTGACAGGCAAAAGCCTGCCCAAAAAACCTGAGTCGAAAAGTTGCCATTCAGGTTTTGCAAGTCGAATGCAGCTCCAAATGGGAGTGCTTCCATAGAGGCAAGCACACAGCTATGGAAGGCCAGTTTATAAAGAACTTGTCTGCTACTTTGCAGACAAGATCTCGTTGCTCCACCAGGACCTCTCGGCCACATTTGATACAGTAAATGAACTCAAGACTCCGCCGCCACTCGGGCGGGGGGCACCTTCGATCGTTAAGATCATAGCTGCAGCTAGGCCAACTACTTGCTCCCTCGATCCGAGCCCCTCCTGGCTTATTCTTGCTGGGAGAGGTTACGAGGCCCTCTGATGAATATAGTCAACTGCTCCCTTGAGCAAGGAGTTTTCCCAGAGGGATTGAAAGAGGCGATGGTAAGTCCGCTACTGAAGAAGCTGAACTTAGATCATTCGGCTCCCTCCAGTTACCGCCCAGTTTCGAACCTGTCATTTCTGGGCAAGGTGATTGAGAGGGCAGTAGCAGGACAGCTGCAGCAGTTTAGATGACACAGCTGGTTTCAACCCCTTCCAGTCCGGCTTCCGTTTGGGGCATGGGATGGAGACTGTGCTGGTCTCCATCACAGACCAGCTGCGGTGCCAGTTGGACCAAGGAGGATCAGCGCTGCTCGTGTTATTAGACGTCACGGCAGCCTTTGACACGGTAGACCACACACTGTTGATCCACCGCTCAACCGTCTCGGGGGTAAGGGGGACGGCCCTTAAATTGGTCTCCTCCGGGACCGGGGCCAGGGCCAGGGAGTGGTGAGGGGAGAGACCGTCTCTAGGAGGCTCCCATTAAATTGTGGGGTCCTCCAGGGAGCGATTCTCTCCCCTCTATTATTTAACATCTACATGTGTCCCTTGGCCCAATTGGCATGTAGCTTTGGTTTGGAGTGTCATCAGTACGCAGATGACACCCAGCTGGTGCTGAGGATGGAAGGCCAGCCGGACTCCGTACCCGATTCTTTCCATCAATGCCTTGAGGCCGTGACTGGATGGTCCAGCCGGTTGAAGGTGAATCCTTCGAAGACTGAGATCTTGTGGCTGGGTCGTCTGGATGCCAGCTGCCTACATTGGATGGCGAGGCATTATGCCCGTCATCGTTAGTAAAAAGCTTGAGGGTCCAATTGGACCCATTGTTGACCATGGAGACTCAGGTCTCCACGGTCAGCAAAACCGTATTTCTCCATCTGCGCCAGGCTAGGCGGCTGGCGCCTTACCTATCCGTAAACGACTTGGCCACAGTGATCCAGGCGACAGTCATCTCGAGACTTGATTACTGTAACGCCCTTTACATCGGCCTACCCTTGGGGGTGATCCGGAAGCTCAAGCTAGTGCAGAATGCTGCAGCACGCCTTCTTGCCAGAGCTCCAGCGAGGTGTCACATTACACCAATATTGCGGCAACTGCACTGGCTACCAATCGAGTACCGGATCTCCTTCAAAGTGTTGGTATTAACCTTTAAGACCTTGTATGGTCTTGGGCCAGTGTACTTGAAGGACCGCCTCTCCCCATATTGTCCCCAGAGATCCCTGTGCTCTGGCGAACAAAATCTCCTCAATGTCCCCTCCATTCGACAATTTCGACTGTCCTCAACAAGACAAAAGGCATTTTCGGTGGCTGCACCAACTCTGTGGAATGCGCTACCAGAGGGAGTCAGAGGAAAGAAGTGTTACTCTTAACACTGTTCTTCCAGGCTTGAGCTTTCATGAAGCCTGATCCTTACCTTCTTAAATAACAGTGCAAATTCTTGGCTGTCGCATGGGACACTGTCCACGGTTGGACGCCCATAATGCCTGAACCAGAGTCTTGCGGGGGGCTTCCAGTATTGCTCTTCCCCAGTCAAGCTAGATATGACAGACAAGCAAAAACAGTCTTTCAGGGCTCTAGGACACCAAACTCCCAACACTACCTATGTGTCTGATCACCTTTCATAGAAATTGGGAAAATGGAAAGGACTAGCTGATAAGACCAATGTGGTCTACTGAATCTGTCCTGCCATGTCATTTTATATGGCCCTCCAGATGCTGGACTACATCTGTATTCCTCATTATGAATCATTACTAGAGGTGATGGGAGTTATGATACAGTAACATCTGGAAGGCTGCACTTTGTCCTGTTTCTTCAGGATAGTGGGATTGAATTTAGATAAAAGGATTGTCAACATGATGTCTGACTTCAAACTATTCTCTTAATCTTTTCTAAACCTCAAAGCCACCAGTGTTGTTTGGTTCCTATCCCCAATCCACAATGTTCAATGACATTTATGTATTTATTTATTGACTTGCTATATTTCTACCCCACTCTTCTCAACCCGAAGGGGACTCAGAGGGGCTTACAATTTGGCTACTTCATTACCACATTATAATAATAAATAATAAACTTTATTTATACCCCGCCACCATCTCCCCAAAGGGGACTCGGTGCGGCTAACATGAGGCCAAGTCCAAAATTATAACAATATACAAGTACAGCAAAATAAAATACAAAAAGCAAAAAAACCCTATCAAAATAAATACATAACATAACATAACAGAATAAAATAAACAGTTCCAAAATGACATGATAGAGAAATGGGACACAGTGGGCGAGCCAAATCTACTAGAAGTAAAATTGATAGAATTGATAAAACCCTGGATGAGGTAGGTGGAATGTGTTTCTGCCCAATACATAGTGTATAAATACAATACAATACAAATCAAGGCACATTTAAACATACAAGACAAAAATCACACAAAGCATAATAAGAAATAAGATATTCTTAAATATTAAGCATTAAAAACATTTAATACCAATCACAATTATTGTGTATTAAGTTTATTTCTAAGCTCAGTAATCAGTGACAAACATGAGCCAGCCAGAAAATTAAGAAAAGCCTACACAAAATAAATACATTTTTAAAAACATTAAAAATCTGAAAACAAAAAAAAGCCCCCACTAAAGCCCAGGAGGAACAGAGTCAAAAGTTGAGCATGGGCAGAGAAATCAGCAGCACCAATGCAAGCCAAGTTTCAGTACTAAGCTGATGGTCAAAGGGGGACTGGTTGGTAAAATTCTCCAGTACTGTCACCCTATAAGGTATCAGTGACTTGAAATAATTTTGGGCTATGGCTAGCTAGTGGCAAGATCACAGCATGGCAACAGGAAATTACAGCGATGGTGGAGTGGCTCTGTTACATCAACCTTTCCACCAACCAACATCTGGGGACCCACATTGGGTAAAAACTAAAGAGCACTGACCACTTTGTAAAAATATATATAGTTGGCTCTCTGTATCTATGGATTTTGTCCATGGGTTTAATGGCCCTTTGAAGGCAACCATAAGGCTGATGTGGCCCTTGACAGAAATGAGTTTGACACCCCTGAACTACAGGGTTCAGCACTATTTTCCCTGCCCTGTCTTTTTGGCCACCCCAACTAAAATTGTACACAGGTTTCCAGCCTTTATCTTAAATCTACACTATATGCTTATTTTGCACATTCTGCTTCTGCTAGTTGTTAGGATACCCTCACCTCTATAGCCATGTGCTCACACCTCCTTCAGTGCCCCCATATTTGCTAATTTATCGGCACAGCTACAAAGGGTAGTACCTTGCTGTATTTTAAAAATTGGATTTTTCAACATATTGTCAATTCCTGGGTCCATTCCTCTGTTCCCTTACAGCCGAGACACAAGTTACAGTTCAGTGTAAAGGACACTTACTTTTCAAACCTAGCAAGGACATCTGCCACCAGGGCATCCTCTGGAAGGGGGCATCCGTGCTGCCAGTTTTCCTCATAGAGGACAAACGAGTTGGGGCTACAGGCCAGGCCCAGGCGCAACATCAGTTCCCGGGCCACCTGGGGCGAGGAGACAAAGGGGGTGACAGGAGGCCTGGCCATTTCCAGCAGGAGGGCACTCAGTGCTGCAAAGGGGACACAGACAGGGTCAAGCATGCTGAGGAGAGAAATCTGTGGGGTAAGGGGGGATTGCAAGGTGAATTCTTGAATGCTTGGCCCTCCTGATGAAGACAGAGGCAAAATCTTTGAACAGAGGTGAGCACAATGCAGCCCTCCAGATGTAAATGGACTTCAGTTCCCAGCAGTCCTCAACTTTGGCTATGCTTACTAAGACTGATGGAAATTGCATCTGACAACACCTCCCACTCTTTTTTAACACCTGTTCCCCATCCGGGTAGAGATGGAAGTAACAGTACCAGCATCTCTTAGATTTGTCACAACTTTCTGAACACTTATTTGAAACTGAAATTATCCTGTTTCCACCACTGCTAGTTAGGTTATTGTCCCCTGCTCACCTCTTGGACTGTGGTATGAGAAGTGATGGCCACTTGGCACGTGTCAGTGCCAGGGCAGTGCACAGTGCACACCATTTCTTGGTGTCTCATTAGCCGTGTGATCTCATCCAGTGAGGGCACACACTCCCGGCCCTTGGTCTTGCACAGGGCCTCTGTGATGAAGTGTCCGTACATAACCATCTCTGAGCCGGGGAACTTATTTTCTGTCCTGCTGGGGTCAAGAAAGGGCTGGCGTTAGGAGAGAAAAAAAAACACTAAAGGCATGTGGTGCTATGTCTCCTCTCCACAAATGTTGCTGGGCCCACAAGAAGATTCCCGGCAGAGAAACTAAGTTTGTTTCATGTATCAGATCAACGATCTTCCTGCTCAGTTTCCTGTCTACCAGCAATGACTGAGGCAAACCACAAGTTCACATGCAGGGCACGATGGAAATATTCTTCCCCGCTTGTCAACCCATCATCCGGTAATCGGAAATATCCTGTCTCTGAGTGCAGAGGCTGAGAGGGAAGACAAGGAAACTTTTCCTGACTGGAAAACGTCAAGCAGAGGACCTTTTAATCGGCCACCCCAAGACTGTGGAATGACCTCTTGGAAGAGATCCAACAGCTAAATGAGCTGTCAAAATTTAAGACATAATTAAAGACCTATCTCTTCCGGCAGACCTACCCAGTCCGTTTTAACTATGACTTTTAAATCACATTCTATATTTATTGTGTTTCAAGTTTTGTCTCATGTATTTTAATGTGTGTTTTAATATATGCTTTTATGGTTGCATTTTAACTATGTTCTAACATGTGATTTTATAGATGTATTTAATTAACTATGTTGTCCCATGCCTAGAGCTGAAAGAAGAGGCAGATAATAAATACAAATGTATTATTATTTTCCTTTAAAAAATTCCCCATGAAAAAGAGCTGTGCAAATTTTTGAAAGGGGACAAAATTGCCCCAGAATAGTAGGAGGGAAACTTTCCACTTAACTCTCTGCCTTACAATATGAAAAAAGCATGAGAGCAACCACCTCCAAACTTCTTTTCCTTCCCAAAAGCTCACCGTTGTAGATGCAGCTGCAAGTAGCACAGTACAGGCAGGGAAGGCAGGAACGTGCAGCTCATACACGTGAGCAGTTGCCAGTAGCGCAAGTCTGAGGGTGCACCTGGCACCGGTGATTCTGTTGTTTGCTTCACCAGTTGGCAGTAGATCTCATCAACTAGAGGTGGGAGGTCGTGACAAGTCTGCAGCACCCCTTGCATGAGCAGGGCTGGCTCCCGCACCCCCTCCAGTTGCTGAAGGGAGTGAAAGAGCTTAACAGCTTCATCACGGAGCCCTGCATACCCTTGGCCGCCTGGAGCTGCAGAACACAAACAGGTAGCGATATGAGCAGCTATTCAAATTTCCATGGACCCAATTCATCTAGCACCCAGTCCCATACTGCCAAAAGATCAAGGCCACCATTTTAATTTTAAAAGTAATGTGCTAGGAAGGAGTCACTCACCTGCATAAGGAAAAGGCAACAACGGTGCATAAATTGGGCCACCCGTATAACACAATACAGGGTTATTGTGATAAATTTGATCCAAGATTTCTGGGCTATTACGGTTTTCCTGGGAGGGAGAAAGAAAAGGATCTGAGAACCATTCCAATTCCACCCAATCAGTACCAGAAATCACTTTACTGTGAATGCCTTCTTTTGGCTAACCAACCCCATGGACCTCAGGACACAGATTCAACCACCCCACTACTCTAGAATAGATGCATGACTTTCAGTGTTCTCCAACCTAAAGCCCTCCAGATGTGTGGTTCTATAACTCTCATCACCTTGATGATAATAGGCATTTAGTTCAACACTCAGAAGGTTGGTCAGATAAGTCCATTCTGAACAATCCACAAAATGGTTATTTCAGCATTCATAAAACAAATCTTAATTTAAAAAAGAATAAAATATACAAACCACTCAAGCCAGAGCTATATACATAAGACTCCTCTCCAGACTTTCAGAATGTGACCATGTAATCCTCGCGCATTTCTAACAAAATAATTTATCTTCCCAGCTTCTTGACCGCCAGCTAAGATACTGCTCAACCTCCCACGATCATTCCTAGCAACAACACTATGAATTGTGATGACTCAATCTCCAGCCACTCCATTCATGATTTCCTCACCTCAATGTCACACATGAGAATCTGGGTGGGGGTCTGCACAGGAGCCTTGCTGACAATGACTTTCTGCAAAGCACAGACCCAATGCACAGCCTCATTTAAGTGTTCTGTGTATAGTCGGTAGCAATGTTTCCTGCCAAAAACTGTAACGGCCCAGCATCCTGAAGAAGAGAGAAAATGAACATGTTGTTCACAGAAACAATACAGGAAATATGCAGTCCTTAAGAGTTCCTCCAACCCAACTTCACACTCATATGCTACAGATAAAGATAATTGTTGGGAGCCAAGGTTAACCTCACCACCACCCTATATTCCTGTGCATAACACAGAGTGAAAGCTTGGAAAAATTGTTTTTCTGGACTTCATCTCAATGTCCATGCTGCATGGGGACCTGGGAACTAAAGTCCAAAATAGTAATCCCTCAAATCTCTGCAAAAGGCATGCAAAAGAAAGTTGCTTGGAAAAGAGCAAGCCTTGGGTTGCCCACTACTGCAACATACACAAAACAAAAAGATGATTAAAGTTCAAAATACTGAATGCAGAAAGCCAGGGCTTTCTCCTACTCCTGAGACATGAAGAAGCATAGATTCTTTACCTGTCTCTTTATAGGTCTGCTTGTCTGGCCACAGCACAGAGCAAAGGCTAGTGAGAACAAGAGAGCCAAGGCGCCGGGCACTCATCTCACACCCGCTGTAGTAGTCAAGGGAATCCTCTGTCAGCACGAACCAGTACTTGCGAGGACGCAACCATGGGGTTTTAATACCACCCCGGACTTCTCTCTGCAGCCAGCCTGGAGGATGCATACAAAAGGGAAAGTTGGACCTTGAATTTAAATCAATTCCTTCCTTAGTTGATGAAGGTACTTTCAAGGGTGTGGAGAGGTTCGATTCTGATTACAATGAGCTACAGGTGATCAAGTAACCTGGAATTTTATGCAACAACTGAGTATAATACTGAGTTTAAATATTCTTGCATTCATTGCAAGATGTAACTAGGGCAGCAGGCTTGATTCAAGTCTAGAAAAATTCTTCCTACCCCCCTCCACTGGAGACCTTCTCCATTACAAGACTGGGCAGTGCTGGAGTTTCAGGGAGGTGGGGAAGAAAATTACACCTAGGTCTAAACCAGGGGTGGGCAATTACCAGCCCTCCGGGTGTTTTGGACTTCAACTCCCAAAAATCCTAGCCAGTTTACTAGCTGTTTTCTGGGAGTTGAAGTCCAAAACACCTGGAGGGCCGGTAATTGCCCACCCCTGGTCTAAACTGTGGGCTACATGGCAAAATATCTCACCTTTCACAATAGCATCAGATTCACCTTGCACTCGACTACACTTCTTCTCTGTGATCAGACTGTGCATTTCTTCAGTCACTGGCAAAGACCTGAGGGCAACAATCAAATGTAAGGGGATGGCGTCATCAACAAAACACAACCGAGATGGAAACCAGTTTTTTTCTCCACTACAAGATTCTCAACTTGCTTTCCTCAACCTGATGGTTTCCCGGTAACTACTATCTTCACAGCTTTCAATATTCCTGATTATTTGCTAGATGGGGATAACAGAAGTTGTAATCCAAGCATCCTCAAACTGCGGCCCTCCAGCTGTTTGGGCCTCCGACTCCCAAAAGCCCTAAGAAGCTTGTTCAATTGTCAGGAATTCCGAGAGCTGAAGGCCCAAACAGCTGGAGGGCCGCAGTTTGAGAAACATTTGCAGGAAGTGGTCTAGATTCATATCCCCTTCAGTTCTGGACCAAAATGTCCTTTCCCCCTGCCACCTCTGCAGCAGATGTCTTTAACACCTAAACATCTAGGGGTATCTTTAATCCCAAGGTGCTACTTGGTATCTAGTTTGTCCATTTTTCTTTCCGTGCCTTTCTCAATCTCCTTCCTTTCTCCTTATCGTTAGCCTTCTTTCCTCCCAAAAGGTGAAAAACAAAAGAAAATGGGAGCTTGGTTCCTGATATGCTCCACTGAAGAGTACAGGTATTCATTGCTGGGTCAGGCACCAATAGTGGATGATAGTCTGAGATAAAGCGACCCACAACAGCAGCACTACCCTTGTGTAAAATATGGTTAAAAGAACCATACTCTTAGATTTAATTATTTTATTATTTATTATTTATTGAGGCTTCTCAACCGCCGACTCCCGGGGGCTCGCGGCGGCTCACAAGAGCCAGTGGCACAGCGCCAAAGGTTAAAATATAAAACACTTAAAAACACAAATTAAAACATGCAATACAGTTAAAACAATAAGCAGCAGCAAATATAACAGCCGAGTGGATATACACACGGGCCTACTCACCGAAGGCCTGCCTAAACAAATGAGTTTTGCAGGCCCGTCTAAACGGGAGTAGATCCCTCAGGGCCCTGGCTTCGGCCGGGAGGGCGTTCCATAGCGTAGGAGCTATCACAGAGAACGCCCTCTGGCGAGTGGATGTTAAGTGGGCCAACCTTACAGATGGTATTACTAAAAGGTTGGCCTCCTCGGACCGTAGTGATCTCGCTGGGCAATATGGGGTGAGCCGGTCCCTCAGGTACGCTGGCCCCAGGCCGTGAATGGCCTTAAAGGTAAGAACCAGCACTTTGAAGGCGACCCGGTGCTCAATAGGCAGCCAGTGCAGGTCCTGCAAAATTGGTGTTATACGGCAACCTGCTGGAGCCCCAGACAGGAGCCGGGCGGCAGTGTTCTGCACCAGCTTGAGCTTCCGGATCGACGACATAGGCAGGTCAACGTAAAGCGTGTTACAGTAATCTAGCCTCGAGATGACCGTGGCTTGGATCACCGTGGCTAGGTCGCTCCGGGAGAGGTAGGGGGCCAGCCTCCTTGCCTGGCGGAGGTGGAAAAAAGCAGCCTTGCTAGCCATGGAGACCTGGGCCTCCATGGTCAGCTGGGAGTCCAGATGGACACCCAGGCTCTTCACTGACGGCGCTGGGTGCAGCGCCGCACCGTCCAGGGTCGGAAGCCGGTCACCCACCCCGCCTGGGCGGCCCAGCCACAAGATCTCCGTCTTCGCCAGATTCACCCTCAACCTACTGGCTCGCAGCCATCCAGTAACGGCTTCGAGGCAATGTTGGAAATTATCGGGGACGGATGCCGGCCTGCCCGCCATCCTCAGAATGAGCTGGGTGTCATCAGCGTACTGGTGACAGACCAGCCCATAACTCCGCACCAGCGGTGCAAGCGGCTGCATGTAGATGTTAAATAACAGAGGGGAGAGAATGGCCCCCTGAGGGACTCCACACACTAATGGGGAGCCCTCGGAGACCACCCCGCCCCTCCTCACACGCTGAGACCGCTGGCGGAGGAAGGAGGTCAGCCATTTAAGGACAGTCCCCCTCACTCCAGCCATGGCCAGGCGGTGGATCAAAAGATTGTGGTCGACCGTGTCAAACGCTGCCGTGAGGTCCAATAACACGAGCAGCGCAGACCCGCCTTGGTCGAGCTGGCAGCGGAGTTGGTCTGTGATGGAGACCAGGACCGTCTCCGTCCCGTGCCCCGAACGGAAGCCGGACTGGAAGGGGTCTAACCATGTTGTATCATCTAAGAAGGACTGCAGCTGCTCCATTACTGCCCTCTCAACCACCTTGCCCAGGTACGAAAGGTTCGACACTGGGCGGTAGTTGGAGGGAACCGTAGGGTCCAATGATGGTTTTTTCAGTAATGGAGCTACCACCGCCTCTTTTAAGCACTCTGGAAAGACTCCTTGCTCAAGGGAGCTGTTAATGATATTCAACAGAGGCCCACGTAACTCCTCTAGGCAAGATCTAACAAGCCAGGAGGGGCACGGGTCGAGGGAGCAGGTGGTAGGGCAGGCTGCAGTCACTATCTTATCAACAGCATCTGCGTCCAGTGGCCGAAACCGGTCGAGGGTGGGCCCGGCGGAGGGCCACGGAGTCTCTAATGACTAGTAAAAAGATGGGCCCAGGGTTTGCAAGGTCTGAAGATTTCTGCTCTACTTTCCAAACTTGTTCCTGGACAATACATACTCTTAATCTAGCACTATTGCACTTTCCCCCTCGAGAGAAAAGAGATCTCAGCCCCACAGGCCCCTTCCCTCCATAGTTGTGGGAAAATGGGACGCAAGATCTTGCACTGTTAACCTCAGACTAAAAATAAGCTGTTTATACAGAAAGGCTGCCAAGAATTTGGGAAATGAAGGAGCTCAGTAGAGGATGCTGGCTCGACTGTCTGAGAGAAATGTGTGTGTATGTTTAAGAAACAATGGTGGAGGAGGGAGGGAAAGAAAACAAGAAGAAGAAAAAGGAATTTCATAAGAGGCAGAAGTGGTGTGACTCTCTTCCCCATTTAATGACCTTATGTTGAACATTTTGAAAACCAGGGATCTTTACTTTCAAGGACACTTCTAAGGACACAGAAGTCAGAAAACCTCCAGGAAATTAAGACTTCTAGTTACTCTAAAATGAGAGTTACTAAAAGTCAAGCTTATCTAAAATATATATTCTTTGGCTTGGAAGTTCATCCCAGATATATTGTGGCTGGGAATATGAGTTCAAACTTCTAGGCACTCTCTACATGACTTCATCCTTTGGTTTAATACAGAGAATGAATTAAGAGGCATTCTCAGGCCTGCGTTATGTCCTCTGCTCCAAGCCCTCTCTCTACCAAGCAGATGGCCCTAGCTCCTTTACTAGGCCTTGGTCATCCTATCTCCATTCCCCACAAGCTCCTAGCCCGTACACATTGTAACAGAGTGGGGGACAGGTCCCCACTCCCTGACTCTCTGCACTTGCATATCTCTGATGAACAGGAAGAATCCCAGGGCCTTCAGCTCCAACGAGTAAATGTCTATCCCCTCTGCTTTTTCCCAGACCCTGCCTGGCAAGAGATGAGATAGAGTCATTTCCTCCATAGCTAAGCATCAACACAGCTGGGAACTATTAGCTTGGAAGCAGGGCAGGAGGTGTGTGGTCACCAGGCAGAATTCTTTCATGAATTCCCGTCTCGCAACATTGCTTTCTAGCTGAAAAGGGAATAAAATCTTAAGGAGTGAAGAGGACTGTTGTACCTGGAAGGGATTCACTTGGACTAGGACTGAGCCACAGGGATAACATCCAACATCTGGGCTTAACCTTAAGTTTGGGTACAATACAGTATTGTTGTTTAGGGCCATGTACAGCCATGATGTGTGAAAGGAATGAGGAGAAGAAGAAGAATCTGATCCTAGAATGTATAAAAATTATGAAGAGCACAGTGCCTTTGGCCACATGAAGATTATCCTCCCCGTTATTATATAGCTATCCTGGGCAAATGTGGTTAGAGGAAACAATTTTAGGAAAGAGAATATATTTTCACGACAGGATTATCCCCCAATATTTAAAGATTAAGACATCACATTTGGACAACTAGATTTCTTCCTAGTATGAACTAACCTCTGCCATAACTTGTCTTAGCACCAAGACTAGGTTTCAGTGTGCAACAATTTTCAAAATCAAATCTACCATACCTTAATTTTCTCCTTAACACTTGATACTAATGCCAATTTCTATATGTGAGCAATAGAAGAAAATCCAGTTCAGATGGCCTGTTCTTTTGCTGAGGAAAGCTTTAGCCACAGATAGGTTTAAAATATTTTCTCAACCTTTTATTTCCATGTTTAAGAAAGTGTTGACTCAAGTCCTTAAGGCAGGGCTGCACAGGAAGTCGATCGCGATCGACCAGTCGTTCGCAGGACCAAAGGAGGTCGATCGCAGCCGGATGGGGTGCTTCCCAGAGGGGGCGGAGTCAGGCCGCGCCAAGCCCTGTCCCCTCCCCAGCTTCGGCACTCCCAGCAGCTGCTCCAGTCTTAAGGAGAGCAGGGCCAAGCCAGCCTTGTGCTAGCTATGCCACCACTGGCTTGGCACTGCCATCCTCAAGCCTGGAGAAGCTGCTGGGAGCTTTAAAGCCAGAGGGGAGGGGGCGGGGCTTGGCACAGCCTGGCTCCGCCCCATCTGGCTTCCGCTCTACCAGCAGCTTCTCCAGGCTTGAGGATGGCAGTGCCAAGCCAGTGGTGGCATAGCTAGCACAAGGCTGGTTCGGCCCTGCTCTCCTCAAGGCTGGAGCAGCTGCTGGGAGAGCGGAAGCCAGATGGGGCGGAGCCAGGCCCCTCCCTCTGGCTTTGGAGCTCCCAGCAGCTTCTCCAGGCTTGAGGATGGCAGTGCCAAGCCAGTGGTGGCATAGCCCCGGCCCCTCCCCTCTCCAGCCTTGAGGAGGTAGGTAGATCTTTCTGACTTGGTTTTATTATAAGTAGCTCACATGCTGAAAAAGTGCGGGCACCCCTGCCTTAAGGTAAAAGCCTTGCCAGCATTAAAGAGAGAAGTTAACAACAAACTGGAAGAACCTGTAAAAAGCTATGACCAAAATTTGGAAATGTTCATTTTCAATCTCCAGCTCCTAGCATCCTGGGAATTGTAGTGTTAAAAATGAACCTTCTAAGCCCTACGTCAAGAGACTGTACAGTTGCTATGCAGTGATGACAGCAAGATAAAATTTTAACTGTACATAATACAAAAGACCTCTAATAGGACACATTCATATGATTCTTACCACTGGAGTACCAGCTCCTCCCTGCTCACACCCACCCACAAGCCACTACCGCTCACCTTTCAGAACCACTGCTGGCACGACTGCTTGGCTGTGTAAGAGTCACCTGCAGGGTAGGTCCCTGTAAAACCACAAAAGGAGGAAGAGAAATATGAAACATTGTCAGGACTCAAGAGCTGCAGACAACAGGGATTTAGAAGACAGGCTGGAAGATTTTACAGCAGGGGTAGGAATCATGTGGTCCTCCAAAAGTTCATAAGACTACAAGTCCCAGCTCCACAGTCAAGCGTGAGGAATGCTGGAAGTAGTAGTCCAGTAACCTCTGAAGAGCTGCATTAGCCCTCCCTTGGTTTTCAAATTCGCAATTTCAAGAGCAGATCATGGAAAAATCATGTTCTGATGACAACTCTCAGAATCTCCCAGCCAGCATTGTTTATTTTGGTTCAAGGATGCTACAAATTCTAGTCTTTGAAAGAAACTTTTCCAACAATACCCTCTTCCCAGCAATATTATTGTTTGTATATTCAAAAGCAGGAGGCTAGCTGGAAGAGATTGGAAATTCAAAAAAACAACATTGGTACAAGCAGGCTGCCTACCCAACTCATTTCCCAACCACACAAGGAAATGAATTATTAATCTACATCTTTCCCAGGCTGCCCAGGCGGCTGTACTATCCCTCCCAGGCCACAGTCTGACTAGCAATCTCCCCCCCCCCCTCCCCCCTTGCGCACGCACACACACCACACAGCAAGCTGCAGCAGCTGAACGGATTGCTTTATCCTCAGGCGACCTTGGTGTTGGGCTCCAGACTGCGCAGAATTGCACAAGCACATGGCTGAATAAGATACAGGCAAACAAAGTCCTATTGTAGCCAAGGTTTCCTTCCTTTCCAAGTTGGGGGGAGGCACGTCAGAAGGACAAACAGGTCCCAACAAATGGCACAGGAAACCCCACCTCGTGCACCTAATTCAAGGGGACTCCTTCAACCATGGCAAAAACTACCATAATTTTATTCTATTGTTGGATGTCTTAATACTGTTGCTGTCAGTTTTTATGTTTTAAATGGAAGCCAAGGTATTAATTAATATTAACTCATTATTTAAAGGAAATTTGAGGTGCTATTTAGGAAAATGCATAGAGAGTACAGGACACAAAGTACAAGGGAGCCACTGAGCTGTTCCCTCTACACTACAGCAAAGGGTCCATTTGACTTGTTCCTAGGGAAATCGGGGGGGGGGGGGGGAGGAGGAGGAGAGAAACTAAATATAAAACCAATCCAAGTGAGGGGGAGCAGGGAGCTGCTGCAACAGGTACTGAGTAAGGACAGGGCACCACTTGCCCTCTGGCATTAGAACACCTGTTATAACTCAGCTGAAGTTGGCATGGATTTTATTTTTTACAGTGCTGCAGGGGCAGCGAGACTGGCAGCAGCTATCAGCACAGCATGGCAGGATTATTCCAGAGATAAACCAAAGGCCTGGGGAGAGGGGGGATATATTCAAGCTGACAAGCAATAATTCCTACCCTCAAATGCTTACAGAAACTGGAATCTGTTGGGAATGCTTTGAATATGTGTTCCTGGATGGCAGGAATGGGACTGGATGATCCTTGTGATCTCATCCAACTCTAGACTTCTAAAATCATTTTTTCTGGAAATTCAAACTTAGTACATTTAGAAGCAAAGAGGTTTCTGGATTCTATTATTAAAATGTTACTGGAGAAGTGAAACACATACAAATTTGTCCAGGCATCCAAGGAAGGCACCCCAAAGATTGAAGAGCCCTCTTTTATTTCTATGCTACATAAACACAGGATGGGCAGCTCCCCGTTTATTGCCATCACTGGCTATGCCAACTGGGATTTTGGTAAGAAGTCTGCATGGTCCCTGGTCCTGTTCAATAATTTTTCAAACTATTCTCAGAAAATAGCTACTCTGCAACCACACTATACTCTGGTCTTTGAAGGTCTCAGCTCTCCTCTGTTTCAGTTCAGAGAACCCTAAAGGTCATGGAGGCAAGAGCTGAAGAGGAGCTCTGCTTTAAAACTACTTATTGGAAATATCTGATGCACTGGTGACCAACATCAGCAGAGATGGGAATCGTGCAATTCTTCAAAATTGCAAGACTGCACATCCAACTTTCTTGAACTGGCATAGTCAATTGTGAGGAATGTGTGGGGTGGCAACCAGTAACATATGAAAGGACACGTGATTCTCATCACTTTACATGAGAAATGAATAAATCAATAATACAACCTTGTGCTGTGGCTGGCACTAGGCATGTCATGGCATCTTTCTGAGAAGCCACAACATAGTTCCTACCACTGGATAGAAACGTATTTATGGTATTTCAGCCTCTCATCATTTAGTATAGGAGTTAGTGAGGTTCAAAGAAATTGTATACTTCTCTGTGATTTAGACTGAAAGAGAAATCAAAGGACTCTATATGATCTCCTCTGCCTGAATTATTAGTCTGGAGTCCTTTGCTTGCTAGACCTGTTTAGCACCGGTGGCTGATTGAGGCATGAATCATGCGGCCTTCCAGGTGTTGTTAGACTGCAAGTCCCAGCAGCCCTAACCATCATACTTTACGGTAGGGAATGCTGAGAAAAGCAGTCCAACACCTGGAAGACTGCCTGATTCCCACCCCATGGAGACAAGTATATGATACAACTTGGCAACATTTCCCACCAGCTATTAAAAGGAATGTGCTATCTGCTTTAGATAACATGATTGCATCATGATCCAGACAGACGGAAATATCAATATGCACCATTTTGAGCACTTTAAATAAAAGGTCTGGTAAACTTTGCTTCTCAAGAAGACCATATCCCCTTAAAAGTAAGCTGTGAGGAATCACAGGTTAGAGGATTGGTCTGAACCAATTACTCATAGAAAACTTCCAACTAGCATTTTCCATTTCTCTTTCGGCTTCTTCCTCTTCCCCCTCTCCCTCCACCTTCTTGAAACTTGCCACTGGCCACATGTGAAGAATTTCAGTAATCCAGCTGGTTGGAAAAGGTATTTGAGAAGCAGATTCTAGTCATTAGTGGCTAGTTTATGAAGAATTGTAACAAAAAAACCTAAAAAGTGGCCAGACTATATTTTTAAAATCCCATTTAGACATTTCGTAGATATTTATAATTTTGCTGTTTTATCTAATGTTAATCTGTTTTGTACTGTTATTGTTTGTTTACTGTGGGCATCTAATGGTTGCCGGATTATAAACCGGAAAAAGGGGGGGGGGTTAGAAAGATAGGATATAAATGTTTGAAATAAATAAATAAATAAAGATAGCCCCAAATCTGCTTTTCCCACATTTGATATCCCATCGCAGAAAGGATTAACAGAAATAAAGCCTAAAGCCTAGGTTATTTGTTAAAATTGCACAGAATACAATGTATGACTGGATTTCACAGGTGGGTAGTAGAAACCAACCCTGGGCTATTCTGCCAAATTCTAACCAGCAGGCACCTGGCAATACAGGTTCACACCACTGTAGCTGTCATGGCTCAATGATATGAATTCATTGAAATTGTAGCTTTACAAGGTCTTCAGCCTTTTCTGCCAAAGAGTGTTGGTGCCTCACCAAAATACATTTTCCATGATTCCTTAGCATCAAGCCATAGCAGTTACGGCTACAATGTAGATACACTGTTCTCATGATTTATTTATTTATTTGCTGCATTTGGCACCCTCAACTTCCCTCTCAGAAACCCTTGCAATAAATCACATGGCTAAAACACTGGACCTGAACCAAAGCCACTGCACAGACAAATTTGTGCCTAAAAAGTCAGATGGTGCCTCTTTCAAAGGCTGACAGAGCCTTGCTGTTTGTAAGCACAGTCTCCGGATGAAGTCACTCAAAGGCACAGTTGTCAGAATGGCAGGAGACAAAATGCTGCTGTTCCAAGCACTGCTGGCTTTGAACCATTTTGCTTCGATGACATCTACCTTTAGACAAAGTCACTGGGTTTGAATCAGCCTCCTGCCCCTCTGATCAAAGGAGGCATTTAGATTATATGACTGCCACCTGTTCCGTGCATCAGCTTTGCCTCTCTGTTGTTACCCATGAAACCCCCTAAGTCAGTGGTTCTTAACCTATGGGTCCCCAAATGTTTTGGTCTTCAATTCCCAGAAATCTTAACAGCTGATAAACTGGTTGAGATTTATGGGAGCCAAAACGCCTGGGCACCCACAGCCTGAGAACCATTGCCTAAGTGGATATCGGCTGGTGCCTCCTATGAACCACCCTTATCCAATCCAGGTAGACATTTCTTGAATCCCTTTCCCCAAGAAGCTAGGGAAGAGGGCATCGTTTTAGATAATGCCACAGCACATCTGGCAGATGTTACTACCCAAGAACTGCTTTGGCACAGTTTCCCACTATGAAAGCAATTGCGGAGTGGTATGGTTCCTTCCTTTGGAGTAAAGGGTAAAGCTTTAGGTTTCTAGAACAGAGGGAAAAGACAGCACTGGAGGTATATGACATTTACACCATTACATTTAAATGCAATGTAGAAAAACCCATTCCAGTACTAAAACATGGAGTGAGCCAATTATATTGACTAGCAGTAATCTCAGACAGACAAAATGCAGGCATTTAAGCATTAACATGTTGCAATTGCTTCCTTCTGATGCAATGGCCATAAGATTTGAGCAGGCTTTTCCACCTTGTGCTTTACCAGATGCATCTGACTAAAGTTCCATTATCTGCCATCGTGGCCCTTGGCCTGAGATGATGAGAATTGCAACAGGTTGGAAGAAATTATTTTAGGTGGTTTTCAATTGAAATGAGTTGTATTCTTATAAAACAGGTATGAGTCAAGATAGTTTAATATGTCTTCAAATTAAATACGGAATTTCTTAGCATACCGGCCTCAAGGATAGAAGAGGGAAAGCAGATAAGGCACAGGGATGGACTGACATTCAACTGCAGGCTTCCCATAGTTGGTCCCTGCCAGAAACAGGTTGATCAACAACCTCATATTCTCAACCAGTAAGGCTCCTCTTTTATACAGGGACTTGATTTGAGCCCCATCAGAGTTCAGGCTATTAGAAATAGCTTGATGGTATGCTTGGTACTATACATTTTCCATTGGCACATTTGCTTTGCACATTTGTCCCTTGTTCCCCAGCTGCCTGTTTTTGGTCATATGTACTTCAAACATGAATGCTATAGAAGATTAAAGAGGAGGTGTTCCTCCATCACTGACAGATGTGGGCAAGAGGATGGGAAGAAACTGTCCAAACCAACCTGCCAATTACCCAGCTGTCTCTCGGCTCCTTTCTTCCTCAAGATGAGTGACAACCTTCTCTTATCTCCACTCAAAAGCAAGTGTCACCTCATACTGGCAAGTATATCAACAGTGTTCGCCTTCTGGGAGGAAATGTGGGCACAATTTGTTGTTTATTATGCGCCTTCAAGTAGTCTCCGACTTACAGCGATCCTAACATAAGATTTTCTTGGGAAGATTTTTTCACAGAATTACCTTGCCTTCATCTGATTATAGACTATACATCCTGTAATTCCTTGAAGTCTCCCTTCCAAGTAAGAAGTAGGTCTGACTTCGCTTATCTCCTGAGATCAGAAAGGATGTAGTGCCTATGCAACCAGAGGCAACGATGTGTTGAGTATCAAAACTTTATTACGGTCACAGACCAGCACAAAGCGGGCACAAGCGCCCTAAGAGGAGAAGGACAACTCCCCAGTAAACAGTTATTTAAAATCAGACTAGATGTGTTGAATACTCAAATCTATAACCTATTAGTACAGACCCAGGAAAGGGGGTCGCGGTTTTTGAACTGGGGATTGAGCCCTCAAATATCTTGCAACATTGGGGCACCAAGATTTTTATGTAGTTTCCTAAGGAATGATCCGTCAGAATTGTACTAAATGATAAAGAGATAAGAAATATGAAGTCAGCAATTGTTGTCAAGCCTTCCCAGGTATTCCTTTATTATTATAAAGGCTGCCTAAAATCTATCCTAGGCATACTTACTTAAGAGTGGGCTGCAGTGAGAACATGAAGGGCATGATTAAGTACTCCTGCTTATGACACACACACACACACAGATATATATAAATGAGAATGTTTGAATGATAATGGGTAGAAAAAGCAATCTGCCCTGCAAAATGGCAAAATTAATATACCTTGATTGTCAATATTTTGCCCCCTCCCTTTAAAAACAGTTCTGATCAGTCAACATTCAGATCCCACCCTGCCCTCCCCCAAAGAGAGGGGTAACTCTTCCTCTCCTGTGGAGTTTGAAGAGACAAAAAACTGAAAGACCTCAATACCAGTTCCAGCGAGCCAGCCAGCCAGCCAGCAGTGATGCACTCTCTCAACATGTCCCATCTTGTTCCTCTTGACAGGGCCTGCCTTTCTGACTAAAGAAGCATGAAAGAAACACTCAGCAACAGAAAGGAGTGTTGTGTGTGTGCAAAAAGGACAAATGTATGACTGAGTGTTTTCCCTCAGTACTTCCAGCTCTGGGTTAAACCAAGCTTTTTGAAGTAGTCAGGGGTTTTAAGGCTGACCAAATTCTCCCAACTCACTGAGTTTGTGATTGGAATTAGGATGTGGTTCCTCTTCATTCTGACCTGGATTATAGGCCATCCAGGTCTAACCCAGCTCTCCCGTGGCTTGGATTTTTGCCTGTGCCAAGAAGTAACGCCATCACAAAAATTATTCAAAAGTCAGACACATGGGAAGGTTATTGATTTGAGGGTTTTTTTCTTCTCTCCCAGAATCGTTAATTCCAGGTTTCTAAAAATCAATTGGCACCTGCTTATAGTTATGTACTCATAGCATCAGAGCAACAGCTGAGCTCTTTGAGCACCCAGCCCTCACATTAAGTCAAGACGACCAACATTTTTTTCTGGAAACTTATCTTTCTCATAGGGACTGGAAAGTTAATGAAGGAAGTCAAGGAATTTGTATTTCATATCTCCGCTGATTTGGCCCCTCCCCCTGAAAAAATATGACCACAATGAAAGGGACATGCAGAAGCAAGAAACACGGGCATCTCTTCTGCTTTTTTGGATGTCCAGAATGGCAGGAAATGAGTTTGGTGGATAGGAGAACTAAACGCCCTAAAGTCACCAGATCATGCCCAATCTTGGAAGCTCCTGCTTAGCTTAGTCTGGTTAGTACTTGAATAGGAGATTGCCAGTGAATACCAGGTGCTAGAGGTTATATTTCAGAAGAAATGATGGAAAAAAAACAATCTCTGAATATTTCTTGCCTGAGAAAACCCTATGTTGATATAGTTCCCATAAGTAGACAGCTAATACACAGAAATACTTGAAGGACATCTTTGGTGCATCCATGCGGTAGAATTAGTACAGTTTGACACCACATTGGTATGGAATTATTGAAGCTGTAGTTTTACAAGCTGGTTAGTCTTCTTGGTCAAATACTGTTTGTGCCTCACCAAACTACAAATCCCAGGATTCCACAGAATTGAGCTATTGCAGTTAATGTGGTGTCCAGCTGCATTAATTCTACAGTGTTGATGCAGCTTTTGTGAGCTCTCTGGCAAGCAGGCCATGCAACCCAGGATTCATGTCAACGAAGAAGTAGCCTGGCTCTCCTTCACCCTCCGAGCTTGGCTTCTACTTGCTTCTATCCACAATTAAAAAGAAATGAGCTTTAGGAAGAGGAGTCTTAAAACAGCCAAGGCAACAGCTCAACCTGCATAATTCATGGCTATGGCATTATATAAGAAGTATAATTAGGAGGAAACACTCCTGCCCTGCATTCATCTTGCCAGAAAAATCCAATGGTTTAATTAATTCTACCTATCTGGACACATTTTTTCCACAGAAATAGGATGAGGCAGCCTGGATTGATTTTTGAATGGTTGTGCCAATGGGTGAAGTACAGGATAGAAAGAATAAAACACACAAGCAGTGGACCATTAACAGGGCCAATCTACAAGTTATATGTCAGCCAAATAGCATCAAAGTGTTCCTACAGCAACGGTCTAAATATCCCAAAGGCACAACATCCTATCTGAACTTGGAAGCTAAGCAGAATCAGCCCTGGTTAATCTTTGGATGGGATACCACCAATGAATGCCAAATGTTGTAATAAAAACCACTTAACACTCTTCATCCACCTTCCTGTCCCTGTAGGAAAGGTAAATGTCCATAAAGAAAAAGACTTTGGTGAAGGCAGAATTAATTAAACTATTGGATTTTTCTTTAAAAAATATAATCCTGGAGCATACATCTGCTAAATATTCAAGCCATTTTAATTCTTATTTTTCCAGCTCTTCCCAGCCCAAAGCTAGTTGCTTGAGCCACTTCTATCATATGTTTTATGATATCTGCCCATTTGTTAGCGCTGCCCTTGCCATCGATTTTCTGAATTAAAAAATCCCTTTTATTCAGCTCTAGTTTTTGCCCTATTAGTTCTTCCACCTCTTTATTTTATTATAACATTCTTGTATCTTATCAATCCCACCACATATGCATAAAAGAGCCAATTTTGCCACTTTTGTACCAACATAGTTTTGACAATGATTTAGGTATATGGACTAATTTAAGTGGGGTTCTATACCATTTGGTCAGTATTTTCCATTGTGTTTCTCTAATCCTAAATATATTTAATTTTTAATGGAATTAATCCGATGTTCAGGTGTGCCTTAGATTCGGTATATACGGTAAATTCAGTAAATACGGTATTCAGATTCAGTAAATACGGTATAGCTTTCTTCTTCAGGAAGAGGAGCCAAGTCAGAGAAATACAAATCCCTAGCTGGTCTGTATAGGGAAGGGAAACTTCCAGAAAGAAAAGGACTGAGGGCAGAAGGGATGCCTCTATTTCTTCCTTATATACACACCCCGTCTTCCAAAATATAGCCTTTCTCTTCAGGAAGAGGAACTAAAACAGATGAAACACAAACCCCCTTAATTCTCTTCGTCTTGCTAGTAGAAGAAAAGTAAATTGCCAGAAAGAAAAGGACTTTAGTGAGGGCAGAAGACATGCCTCTGTTGCAGACCTGGGCAATTGCCGGCCCTCCAGGGGTTTTGGACTTCAACTCCCAGAAATCCTAGCCAGTTTACCAGCTGTTAGGATTTCTGGGATTTGAAGTCCAAAACACCTGGAGGGCCGGCAATTGTCCAGGTCTGCAAGTCTGTTGTCTTCCTTCCGTATCCTCAATTCCAAATTAAAACCATCTTCTTCAAGACGAGTAAGCAAGTCAGATGAAACCCAAAACCCCTTAACTTTCTTCACCTTCCTGGTCCCTATAAGACAGGCATGGGTCAACTTTGACCCTCCAGGTGTTTTGGACTTCAAATACCTGCTGATAGGAGTTGTGGGAGTTGGAAGCAGTACTTAAGCCAACATCCAATGAGAAAATGAGAACTTACAGGAAATATCTAACTAAAGGAAAAGTCCAATGAAAATCAAAACTGAGAGATGAGATAGGGATAAGTGACTTTCCACTTATGAGATAGGGATAAGTGACTTTCCACTTATTGATGGTTGTTATCATCAATGGCATGATCAATTTAAGAAATACGTTAAAGTTTAAAATTTGCCAACAGAAAATCAACGTTGTAAAATATTCTTGAGAAGGGCTTAGTTTCTATATTATATAAACATATACTAGAATGCAATCTAGAGGACAACTGAATAAAAATCGCTATGATCTCCTGTATTAAAGACCTAGGGAAAAATATTGATCAGCACATCATAGGCATATTTAA
Source organism: Anolis apletophallus (assembly GCA_030556195.1). NCBI lineage: Eukaryota > Metazoa > Chordata > Lepidosauria > Squamata > Anolidae > Anolis > Anolis apletophallus. Next base: position 95,587,073 of record JARBWK010000008.1, read on the forward strand.
AGTTAAAGCGAAAGTTGAAAGTAAAATGACCCAAGACTGTTTATGGACAACGGCTATATCTTTGTGTGATATGTGATGTTATTTTTATGTGATGTGTTTAATAATGTTTAATGTTTTATCAGGGGAGGATCAATTTTGATGTTTTATACTGTTTTTATCGATGGCATTGAATTGTTGCCAACACTGTGAACCGCCCTGAGTCCCCTTTGGGGTTGAGCAGGGCAGTATACAAATATCACAAATCTATATAAATAAAAATGTAATGTTCGTTTGTGGGATTAGCATAACTCAAAAACCACTGGACAAATTGACACCAAATTAGGACACAATACATCTATCAGGCCAACAAGTGACCATCACTCATAAAAACACTGAACACAGCGGAAGAGACTTAAAAAGCCAAAAATTTAAAAATGCATTGCAACGTATGCACAAAACCACATATATATACATATACACATACATGCACACACAAAACACATATACACAGTTTGGGCTACAGCAACGTGTGGCAGGGGATGGTTGGCAAATAAATAAATAAATCTGGAGAATTGGGAGCATCTTTGGAAAAGTGGATTTAAATTCTCAATAGCTGGCTCCATCAGATAAAATATGTATAAGACGTTTTGTAGATGTTACATAACGCCAGAGACAATAGCCAGAATAGATAGAACCCAGCTGGGGAATGCTGGTGGTGCAAGATGCAGAAAGGCACTTTCTTCCACGTTTGGTGAACCTGCAGGATAGTGCAAGATTTTTTGGGAAACGGTGATTAGGGAAACAAAATGATTACTAAGAAAGTTAAGAGAAATCCAGAAATGTGCCTTTAAGGAATATTTAGAGTTAATTAGCAAAGGAAATTAGGAAATTTGTCAAGATAGTTTTGTTGCAGCTAGACTGACAATAGCAAAATCATGGAAAGGTGAAAAAAACCTATCAAAACGGATTGGAAAGGAAAGTTATTAGAATATATCCAAATGGCCTAGTAACCTCATGGCATCCCGGGAGGATGGCCTGAAAATGCTTCTATGAACATGGCCACACAGCCCAAAAAACTTACAACAAGCCGAACATAATAATAATAATAATGATGATGATGATGATGGAAGACACATGTGGACTGATTACTAACAAAGTGTAGAAAAACCCAGAAATGTGCCTTTTAGGAATATTTTGAAGGAGAATTAGAAGAGGAAATTGATCGATATTGTATTGTTGACTATCTTTAGATGTTTCTCCATGTTATATATTTTGTATCTATATTTTGCTCTCTCAGAGCCCTTTCTAATAACTAATGGAGTGAAACATGGTTGTGTTTTTGCACCAACCCTATTTACAATCTTCAGCATGATGCTCCAAAGGGCTACGGCAGACCTCGAAGAAGAAGACGGCATATATATACGCTATCGTACTGATGGTAGCTTGTTCAACTTAAGCCATCTGAGAGCTCGCATTAAGACTCTAAACTATCTAGTCCGTGAGCTGCTTTTTGCTGACGATGCTGCCTTTGTCGCCCATACAGAAGCAGCTCTGCAGCACCTAACATCCTGCTTTGCAACACCTGCAGAGCTGTTTGGGCTGGAAGTCAGCCTGAACAAAACGGAAGTTCTCTACCACAGGAAGAACACCATCATCCCCACATCAGCATAGGCAAATATGTGCTTAAGTCCGTTCAGCAGTTCACCTACCTGGGAAGCATCATCTCTTCAGACGCCAAGATTGATAAAGAGATATATCACAGATTAGCAAAGGCATATAGTGCATTCGGAAGGCTTCAGAAAAGAGTCTGGAGCAACAAGCACCTGAGGCAAAGCACCAAAATCAGTGTGTACAGAGCTATCGTACTGTCTATTCTCCTATATGGGTCTGAAACATGGGTCACCTATCGCCAACACCTACGACTCCTCAAACGCTTTCATCAGTGCTGTCTTCGCACAATCCTAAATATACACTGGACCGACTATGTGACGAATGTTGCTGTCCTTGAGCAAGCAGGGATCACCAGCATTGAGGCCATGCTATTGAGAACACAGCTGCGCTGGGCAGGGCACGTCTCTAGGATGGAGGACCACCGCCTCCCAAAGATATTACTCTATGGTAAACTCACCACGGGTCAGCACAAGAGAGGCACCCCAAAAAAGAGATATAAGGACTCCCTGAAACAACATCTCAGGCTCAGCCAGATTGATCACCAAAAATGGTCCACCCTGGCCTCACATCGGGAGACATGGAGATGCACAATCCACAATGCTGCGGCGTCTTTCGGGAAGACATGCTGAACGGGTCTCGAAGAGAAACGACAACACAGAAAGAACTGCAACTTGGAAACAACATCATCCAAGGAGACTTTCTGCTGTGTTTTCTGCAACCAAACTTGCCTATCTCAGATTGGCCTTTTTAGTCATCAACGCGCTTGTAAAAAGCATGGGATGAATCCTTCCTAAGAATCTTCGTTCATGAAGTAATGCCGAGAGATATTTTGTATCCCATTAACTTCCCTCAATAAAAATATTTTACAATGGAATTGTGGGAGTTGAAGTCCAAAACACCTGGAGGGTCAAAGTTGGCCCATGCCTGCTAGAAGGAACATACATTGCCAGAAAGAAAAGAACTTCAGTGAGGGGATAGGATCAGAATTCAAAATTACTGTAACAAATTAGAGAGCTGGGCCAAAACTAACAAAATGAATTTCAACAAGGACAAATATAAGATACCACACTTTGGCAGGAAAAAATGGAATGCAAAGATATAAAATGGGTGATGCCTGGCTCGATAACAGTACACGTGAAAAAGAACTTGGGAGTCTTCATGGATAACAAGCTGAACGTGAGCCAACAGTGTGATGCAGCAGCGTAAAAAGCCAATGGGATTTGGGGCTGCATCAAAAGGAGTCTAGTGTCTAGATTGAGGGAAGTTTATCGCAATAATTTAAGTAAGCAATTTCCCCATAGTTTCCCGATAACAGATTATTCAATCTATCAAATACCATTTGGACTTCCTAGGTCCGGTTGGAACTTTTCTCCCTCCTTTGAGGATCACATTTGGTTCAATCAATCAAAACACCATTCCTGTCCAAACTTTCTTACATCTGGGAGCCTTTTCATACAGCCACATAACCCAGAATATCAAGGCAGAATATCCCACAATATCTGCTTTGAACTGGGTTATCTGAAAGCCCATCCACACAGCCATACAACCCAGATTATCAAGGCAGAAAATCCCATCATATCTGCTTTGAACTGAATTATCTGAGGGCCCTTCCACACAGCCCCTTATCAGTGACTTGATCGAAGTGTATAAAGTCATGCATGGGATAGAAAAGGTGAATAAAGAAAGATTTTCTTTGTCACAAAACACTAGGACTAGAGGGCACTCCCTGAAGCTCCAAGGTAGGAAAATTAGGACTAATAAAGGGAAATATTTCTTCACCCAGAGGGTCATTGGGTTATGGAACTCACTTCCAGAAGAGGTTGTGACAGCTGTCAGCCTGGACAGCTTCAAGGCAGGATTAGACAGATTCATGGATACCAAGTGTATCGGTAGTTACTGAAAAGGACATTCAAGTGCCACCTCGGAGTTGGTTGAGGTAGGCAGGATTTCCCTGGGTACTGGTTGTGGGGGGTCGGGAGCAGGTCAGGGTTTTGCCCTCCCTTCTGCTCGAGATCCCCGTGTACAACTGGTGGGCCACTGTGTGATACAGAATGCTGGACTAGATGGGCTGAGGTCCGATTCAGCATGGCTCTTCTTATGTTCTTATGTTCTTATCCCAGAATATCAAGGCAGAAAATCCCACAATATCTGCTTTGAACTGGGATATATGTGGACTCAAGGCCCTTCCGAACAGCCCTATATTACACAATATCAAGGCAGATGATCCACAATATCTGCTTTAAACTGGTTTATCGGAGTCCACACTGCCATATAACCCAGTTCAAAGCAGATGTGGGATTTCATTTGACTGTGTGGAAAGGGCCCCATATAACCCAGTTCAAAGCAGATATTGTGGGATTTTCTGCCTTGATATTCTGGGTTATATGGCTATGTGGAAGGGCCTATTATTATTCTATGATGCGATGAGGGCAGAAGACGGGGTGCTAATGGTGTCGTCCTTCTGTGAGGGCCACAAAGTCATTTCAAGCTGCAGGTAAAGAGTGCAGGTCGGGCCCAGTCCAACTTAGAGGCCCAACCCGACCTGGAAAGAACATACTACTTCTTCCTCCTTCAACAAACCAAGCTGCCTCACTCTGAGGGGAAAGAGGCGCTGCTGCTGCTTCCTCCTTCTTCTTCTCCCTTTCAGGAGATAGAGTTCCATACTGGGGGCGGGGAGGGGAGCCTGTAGTCAAGAGGGCAGTTTAGGGGTCCAAACCACCCCCATTTTTTTCAGGTAAAAACTGGTTTACTCATGAATTTTAACTGGTTAACCAAATTCACATGCCAAGCCTATGAGAACCAAAACTTTGAGTCCCTCCAGAACTGCAAGCACTATCTCAACCAAATTTTGATTATTCACACTATCATTACCTTTCTACCAATTTACATGGCAATAGCAGTAATAGCTGGTATACTGGAAGCAACCATAGTGGATGCTGCCAAAATGTGGTAGCCGGCAGGCAAAGCCTAAGGGACTGGACAGGAGGGGGCAGGAGGGGGAAGGGAAACGGACTACAGGTAGGAACAGAGGTGTCTACCACTGGTTCGTCTATCCAAGCCCTGCAGAAGAAACAATGGAATAGGAGCAAAGAGAAGAAACCGTGGGGCCTTCCACACAACCATATACACCATTATCTGCTTTGAACTGGGTTATCTGAGTCTACACTGCCATGTATTGCAGTTCAAAGCAAAAAAATGTGGCATTTCATTCAGCTGTGTAGAAGGGACCTGTGTCATTGTTAAGAGTTTGGAGTTTATTGAACAAGACTTTCTGATGACCAAATGAAAGCTCAATTAGTGCAGAATCCAGAGACTCCATTGCCAGGGAAGTATTTCCTGTGGATTAGAAGAGGCATTTTGGGGCCCTTCCAGACAGGCCCTATATCCCAGGATCTGATCCCAGGTTTCTTGTCTATCCCAGATTACTTGACAGTGTGGGCGGACTCATATAATCTAATTTAAAGCAGTAAACCTGGGATCAGATCCTGGGATATAGGCCCTGTCTGGAAGGGCCCTTAGTTTTCAACCTAAATGGTTCAGCAGATTCCTCTCGTCAGCCTACTCATTTCATGTACAAAGCGCACTCTGTAAATTAGTTTGCCCATGCCTGCTGGAAGTACTGTGTGGCGTTTGGAGAAGTTGGGGGTTAAGGTGGTCATCAGCAATGTGGTGCATTGTTTGCTTAACCATTTGTACTATGGGAAAATGCAATAGAAGTTTTCAAAAGCTTCAATGGCTGGAATCACTGGGTTGCTCTGAGTTTTCCGAGCTGCATGGCCATGTTCCAGAAGCATTCTTTCCTGACGTTTTACCCACATCTATGGCAGGCATCAGGCCTTTCCCCACATCCCTATATCCTAGAACAGGGGTGCTCACATTTTTCAGCATGCGAGCTACTTATAAAACAACCAAGTCAAAATGATCTACCTACTCACTACTCAGAGAGCCATAAAAGCAAAATATTTGGAAATTTATTTCAGTGAGACCCATATTTTAAGACTGAATTCAACTAAATGTGAGTATAATAAGCCCCTGAATTTATTCATAATAATGATGATGATGATATTCATTCAGCCTCTGCTACTACTACTACTACTAATAATAATAGTAACAACAACAATAGGTTCCTAGAGTAGAAGGAGACCTCCAAGGGCCATCCAGTCCAACCTCCTTCTGCACCAGGGCAGCGTCGGGAGCCTGCGGGGCGGGACTGAGCCTTCCTCCCGCCCTGCCTGCGATCTACCAGGATGCCCTACGCGACACGATCTACCAGTAGATCGCGATCTACCTAATGAGCACCCCTGTACTAGAATATCAAGGCGGAAAATCCCACATTATCTGAGTGTGGATTCAGATAACCCAGTACAAAGCAGATATTGTAGGCTTTTTTGGCCTTGATATTCTGGGATACAGGACTGTGTGGAATTGCCCTGGATGGCCATCTGTCAGGGGTGCTTTGATTGTGCTTTTCCTGCATGGCAGGAGGTTGGACTACATGGCTCATGGGGTCTCTTCCAACTCTATGATTCTATGTATCTGTATCTCTTATAAAGGCTTGGTTGGACCTCCAGGTTGGCTAGTCAAACGAAGGGCCCTTCCACACAGCCATATAACCCAGAATATCAAGGCAGAAAATCCCACAGTGTGCATGGAACTAAGGCCCCTTCCACACAGCTGAATAAAATCCCACATTTTCTGTCTTGATATTCTGGGTTATATGGCTGTGTGGAAGGGCCTTAAATTATCTGCGGGCCCTTCCAGACCTCCATATAACCCAGAATATCAATGCAGAAAATCCCACAATGCGCCCTTCCCCACACAGCCATATAAATCCAGAATATCAAGACAGGAAACCCCACACTATTTCCTTTGAACTGGGATATCTGGCAGTGTGGACTCAGACAACCCAGTTCAAAACAGATGTTCTGGGTTATATTGCTGTGTGGAAGCACCCAATATCTGCGTTGAACTGGGGGCCCTTCCACACAATCCAGATTATCGAGGCAGAGAATTCCACTATACCTGCTTTGAACTGGGTTGTCTGAGTCCACACTCAGATAAATGCGGGGGTTTCTGCCTTTATACCAGGCCTGGGCAAACTTTGGCCCTCCAGGTGTTTTGGACTCCAACTCCCACAATTCCTAACAGCCGCTAGGCTGTTAGGACTTGTGGGAGTTGGCGTCCAAAACGCCTAGAGGGCCACGGTTTGCCCAGGCCTGCTTTATACCCTGGGGCAGTGTTTCCCAACCAGTGTGCCGTGGCACACTAGTGTGCCGTGAGCGATCATCAGGTGTGCCTTGGGAAATTGGAACCTCCAGGAAGGGGGAGGGGGGAGAGTCTAGTGTGTTGAAGTATAAAAACCCTAAGAAACCTACCTCGATAAAGGCACAAAATTACAAACAACCCCCTCCCCACCCGCTGTCTACTTGGTCTCTCCCTCTCCATGCATTGGGAAGGCCCGCCTCCCTTTCCCCAAGTAAGACCTCCTCTTGCCTCCTGGGGGTTCTGTGTGGGAAGTTTGGCCCAGTTCTATCATTGGTGGGGTTCAGAATGCTCTTTGATTGTAGGTGAACTATAAATCCCAGCAACTACAACTTCCAAATGTCAAGGTCTATTTCCCCTGAACTCCACCTGCGTTCATATTTGGGCATATTGAGTATTCATGCCAAGTTTGGTCCTGATCCAACATTGTTTGAGTCCACAGTGCTCTCTGGATATAGGTGAACTACAACTCCAAAACTCAAGGTCAATGCCCACCAAACTCTTATAGCATTTTTCTCTTGGTTATGGGAGTTCTGTGTGGGAAGTTTGTGTCTTTCTGCCATTCCTGCCAGGATATCTATGTTGTGTTCATCGAAACAGGCCCAGGTTTCACACTGAGTGTATAAATACATTAAAAAACATATTAACTATATGTATTACTGTGTTAGAGTGTCATTTTGTGTCATTTTGGTTGGTGGTGTGCCCCAGGATTTTGCAAATGTAAAAAATGTGCCGCGGCTCAAAAAAGGTTGGGAAACACTGCCCTGGGGTATGGGGCTGTGTGGAAGTGCCCATCTTCTGAGGCTGAGGGGTCAACCTTGGAGGATGTGGGCGAAACGTCAGGAGAGAATGCTTCTGGAACACACAACCCTGCCATAGAAGTCCTCCACAGGCACCCAAAAACAGAACTAGTTGTGTTTGCCTGAAAACTTCTTGCTAATTCTCAGTGGGATTTGAATTCTGCTTGGGGCCGGCCTCCTTGTGAGCGAGGGGGCCCCCGACCTACCTCTCCGGCGGGACTCCTCAGCTCGAAGGACTCCTCCTCCTCCTCCGCCGCCGCCTCGCCCTCCTCCTTGCCCGCCTCGCCATAGTCCCGCCGCAGCAACGTGAAGCCTTGCCTGCAGCACAGCAGCCACCACAACCCGCCGGGAAACGGCATCCGGAGCCTCTCCGTCCCTCGCTCCCTCACCCTGCGTGTGCGTGCCTGCCTCTCCCTCTCTTCTGCTCAGGAGGAGAAGCCGAGGCGCCTCCTCAGCCCTGCCCGCTTGGCCTCGCCCCCGCCGGGCTGGAGGGTGCGGCCTAGTCCCTCCCGCCCAAGCCAGGAGACGCCCTTTTCCGGGGGGCGGGGGGGAATGGGTGGGTGGCGGCCTCGCGTGCGCCCCGAGGCCGGAGGGAGGGAGGGAGGGAACGCGGGGAAAGGCCCTGCTTCCCGCCCTTTGCCCCAAACGCCTCCGAAAGGCCTGGAGGCCGCAAAGGCGCCTTGAAGCCACGGCGCCGCGTGAGGCCTCTTCCCTCAGCGGGGGAGCAGGGAAGCGGCGGGGGTGCGCTCGGGAAACTGGAAGCTTTGGGGCACTTTGGGATTCGCTGAAAGCTGGGGGGACGGGGGGGGACTGACAGGTGTTGAGCAAGACCTTCCTGTGTGTCTTTCTGCCATTCCTGCCAGGATATCTATGTTGTGTTCATCGAAACAGGCTTCACACTGAGTGTATAAATACATTTAAAAACATATTAACTATATGTATTACTGTGTTAGAGTGTCATTTCAACACTTTTTGGCCTGCATCTCAGTGGTTCCCAACCTTTTTTGTGTCTCCCAACCTTTTTTGAGCCGCGGCCCTTTTTTTACATTTACAAAATCCTGGGGCAAAAACCACCAACCAAAATGACACTCTAACACATTAATACAGGGGTGGGCAACTATTTTTTCCAAGGGGCCACACAAGAGCCAAAAAATATTATGGAGGGCCGCACCTAAAGGCGGAACTACATGCTAATCTACATAATTTACTTATTTATTCACTTACTATATTTACTATATATTACACATCATTAATATTAACATATTAATATATCAAGAAATATTCATATATTATTAGTATTAATATCATTATTATATTATAGTATATATATACAAACATAATATATTGAAATTATAATATATCATATAACATTATATTATATTTATTATATTATTTTATTATTGTTATAAAATTATTATACAATAATAATAAAAACCACTAAAATAAAATAATGCTTCCTTATAGTCCCCTTCTCTGGAGATTTTTATGCAGAGGCCAGGCAGGGGAGGCAAGCCAGGGGCCCTTAGGCGGGCCGGATAGAATCAGCCAAAGGGCCGCATCCGGCCCCCGGGCCGCAGTTTGCCCACCCCTGCATTAATACATACCGTGTTTCCCCGAAAGTAAGACAGCGTCTTTCTTTTCCCCCCGAAAAGTCCCCCTACATCTTACTTTCGGGCTACGTCTTATATAAACTAAGATGTACCCCGTCGCCATGCCCACGCTGCCGCTGCCGCCGTCACAATGCTGCCGCCGCAACCGGCCCCATCGGCCGCGGCACACCTCCGCGGCGCAGCTTTTCCTTGGACGAAGGAAAGGAGGGAGAAAAGAGCAAGAGGCGCTGCTTCACCACGCCTCTTGCTCTCTTCCCCCTCCCTTCCTTGGATGAAAGAAGGGAGGGGGAAAAGAGCAAGAGGTGTGGCGAAGCGGCGGCGTCACTCTGACGCGCGCTGCTTCACCACGCCTCTTGCTCTCTTCCCCCTCCCTTCCTTGGATGAAAGGCCTTGATATTCTGGGATATAGGGCTGTGTGGAAGGGTCACCAGTTCAAAGAAGATATTGCAAGATTTTCTGCTTTGATATTTTGGGTTATATGACTGTGGAAGGGCTCTCAGATAACTCGGCCCTTCAACACAGCTCTATAGCCCAGAATATGAAGGCAGAAAATCCCACATCTGAGTGTGGACTCAGATAACCCAGTTCAAAGCGGGTATAGTGGGATTTTCTGCCTTGATATTCTGGGTTATGTGGCTGTGTGGAAGGGCCAGGGCCCCCAGTTCAATGCAGATATTGGGTACACAGCAATATAACCCAGAATAACTGTTTTGAACTGGGTTATCTGAGTCCACACTGCCATATATCCCAGTTCAAAGGAGATGTGGGATTTTCTGCATTGATATTCTGTTTTATATGACTGTGTGGGGAAGGGTCCATTGTGGGATTTTCTGCATTGATATTCTGGTTTAAATGGCAGTCTCGAAGGGCCCACAGATAACTTAAGGCCCTAACACACAGCCATATAACCCAGAATATCAAGACAGAAAACCCCACATTTTCTCCTTTGTACTGGGTTACCTGAGTCCACACTGCCATATTTTGCAGTTCAAAGCAGAAAATGTGGGATTTTATTCAGCTGTGTGGAAGGGGCCTTAGTTCCATGCACACTGTGGGATTTTCTGCCTTGATGTTCTGGGTTATATGGCTGTGTGGAAGGGCCCTTCGTTTGACTAGCCAACCTGGAGGTTCCAGCAATATATGGATACATAGTCATAGAGTTGGAAGAGACCCCATGAGCCATCTAATCCAACCTGCCATTCAGGAAAAGCACAATCAAAGCACCCTTTACAGATGGCCATCCAGGGCCCTTCCCACAGCCCTATATCCCAGATTAGCAAGGAAGAAAATCCCACTATATCTGCTTTGAACTGGATTATCTGATAATGTGTCTATACTCAGATAATGTGGGATTTTATGCCTTGATATTCTGGGATATAGAGCTGTGTGGAAGGGGCCCCAGCCTCTATTTAAAAGCCTCCAAGGGAGGAGCTGTAGGAGGAACTATAAAACCCATCTTTTTAAGGAAGCCTTTGAACTCAGGACTTACAAAGTTGTGGAGGAACCTGGACTGTATGATGTATTTAGGGGTGGTTTAAAAGTTATGTTTTATTATAGTTTAATGTATGTTTTAGGACATGTGACAGCAACTACTAATATTGGGTTTTAAATGTTTAACCTTTATTCATGTTTTTATCCACTGCAAGCTGTTTATGCCTTTAAGTGGTGAAAGGCGGGGTATAAATTTCTTAAATAAATAAACTACTACCAAACTCCGAGGCCCCTTCCATACAGCTGAATAAAATCCCATAATATCTGCTTTGAACTGGGTTATCTGAGTCCGCACTCAGATCATGTGGGATTTTCTGCCTTGATATTCTGGGATATAGGGCTATGTGGAAGGGCCCCAGCTCAAAGCAGATATTGTGGGATTTTCTGTCTTTATGTTCTGGGTTATACGGCTGTGTGGAGGGACTCCAAGCAGAATACAAAGGCACTATAGCTTCTCTCAATCCAGACACAAGACTCCTTTTGATTCAGCCCAAAATCCCATTGTCTTTTTAAGCTGTTGTATCACACTGTTCGCTCACGTTCAACTTGTTGTCCACAAAGGCTCCCAAGATCTTTCTCACATGGACTGTTGTTGAGCCAGGCATCACTCATTCTGTATCTTTGCATTTCATTTTTTTTCTGCCTTAGTGTAGTATCTTACATTTGTGTTTGTTGAAATGCATTTTGCTAGTTTTGGGCCAGCTCTCTAATCTATTGCAGTCATTTTGAATTCTGATCCTGTCCTCTGGATTATTAGCTATCCCTCCTAATTTGGTGTCATCTGCCAACTTGATAACCATACTTTCTAAACCTGCATCCAAGACATTAATAAAGATGTTGAATAGTACCTGGCCCAGGACTGAAACCTGTGGCACTCCACTAGTCAATTCTTTCCAGGATGAAGTGGAACCATTGGTGAGCACCCTTTGGGTTCCATTGCTTAACCAATTACAGATCCATCTAATAGTAGCATTGCCTAGTTTGCTTGCAAGAAGGTCATAGGGGACTTTGTCGAAGGCCTTGCTAAAATCAAAATATACTACATCCACAGCATTCCCTGCATCTACCAACTTGTAAGATTAGTTTGTGTCACAAAATGATACATGTCTAAAAAGTGTGTCACCAACATGAGATATTTGGAAAGTTCTGGCCTGCACTATGGAAATAATGCACCAAACTATCATCATCATATTTGTATCCAATTTTTATCTCTGAAAAAAGCACAATTACAACAATCAATAAACAATACAATATAAAATCACTAGCATATAGATATTAAAATACAATTAAACTTTCTCTAGAGAACTACACCAAGATTGTCCGCTCTCCCCTCAGAATGAAGTCCAGCAACTCAGGGCCCTTCCTCACAGCCTTATAACTCAGAATATCAAGACAGATGATCCACAATATCTGCTCTGAACTGGGTTATCTGAGTCCACACTGCCATATAACCCAGTTGGATTTTATACATCTGTGTGGAAAGGCCCTTAGGCCTCTTCCTTCCTCTCAAGGGTTCCTAGTTTGAAAACTGGAGAAGGCACCTGTACCTTGAATGCTTATACACCTGAGAGCTTTTCCACACAGCCCTATATCCCAGTATATCAAGGCAGAAAATCCCACAATATCTGCTTTGAACCGGATTATCTAAGGGCCCTCAAAGCCGATATTGTGGGATTTTCTGCCTTGATATTCTGGGATATAGGGCTGTCCGGAAGGGCCCTGAGAGGATTTCAACAGGTTTTGCTTGTTACACAACCTATGGAATGCTTCTGCACTGTGGAATTGAAGCAGGTTGACCCCACGTGAACTGCCAAGGCTCAATGCTAGGACATGCTGTGGCATCATGGAAGATGTAGTTTGGTGAAGCACCAGGCCCCTTTGGCAAATAGAGCTAAAGACTGTGAAATTACAACTCCCATGATTCTGTAGCATTGAGTCATGGAATTAAAATGGTGCCAAACTGCATTAATTCTGTGTAGGTGCACCCCAGGACACACTAATACACAGTGGTTTGGTTAGAAAAGGAGATGAGCACCAACTGGACTTAATGTCAAGGGATAACTTTTACCTTAGGTTAGCCAAAGATCTGTCCGCTTTTAATTTTTATGATAAAACTGTCAGCCCCAGTACTTTCATTGCAGAAATGAAGCACAACCCTCCCACTCGCCAGTTTCTTCCCAGTGATGCCAGGAAAGCTGTAAACAATATTTGGAGTGTAGAGGACAAGTGTATCAACCACTATTAGAGGTAATGATAGCTCTGTGGAACCTCCATGTTCAAAGTCCGAATTACACTCTGCAGGGAGGAGGTAGCGTGGGTGAGCCACTGACAACATCTAGGGAGACCGGAAATACAAATCATGTGCTTTCGTCCCATTCAAAAGGGCCATGCCTGGTTCATTAATTGTTCCCCTTGCAAAGCTTGTATGCTCTTTTGGACTACAACTCCCTGAATCCCCCAAAGAGCATGTATTTTGTGCATAAGATGACACGGTGTTTGCCAGTGTTGGATGGTGAAGCTCCTCGGGAATATATTGTCATGGACGATAGTAATTTGAATTAATTGGTACTACTGAATTCGTTTCTGCGAGTCTTTCTTTGCCCCACTCCATAAAAACATGTGGGGGAAGATTCTGTCTTCCACATCTCTTTCCTGTTTCTTTGGCATCCTGTTTTTGAAAAGGTCAGCATTTTGTTGCCAATATTTGCACATATTTCCCTGCAAAGTGTAGTTTAGTGTTAGTATTTCCTCTGTTCCTGAAGTTACTGCGTCTTCTATGAACTGCAAATGTGTACCAGCTGAAGAGCAGGACTGTGCAGCAGGAGAGAGATAGAGCAGGGGCAGTTTACCAAAAATAGCATTTAGAGCTTCCCTCTTTGCGCCACATGTGAATGTTATTAAAGCAGAACAGAAAGTGGGAGAGTGTGGTTTTCAGATGGAATGTACTTTCTTGGTGTAGTCCTGTGTTCCAGACTAATTTTAAAATGTCTAGGGAGATTCCAACATTTTATTTTACTTTTTGTGTGAGTTCACTTTAAAACAGTTTCAGAGGATTTGGTTTCTCTTGAAACAGTGGCCCTTCAGTGAGCTTTAACCCTATCCAACACCACCCTGGTGCCATTTTCCAAATCTGTAAGTCCACAAAAGACAAAAGACTATACCTTTTCACATAAAATGATTACATAGTTTCCTACATTCCACAGATGAAAACCAAGCAACATCTCTGGGAAGGGAAAGATTCTGTCCCTTCTCTTTCCACTGTTGAGTAATTGCGTGAAAACTATTTTTGCACTTAGAAACAGAATGGCAGCAAGTGAAACAAGCTGACAAAAAATGGAAGGAGAAGAGAAAAACATTCATTTTTAAAGCCACTGAAAAGGTGAGATGAGAGATTAAATGACCCTACTAAAATGGGACAGTTGGGAGGTATATAATTATCGCACTAAGTAACGCTATTATTTAGAGCCCTGTTCTAGAGAGCTGTAGTGCCTTACTAAACCACAAAGTTCAAAATTCCATAGCATGTTGCCATGGCAGTTAAAGTGGAATCATAGTACTATGAAAGCCCCTGGTTTTGCCCTCACTAGGGGTCTTATGACAGCTTTGGAGAGGACAGCATAGAATGCAGATAGACAGCTCCAGAGAGGAGAAGATGTGAAACTTGTTCTTTTTTTCCATTCTTGATAATAATAATAATAATAATAATAAATACAATTTTATTTCTAACCCGTATCCATCTCCCCAAAGGGGACCTGGAGCAGCTTACATGGGGCCGTGCCAATAACAACATCGAAGAATAATAAACATAATAAAAGCAATAAACACAATAAAATACATCTGTGAAAGCACAACAGTACAGGTGAATCCAAAAACAGAACCGACAGGGCTGGCCACATGAACATATAGCATGTTTAAAAAACTCAGGGGAGATAACGAGTAGCGTCAAAGACAAAGGGTCACATAGGGGGGAAAGGTTTCGCAGAAACGGGGGCATTTGGGGAGCCTAATCTCCGAAGGCCAGGTGGAAGAACCAGGTTTTCAGTTGATTCCTGAAGGATTCCAATAAGGGGGCATTCCTAATCTCTCCCAGGAGGGAATTCCAGAGGTGGGGAGGGGCCACAGAGGAGAAGGCTTTCTCCCTAGTGCTCACAAGCCACTGTGAGACTGGCAGGGGTGAAAGGAGGGTCTCCCCTGAGGAGCGGAGGGCTTGGGCTGGTTCATGGGAGGAGAGCTGGTCAAAAGGTAGGCGGGTCCCAAACCGTGAATTGGGCTTGGAAAGTAAACGGCAGCCAGTGGAGCTCTGAACAGGGGGGGTCGACCGCTCCCTGTAACCTGCCCCAGTTATTAATCTGGCAGCCGAGCGTTGATAAAATATGATTGTGGAAATTAAAAAGGAAATAAAAAATCTCTGGGGAAAAGTGAATGGATTATAAAAAGAAATATGAATGGTAGTGAAAAAACATTTCAGGAAAAAAGCAACCCTTCCCTCCTAGGTTTTTTTTCTTGGGGGGGGGGGGGGTAGGTTCTGGACCTTCACACCTCTATTTCCAAATGAAAGCCAGTGCTTGGTGCTGTCTTCCCAATAAAATTCTTTGTTTGAGGCAGGATGGCTGCACAATAAAAACCTCTTCCAGAAAAACTTTTCAGTCCAGAAAATACCATGGAGAAGAGCCACATACATTGCCGCCTCTGCATTGCTGTTTCATTTGCAATCAGGCTTCTGCGTAGTTGCTTTTAAACAGGAAAAAAACATTCCAAAATCCTCTCATGGATCTTCTGCGTCACATCTGTTTTCAACTCTCGCTTGTGAAAATCCCATCCTTGCTTGGCATTTTCAAAATTGCACGGAGTATCTGTTAAAAGAATGGTAAGAAGTGACTAATCCTTGTTATGTTGCCCTGGCCAAGCTACACTGAAGTCTCTGTGCCTGTTGGGAGCATTGATTCAGTCAGAGCACTTGGCTTGGAAAGGAATGATGAAAGAAAAGCTTTTCCTAGGAAGATTATTCCTCTGGTTTTATGGGTCTCTCTTCTTCTTTGCAATTATCATGTCTTTCTGCACCTCCCTGGAAACATGCCATAGGATCAGCTGAACAAATTGTTTTCCATCTGATATCAGGGTTCTGAGCAGCAGCGGAAGTCATTTGGGACATAAATGAGCTTTATGAGTGTGCATGTGGAAGTTGTTGGTTAACTTATGGCAGTCCTATGAATTTTATATGGTTTTCTCAGGCAAGGAACACTCAGAGGTGGTTTTGGCAATCCCTTCCTCTGGAATAGAACCTACAGACACTGATTTTTCATTTGTGGTCTCCCAATCAAGTACCAACCAGAGCTTATTCTGTGTAATTTCCAAGATGAGTCAAAATCTGGTGCCTTTCAAATATTTAAGCCTCTTGAGTTTCATTCTTAATCAAAAACATTCAGCATTACTACTACAATTAATTTAATGGGGCACAGACTCTTTTGCCATACATATAGTCTAGTGAGAAAATACTTTCTCCTCTGCCCCTGTTCATTTGGATTTTACTCGTTTCTTTTCATTCCTGTTAGGGCTGGGTAGCCACCAGTAGGTTTTTAGTAACACCAAAACTTTTTTTTGTATAGGATTCAAATATGTTTTAAAAACCAAATGTTAAAGTGTCTTAAGTCATTCTTAAAATATGACTTTGAGTTACTCTATAAGTGGTCTGTTGGGGTATGCAAGTCCTGCCATCTTGAGATGTTCTTCCATCTTCAATGTGGAGACACGTTTGTGGCCTTAGTTACATCTCATCCCTGTCATTTGTTTTTGGTTGTGTTTTGGATGATGGTTCCATCAGCCATGCTTGCTGGGTCTAGAATTGCGATCTACATAGATGTCGAGGGCTACCTCGGCCTCAGGCTTGCCTTCAAAGGTCTGTTGAATCTGTGGATAGACAATCCATGCAAACAGAGGGCCAATTATAATTATTTTACACCAGGCATGGGCAAACTTGGGCCCTCCAGGTTCAATCTTCAATGCCTAACAGCCTCAGGCCCTTTCCTTTTTCCTTTCCTTATGTTGTCAAACGGCAACTCCCATCCCTTTTGATGCTCCATCATGCAGACTGGGGATAATGGGAATGGAAACCCAACAGCAATTGTGACACTGAGGTTCAGGAGAAAGGTTCAAGGGCATTTTTAAAGCCAGACATCCTACCCATAAGCTTTGGATCCCAATCCAAACTCTGCTCTTTTGACTAAACAGAACAAACCGCAGCTTCCAGATGTTCCCATATCTCAACTCTTCCCAGCTCTAGTTATGATCTTGAATGAGGAAGAATATAGGAGTTGTAGTCCAGCACCTGGAGAAGGGGCACATAGAATGATATGGCTGACCGGATTCGGCCTACAGGCCTTGAGTTTAACACATAAGATTTGCAAAGGTTTATGAGCTTGTCATTACATCTGGCTCCTGGACTTATAGAAAAGTTCCTTTGAAAAACTGATATACAGTTGATATACATAAGGACTCAAATTAGCATCCATGTCAGATATTAATTATTGGACATTAATTTATATCAACATTCTGACTCCTCCAGCCACTAGAGAAGGTTTAGCAAGAGTTAAGCCTCTGCCTTGGTACAGAGGGTGGGTCAAGCAGCATCTCAGAGCCGCTGGGTGCATTTGGCTGAGCTTAGGACATAGGAAATAAGAGACGTGCCAAATTCACTCCCACTCTTGTTCAGCTGTGCCAGAGGCTCTCTTCCCACTGACATTCAGGGAGCCTAACACAAGGTAAGTATTTATGTGCATTTAGACATAACTGGAAACTAGAGACATTATATTAACAGTTGGATACTTTTTGCATGTATGTATACATATACAAAATTACCAGTATATAGCATGTACATATGTATAGACAAACACACTATCATTCAGCATATGGAGAGAGAAAAAACACCAAGGTGCTTAGCATTAATGTCATATACACCATGTCTCATCAATTTTTAACAGACAAAACCTCAGGCATCACTGGTTAGCTCACAGTCATTTGTGTATTCATGGTTATTTATGAAAAGATTCATATTCTGTCTTCCCGTTGGCTATCGACATATTTGATAAAAATTACCATAAGAAAGTCACACTCTTAACTTTCTCAGCAGAAGGATGGTATTCCAAGAGTGCTGATTTTGCACTCCCTCGCCATGAGGTGCTTACATAATTGAGGAGTTATGATGTACTTTCTTTTTTAACATTTGAAATGGAAAACCCGGGGGGGGGGGGGGGGTAGTACAGCAATGGAAACACTGGAGGGTTACAAGTGGAAGACGGCATAAAATTCCATGAACGACACAGGACAGAAACATCATATGGAAGTGCCTGATAGTCCGATCACTTCCTGGTGAGGCTTTGACTTAATAGCATTTATTCCTTTCTGTGGCAGAGTGTGGGATGATCCGCCCCAGGAGTCTTATACAGTCCTTAGAATCACCCTTGGGGAGTTTCCATATGGCTAGGCTGGTGTTGCTTTTGTTCACTGTGTGGAATATGAAGATGACTCATAGAGCTGACACGCTCACTCCTAAATGCCCTCTGAACAGAGCCCAACCCAGCCATCAACAACTTAATACTATATTCTGTGGAGCTGAGGGTAATGAAGCAGGCAGGACAGCTAAAGTGCATAAATCTAATGAAATAGCAGCAACATCTGTATCAGGCCTATGCAGCATACATAAAGAAGCTGCTGTTTTCCACGAGAACCTATTCCACCAGGAGTACTGGCTACCTCTGCTGACTTCAAAACTGCTGTGCTTCTAGGGTGAAATTGCTGGGGTACTACTTGGTACTTGGTTTCAACCCACAGTATATCATCATAAGATGGACAGATATATTTCTGCAAAAGTTGTGTTTGGCAGAAACATTCTGCAGAAAATTGTTCCATGACTGCTCAGCACGACTCTGCCTGGAGTGACTGCTATGATACATCCCTAAACAGGAGAGTCTCCTCTCTTACTGGAAAATGGAACACTATTTTTTATGTGAAGGGCATTTTTTCAATAACATTGGGAGGATCCCCTAGTCCAGCCAAACTTTATAGGTTATTCTTGCTCTGCCTGTGGGTTTTTTGTGTTCCTGTTTCTCTTATTTCATAAAACCATAACATCAAGGAATTGGGAGGGTCTACAAGGGCCATCTAGTCCAGACCCCTGTTATACACTCCTGAAAATATGGCTATCTAGCCTCTGTTTAAAATCTCAAATGACGTCCACCACTATCTCAGGCAGTCTATTTCCTTGTTGAATGGCTATTACCAATAGAAAGGTATTCCTGAAAGTGCAATTGTACTTTGAATCAAGTAGTTTGTGTTCTAGTATCTGGAGCAGTAGAAAACATGCTTTCTCCATTTTCTACATGGCATTCCATCAGATATTTGAAGACTGATGTGATACCTCTCAAATGTCTTTCCTCTGAGCTCAACATTCCCAGCTTACTAAGCAATCCCTAACAGACTGATTTCAATATCATCTTTTTCACCTTCCTGTGGACAAACCCATTTAAGCAATTTTTAGTTTCCCTTTAATCCAGAGATTTGCCTGTAACTGTACAGGGGGCCACCCCCAAACAGGTAAAGAAACTAATTAATATAGCTCTTGCTTCTCAGATGAGAGCAGACAACCTGGAATCCTATGTCTACTGTTGAAAAAAGACATCCATGGAAAGTACCAATGTTCATTTTTAAAAAATCTAACTCCACTGTCTCCTTGTGGAGCTATCTTGAGGAGCTTTTTCTGGATGGCTTGGTCATTTTGCAATGTGGCCTATGTGGAGATACTAGGAAACAATCAGGGGGACATTGGCCCCTTGTTCTGTATGGAAAATATGTTGAAAATTGGACACAATCACTGAATTTGGAGGTGCCCAGAGCTCCATTTAACCTGCTGCTGTTGAATTAATTTGAATTGCTGAGACCAAAGGTTGTGAAACAAGTTTGTGTATAGTCAACGCCTACCTTTCTTTGCTACATCAAACAGGGATTGGTCACTTAAATCCATATGCTGGCAAACATGATGGAGAAGTATGATAATTTTATCCTGCTTTGAAATGAACAGCTGTATCGACATCCCCGAGGACTTGGAAGAGTTAAGAAATTATCAGTTGGTGGTGCCAATGCCTTCTTTCTTGACAGCTTATTCAAGTGAATGGTTGCGATATAACTGCTCTTAGAAAAAATTGAGTTTCTAGATTTTCCATTGGTTCTTGACATTTTATATCTGAGGATCTGAATGTTCTGTTCTGGTTAAAATCTACATGAAACCTTTGAGTGAGGCCATCAACATTTTGAGTTTGGACTGAGTGACCACCACTGTGTTGATAACATGCAATGCTATTTCTCCTTTTCATCAAATTCAAGTGAATCAGCAAAGGTGTTATATCTGTGTCTGGCTGAGCTTAAAGACTGGATGAAGGCCAATGAAGCTCAATCAAGATAAGACTAAATTGCTGTTGCAGGGTGGTTTATCTGGTTGGACTCTTTTGAGGAAACAGGTTCTGAACCTGAAGTGTCCTGAATCAATTTTAGTCATGAGATGCACAGGTTCCTCCCATGGCATTGCTTGTTTTTTTCCAGTTAAGACGATTATGGGAACCCACATCCCTAGCTGGACAGTTTGTTGACCTTAGTGATCCAAAAACTACTGATATCCAGATTAAACTACTATAACAAACTTTACATGGAGTTTTTTTTTTAAAAAAAGACCATTTAGAAAGTAGGTAGTTAGATTATTAACTAGATGAAACTGGCAATTATGCTCATGTTATACCAGTATTACATCAGCTGTAGTAGTTCCTGATCAAGATGCTAATCTTGACCTTTAAACCTTCATGGCAGATAAATTAACCACTACAATAAAGGTGAAGGCACTGCTAAAGTTCACAAAAGTCTGAGAAACTTTTGTGACTGTCACAAAAAGAGAGAAAACTTACAGACGCTTGTGGGATTTGAAGACGGAGAATAAATAATTGCGTAACTATAGGATAGAAATAAATTCTTCATTATATATAATAGTGAGTTTACTAAATAAATGTTTTGATGGAAATACATACCTTTGAGTTGATAGGAGGAAAGTCAGTTTTAACATTTCCAATATTTATTTGTCTTTGTATTGACTTGTATTTTTATTTATTTATATAGAGGGGGTACGGGAGGTTTATTTATTTTTAATTAGTGCAGAAACGGTATGAACTACTGAAGTAATGTTATGGATATTTTGAACTATTACTTTCATTACCTTTACTGAAATATTAATAAAAATAATCTTAAAAACATTAATGGCTTAGGAGCAGGTTGCTGAAAGAACCACCTCCCTCTGAATATGCTGGTCCATTCTTTCGTAGAATGTCCTCTCACATGAAGGGAGACAGTGGTTATCCAATGACAATGGCTTCTCAGTAATGGTACCAAGTCAGGGTATTTTCCCTCCTGACAGTGCCTCCTTGGATCTATTCTGCTATGCTTTATGTGCCAAATACACTTCTTACCCACCCCATGGGTTTTTTTAAACATATATTATGAGTTTGACTGATTCTTTTTATACATCTGTTAAGATCTTGAATCTTTCTGCTTTTACAACTGTTTGGATTTGTTTTATTTGTGTTGTAATTGTGTTTTGTGTTTTCTTTTTACATCAGTTGCCCTGGGATTTTTATTATTATTATTGAAGGGTGGTGTCTTGAAAAAACTTATAAAAACACAAACGCAACATTACGAAAGATCACATCAGCACTGAAACGTGCAAAGGATCAGGATGCACCTTCCTCCAGTAACTCTCTGGAAACAGCCAGCTGGCCTTACCTTTTTTTTTGCAAATAAAGAATATTCACATGCAGCCTTCACGTACAGTTGCACTGATGACTCACCTGGAACTGTATTTCCCATTCACAAGCAGCCAGAGGCCAGTTATGCCCCAAGAACTAAGATAATTAGCAGGCTTGGAAAAGGAGGGAGGTGGCTGCTATTCTAAGGACTAGGTCCCACTTGTGGTGGGTGAATGCTCTCATGTCTTTTGACTCCATATGTCTGCTCTTGCTTCCCCCTTACCCCTCACCTTCTTCTCTACTTTCTTGCCTTCTTTGCACTTCCTGTACTCTCCTTGTTTCTTCCAGCCTCCTCCCAGTCTTCCTGCCCCCACATGTCCTGGACAGAGACAAGGCAGCATTTGTTGGGACTTCTAGTTTCTTTGCAATTGTTGTAAAATATATTTTCGTCTTCATTTAGACTCTCCCTTCTAAAACAGGGATAACTTCTACCACATTAACCTCAGCACCGACACATTTAGCTTCTATACTACAATATTTTCACTGTCACTTCAATAAATTCAATGTATGCTAAGTGGCTGTACATTGATTTCTTTGCACTAGTGCTGAGAAGACAAAAAGTTAGCTCTACAATCCTCCCGTGCAACGAATGAGGGAGGATGGAGAATGCTGCTAACCCTGTCTGGTTACTCCTATTCAGGTCAACTGTGGCTTCTCTCCCTTTTGGGATCACTGGCATCCATTTCCAGCCTTTTGGGGGGAAATTGTAAACACTACAAAGCTAGATTTTCCAGAAATAATAACAAACTACTCTTTACTGTGTGCCTATCCTATAGCATTGCATCTTAAACTGTGAGTTCTGACTTCCAACGAGGTCCTCTTAGCTCAACATTGGTCTCAAAAATTTGACAACGGTAAAAGTTATCTGAGCGTCAACTAGTGTCGGTTTTAGACATTTACAGGAATCGGTTGTACAGTGTTTACTGTGGACTATGGAGAAGATGCTTCAGCTGTACTTCATAAAAAGGAAAATTAGCTTGTTTAGCAATTATTGTAAAAAAAAAATGTGTCAAGAGTGACTTGAGAAAGTGCAGATTTACAAATCTTGTAAATGCCTATTTTATATATCTATATACATAAAAATTTATTGAGCCAAAAGGGGTCATGAGTGGAAATGTCTAAAAAGGCTATCCAATAGTGTGTGTGAAATAAAGGATAACTTACCAATGCAGATCCACCATTAATGTGTTTAGAATATACACAGTACATTCCTAAAAATTTGTGCAGATGTGTGCCATCTTGAATAATAGTGAACTCTATTGAAATTGTGAACTTCTTGCCCAAGAATACTATAGATTAATAATGGGAAATGCTTATACATTGTCAGAAGTGCATAAACAAAACCACCGACACCAATCCTGTGGAGTCGAATTGTCCATATTTATTTTCTTATCTACTTAGGATTTGTAGAGTAAAGAGTGTATTTTAAAAAACCAAATGCCAAAAAATAGTAATCCAAGGATACTTACAAGGACCAAAATATTCCAGCACAGTAGAAATTAGGATGGACATACCAAACTGAGATATATCTTCTGTTTGATGGTGTTCTCTGTTTGAAAGGCTACCCAGTTTGAGTCCAGTTTCAAGATGACAAACCTAAAAAAGAAGACAGAAAATCCAGGGGCCTTGAAATTGCCCATCAGCATTTCATACTAGTAGACCAAGCAAGATACACAGGTTATCGCCTGGTTGATGTTCTCCACTATAGTGGGGTGTGTCTCTATTTAAATTACTGTAATTACTTCTGTATGTACATTTTTATGTATATGCAAATTGGCTTATGTTCAGTTTTATGAAGAATGATACCATCTTCTCTTTCTTTAGGGGTGCAGTTCTTTTCCCCCCTGCCTGTACATATGTCATTATCCAATACAAAATGCTATTTGAAAACTTCAGCTTTGTGATCCTCCAAAGGGTCTATTAGGAAAACTGTATGAATAAGACCTAGGGTGCATCTACACAGTAAGATGTCAAACAGTGTCATTTTGACTGACATGGCTCAATGCTATGGAATCCTGGAAATTATAGTTTTTTAGTCTACTCTTCCAAACAGTGCTAGGGCCTCATCAAACGACACGTCTCATTATTCCTTAGCATTGAGGCATAGCATTTGAAGTGGTGCTGAACTGCATTGATTAAACACTGGAGATGTACCCCTGTCACTGATTTCCCCTCCAGGCCTGCACAGAGGAACTGTACTTACATGCCCTGTTGTGCCTGCAAATGATTGTCACCACTTGGATCCAATTGGGGAAGTGGCATGCATGAGAAACTGGCTTTGGTTTGCCACAGGAAATGAAGCAAATGGGAAGTCCCTCTCGAGGAGGACATTTCCTCACAATTATGCAGACAGACCTTGGGTGAGATTTTCCGGAAAAAAACACAAAGTTGGTACTCAATTTCAGAATCTGTCTCTAATACCCAATACTCTCAAGGCTGTTTCGAGACCATTTGCCCAGTAATTTTATTCCAGTAAAGATAATACAGATCAACATAGGAGTATTAGTTGGGTTATCAAGATCAAATCAGGAAGATGAGACAAAGACACCAGAAGATTAAGAAGTTCTAGGTGTAATATACCCTCACAAAGACTAATATTCCTTTTTTGATGACTGTATCTTTCCTACTTCTGACTATGATAATGAGTGCTTATGCAGATATATGCAAAGTTCTTAACAATGGTTTAGCATTAAGAAACACTAGAGCATTTGCTCAGCAGGAATATTAAATGCATCCCATACATTAGCATGTGTCTCATGAGCACAAAGAATGCACAACACTCACTGAAGTCTGTGGCTTTCATTGCCTGCCAGCTACAGACTTCAGTCAAGGACCTTTCCCGATTATGCTATTTATGAAGGTCAGCTAGCCCACTCAGACTGGCAATAAGCACAAGTTGCCATCTGTTAGGATGCCAACTCAGGAAGATGGAAAGAATTTGAAGGCTCAGAGGAAACATTGGAGAGCAAAGGGGACAAGCACTGTCCTGCCACACTGAGGCCCCATCTACACTGCCAGATAAAATCCAGATTATCTGCTTTGAACTGGATTATATGGCCTTGTAGACTCTCATAATCCAATTCAATACAGACAATGTGGATTATGTGCTTTGATAATCTGGATTATATGGCATTGTAGAAGGGGCCTGAGATACCCCTGTATGAAACAGCTGCCCTGCCCCATGATAGGGCCATAATGGTGGAGGTTGGAGAAAGCTTGTAAAAATATGGAAAGGGGGTTTCACCATTAGGACACAACTGCTAGCCCACCTTCAGAGATTGGAAACCGTACTTTTACAAAACAAAATCTCGAATCTTTCATGGAGGTTGGGTGCTAGCCATGTTTGCTGTCAGGCATGTAGCTGGGGGGGGGGGACTTAGGGGGCTTCACCCCCCCCCCCAAATTCTCAGGGTGGTCCGCAAGAAGGCCTTACTGGTACATTATTTAAACTGTTATGTTTGTTCATATCATGATCTGATCACCATGCTCATTATATCCCAAATCCATGGGGTTATTGGGATAACAATACAAAAGGTTTGGTAGGGTAGTCCCTCTCTTACTCAAACTCAGCCCCTCCCGAATCAAAATCCTGGCTATGGCCCTGCTTGCTGGGAATTGTGGGGGGCTTATAAAGCCGACGCTAACTTGTTTATGATCAAGAATTAGGATGTAGAGAAAGCAAGGCCTTAGCTAAGGCTGGATCTACACTGCCCTATATCCCAGGATCTGATCCCAGATTATTTCCTTTGAACTGGATTATATGAGTCTACTTTGCCAGAAAGACTGGGTTAAGCAGATAATCAGAGATCAGAATCTGGGATATAGGGCAGTGTAGATCCAGTTTAAGACCTATTCATAGAATTCTAGGATAATACAGTTGGAAGAAAACACATGGGCCACCTAGTCCTGAAGTCACAGGTCCGCAGTTTGGGGGTTCTCTTAGATTCAGCGCTGACGCTTGATGCTCAGGTGTCGGCGGTGGCTGGGAGAGCCTTCGCACAGTTAAAACTTGTGTGCCAACTGCAACCATACATTGTGAAGTCTGACTTGACCATGGTGGTCCACGCCTTGGTTACCTCTAGATTGGATTACTGCAGTACGCTCTACGTGGGGCTTCCCTTGAAGACGGCCCGGAAACTTCAACTTGTCCAACACTCGGCTGCCAGATTAATAACTGGGGCAGGTTACAGGGAGCGGTCGACCACCCTGTTTAAAGAGCTCCACTGGCTGCCGTTTATTTTCCGAGCCCAATTCAAGGTGCAGGTGATTACCTATAAAGCCTTAAATGGTTTGGGACCCGCCTACCTTCATGACCGGCTCTCCTCCCATGAACCAGCTCAAGCCCTTCGCTCCTCAGGGGAGGCCCTCCTTTCGCCCCTGCCAGTCTCACAGACTCGGCTTGTGAACACTAGGGAGAAAGCCTTCTCTTCTGTGGCCCCCATCTTTGGAATTCCCTCCCAGGAGAGATTAGAAATGCCCCTTCACTGGAATCCTTTAAAAAATAACTGAAAACCTGGTTCTTCCACCAGGCTTTTAGAGATTAGACTCCCAAATGCCCCCGTTGTTGCCGAGATCTCCCCACCCCCCAAATATGATCCTCTATGTTTTTGACACTACTCCAGTTATCTCCCCTGAGTTTTTAAACACTTTATATGTACCTGTGGCTTGCCCTGTTATTTCTGTTTTAGATTCATCTGTATTGTTGTATTTTCAGAGATGTATTTTTATTGTGTTTATTGTTTAATTTTTTTCTGTGATTTGTCGCTCGGGCACGGCCCCATGTAAGCCGCTCTGAGTCCCCTTCGGGGAGATGGATGCGGGTTAGAAATAAAGTATTATTATTATAGTCCAACACCCTGCCATGAAGGAAGGCACTATAAAAGTATCCTTTGTTGCTTAAAGTTCTAACAGAAGTTTCAGTGAATTCTTGTGCTTCTCCAGAATAGACAAATTTATTCTAAAACGGCGCTAGAGGAGAAAAAAAGTCTGTTTTTTGTCTGTGCCCTAGCTTTAAAGCCTAACTACCAATCTCCAGCTGGCACCAGCATTTACAGACTGAAGGGGCTTTCTGTGACACATGTGCGGAATCAGCACAGCAAGCCAAGAGGGAGAGAAGGGGCTGGAGAGGGAGCTGGCAGGTGCACACACTTGGGGCTATTGTGCCACTTTGATTGAGGCTTGCAGTAGAGAGTTAGCGGCATCTCTTGCAAATCTTATTGCACAAGCTTGGGCTGCCTGGAAGACACTTCCTGTGGGCTAACACTAAGCCTCCCACAAGCCACAGCAGCACCCAAAGACCTGGGAACCTGTCCCCATGCGTCACGTGGCGTATAGCGGTAATGGAGAAAAACCCCTCTCTGTGTTTTCAAAGGCTGTTGCTGATTTGCTACCTTTTGATCTTTCTTGTTATACTTTAAAAATGATGTTGTCCTTTAAAAATGCATGGTGTCTCAATATGATGGCTTGCCCAATTTTGTTATTATTTGGTTTTGAGCTCTTATTTCATATTACTGCTGTTGCAAGCTGTCACAGTTCTCATGTGGGATAAAATGAATTAATTAGGCTGCCTGTTACTAAAATGGGCAACCCTGTTTCAGATGCTCACCACCTTTGCCTCTTATCCAGCCATTAATCAAAAAGGGACCTCCCTGCTCTAGTGTCATTTTGGGATTTATTGTTGTAAATGTTTGTTGCAAGTCCTTAATTACCTATTGGAAAATAGAAACAAGGGTGCAAGTGTAAGGCCCCTTCTACACTGCCCTATAAAATCCAGATGATCTGCTTTGTACTGGATAATATGGCAGTGTAGACTCATATAATCTGGATTATTGGGCTTGGCTGATTTACCGGCCGAGCGGGTTTCGGGGCAGCGTTGCCCTCGCGCCACCTTGGCTTTGTCACGGGCTTGTTCCGCCCAGAAGCCCCTGGGGGTAGCGGGATGGCTTCCCGCCACCAACGCCAGCTGGCCAATGAGGGGGCTGGCCCCGCCCTGCCCCCTCCTTGTTTCCGGCCAGCCTGTACTTCCACCCGGGCAGCTTACTTAAGGCTGCCCGGGGATGCAAGGCCACATGTGGAGCCAGTCATCTTTTCCTCCCACCCTCCCTACTTTTTGCATTGCTTGTTGGTGTCTTTTTGTTTCACTGCACTTCATTGTTGCTCTGTTTTTGGTTATGCGTTTTATGTTCTTTGTCGCAACTCAGTGTTTGGCGTGTGGCATGCCCCCTGGATCAGGCTGGCTTATCGCTCCCCTTGGTTGTTAGGGGGGATAATGCCCAGGCCCCCTGGGGTGCCGAGTTTCCGTGGACAGGCATTGGGCCGCTCGCACCCCAGGCTTGCAAACGCCTTTGGACATTCGTGGGGGCTGTTCTACCCTGATCCAGGACCCAGGCATGGCTGCCAACTCTTTATGTTCCTGTTTTCAATAAATGAGTTGTGGCCATTTTCATCCAACCACTTGTGTCTGCGTATTGTTCTTGGCGCGAGGTGTGTCACCCTTGCACATGCAAATGGAAGTGTAGAAGGGCCCTTACTCATCTGGGAAGAGAGTTTGAAAGATTGTGAGCAGCCACCAAGGAAGTCTTTTCACCAGTTTATCATAAGGCTGGTAGAACAGAGATATCTCCCCAGAAGATCTCAAAATATTGGCAACTTTACATCGGCCTACCCTTGAATGTGATCCGGAAACTCAAGCTAGTGCAGAATGCTGCAACCTGGCTGCTAGCGGGGGAACCCGCGAGCTGCCGTATAATACCTATACTGCAGAACCTGCACTGGCTACCAATTGAATACCGGATCACTTTCAAGGTGCTAGTTCTTACTTTTAAGGCCTTGTATGGTCTGGGGCCAGTGTACCTACGGGATCGCCTGATTCCATATAACCCTCCGAGATCACTTCGTTCAGACCAGAATTTTCTAGACATCCCTAGTGTGAAGTCTTTCCACCTGACTTCGACAAGGCACAGGGCATTTTCAATCATTGCCCCGGCTCTTTGGAATTCGTTGCCACTGGAAACGCGGGCTCTCCGAAATTTGGTCACCTTACGGAAGGTCTGCAAGACACACCTGTTTAGACAGGCCTTCGAAATTTTGTGATTTTAGCTGTGCTTTTATTTGTTGTTTTACCTACTACTATATGTATGTTTTGCTCATTGTTTTATTGAATTATGTTGTAAACCGTCCCGAGCCGCTGGGAGTGGCGGTGTACAAGTCCATATAAATAAATAAAAAATAAAAAAATAAACTTCATATGGCAGAAAATAACCCTTCATATAACCTGCACTTTCGTTTTTGCTGGTTAACTGGATTTTTACCAGCATCTAGGCCCCTTTATTATGGGTTTACCTTCCTCTCTTGCCTGCCTCAATAATCAGCTGCCCTCAAAGAAGTTACAGCCCTCCTTTGGACTACCTTGTGACATTGCAAAGCTCCACTTCTCAATTTGGTCCTAAGCTCGCAAGGGTTCGTACTGCTGACATGGCAAGCCTGGTTCTGGAAGATCTCTCTTCAATAATTTGCTCTTTCTATAGGCACAATGGCAGCTGAGTGTGGAACCTATTCATTAGCTGTGTGGAAGACAGAGAGCCTTAAAGAAGCCAAGCCCAATATAAGTTAAAATAAAGTTAATTAACAAAGTCCAACAAACACAAAAGAATAGACAAAAGACCAAAAAAAACACTTGAACTTCAGTGTGAGCACACAAATAACACAAAATGCAAACCTACTGAGCAAAAAAGAGTCCTAAACAGAAAACCCGGATTAAATCTCCACAAAATGCCTCGCATTCAGGTGCAACCACAACATTATGTCTCTCCCGTTTTTTGCCCAAAGAAATCAAGATGATAGTATTTATTTATTTATTTTATTTCCTGCATTTTTATCCCGTCACTTCTCAACCCCCGAAGGGGGACCCAGGACGGCTTACAGTGGACCCCGTTACGAGGCTATTACATAACAATTACAATAATAAAATCAGAAATTGAACATATCATAATTAAAAACAATGCATAATTAAAACAATACATAAGCCATCATTAAAACAGTAAACCAGCCTCGTCAGTCATATCGACATTCCAGTCTGTCCCTTTAAGGTGCTGCTTACATCTATTGCCCAAAAGCCTAATCTCAAAACCATGCCTTTAATTTCTTTCGAAAAGCCAGGGGAGAGGTGGCTGATCTTACTTCAGTTGGGAGTGTGTTTCATAGGTGGGGAGCCTTCCTTCTCACTTTTTTTACTGTCACAATAACCCTGCAGGCTTGGTCAAGGCTGAGAGTACATGACTAACACAAGATCACCCAAAGACATGTGTAATGAAGGCTTGAATCTGGATATTGAAAATCTGGTACCCAAAACTATTACTTTGCTGTTTCAAACATGAAGCTAAGCCTGCTTTTTCTTTCACTACAACATGATCACAGTGCGGTCTCACTATAAAATGAAAAAAACTTTTCTATTGCGCTCTTTTAACTATGAGCAAAGTGTGGGATTGTTAACTGCCTTGAGTCCCCACAGGGAGAAAGGTGGAGTATAAATCATGATTATCTATCTATCAATACTCTGTCCGTAATGAGGCTGAAGTAAACAAAAAAAACCCCACTGGACAAACACACACCAAAATTGGCGACAAAACTCCTCACAACGCAAGGTGTGACCAACAAAAATAAAAAACGAATTTAAAATAACGTAAAAATCCTAAATCCTAAAAAAGGAGAGGATGCCACTAAGGCCCTTGCCATTCCACTCTCAGCCACTTCAGAATGTTAGAATGTTGAGGTGGACCAATCAGAAACCATATGCAAATAACACCACAGTGGCAACCAATCACCATTTCTGACAGCCTCAGGCCCTTGCCTTTCTCCTCTCAGCCACTTCAAAGTCTTAGAATTTTGATGCTGGCCAATCAGAAGCCATATGCAAATAATACAACAGTGGAAACCAATCAGAAAGCTGCCACATATCCGCCCTCCACTCACATACATACATACATACATACAAACATAATATAATTTTACTACTATATATTACTATATTACATACACTCATATAATAGAGTTAGAAGGGACTCTACCATGGTATTAGGGGAGAATAGAGAAGAAGGAGAGAAGAAAGGAGGGAGGGAAAAAAGGAAGGAATGAAGGAGGGAAAGAGGGAAGGAAGGAAAAAGAGAAGGAGGGAGGTAAAGAAAGAAGGAAGGAAAGAGATACCAAAGGAAGGAAGAAGAGAAAGTAGAAAGGAAGGAAAAAGGAAAGGCAGGAAAGAGGGAAAGAAGGGAGGAGAAAAGGAATTAAAAAGTGAAAGAAGGAAGGAAACAGGGAGGGAAGAAAGGAGATGAAAAAGTAGAGAAATGGTGGGGGAGAGATGGAAGGATGGAACCAAAGAGTGAAAGAAGGAATAAAAGAAAGAGGTAGAGAAGGAAGAAAGGAGAGAAAGGGGAAGGGAAAGAAAAAGGAGGGAAGGAATAGGTAGGTACCTCTCTTTCATAATAGTCCAGATATCTACCTCTACTTCAAAAATTCTTACTATAGACCACAGCAACAGGTGGCAGGGCACAGCTAGTCTATATTATATAAATGGGTTCACGTCATGTGATGTATACCTCAAACAAAGAAACCATACAACGCAGAAACACAATACTTGCCAACAGAAATAGGCCTCAAGCAAGGTACGTTTGTAGCAAAGAAACTTTCCCCCCCAAAACCTAAAAGGCCCCCAAAACAACGAGTAAAAATAAAACTACATTTCCCAGTATCCTCCGGGGCAGCCAATGACTCACCCAGCCTCTACATTCTGAACAACATGATTGGCTGCCAATAAGGGCGGATTTGCATAACTGCTGTAACCATAGCAACGCTGGCAAAAGCCATCCAAGGCTAGGATAGAATGCTGAGAGATTTCAGTTGGTGTTTGAGGGTTAAACTGCCAAAACAAAACTCTGAGGGAGCAATTCTCCAGCAAATTCCTACCCACACAATACAACACAACTTCCAATCACAACCCATCCCACCAACCTTACGGGACCCCGTACACACAACACCTACAAACACCACAAACAAAAACCATTCCTTCCTTCCACACAGACATAAACTGACCCAAAAGACAAGCCATGCCTTATAAAAATAACAGCATCGGACGACACACTCACAAAGCTACATACATCAAACAAAAAAGGGCAGAACAAACGCCAGAACAGAAACACACTGCGCAGCAGAGACACAGACAACAGGTCACTGCACGACGCACAGCTGAGAACCAAATGCAAAGAACTGCACGACAAGAAGAAGCGCGCAGGCAGGAACAACAAAGACGCAGAAATGCAACACAACAGCAGCGCACAAGGAGCGCAGAAACACGACGTCGCAACACAGAAAACAAACTTCAAAAACACAACCAATTCCACCGCCTAGCCTTCAGATACAATGCTGCAGAAGACTACAGCATGGCGCCAGAGGCCGACATTGGCACCCTAACGCACATCTGCACACACTGCAAAGCCCAGAAATACCCAGCAGAAACACCGGGAATGTGCTGCCTAGCCGGTAAAGTCTCTCTACCACCACTTGCCACTCCTCCACAACCACTACAGACTTTGCTGAGTGGAGACACTCCAGAATCAAAACACTTCCTCCGCTATATAAGACAATACAACTCATGCTTCCAGATGACATCATTTGGAGCACACATAGAAAGTGTGCAATTCATGCCTACATGACCCCACCAAGACCATAAGTAACATCATTTCCAACCCTTACATACTCAGACTTTCTCGCATCTCCTAAATAGGGCACAGCAATGCGTGCCGGGTACAGCTAGTAATATATATAAAAATAAAAATGTCATGTTCGTTTGTGGGATTAACATAACTCAAAAACCACTGGATGAATTGTTACCAAATTTGGACACAATACACGTATCAGGCCAACGAGTGACCATCACTCCAAAAAATTTGATTTTGTAATTGGAGAGTTGTAGTTGCTGGGTTTTATAGTTAACCTACAATCAAAGCGCATTCTGAACTCCACCAATGATGGAATTGAGTCAAACTTCCCACACAGAACCCCCATGACCAACAGAAAACACTAGAAGGGTTTTGTGGGCATTTACCCTGAGTTTGGAAGTTGTAGTTCACCCACATCCAGAGAGCACTGTGGACTCAAACAAAAATGGGTCTGGACCAAACTTGGCATGGATATTCCATATGCCCAAATATTAACACACATGGCATGGATATTCCATATGCCCAAATATTAACACACATGGAGTTTGAGAGAAATAGACCTTAACATTTGGGAGTTGCAGTTATTGGGATGTATAGTTCACCTACAATTAAGAGCACCACCAATGACTGAATTGGGGAAAACTTCCCACACAGAACCCCCATGACCAACCAAAAATATTTAAGGCCATCCAGTCCAACTCCCTTCACCAGGGCAAGAAAACATAATCCAAGCCCTCCAGCCATAGATATAGATAGATAGATAGATATGATTCAATCACACACAGATATTGTATCATAGATTTGAAAGGGATCTCTAAAGAAGGACAATTATATGACTTGGCCACGGTGGTCCACACTCTTGTTACATCCCGAATAGACTACTGCAATGCACTCTACATGGGGCTGCCTTTGAAAACTGTCTGGAAGCTTCAACTAGTCCAACAGTTGGCAGCCAGGTTGCTCACCGGAGTGACATACAGGGAACATAAAGCTCCTTTGTTGTGCCAACTCCACCAGCTACCGATCAGCTTCTGAGCACAATTCAAAGTGCTGGTTTTAACCTTTAAAGCCCTAAATGGTTTTGGCCCAGACTCGTATCTCCTGCCACAAACCATCACGAAGTTTAAGATCTTCAGGAGAGGCCCTGCTCTTCATCCCACCACTATCACAAACACGGTTGATGGGGACGAGAGACAGGACCTTCTCAGCAATGCCCCCCCCCCCCAACCTATGGAACGCCCTCTCTAGAGATATCAGATTGGCCACCTCCCTCTTGTCTTTTAGAAGGAAAATCAAGACCTGGTTATGGGACCAAGCATTTGATCAGTGAGCAGCAAGTGGAAGAAGATCACACAACTTATGGCAATAAATTGACCCGGACTGGTTTTTGGATTTTTATTTTAATGGATGTGTCTTAATTAATTGTTTAAATTGCTGTTTCAATATTTTTAATACTTTGATTGTACTGTGGTTGTTTTTATGATGCTAGCATCGTATGATGCTTTAATTAGGCCACCCTGAGTCCCTCTTCGGGGGAGAAGGTTGGGATATAAGTATAGGAAATAAATAAATAAAAATGTTGCATGTTCCAGAATAGGCAAACCACACAATCTCCACATCAACTCTGACAAAGAAACAACAAGAAATACTGTTTACCCACAAGCATAAAGAAATTACATATATTAGAAACCAACATTTTCTCATTATTTTATTTTCCAGATCACCAGACTGGGCCACAGCAACGCGTGGCAGGGGACGGCTAGTCTATATAAATAAAAATGTAATGTTCATGTGTGGGATTAACATAACTAAAAAAACATTGGATGAATTGACACCAATTTTGGACACAATAACCTACATATCAGGCCAACGAGTGACCATCACTTATAAAAACATGGAAAAACATAGCAGAAGAGACTTTAAAAGCAAAAAACAACAACATTACAATGCATGCACAAAAACACATATATACATATATACACAAATATATGCACACATATATACACACACAAAACACATATACACAGACTAGGCCACAGCAACGTGTGGCAGGAGATGGCTAGTAATAAAAATAATTTCTGACCTAGAGCCATGTGTTAATGTGCCTTCAAGTCGCCTGTCAGTTTGGCAATCCAATTTATTTCATGGTGTTTTCTTAGGCAAGTAGTGCTTGGGGGTGGTTTGCTATTGCTTCCACTGAATGCTGCCGAAGACACCTGGCATTCCTTGGCAGTTTCAATTTCAAGTACATACCCTGTTTAGCTTCCAAAAGACAGGATCAGGTGCCTTCGGGATATTGAGACCCTGGACAGTGGGAGTCAAATGCAAACTCTACAGGTTGGAGTAAAGCAGTTCAGATCTTGCCCCACTTCCCATTGTGGAAGCAACCAAACCAGCTCAGCAACTTTGCTGTCACTATTAGGCCTGAAGTGCTCAGTGGACACAGGGACAGAACCACAATGCTGTAATGACTGTGTGCAGTGCATTGTTGTTGTCATCTGTCTTCAAGTCATTTCCGACTTATGACAACCCGAATGCAAACCCATCACAGGGTTTCTTGGAAAGATTTTCCTTCCTCTGAGGCTAAAAGGGTGTGACTTGCCCAAGGGCATCCACTAAGTTTCCATGGCTAAATGGAAATTTGAAACCTGGTCACCAGAGTTACAGACAAGTGCTCAAACCATTACACAATCTGCTTCATGCAGTTGCTAAAAGGTGCAGGATCCTGAGTGGGAAAAAAAGTAGGGCAGGGACTTACTACTTTATTTTTCCTCACTCAGGACCTTTTACAAACCACATGGCAAGGAACATGCCTTCGGCAGATGCAGATTTTCTTGCTTTGCCTAGTTTGCCTATATCAGCAGATATACTTTCCACAAATGCATTCACCCTGGGTCTTTTAATTTTTGGAGGGGTATGCATATATTACTTGTTAAACCAGAACTTTCCAAACATTTAATCTTGGTGACACATCTTTTTAGATTACTGTGATGCATCATTTCACAACACAGTAATATAGTTTTATTAACAAACCAGAGGTTAAGGCAACTCCTTATAAGAGATACAGATAATAATAATAATACGCACTTTATTTATTTTCCACTCTATCTCCCCAAGAGGACTCAGAGTGGATTACAATATACACATATAAAGGCAAACATTCAATGTATTTTACACAATGAACAATGGCATACAATACTCAAATAAAGACAAAAGGTTTCCCTTTCCATCTTGGGCGTCTGGAGGTGATGCTCAGCTCTGGCCATAGGGAGGTGCCCTTGTTCCAGTTTCCATGCCAAGGAGCCTGTTGTGTTTTTTCTTCCCGCCAAAATGGTACCTATTGATTTACTCACATATTTTCAAACTGCTAGGTTGACAGGAGCTAGGGCTGACAGACGGGAGCTCACCTCGATCTGCGGCTTTGAACTGCCCACCTCTGGTCAGCAAGTTTTTCAGTAGCTAGCATTTATGTATGATACATACATAAACTGCAAATGTATGGGAACACAACAAATCTAACATAAACCTTTTATTTATATATTTTAAAATATATGATTTATTGCCTATTTCACATGACTTTCTCATTACATTTGTGTGACATACCTGCACACTGCAGTTGACACACAATGTGTTGTGACACACAGTTTGGAAGTATCTGTTAGACTGTTGATTATATACCTGGATATATGTCAAAAGTTTTGATTTTGCTCCCTGTATAAGAAAACCAACTGAATAAAAGGATAGTACCTGTACCTATATATCTTTTTTTTTAAACAAAAAAACCCCCAAACATTGTAATAGAATACAATCTTGTCCAATAAATAATATTTTGGGATAATAGAATATAAATAATAATAATAATTGTATTTTGTACTTGTCTTTAATTGGTTTTTAATCTGTTTTAATGTATTTTTACGATGTAATTGTTGTTTTATTGATTATATATGTGGCATTGAATCTTTGCCTTTTGTTAGCCGCCCTGAGTTCCCCCTTCAGGGGCAGAGTAGGGTGAGTTATAAATAACTGAAATAAATAATAATAATAATGTTTATTTGTTCAGTCGCTTCTGACTCTTTACCTCATGGACCAACCCACGCCAGAGCTCCCTGTCAGCCGTCACCACCTCCAGCTCCTTCAGGGTCAAGTTAGTCACTTCAAGGATACCATCCATCCGTCTTGCCCTTGGTCAGCCCCTCTTCCCTTTTCCTTCCATTTTCCCAAGCATCATTGTCTTCTCTAAGTTTGTACTATGTTGTTGTGTGCCTAGATGAACTTATTGTGGGGCTTTATTGGTTAGATTTGTTCAGAGGGGGGTTGCCTTCCTCTGAAGCTGAGAGTGTGTGACTTGCACTAAGGTCTCCCACTGAATTTCAATGGCTCAGTAAAGATTCAAGCCCTGATCTCCAGTCATAGTCCAACACTCGAATCACTGCACCACCCAGCTCTCCAAACTATACCAATTATAAACTTGTTTCTCCAGTTCAGTTGCCTTGTCTGCATAATGGGAGTTACAATGACATTTACTGCGAGTTATGCAGAGTTAAACAGGGGTGGAGAGAGAAGTTGGCAGATAGTCAGTCTTCGAAAGGAAAGGGAGGCTCAAGCAAAAAAAATAGGGGAAGGGATTGTATCTGTTTCTCCTGCCTACTAGAGTTTTGAAAATTATCTTTTGGATAATAGTTCCCATCATCTCTCAGCCAGTATGGCCTATTGTTAGCTTGGGGATTCTGGGAATGTTTCCAAGCTCTGCTTCCACCATCTTTCCCTGAATAAGAGGATACCTTTCAAACTGAAAATAAGGCTTAATTTGAGTCAGGCCCAGCAAACGCTGGCTGGAGGATCCTAGGGGATGTAGTCCAAAAATAACTTGCGAGGCTCTGTCCTCATCCTTCTGCTCCAGACTTATGAAATGCCCATATGTTTTTAATTAATAACAATGACAAACAGGAGCCTTCAGGACGTCACGTAAACATCGGGCCTAATTTGTTCAGAGCAGAGACTTTTGGGAGAGCTGGACCGTAAAAAAAAGGATTTTATTGTGAAGAAATAAAAATGACTCACATCCTGCAATTTGCAAAAGGACAACACTTGTATCCCGTACTAACTGACGTGTAGGTAGAGATGACAGCACCAAACAACAAACAGCATGAGGCTTGGCTCACCTGCAAGAACTACAGTCAGGCCATTTGCTCAATAACCTTTTCTCTGCAGGTGGCATGCCAGGTTCTGAACTACAAGGTTCACCTCTGGCAGAACTTTCTCTTCCAGCAAAAGCCTCCCTTTCCAGTCCCTCCAGCTCTGTTTCTAGAATTTCACTCAGATTCTGCAGTGTCCGGATGTGTTATTTGGCAATGTTTTGCTGGCATGACGGAGGTTCTCACCCATTTGATGGTTGCCCATACACAAGAAGACTGCTTCATATTTTAGTTTGACGTTGTTTTAAGTAACCTCTGCACATTAATTTGGGATCATAATGGCGCTATTGCAGAGCTTTCCAAATGTTTCATGTTGGTGACACAGACATGCATCATTTCGCGAAACAGTAATTCAGTTTTGCTAGCAAGACAGAGGTTAAACCAACCCTGATAAGAGATGCGGGCATACACATAAATCAGTGTTTCTCAACCAGTGTGCCATGGCACACTAGTGTGCCGTGACGGACCTCCTGCTGTGCCGCGAGAAAAGCTTTCTGCCCCCCTTCCTTCCCCCCCTCCTGCCGAACTCCTGCTGCTTGGGGGAGGAGGAGGAAGGACCGGGCGGTGGTGAAGAAAAAAGAAGAACAGGCCGGGGCGCTGCCTCCTTTGGCTGTTTCCCCAGTCAGCCTCCAATCCGCCATGACTCCTGCCATGACTCTCGCCCCTCACTCGCTGAAGCTGCATGGAGGAGCCCCGCCCACTGAAGCCCATCCACCGCTCATGCTCCTCCTCTGTGGGAGAGCTGAAGCTGGGGGGAGGGGGCGGGGCATGGCGCGCCTGCCTCCACCTCCTCCCTGGCTTCAGCACTCCCAGCAGCTGCTCCAGCCTTGAGGGGACAGTGCCAAGCCAACATTGTGTTGGCTCTGCCACCGCTGGCTTGGCACTTCCCCCTCAAGGCTGGAGCAGCTGCTGGGAGAGCTGAAGCTGGGGGGAGGGGGTGGGGCATGGCTCTGCCGCCTCCCCCGGCTTTGGCACTCCCAGCAGGCCACCCCCCCCCCAGCCGTTCTTTACTGTGTTAGAGTGTCATTTTGTGTCATTTTGGTTGGTGGTGTGCCCCCGGATTTGGTAAATGTAGAAAGTGTGCCGCGGCTCAAAAAAAGGTTGAAAAACACTGACATAAATGATAAATATGAAATGTGTCTCAATAAATCTTTTAATTTATATGATTTATTGCTTATTTCACATAGGCTCAAGAGGTTTCCCATTACGTTCGCACAAAACAAATGTGTCGCATCACACAGTTTGGTAAACTCAGCTGTATAGGAATTTGAATCAGAATATGGGAAACAGTTTGCTCACAGTCCACTAATGAAGAAATAAACACACCATCTTAATTTAGTTTAAAGATCAAGATATCCCTCTGTTCCTCATTCTTTTTCTGTACTGTGCAATTTGTATCATGTAATGGCCAAGGCCTTACATTGCTTCAGCATAACAGATCTGGGACTATTCAGGACTCAGGTTCCATTTTAAAAACGGTATGCTTTTAGAAGTCAGTAGAAACAGAATGCTTTAGAGAAGAGACTCCATTGGTAAAGTGGAACCATAGCCTGAAATGACCCTTAGACATTCTTAATATCTAAATGGATAGAGTGGAGTCTGAACAAGGTTTTCTTATTCCCCATTTTTGGGAAATGAAAATCTCCATAACCTTTTGGGAAATGGGCATCCATACCCATTTGGGAAAACCAGGAATCTCCTGAGAAGAGTTAAAAACTCACCTGAGTCAACCTTCTCCTTAGTAGTAAATATCCACTAGTATTCATGCAAGGCAATTAGGTTTCTCTGCTATTAGACTGATATACCTAGAGATCTCTTTGTACTTTTAGAAACAACGATATTCCAATGCACAAAAAACATACAGCAGATTTTCAGTTGCCCAAAAAACATCTGCTCCCTCTTAAAACATCTTAGTTTAAATCATGCTCTCAAGAGACCAAGTAACATAGTTGGTTTCCTCACAAAGTTCATGTATTCAGCATACAGGTACATTGCTTATCAGTCCAGTTACAGATAGGACTTGAGGTAGTTTTTCTGTGTAGGTAACACAAGGTATCTTTCTTATCATCTTAACTGTCCAAATTCCAAAGCATCTCTCTGTTCTGATATTTCTTCGATCATTTTAATATTTTAAAAGTCTATATGATAATTATTTTATTTATTTTAAAACAATTAGGAGTAACATATAAGTAACTTTTAGTAATAACAAACTTATTACTTTTGGGAAGGCAAAACCAATAAATTAACTTTAGAAATTAAGTTCTCAAACTCTGATTTGGGGGCACAAGGGTAGTGCTGGGAGTCATCCGAATAAAGGCAGCACCAAACGCTGTTGGCTTTGAGGAAGTTACCCAGGAACAGTATGTAAAGCATGAGCAGAGCCAAGAGCCAAGAATGAAGCCCTGAGTTTTGCCAACAGAGAAGGAAAGCAAAGGAAAAGTTTTCTTTGTCTGTATTCCCAATTTCAGTGTATGAGTGTGGAGGCTGGACAGTGAAAAAAACTGATAGGAAGAAAATCAATTAATTTGAAATATTAAGCTACAGGAAAGTTTTATAGATAGTGTGCTGTTACGAATACAAGCAAGTGAGTTCCTGAGCAAATTAAGCCTGGCCTCCCTCTAGAAGCCAAGACAATTAAACTGAGACTGTTGTACTTTGGTCCTATCATGAGAAGGTATGATTCACTAGACAAGGCAACAATGATTGTTAAGGTGGAAGGCAGCTGAGAAAGAGGAAGACCATATTGTATATTCTACACTGCCATATGAAATCCAAATTCTCTGCTTTGAACTGAATTATATGGTAGCATAGACTCATATAATTCAGCGCAAAGCAGATAATGTGTCTTATCTGCTTTGATAATCTGGATTATATGGCAGTGTAGAAGGGACCTCAGTCAAAGAAGCCCCATCCCCAAGTCTGCAAGATCTAAGCAAGGCTGTTGAGGACAAGACGACTTAGAGTTCTCTCATTCATAGGGTTATTTGTACGCAGATGACGTCCAGATCTGTCACTCCTTTCTACCTGTCACTAAGGAGGCTGTCCAGACTTTGAACCGCTGCTTGGCTGCTGTGTCGGACTGGATGAGGGCTAGCAAATTGAAACTTAATCCAGACAAGACAGAGGTCCTCCTGGTCAGTTGAAAGGCTGAACAGGGCATAGGGTTACAGCCTGTGTTGGATGGGGTTACACTCCCCCTGAAGACGCAGGTTCGCAGCTTGGGAATGATCCTGGATTCATCGCTGAGCCTGGAACCCCAGGTCTCGGCGGTAGCCAGGGGAGCTTTTGCACAGTTAAGACTCGTGCGTCAGCTGCGCCCGTACCTTGGGAAGTCTGATCTGGCTACGGTCGCCCACGCTCTGGTCACATCCCGAATAGATTACTGCAACGCACTGTACGTGGGGCTGCCTTTGAAAACAGTTCGGAAATTACAATTAGTCAAACGGGCGGCAGCCAGATTACTAACCGGAGCTACATACAGGGAGCATACCACCCCCCTGTTGTGTCAGCTCCACTGGCTGCCGGTCCACTTCTAGGCTCAATTCAAACTGCTGGTTTTGACCTTTAAAGCTCTATACGGTTCTGGCCCAGCTTACTTGTCCAAACGCATCTGCCGCTACGTCCCACCTTGTAACTTAAGATCTTCCGGGGAGGCCCTGCTCTCGCTCCCGCCAACTTCGCAAAAGCGGTTGGTGGGGATGAGAGAGAGGGCCTTCTCGGTGGTGGCTCCCCGTCTGTGTAACGCACTTCCTAGCGACATACGTTCAACTCCATCCCTCCTGGCATTCAGGAAAAAAGTGAAATCTTGGCTGTGGGACCAGGCGTTTGCACGCTAGCACAAGGCAGCACTTTGGATTGGATTTTAATGGCAAGTTGGTGGATATGGCTCAATGCTCTTTTTATGTACGGAACACTGTTTTTAACTTAAATGAATGTGTATGATGTGTTAATGTTAACTGTATTTTAATGTATTTTAATGTTGAATGTTTTTGGGGGTTTTATATTGTATTTTACTGTGTTTGTTAGGCCGCTCTGAGTCCCCCCTCGGGGGTTGAGAAGAGCGGGGTAAAAATGCTGGAAATAAATAAATTGCCATAAATCAAAATCAACATAATGGCAGTTAATAAAAACAGCAGTGGGAACACTGAAATAAACTTTTTCATTTTGTTTTCAGATGAGCAAACAGGACAAATGGAGGGTGTTAAGAAACACTAACCTCTGCTGCCCTCTGCAGGGCAGTTTGTGAAATGTGTATTTCAAATGCATGTAGTATTTGAAGTTCTGGCTTTCTGTAATAGTGTTATGGAATTAAGAGAGAAAACCCCGATTACAAAAGTAATTTTGTAAAGAACATCTATTGCGAAACCATCAACAAAAATACCTAATACCTATATGAAATGCATTATTTTGTATGTGCCTTATTGACACATTTTAGCATATAATCATTTGATCACTGCCACCAGATTAACAATCTGGCTCGTATGACCCAATTCCCAGACATGTAAAAGCAAGATTGTCCATGTGCTATTACACATTTATTAGAGTGGAAATTGCAGTGCAACATATGCCAGGTCCTATAAGCCAAAGATTGGGAAGGAACAGGAAAAATTCCAGGCTACGGCAGTATTGCTAGTTATATTACTCTGAGCCTGCACCCAGTTTTAAATTGACAAGCCAGGATATTGTTTTCATGATGTTAATTGATTTTAATGTTTTATTATTTGTTATTGTTTTAGTGTGTCTGTTTTATTTGTAATCTTTGGGCTTATCCCTCTGTAAGCCGCCCCGAGTCCCTTAGGGGAGATGGAGGCGGGGTATAAAAACAAAGTTGTTGTTGTTATTATTATTATTATTACATATACATACTGTGCCTGCACTGCTTTATTGCTCACCATTGTTGTGACATGCAATGACACTCAGGCGGTGGCATTCTACTTCTTGTTTTCACAGCTGGATGGGTTTGTGCAGGTTGTGAAGTGGTTTCTGAATAGTGTAGTGGCGGGAAGTGGTGCAGCTGGCTAAGTGTCAGCTGCATAAGATCTCTCTGACCTGTATCGGCTACCAATATGCCGATGACACCCAGCTCCTACTGAAACTGGAGCCTGGCACAACTTCGGTGCCCG
This sequence comes from Anolis apletophallus, assembly GCA_030556195.1. Classification (NCBI taxonomy): domain Eukaryota; kingdom Metazoa; phylum Chordata; class Lepidosauria; order Squamata; family Anolidae; genus Anolis; species Anolis apletophallus. Next base: position 95,629,754 of record JARBWK010000008.1, read on the forward strand.
AAAACTTCACTCGAGGCCTAGAAGCAGTGACAAAATGGCTCCGCGCCCACAAACTTAAAATAAATCCATCAAAGACGGAGATCTTATGGCCGGGCCGCCCAGAACCGCCTTTCTCGCTGCCCCCCTTTGAAGGGGAACCGCTGATTCCGTCCCCCTCAGTAAAAAGCCTTGGTGTTATCCTGAACTCCAAATTGTTGATGGAGGCCCAGGTTGCCTCCACGAGCAAAAGGGCCTTCTTCCACCTGCGCCAAGCGAGACAATTGGCGCCCTATCTTCCGACGGAAGCGCTAGCTACAGTAATCCATGCCACGGTTACATCAAGGCTGGATTACAGTAACGCTTTGTATGTAGGTCTACCCCGGTCACTAACCCGCAGGCTCGAGATGGTGTAGAACGCAGCAGCCAGGCTTCTCACAGGAACATCGATGAGATGCCACAGTACACCATCTCTGCAGCGCCTGCACTGGCTGCCCGTTGAGTATAGAGCCTTACACAAGACCTTGACCTTGGCTTTCAAAGCCCTACGGGGCCGGGGCCCAACATACCTAAAAGACCGCTTGTTGATGCCTGCTTGCTCAAGGACCCCGCGGCCAGCAAACAAGAACCTTCTTCACGTAACAGGCTTGAAAGAGGCCCACCTGGAGACCACGAGACGGAGATCGTTCTCCGTTGTGGCCCCCGTTCTTTGGAACTCGATGCCACCCGACCAGAGAGCCTCCCTCGACCTGCCCCAGTTCCTGACCGCTCTGAAGACCTGGCTATTTAGGAAAGCCCATGGTTAATGCAGAACCAGGAACCCAAATACCGGGCCTGGCCCCTGCATTTAACCACTGAATATTTTAATCTAGTTTTAAATACTCTATTTTAATTGTGGAATTTGTTGTGTGTAAGTCGCCCGGAACACTAACGTGGAGGGCGACTCAGAAATAATAAAGTCAGTCAGTCAGTCAGTTCGAGGCCTGCCTGGGTCGGGGTGGGTGCCCGACCTTAAGTGTAGCCTGCTGTCGACCTTTGCAGCCCGAAAGACAGTTCATTTGTCAAGTAGGAGATAAAGGTACCACATTAAGTGGGGAGGCGAATTTTGACTGGTTTATGGGGCCATAAAGAACTACAGGAATCACTGAAAGGAATGCGGAAGGACAACAAGGGAAGCTGGAAAATGCTGAGAGAGATGAGGAGTGCGTCAGCTCCCCCTGGTGGCCAGAAGTTTGTCAGAAGTTTGCCAGAAAATTGCCTCTTTGTTCGTCTTTGTTCGTCTATGTTCGTCAATATATGTATATGTTGAACTGCAGGGATTGTCTGCAAGTATATGTACTGTAATCCGCTGAGTCCCCTTCGGGGTGAGAAGAGCAGAATATAAATTAAGTAAATAAATAAATAATGATCTGGATGAGGACCAATAAACAGAAATTGATTTTTTAATGCCAATAATCAACTTTATTAGAAAATCAACAAAAAGGACGAGACTTTTCCACATTAGAATATGTTAAGTGAAAAAGATTCCAGTAATAAAGAGGAAAACTATTAAGTTCTTATTCTGTATTCTATCTCACTATTTAACACTTTGTTTAAGGCCCATGTTTCCAATATAAGAAAGAAACTTCATCATAAGCCTTCTATGGGTTAAAATAAGCATGGATCTCTTTTATTAGTTACAGTTTAAAATGTTATATATCCATCAAAAGGGAGTCTCTCAAATTGCTTCACTTGGATGGCTTTGAGGTGGACCGTGGACACCCATTTTGCCTCTGATTTTGGCAGAAATAGTCGGTCCAAGAGCAGGTTTCTCCCTTTGAATAGTCTGTGAACTCAAGGAAGGAGTCAGAAGAGAAGGACGACAAATGGCACGTTCTCTCAGCATTGGCCTAATGCCAAACCGTGCTGGATCTTGTTCCCTTTCTAACCTCTTTCAACATTAATATTTTTGTTTGTTTTGGTTTTCATTAGTTTCCACCATTATTTCTGTTAGATTAACATGAGATCTGATAGCCCTTGAAAGAGTTGATCTAGCAACCATTCGTAACTTACCCTCATAAATACAATCTGTACAGAATTATAATAAGGCAGAAGCTATGTCTGAGGACTGGATAGCAAACCTTTTCTGTATGTTACTTACTGTGACAGTGAGGAAGCAAATTGAGCCTCTCCGCTTGGAAATGTTGGGGGGGGGTTGCCTCCCCCCCCCAAGGAACTGTTTATAACAGCTTCATGACATCTATAGTTAACTGGAAGCAAGTTTCACTCAGGGTGAAATTTCACAAGGGTCTGGAGAACAAGCCCTATGAGGAGCGGCTTGAAGAGCTGGGCATGTTTAGCCTGAAGAAGAGAAGGCTGAGAGAAGACATGATAGCCATGTATAAGTATGTGAGAGGAAGTCATATATATGTTGTGTTCATCGAAACAGGCCCAGGTTTCACACTGAGTGTATAAATACATTTAAAAACATATTAACTATATGTATTACTGTGTTAGAGTGTCATTTTGTGTCATTTTGGTTGGTGGTGTGCCCCAGGATTTTGTAAATGTAAAAAATGTGCTGCGGCTCAAAAAAGGTTGAAAAACACTGCTCAAGGGAAGAGGAAAAAGTACGCTTTTGGAGTTTTAGATTTTGTGCAGGGAGAGAGATTCTGCTGTATGGAAAAGAGAGATCTGGTCCTTGGCATTGTGCTTAGGGAAGTAAGTTTTGGCATTTCGGCGTCTTGCAATTATGGTGTTATGTAAATTATGAAATTTGACGTTGGCAGGCTGCAGGAAAGCAAGGTCTGGCCTAACAGGTGCTTCTCCAAGGAGGGAGAAAAGGATATGGTAATATTTGGATCCATGGTGATGAATGCATGTACATGTGTGTGAATGCTGAGTGAAAATGTAATTTCCCTTTTATTTGTTTGTTAACCATATAATTGTAAATTCAATGTAGTTACATAGAATACGTATGTCTAAATGTTATTCTGTAATCTGGTATACCCTCTCACACTGGAAATTGCAATAAAAATAACCTATGCTTTAAAGTTATTGAAAAGTCAAATTGGTGTCAGAAGTGGGATATTCTTTTTCAGTGTGGGAAAGTTATACATCACACCTAACCCCAGCGAATGTGGAAGGTTGACTGTAAATAGTACATTAAGACAACTGGTATTTGTATATGCATTTTACATTTTTATGTACTAAATTGCAATGATCTATGGCTATAAACAATAAACACACAGTATCTGGAGTTTCCTACAGTACATAAATCCTCTCTTCCAAAATGTCCTCCCAGGTAGTGGGTGATGTGTCCTGGCTTCTCATAATACTCCTTATATTCCTTCCAGGTGGGTTGTGAGCGATACTTGCCTACTGGCTCTCCTTGGCTTTTTACCGCAACACACCCATTGTTCCAAGCAGCCAATGTCTCTGCTTAACCGCCGGAGGTCCTTACGGAAGCGTACACCTAGGAAGGAGTGAAGCACGGGATTCAGGCAGCAGCGGGCAAAGGCCAAGCCACTGGTGATGAGGAGTGCGAGGTCTCTGTGGAAGATGACTTTACAGCTTGAAACCTGTTGGCTCATCAAATCAGCTGTGTCCAGTAAGGTGAGCAGAGCATAAGGCAGCTGCAAAGCTAGGAAGAAGAAGACCAGGGATAATATCAACCACAATGCCCTCTGTGATTGAACACAAGAAGATGACAGGAGAGTGCGGGCAATGGCCATGTAGGAAACGACCATGACAACAAATGGGAGCACGAAACCCAAGGCCACCTGGACCAGACTAATGGCAGCAGCAACAGTGGCCACCCTGCAGAGTTGAAAGCCCTCGTGGTCCTCCATGCGTGCATACAGGAAGTGGGGCAGTGCCAGAAAAGATGAGAGCAACCAAATCAGTCCTAAGCCCAGCTTGGCCCAACAGGTGGTGGCAAGGCGCAGGCGGTGGGCAATGGGTGCTCGCACGATGGCTACATAGCGGTCTAGAGTGAGGCCAGTGAGGAACAGGAAGCCACTGTAGAAGTTGAGGGCATGGAGGCCTTGGAGGCCCTGACATGTGGCTGTGCCCAGGTGCCAACGGCCCAACATGGCAACCACACCCAAGGGCAGCGTCAGGAGCAGCAGCAAGTCAGAGAAGGCCAAGTGCAACAGAAGGGCATCACCAACGGTCTGGATGGTATGGTAACGGATGCGAACCAACAACAAAATCCCATTACCCAGGACCCCCAGCACACAGAACAAGATGGCCATGACTGGGAGACAGATATGTGCCACAACACGGATGGTCTCCTTCTCACACAACTCAGGCAGGGCTGGTGGTGAGGCATCATAATACCACAGGTCCCACTCTGTGCTTACTGGCAACTCATTTGTCCAAGGAGTCTGCTCCTGAAACAGAAGACGTGAGTGTCGGTTAAAGCTGTCTTGCTCTAGAGTAGATTCGATTTAAAATTTAATTAATTCATTTTGAGACTGTTATATAACACCATTGTTGTTTTTCAGTTACAAATGTCTTTTCCTAATTGGATCTATAATAAAAAAAGCATGGAAAAGGTTTTTTCCTGCAGCACATTTTGCTATATTTTGTCAATGAATATCTAATTGAGTCTCAACCAATTCAACAGTTTCTGGTAACCACAAAAACGAAGTTTCTGGAACATAACAACTACTTTCAAAATTGGTACCGCACAATTAAACAGGAAACAACTCTTTCAAACCAGGAGCAGAAAATATTTAAAACATTGTTACATAGTGTTATTGAAAAATTAATTCATTAACATTAATAGATTTTAATACTGAATGCCACCTCTTGAAAGAAATAACGTCAAAAAACCTCCTATTCCTTGCACAAGAGGAATGGTGAGCGCTGATGGTTCATTTTACAGGGGAAGAATGAATTAATGAACAAATAGATATGATTTCTTTGAGCTGGTAAATTTAAGTAGTTGATCCTAATAGAGCAGTGTTTCCCAACCGGTGTGCCGCGGCACACTAGTGTGCCGTGAGTGATCATCAGGTGTGCCGTGGGACATTGGAACCTCCAATACCCTTTCTTCCCCCTCCTGCCAAACACTTTTTCTTCTCCACTCGGGCTCCCTTCTTCCCAGCCTCGCTTCTGCTGCCATTTTGATCCAAGGGGGCAGCGTGAGCGTGTTCAAGAGGGGAGGGGGAGGGAGGAAAACGTGACTTGTGCGGGCGCTACTGCGCAGACTCGCCCCATGTCTTCCTCCCTTCCCCCCCCCCTCCTGAGCAAAGTGAGGCAAAGCAAGCAGAGCAAGGCTGGGAAGAAGGGAGCCCGAGTGGAGAAGAAAAAGTATGTGTTCGGCAGGAGGGGGAAGAAAGGGCGCGAAGGGGAAGGGGGAGGAAGAGGTCTCTGTCGAAAGCTGGCATAGGCAAACTTGGACTTTCCAGGTGTTTTGGACTCCAACTCCCACCATTCCTAGCAGCCTCAGGCCCTCTTCCTTTCCCCCCCTCAGCCACTTAAGCAGGAAAGGGCCTCAGGCTGTTAGGAATGGTGGGAGTTGAAGTCCAAAGCACCCAGAAGGCCAAAGTTTTCCCATGCCTGTTTTAGGGACCTTAAAGTGGTGAGCCTCCTTCCAACATTGTGATTCTGAGAGAGAGAGAGACTGACAGCTGCTGAGCAAGATCTTCGTGTGTGTCTTTCTGCCATTCCTGCCAGGATATCTATGTTGGTCCATCGAAACAGGCCCAGGTTTCACACTGAGTGTATAAATACATTTAAAAACATATTAACTATATGTATTACTGTGTTAGAGTGTCATTTTGTGTCATTTTGCTTGGTGGTGTGCCCCAATACTTTGTAAATGTAAAAAAATGTGCCGCGGCTAAAAAAAGGTTGAAAAACACTGTAATAGAGCTTCATTTGTAAACAATTTAACTCTTTAAAACCTATTGCACTGAGAAGCAAGTTTTAGTGTTTATGTATATTTTTAGCTTATTTTATGTTCCGGCATTGAATGTTTGCTATATATATGTTGTGCTCTGCCCTGACTCCCCTTCGGGGTGAAGAGGGAAGACTATAAATGCTTTAAATAGATTTTTAAAAATTTGAAAAGTACAAAACTAATTATTTTAACTAATTATTTCCAAGTTGATAGTTGTCATGAAAATATGGGCAGTTGCATATGGCTTTCATATGATGTGCAACTGAAGCATTTCTGGTTTACAGAATGGATTAAGATACTGGTATAACACATTTAGGGAAACGGTTTCTTTAGAATGGAGACTCTTATAGGCATACTTCCATAGAGCTTCCAGAATCCTCCAGACAATGTGGTCAATGGTTTAGTTTGCTGGGAGAGTACTGTGATGCCCAAGAAGAGTAGTTTTCCGAATCTTAGATACCCTGACAGGAAGTATACCTTGCATTATGAAAATAACACTATGTAAAACCATTTTTGTTTCTGGATTATAAATGTCATTTCCTAATTGATTATATCATAAAACATGGAAAAAGTTTATTAAAGTGTTAAAACTGCAATTTGCAGGACATCCTGCAGCACATTTTCCTATAGTTTTTCAATGATTATCTCATAGAGTCTCAACCACTTCAACATAGTTCGTGGCAGCCACAAAAACAGAATTTCTGGACTATAATTACTACTTTGAAAGTAAATACCGCACAATTAAACAGCAAAAAACACTTTCAAACCAGAAAGTGTTATCAAATTTTGTTACCTAGTGTAAGAGATTCTCAAACTGCAGGCTCTGTTACATGGCCTCAAGCTTTAGAACACATAAAAAGAGTATTTTTGCTCCATTACTTAATAACTACAGCCAGTACCGTAGCCAGAATTTTGATATTGGGGGGCTGAGTCTGAGTGAGAGAGGATCTACCCTAGCAAACCTTTTGTATTGTTATCCCAATACCCCCATGCACATGGGATATATTGAGCATGGTGATCAGATCATATGAATAAACATAACAGCTTAAATAATGTATCACTAAGGCCTTCTCACAGACCACCCTGAGAATTTGGGGGGGCTTAAGCCCCCCAAGCCCTCTCCCCCCTCGGCTACATGCCTGACTACAGCTCATAACTGCAGGATTTGCAGGAAAGGTAGTGTCAGTCCCACCACGTCTGCAATATATACAAATGTTTCCCAGAGACTAGGGTTGCCATTTTTTGATATAAGAAATAAGGGTCATTTACAGGATTTTTCACAAAAATAAGGGACACTTCATTAAAAACTTGAAACTCAAACATTAGTACTTGACTTTGCTGACTTTAAAAGTGCACTGTCTAAACATTAAAATAAATTTTATAAGACAGTACATCTTCATGATTATTATGTCAATAGTTAATGGTATAGTATAGTATGGGATACACAGCATTGTATAGTATTGGGATGCACAGCTAGGCCTATTTTAAGAGTAACTCTCAAGCAACCAGAAACTATCTTTCTCCAACATGATTCAACATTCCCCTTGGGTAACGGTTAATTAGTCTACTGTACTTTGAAAAAGTCCTGTATCGTCTCTTCCTTCCAATCCCCGGGCAGGCATTGCTGTGGAAACCACAGCGCGCACCTTCCTCTGGTCAACCCCACCCAGTCCTGTCCTGCTAGTCAAAAATAAGGGACACAAATTTTAGGGCCAAAATAAAGGATGTCCCTTAGAATAAGGGACATATGGGAACCCTACCAGAGACACAGGTGAGCAGACTTCTAATTTAGTAATCTACCCGCTTTTTATTTTTAACTCGAATCCTGAGATGAACTAGCCAGACATAAAAATTCTTAGTCCAAAAATTTGGTTTGATGAGACTACCAAAAATTGAATGGATTTCATGATCTTTCAAAGCATCTCTTCCATTGTCCCAAGCCCGCATTTTAGCAATATAATTCTGCTGTAACTGACTGCAAATGGCCTAGACTCCATCATAGAATCAGATCTACTTCCTGCCCACCACTGTCACTGCTGTCATGTACCTTGAGGTCAATTCTAACTTACAGCAATCATATAACAGGCAAGAGTTATTCAGAGGACGCCAGCTATTATGTTCTCTTTAAGCTGAGAGAGTTTAACTTGCCCAAGGTCACCCAATGAGTTTCCTTGGATGAGCGGCCATTTGAACCCTGCTCTCCTGGACTCCTCATCCAAGATTCAAACCCCATGCTGTCTCACTAGCATCCACTCCTGCTCAGTTGTTGTTGTGTACCTTCAAGTCTTTTCTGGCTTATGTCTAACCCACAGACTATTACACCACACTGGCTCTCTTTCCTGTCAAGTACTGACAGTTACAAACACAAAGGTTGTTGTTTTTCTTTTAAAAAAATATTGTGATATTTTACAGTGAAATTAAAAACAAACAAAAAATTCCAAAAAAGAAAAAAAAAGAAAAAAAAGGAATGAGAAGAGCTTTGAGGAGGGAAGGGATAGCATAGGGTGAAGCTAGGGTAGGGAAAAGGGCCATGATAAGGGAAAAGAAGAAGCCTTGGGTAAAAAGGGAGATAAGTTATTATCTGATGACGGCAGCGAGGATCTGTTTGCGAGAATGTGGAGACAGAATGAAATACCTACAACAGACTTATGGATAGTCAGAATACTGGACATTATGAGTATGGATAAATTGACTTTTTAAATAACTAAATCACAAGGCAGGTGCATAAAAACAACGATTTGGACATTACTAAAATATTACCTGAAAGAGAATAAAACCAATTTGAAGATATAAATAATACCAGACTGAATACAATAGAATCACTTTGTGCACTGGGAATGTGGCGCAGCTGGCTATGTGTCAGCTGTATAAGATCTCTCTGACCAGTAGGTCATGAGTTCAAGGCCTGCCCGGGTCGAGGTGGGTACTCGACCTTTAAGTGTAGCCTGCTGTCGACCTTTGCAGCCCGAAAGACATTTGCATCTGTCAAGTAGGAGATAAAGGTACCACATTAAGTGGGGAGGCAAATTTTGACTGAATTATGAGGCCATTAAAGAACTCCAGGAACGCTGAGGAATGTGGAAGGAACAACAAAGGATGCTGAGAGATGAGGAGTGTGTCAGCTCCCCTGGTGGCCAGAGTTTGCCTCTGTCTGTCTATATGTGTGTATGTGGAAACGGCAGGGATTGTCTGCTAAGTATGTGTACCTGTAATCCGCTCTGAGTCCCCTTTGGGGTGAGAAGAGCGGAATATAAATAAAGCAAATAAATAAATAAATAAATACCGGGAGGGGCAGGAGTAGCTAGGCAAACAAAATTAGCCACAAAGAAGAAGATTGGGAACAGGCATGTAACCGGGGCTAAGGGGTTTCAGCCCCCCGAAATTCTCAGGGTGGTCCGCGAAAAGGCCTTACTGGTACATTATTTAAACTGTTATGTTTATTCATATCATGATCTGATCACCATGCTCATTATATCCCACATTAATGGGGTTTTTGGGATAACAATACAAAAGATTTATTATTATTATTATTTATTAATTTCAGCTTCTATGCCGCCGAATTCCCAGGGGCTCGCGGCGGCTCACAGTAGCATAAGGCACAACAATACACAGTCGAGAACAGTTAAAAACAATAGGAGCAATAGAAACAAATTAAACAGAGTTAATTAAAACAATAGTACAACATGTACTAAGAGCTAGGGCTTAATAGCAGCGGGGGAGCTAGGGCTTAATGGCTAGGGTAGACCCTTTTCCACCCAGTCTCAGCCCCCCCCCCCCCCGAACCAAACTCAGCCCCCTCCGAAACAAAATCCTGGCTACGGCCCTGATTGGGAAGATCAATTTTGGATTTTTTTCTCTATTTTTCTTCTTATCTTCCCTCCCCCTCTCTTCAATACCTTCTTTTTCCCCCTCCCTTTTTACCCAAGGGTTTTTGTTGCTTTTAATTGACAAAGATAATCTTCAATTAAAGATCTCCAGCTTATTTTTTATGCAAAAGTCACTGGAGTCTGACAAAAAAGTTGAGTCCTCCGTCACTATTAGCGCCATTATCTGCTGCTGATAACTTTTTTCAAAGTAATTTTTTTGTAACTGGGAGGACTGGGGCTCCCAATCAATATCTTATGGAATTAGTCTAGCTCTCGCAAATGCTTTTCTCTAGTGGAGATCTTTGAATGTCATTTCGGGGCTAACTCACGAGGTAACTGCCATTCCTGAGATCAAGCTCATTCTCACTTACCTGAAGCTGTGGATCCTGTTCAGCCATCCTGAGATGACAGTCAACAATATCCGCTGAGGCTAACTGAGGTTTTATGAGTTGTTTCAGCTCTGCTGGCTGATGCTGTGGCTGATTCTGAAAGAGAGGCACACTAAGAATAAATGTGACATGAACCTTTACTAAACTGGAAAGGTTTGGGTATTCTTTGAGTGCTGATGGCGGTAGTAACAGTTTCCCAAAGAAACAAAGCAAAATTTGAATGTGGTTATTTTTAACCTTTTAACCTTTTGCATGCTTATATCTTAAGTGACTGTAGAATAATGGTGTGCTATGCTTGTCTGTTTTTGACTGGAAGGAGCTATGTTTAACCCATTGGACACATGGCACAATCTCTCTTGCTTTTGAGGATGTGAGGAAATCACATTGTGAGATACTGATGCATTTATTCCCAATAATTCCATCTGAGCATTATCAGAGAGCCAGTGTGGTGTGGTTATTTGACTATGACTCTGAAGAGCAGGGTTCGATTCTCCACTCGGCCTTGAAAACCCATTGGATGACCTTGGGTGAGTCATAACTCTGGCCATGTATAAATATGTGAGGGAAAGTCATAGGAAGCAGGGAGCATGCTTATTTTCTGCTGCCCTGCAGACTAGGACATGGAACAGTGGATTCAAACTATAGGAGATTCCACCTCAACTTCCTAATGGTGAAAGCTGTTAAACAGTGGAACTCTCTGCCCCAGAGTGTGGTGGAGGCTCCTTCTTTGGAGGCTTTAAGCAGAAACTTGATGGCCATCTGTCAGGGGTGCTTTGAATGCAATTTTCCTGCTTCTTAGCAGAATGGGGTTGGACTGGATGGCCCATGAGGTCTCTTCCAACACTATAATTCTATGATTCTTGGCCTTAGAAAACTGTTAAGTTCACTTAAAGGTCAAAATTAACTTGAAAAAATGCAACAATGAATATAAATTATTCCCGTAGTGGTTCAACGGGCTAAACCGCTGAGCTGCTGAACTTGCTGACCAGAAAGTAGGCAGTTCTAATCCATGGGATGGGGTAAGCTCCCACCGTTAGCCACAGCTTCTGCCAACCTAGCAGTTTGAAAACATGCAAATGCGAGTAAATCAATAAGTACTGCCTCAGTGGGAAAGTAAATGGTTCTCCATGCAGTCATGCCAGCCACATGACCTAGGAGATATCTATGAATAATGCGGGCTCTTTGGCTTAGAAATGGAGATGAGCACCATCCCCAGAGCCAGAGCTGAGCACCAGAGCCAGAGCTGAGCACCATCCCCAGAGCCAGAGATCAGAACCACCCCAAAGCTGCAGATGAAAGGAGAAGCCTTAACCTTTATCTGTGTATCATTGTTCCTAGACATTGAATATTTGTCTTTAACTCTGTATATGCTATAATCTACCCCGAGTCTCCTTGGGAAAATAGGGCAGAATACAAATAAATTATTATTATTATTATTATAAAATTAATGTCACTGCTTTGCTTTCAACTCACAAAACATATGTTTGCACATACAATGATTCAATGTTAAACTATGGGTTGGGGTCCTGTGGCTCTCCAAACATCATTAGATTGTGGTTCCTATTGTCTCTCATTATTGGTATCTTAGCTGGGACTGAGAATCCAACAGTATCTGGAAGACCATAAGGCCCCCTTCCATGAAGAATGCTTGGGTTTCATCTTATTTCCTGGAAACCTTTTTGTGCGTACTAAAATTGGCAGAGGCTGCTGCTGAGACAACCATACTCAGCAGTTCTCCAAGTACCAAATGACATTCCTCTATGCCAATGGGAATGTATCCAAAGCCACACCACCTATGCAGAGGAGGGACATATTGGGTGACTCAAGATTTCCAGGGATAGAAAAAATCCTAAGAAAATGATCCTAAGGGGAGAAATATATATACCTAATACCACAAACACGTCACAACAATTCATTGGCACAGAGTGTTGTTAAGCTGAGAACAGTCAATAAAAGGAAAGAAAAAAGCAAAATGTTTGGGAAAGGAATAGATTTCAATGTCTGGACAAGGAGGAGAGGTGCCCAATTAGGATATTGTTTGAGAGATGTTTCTGAGAGATATCAATCAAAAACAATTGGGCAGCAATATACATTATTTTTCTCCCCATGTTTTCTCTTGTTTCCAAAAGATTGAAGAAGTAGTGGGGAAACACAGGAGAATTTAAAATAGAGATGATATCTGAAATCCCTATAACAGTATGTGAACAAGGCAGAATAAAAGCCTTCTCTAGAGGCATGCAAGGACAAAAAGTGAGGTTGAATACCTGGGAGCCCCCTGCCTTCAAACTGATCTGACCCACAGCAAGGTTCCACAGTTCCTGGATGCCCAACTTAGACCAGCATTGCTGGAAATGTGCCTCAGCAGCAGCCTCAACTGAAGGATTCTATTTCTACCTTCCTTTCTTCCTCTTGTCCTAACATTGTAACTAATCCCTCAAGCTTTGTGCTGGTCTGTGACCGTAATAAAGTTTTGATTGATTGACTAATCCCTCAATAAAGTATCTTTTAATTGTAACCGTTACTTCTCCATAGTGATACATTGTGTCTGTTCACTGGCTCTAACCCTCCCAAGCATGAACTTTCCTTTCTCCAAGCCGCAGATCACTGCTGGCTTGCTCGGGATGCCTTTCCAGCGTCTTGGGGAGGCCAAAACTGCATTTCTTTGAAGCGTGGATACGGAAACCCATCGGGCCCTCATATCCGCGAGTCAACCGATCGTCTCCAAACCAGTGTCATTTTGCTCCTGGACTAACTCTAAGACTAACCGCTATCTCGCTTTTTTGCATTGGGCCCCTATGCCCCAGGAATAACCTTTTTTACCCAAAGAATAAGAGACTCCACGAGGCTCCCCGCTGCAACACCAGTCCTGCTGCCATCTTGCAGAAGTCCAGGAGCCCATGACCCAGGGAGCCTGCTGCGGTCACTCCTCAGGACCCCCGGGAAGCAGCTGGCCACACTTGCCCCATGACAAGACGGGATCTGTAGCTTTCTTCTTCCGGATGGACCTATCTCAGCTCCCCATGTCTTCAGCGATCCCAGTGCAGATCATATGAACTCACCAAACAATCTCCCTTTAAACTTATGAACTTTTTGAACTTTTATGGGACTTTTTCCTACTTTTGAAGAACTTTAAAAACTTTTTGAAACTTTTTTCCTTCAAAGCCCCTTGGATTCTCCCCAAGGTTTGTGAACTTTCAAAGGACTTTGATGGGCGGGAAAGGTTGGTATTATGATCTCCTTTTCTTCCTCAACATGAATGTATCCCCCATGGGCCATGCATGCCTTCCCTTTATTCTCATGTCTTTATATGAAATATAAAATATGGAATGCCACCTCTTCGTGGAACCAGCATATCAGGAATTCAGGGGATCTCCCATTTCCTGGAGCAACAAATCTCTTAAAACAAAAGGACCCAACAGAAACTCTTGCATGAACAATAACAATGGGCATGCCCCTTCAGACCTCAGAGTAATTATTGTTAGCCCATCTCGGGGGATGTGCCCCATGGCAGATTCAATCACTCCTCACAAATGGTGACATCCTGCCCACGGGGGATCTTGGATATCATCACTGCCTCTTTCTTTATCTCCACTCCTTTGGCTGATACTGCTGTCAGATACCGTCTCCAAACCCATATTCTGGACCCAAGGATTACAAGGGTCTGACTCTCATGTCAGACAAAAGAGGTGTATTTCAAACACTCAGGACAATAGAGGAAGCCAGCTTGAGGACTTAAAAAGTTATCGCCGGGGATTGTACACACGTTCGGTCACCTAAACCATTCATCTTTTCCTCCCGGTCCTTTGTTTCCTGCTTGGACCACCTCCTCACTCCTCATTGGCTGAGAGACCAAAGCGGCGCCAGCTCTCAGATTGGCTGAGGCGCTGCTAAACCGGCCACGTCTCCCCTCCAGCGGATCACTCTAACCAATCAGCACAAAGCTGGCAAGGGGGGTGGGAGCGGGTAATTCAAAGTTGACAGCCTGTTTTTCTCTCTATTAAAATGTACTGTTTCACCTTGTGTGTATGTTGGCTTTGGAAAAGGATCGTAGTTTGACATCTGCTCCAGCTAGAATGAAATAAACATCTCGGTGGCACTTTCTTTAACTTTGGTGAGATTTATTTGGGAAAATAAGGGAAAGTCTTCTATCGGCTGCTTCTTTCTCTCCAGAGTACCGGATACTCTCTGGTGGGTCTACGAGGTCTCTGCCTTCTCTGGGTGAGCCCCTTTTAAATTCCTGCTCGATATCAAAAGGAGACACAGAATTCTCACATCCGCTTGATTAATTATTCCCTAGTTAACACTGAGAAGGTATTTTAAAATTCTCTGGAGCCATGAAGAAGAGATGATATTGTTGGAAGGTACAGAGTGCATTGCAGCTTGTCCCATTATTATGGGGGCACCCTCACCCTTTGCGAACAAGTAGGGTTACCAGGTCAGGACTAGCCCACGCCCTGAGATTTCAAAGCTAACACCCTCAGTCCACCTTAGCACTCCCGCAGTTTAACATCTTGTGGTTTAAAAATTGTGGCACCTGTACCCTTATCGTTTAGCCTTCTGTTACCCCATGATAATAACGCATAAAAACACTTTTACTATTGTTACCGAACAATTTAGGACAGCCTGGCCCATAGGGGGCAGAGGCCCAGAAGTACCCCTAAAATGAGGATTTCAGCAGAACCTCTGGTGAAGTTTTAAAAGAAAACTAAAAATCCCTTTCCCAAATGATCTCACCAAAGAAGTCCAGAAGAAGATGCCACTGAAGCTTTTATTCTTGTCAGCTGAGAAGGATGACCACTGCAGTTTCCTTGTCGCAAAGCAGTCATAAAGTTACATTAGAAAGATATGCAATTTTTATAAAGTTACAGATTCAAATTTCCCACTTCCCGCCCCCAGACCAGCTTTGTGTTGATTGGATGGAATCGCTGGGGCAGCTGGAGTTTGATCCAATAGTGAAACAGTGCCACTTCTTGTTCTGGCGAATGGGGAAGGAGGAGCAGGAATGTTTTCAAAACAAAGCAGCTGGAGTTTTCTTGAGTAGATTTGTCCATATGTTAATGTATCCAAGGCCCTGACCTTTCGAGTCAAGGGAATTATTTTGTTCTTTCGTGAGAAATAGGAATTGTCCTTAACGACCCTTCCTTGTTGACAAAGGGCCATGTGCATATTCTATCCATGAGAAGTTTCAGCCTTCTGGATGGTAAATAAATGAAGTAACTGTAGCCATGTGCTGGTTTCCGAGGCCAACAGTGACGGCCGGTTATGAAATATGAAATATAGCTATGCCATAGGTTCTATAAGCCAAAAACGAGACTAAACTCTGAGGGTTTGAGGCTTATGAAATGAAAAGGGGTCTTTCAAAATGGGGAGAAGGGAAAGAAAGAAAACCTCTCCAAACCAGAAGGAATCCTCTGTCATGCAAATTGTTTGATTGATTGGGTTAAAGGGTGCAGCCAGGAATGTGGTCTCCCTGATCTTGAAAAACAAACATCTGGGTCACGTAGCCTTTCTTCATATTTTTAAAAACATATGGGAAAGGAAAAAACATAAGAAAATGGTTACATGGAAGTGGAGGGTTTCAGGGAAATACCACTACCAATGTCTCATAACTATTTCATATGCAAGGAGTAGAAAGAAAGTCCATATGACCTTGAATAGCATCAAATCCATATGCTTTGGGGAAAGTCCATCTGTGTCCTTGGGAAAACTATAAGAGAAAAGTCCTTTTTGCTAATAGCCAGAGAAGAGTCCAAACACATAGAAGTCCTTGGAAAACTATATCTCCCAGCACATTCTGGGCGGCCTCATGTCGGCCCATCTTCATGCAACCCTTGTGCACAAAGGGCCCACGGCTTCGGGCCTCTGTTAAAAGGCCGCTTGCTGATGGCGGAAACAAAGGCTTTTCAATAACCAGCGGGTTTTGGCAATCAGCTGGTCCGTGGAATAAATATTCTTTAAAGTTTAAAGAGTTGCATAGAGGCGAAGGGGTTCAGAGGAAGGAAACCAAGATAGCAGAAAGTTTTAGAATAAATCAGAGAAAAATATGAAATTGGAATGGAGTCAAAATGGGACACTATGTATCTTTGTGGAAAGGAAAAATGTTGCGATGTGGAGTGTTCCTAATCTAAACTGGGCTACAAAGTTTCAGGTTAAGTGAGGCAAGAAAACAGAGGTAGAAATGGCTGGAGGTCTTTGGATGCTAAATCCCAGCCCTTTGTCTTTAAAGATGCCAGACCACATGTGCAGGAACGTTGGAACTCCCTGCTGCAGGTAAAACCAATTAAGATATAGATGGGCTCTCTCTCTGGGGCTCACCTTCAGTAGCAAGCTTATGTCTTTCAAGGCAGCACTCTTGCCCTGACATTCTTCCTCCTTGTCCTGAGGGAACAAGAGAAGAAGGGTCATGCCTTTAAAGGGGTTGGGGTGTATCTATACAATACAATTAATTGTCAGGGTTTATGGTATGGTATGGAATCATGGGAGTTATAGATTAGTGCAGTGTTTCCCAACCAGTGTACCGGGGCACACTAGTGTGCCGTGGGAAATTTGCCTCTTCCTCCTCCCCTCCCCCTCCTCCCACTTCCTGGTGCTGCTGCTGCTGGTGGCGGAGGCCGAGGGAGAAGGTGGCAACGGAGGCGCGGTGGCCCCTGAAGTCAAGGAAGCGCAGCAGCCGACAGCAAGAAGAAGGACGACGCCCCTCTCCTCCTCCATCCTCCCCGCTTTCCTTTCTCTCTGGGGCTTGCTTCCTTCAGGGCCATCACCATGTCCACCTCCTCCTCTTGCAACAGCAGCGGCAGCGGCAGCGGCGTGGGCCCCCTCTATCCCAGCCAGACAGTGGAGACCCTTTTAATGTATGATGTGGACAGTGGAGACCCCTATAATGCATGATGTGGACACTTCAGGCCCCTATAATACACGATGTGGACAGTGAGACCCGCTATCATGCATGATGTGGACAGTGGAGACCCTTTTAATTCATGATGTGGACAGTGGAGACCCCTATAATGCATGATGTGGACACTTCAGGCCCCTATAATGCATGATGTGGACTCACCGTGAAGCTGCATGAAGCTTCTGAGTGTATAAATACATTTAAAAACATTAACTATATGTATTACTGTGTTAGAGTGTCATTTTGTGTCATTTGGTTGGTGGTGTGCCTCAGGATTTTGTAAATGTAAAAAGTGTGCCGCGGCTCAAAAAAGGTTGGGAAACACTGGATTGCTGAACACCAACATTCTATGGCAGACTAAAGAGTAAACTACAACTCCCATGATTCCATAGCACTGAGCCATGGCAGTTGAAGTGGTATTGCACCTGAACATTAGGAAGAACTTTCTGATTGTGTTCAACAATGGAACTCTCTGCCCTGGAATATGATGGAGGCAGGCATGTAGCCAGGGGGGGGGGCTAAGGGGGCTTCAGCCCCCCGAAATTCTCAGGGTGGTCCACGAAAAGGCCTTACTGGTACATTATTTAAACTGTTATGTTTATTCATATCATGATCTGATCACCATGCTCATTATATCCCACATTAATGGGGTTATTGGGATAACAATACAAAAGGTTTGCTAGGGTAGACCCTCTTCCACCCAGACTTCAACTATCCCCAAATAGATTGGCCAAATTCTTGTTCTACGCATGAAAGAGAGACAAGGTTCCTCGACATGCTAGCTGATTATTCCCTTGAGCAGATGGTCATGGAACCAACCAGGGGAAAGGGGATCCTGGACTTGGTGCTAACTAATGAACAAGATCTCGTTCATGATGTCCTTGTAACTGAGCCCATAGGTACCAGTGACCACAACACAATAACCTTCAACTTAAGTTTGGATAGCAAACTGTCAGTAAAAACTAACACAGAGACCTTAAATTTTCACAAAGGGAATTTCACCAAAATGAGAAAAATTGTAAAGAACAAACTAAAAGGAGCAGTAAAAAAAATCAAATCCCTCCAAAATGCTTGGAAACTGTTTAAAAATACCTTAAAACAGGCCGAACTAAAATGCATTCCAATAAAAAGAAAGAGGCATGGAAAGTCCAAAAGGACACCAGTATGGCTTACAAACGAAGTAAAAGATGTGATTGGAAAGAAGAAAAACTCATTTAAGAAATGGAAGGCTCTTCCTACCGAGGAGAACAGAAAGGAACACAAGCTCTGGCAAACTAAATGCAAAGCAACAGTCAGGAAAGCCAAGAGAGATTTTGAGGCACACATAGCAAAGAATATTAAAAAAACAACAAAAACTTCTTTAAGTACATCAGAAGCAGGAACCCAACTAGAAAAGCAGTTGGGCCACTCGACGACAATGGCCAGAAAGGGAAAATCAGCGAAGACAAAGAGATTGCTGAGCGGCTAAATGACTTCTTTGCCTCCGTTTTCACACAGGAGGACAGACAACATATGCCTTCAGCTGAGTCAGTTTTTTCAGGGGAGGGAATTAAAAGAATTAAAACAGATAGAGATAAACAAGGAGGATGTTCTCATATGCCTTACTAAACTAAATGTCAACAAATCACCAGGTCCAGACGGCATCCACCCCAGAGTTCTTAAGGAACTCAAGTGTGAAATTGCTGAACTTCTAGCTAAGATATATAACCTTTCTCTAAGATCAGGCACTGTACCCGAGGACTGGAGGGAGGCAAATGTAACACCGATCTTCAAGAAAGGATCCAGAGGTGATCCAGGAAATTATAGACCAGTCAGTTTAACCTCAGTTCCAGGCAAAATGATGGAAACCATTATTAAAGAAAAAAATTACTAGGCACATAGAAGAACAGGCATTGCTGAAAGAAAATCAACATGGTTTCTGCAAAGGCAAATCATGTCTTACTAACTTGTTAGAATTCTTTGAGGGTGTAAATAAACACATAGATAAAGGGGACCCAATTGATATTGTTTACCTTGACTTTCAAAAGGCTTTTGACAAAGTCCCTCACCAAAGGCTCCTAAATAAGCTCTTCAGCCATGGAATCAGGGGACAGGTCTTGTCCTGGATTGGAACCTGGCTAAACTGTAGGAAACAAAGGGTGGTAATAAATGGACACTTCTCTGGGTGGAAAGAGGTGGGAAGTGGCGTACCCCAAGGTTCAGTTTTGGGTCCGTTACTTTTTAATTTATTCATTAATGATCTGGATGTAGGAGTGAATTCTGAGGTAGCAAAGTTTGCAGACGACACTAAATTGTTCAGGGTAGTTAAAAATGAAACTGATTGTAAAGAGCTCCAGAAAGATCTCTCGAAATTGAGTGAATGGGCAACAAAGTGGCAAATGCATTTTAACCTAAACAAGTGTAAAGTCATGCACATCGGGGCAAAGAACCCCAACTACACTTATCAACTGATGGGGTCAAAGCTTTCCGAGACAAACCAGGAAAGGGATCTTGGGGTCTTGGTGGACAGCTCAATGAAGATGTCAACCCAGTGCGCTGCAGCAGTGAAAAAGCAAATTCTATGCTAGGCATGATCAGAAAGGGAATCGAAAATAGGTCAGCAAATGTTGTATTACCTCTCTACAAATCTATGGTAAGGCCACATTTGGAGTACTGTGTACAATTCTGGTCTCCGCACCTTAAGAAGGATATAACGGAA
This sequence comes from Anolis apletophallus, assembly GCA_030556195.1. Lineage (NCBI taxonomy): Eukaryota > Metazoa > Chordata > Lepidosauria > Squamata > Anolidae > Anolis > Anolis apletophallus. The sequence continues at coordinate 95,649,465 of JARBWK010000008.1, forward strand.
CTGGAAAAGGTACAAAGAAGGGCAACAAGAATGATCCAAGGGATGGAGCGGCTCCCTTATGAAACCAGGTTGCAACGCCTTGGTCTTTTCAGCCTTGAAAGACGGCGTTTAAGAGGTGACTTGATCGAAGTGTATAAAATCATGCATGGGATAGAAAAGGTGAATAAAGAAAAATTATTTTCTTTGTCACAAAACACTAGGACTAGAGGGCACTCCTGAAGCTCCAAGGTAGGAAAATTAGGACTAATAAAGGGAAATATTTCTTCACCCAGAGGGTCATTGGGTTATGGAACTCACTTCCAGAAGAGGTTGTGACAGCTGTCAGCCTGAACAACTTCAAGGCAGGATTAGACAGATTCATGGATACCAAGTGTATCGGTAGTTACTGAAAAGGACATTCAAGTGCCACCTCGGAGTTGGTTGAGGTAGGCAGGATTTCCCTGGGTACTGGTTGTGGGGGGTCGGGAGCAGGTCAGGGTTTTGCCCTCCCTTCTGCTCGAGATCCCCGTGTACAACTGGTGGGCCACTGTGTGATACAGAATGCTGGACTAGATGGGCTGAGGTCCGATTCAGCATGGCTCTTCTTATGTTCTTATGTTCTTATGTTCAGTCTCAGCCCCCCGAACCAAACTCAGCCCCCCCGAATCAAAATCCTGGCTACGGCCCTGGATGGAGGCTCCTCCTTTGCAGGCTTTTAAGCAGAGGCTGGATGGCTATCTGTCAGGGGTGCTCTTAGTATGATTTTTCCGCTTTCTGGCAGGGAGTTGGACTGGATGGCCCACGAGGTCTCTTCCAACTCTATGATTCTATGTGTCAAACTGCATTAATTCTACACTTTGGATACATCCTAGGATAAATGCTACACCATTTTGTTGCTGGTTCCTACATACCCTTTCCAACTATGCCCTAAATAGAGAGAAGGCTTATTCCATGATTAAACTCCGAGTCCAGAGCAAAATAAGGATCAGAAGGAAGGAGGTGGTGGGAGCCATATTTTCCAAGCCTATGTGGAACAAATGTTTATTCTATCTCTGGAAATACAAGAAATCATATTTGCTGTATTTTGTTTGGTTTCTATTCTGGACTTTTTTTTAGTAATCAGGCACCAAAATGCTACAATTTTCTATTAACAAAGAGATTAAAGAGCAGTGGGGAGGAGTCCTCTTTTCCCTCTGTGTCAGCTGAAAAAGAATCAATCTGGTTTTCATTTTAATAGGCTTTTGGATTTTTAGTAGCTGTAATCCTGCCAGGGTTTTTTTTTTGCTTTCTCTGGACCCCAAACAGCTCATCCCTACTTGGCCTTCACAAATGAAGCTGCTTTCTTCCCCCACTCCTAGAGAAAGGGAGTGATACCCCACATCTGTCCTCAGCATTGACAAAGGGGCATCAGTCACAGTCCCTCCACATTTTCCTTCGTCAAAATATAAGCTTTGAGAGGGGCAGAAGATCCAGAAAACTGAACACCTACCCTCACCTGTCCCACATAGGCAGTTATTGTTCCTCAAGTACAACAACAGAGGTGCAGTGTCCACCAATTCGGCTGTGACAGTCCTAACCAATCTTCTTTCCATTCTCATTAATACCTTTTTCCATCTTGACCATAGTCTGATATTTAGCCAGATGTGTTCGAGGTTTCGCCTGTGAAATTTTGGAGGGTATGTGAATATGGGTGCTTCCTGCTTTGTTGTCCCACCACCTCTGAGGAACAACAGCTGTCTATGCGTGTACTTCTGGTACTGTCAAATCAGAGCTTGGAAACATTGTGTTTTTGGACTTCTATACCTGAATCTCACAGTCAAAAAGGTCAAAAGTCATGTTGCCTGTGGGATTTTGTGAGTCGAAGCCAGACTGGGATACTGGTTTGAGCACTGACTTATGCCTCTTGAGACCAGTGTTTGAATGTATGCTCTGCTATGAAACACACTGGTTGACCTTGAATGAGTCACACACCCTCAGTCCCAAAAACTCTGAAATACCTTAGGGTTTCCATAAGTTGGAAATGACTTGAAGACAAACAATAACAAGAGCAACTGCCTACCTTACCAATGCCTAATGTCAGCCCTATTTATCTCTATAACCACTATACTATCTTCTTGGCTTTTCTTCGTGAATGAAGATTCAGGAAGGACTCATCCCACGCTTTCTACAAGCATGTTGATGACTAAGAAGGCCAAACCGAGATAGGCAAGTCCGGTTGCAGAAAGCACAGCAGAGAGTTTCCTTGGGTGATGTTGTTTCTAAGTTGCGGTTCTTTCTGTGTTGTCGTTTCTCTTCGAGACCCGTTCGGCGTGACTTCTCGAAAGAGGCTGCAGCATTGTGGATAGTGCGTCTCCATGTCTCCCGATGTAAGGCCAGGGTGAACCATTGTTGGTGATCAATCTGGCTGAGCCTGATATGTTGTTTCAGGGAGTCCTTATATCTCTTCTTTGGGGCACCTCTCTTGCGCTGACTCATGGCGAGTTCACCGTAGAGTAGTATCTTTGGGAGGTGGTGGTCCTCCATCCTAGAGACGTGCCCTGCCCAGCGCAGCTGTGTTCTCAATAGCATGGCCTCAATGCTGGTGATCCCTGCTTGCTCAAGGACAGCAGCATTCGTCACATAGTCGGTCCAGTGTATATTTAGGATTGTGCAAAGACAGCGCTGATGAAAGCGTTTGAGGAATCATAGGTGTTGGCGATAGGTGACCCATGTTTCAGACCCATATAGGAGAATAGACAGTACAATAGCTCTGTACATACTGATTTTTGTACTTTGCCTCAGGTGTTTGTTACTCCAGACTCTTTTGTGAAGACTTCCGAATGCACTATATGCTTTTGCTAATCTGTGATCTATCTCTTTATCAATCTTGGCATCTGAAGAGATGATGCTTCCCAGGTAGGTGAACTGCTGAACAGATTTAAGCACAGATTTGCCTATGCTGACGGTGTTCTTCCTGTGGTGCTGGCTGGTAGAGAACTTCCATTTTCTTCAGGCTGACTTCCAGCCCAAACACCTCTGCAGCTGTTGCAAAGCAGGATGTTTGGTGCTGCAGAACTGGTTCTGTATGGGCAACAAGGGCAGCATCGTCGGCAAAAAACAGCTCACAGACTAGGTAGTTTAGAGTCTTACTGCGAGCCCTCAGACGGCTTAAGTTGAACAAGCTACCCTCAGTACGATAGCGTATATATATGCCGTCTTCTTCAAGGTCTGCTGTAGCCCTTTGGAGCATCAAGCTGAAAAAGATTGTAAATAGGGTTGGTGCAAGAACACAACCTTGTTTCACTCCATTAGATATTAGAAAGGGCTCTGAGAGAGCATCGCCATGTCTGACTTGACCGTGCTGGCCCTCATGTAACAGGATAATCATTTTGAGGAATTTGGGAGGACATCCTAGTCGTTCCAGGATCTGCCATTTATCTCTATAACCACTATACTATACTGTATCCCTTTAATAAATTGTTATACAGCTTTTAATATGTGTATCTGTTATTCTTGCATGTCACAGGATTGGACTAGACAGCCCTTGTAGTCCCTTCCAACTCTCTCATTCTCTGATTCTATTTCCACTTTACTCCCAATTTACAAAATGTTGCATCATTGTGTTAGCATGCACAATGATGCAACATTAAAGCAAGGGTAGGGATTCTGTGGCTCTCCAAAAGTTATTGGACTGCAGTTCCTATTGTGTCATGTAGTAATTTGAGCATTAGACTATAACTCTGGAGGCCAGTGTTCAAATCCGCATTCTGCCATGGTAAACCCCTGGGTGACGTTGAGCATATCACACTCTCTTACCTTCAAAAGGAGGCACTGAAGAAATCTTGCTAAGAAAACCCTATGGCAGGTTGGCTTAGGGTTGATGTAAGTTAGAAATGGATTGAACACACAACAAAAAGTTGTTTTTAAAATTCCAAACTGAGCAATAAAATAAGGTTGCCATCCTTTATTTTCTGGAAAGTTCTTATGCCTTTAGCATCTCCAGTTCAGCAAATTGCCTATCATGTAGCACAGGACTCCCTTTGTAAGAAGACTATTCTTTTATTAACTGTTGGTTCCACAACATACTTCCCCACAAACACCTGGGACTCTATATTCTCACTTTCATTCTCAAGGCCTATTGTACTCACCACCATAATACACAGGAAACCTCAAATGGCCACCACTCCCTCCTACAGAAGTGCAATGAGAGGTGGTGGGGTAGTAATTAACTGAAGAGGAAGAAGGGGCGAGTTTGTATGTGGGCTGACTCCCATCATCTTAAAGGTACAACAAACTGTGGCCTAAACCCTGTTCTTAGTGCTGACTAGAGTACAACCATTAAATTAATGACATTTACCTATGACTATCCAAGCATTAAGTGGGTCGACTCTGGTTGGGACAAATCAACAGGATGCTGCCTATTGCATGCATTTGCTGGAATAGGCCTCAGATTCTCAAGGGGGAAGAGATTCTGCTCACTTTTTAATTAAAAAAATCTAAATTCCAGCTAAATTGGAAACCATCTCCCATTGCTTGCAGAAACAATTAATTCTATAATTCTATCTCATTTCACAAAGTACATGTGTTCCTGGAGCTTACAGTACTCTTTAAACAGAAACTTTGGTACCAGATGCAGGAATAATATGGAAATAAAAGAAATAGGTTCCAACACCACAAAAAAAGAAGAACAGCTTAAACATGTTCAGCAGACTTTTTATTCGGAACTGAAAATATGCACTTGTCAAGTAAGCATTGCTTGAGTAAACAAAAACATTTGGAATCCTCTAGAGCAGTGATTCCCAACCACTGTGCCGTGGCACACTAGTGTGCCGTAAACAATCACCTGGTGTGCCGCGGGAAAACCTCTCTTCCCCCCCTTTCTTCCCCCTCCTGCCAAACTCCTGCTGCTGCTGCTTGGAAGGGCCGGGCGGTGGCAAAGAAGAAGGGGCTGGGGCACCGCCACCTTTGGCCGTTTTCGTGTTTATGTGTACCAACTATTACTACATTTGGCATTGGCTGGACGTGATAGCCTTTCTAGTGACTGTAACAACTCTCCTGTTCACCAGTTATACACAAGGGACTCGTCTAATGCCCACCTGGAATGATACAGGAGCATATATATTGAAGGTGGAAGCCTCATTATTGTTCCATGAGGTGTATTGATGCATAAGAACAGTACTAGTGGACTGCTTTGAAGCTATATGGACACGTTTTTTTAAAATACAGAGAGAGACTGACAGCTGTTGAGCAAGACCTTCGTGTGTGTCTTTCCGCCATTCCTGCCAGGATATCTATGTTGTGTTCATCGAAACAGGCCCAGGTTTCACACTGAGTGTATAAATACAGTACATTAAAAAACGTATTAACTATATGTATTACTGTGTTAGAGCGTCATTTTGGTTGGTGGTGTGGCCCACTTTGGCGCTCCATGCAGTCATGCCGGCCACATGACCTTGAAAGTGTCAATGGACAACGCTGGCTCTTCGGCTCAGAAATGGAGATGAGCATCAACTCCCAGAGTCGGACACGACTGGATTTAATGTCAGGGGAAAACCTTTACCTTTACCTTAGAGACCAAAGCTTCTTCCAAAACGTATCCAGGAATAATTTCTTGGGCTTTTTTTCCTCCCAGCTTCATTTTGAATAATGTCAATTATTGTGGCCAAACGTATGTGCCTTCTAATGCTGAGGCCAAAGCTGAGGGAGTTTATTTTCTTCCTTAGCTTTGTGTTTTATTTTTCCAAAGGGAGCTGCTGTTTACCTTACTCTTTGTAAGGAGGCACACATGACCACGAGCTGAATATGTTACAGCAGAATCCTATTCATTCCCTACTAGAGAATTATTGCATTATTTACATGCTTTTGCAACTCAACACCAAAACTGTCTTTCTTAGCAGCACCATTTTTCCAGTGCTGCTGCTAAAAGCATCAAGTTACACTGGGAGGAAAGATAAAGTACAGCAGCACTCTCCAGTACTTGTAGCATGAGAGAAATGCTCCATGCAGAATTGTCTTTGTAAGCTTCTGTGTGAGAGCAGAGGATTTCCTATACTATAGAACAAAAGTTGGGATGTTTATTTCATTTATCTATCAAAACTAGATCACTAGGCCATTTGGTGTGCTAACATCACTCACTCACACATACATACACACACGCACACTTTCAGGCACCACATGTTGTTTTCTTGCAGTTTCCTATGAGTTCCACCACATGGCTCATTTAGTCCAAACTCGCTCAAGTTTTTCCAGCATCTGAGCAGATCAGCAGTTCTCAACTACAAGTCAGTGCTTCACAATACATTCATCACAGCATTCTTCATTTGTGCATCACACTGATTCTTAGAAAGACCAGCTTACTCTAATTTAGTGAAGCTATGTTCACTGACTTGAATCCTTAATATCTTAATATTGTATTAACATACTATCCTAAAACGTGTTGCATTTTCTCTGTATTACATTATCTGTTCTTGGGCTAAATAAAACAGGATGTTCTGTTCATGACACAACTGGAACACAAAGGACCCATGATGGGAATGGGGTGATACATTCTTGTTGGGGAATTAATTAGTTCTACAATACCTACTATAAAAGTAAGTACCAGGAAGTTTTTCTCATCATTAATAGACTTCTTACAAATAATATAATGGTATTATCGTTGTAATTTACCAGTATGATGTAATGTTAAACTGTTTGACTGGGGCTTGTGTGGGAGTCAGGGTTCCAACTCCACTGAGGGCCATCCCCCCGGCCCTATATCCCAGAATATAAAGGCAGAAAATCCCACATTATCTGAGTGTGGATTTAGATAGTCCAGTTCAAAGCAGATATTGTGGGATTTTCTAACTTGATATTTTGGGATATAGGGCTTCCTGATGAAACTTGGTGATGTTTGGGCCAGATCAGGGCCGTAGCCAGGATTTTGATTCGGGGGGCTGAGTTTGGTTTCGGGGGGCTGAGACTGGGTGGAAGAGGGTCTACCCTAGCAAACCTTTTGTATTGTTATCCCAATAACCCCATGAAGGTGGGATATAATGAGCATGGTGATCAGATCATGATATGAATAAACATAACAGTTTAAATAATGTACCAGTAAGGCCTTTTCGCGGACCACCCTGAGAAGTTCGGGGCTGAAGCCCCCTTAGCCCCCCGGCTACATGCCTGGGCCAGATATTCTCATTTTGTTCTCTGTACCATATAGACATGAAATCAGTGGGATGTAAGAGAGCCTTGGATATTACTTACAATCTGTTGTACTCTAGACCTGAAGGATCCCTCAGTAAACCACTTGAGACCAGCCGTGATTAAATGCTTTATTTAAAATAAATGAAAAGAATAAAGATGTAGAAAGATAGTCCTTTGATGCCCTTAGCACCAGAGTATTGCAAGGCAATAGTCTTTAAAGAGTTCAAGGTCCAATAAATGAGGAAATAGTCTTGATGCCCCAATGGGCTAAATCCAGGATAAGTTCTTGGTAGCAAGGACTTGGCAAACACTTGAGTCCGAGGACTGGAAGGCCCAATGGCACAGGCTAGTTCAGTGAAGCTTGGCAAGGTAGCTGAACGTTGGCACGAGATGTAGAGCTTAGAAGGGACCCCACGTAAATAGGCCCTCCACCGCTTTGATCTTGAAGACGCAGACTGTGTCGGAACTTCTTCCCATTAACAATCTGGGGGTCGGTCTTTCCCTGACCGCCCGAGGAAGGTTGGAATGTAAGCTCATTAGTGAGTGCACCTGGCTCACAGGGAGGAACCCGGCCTCCGCGTTCCCAGCACCGCTTATCAAGCCGGGAAGGGAATAGGCTGCCGGTGGCCTTGACTGCTGGTTGACCGAAAGGCTTCTGCTTTGGAGCCTTCCCAGGCCTGTTTTGTGACTTGGTTTTAACATGGCTGTTGTCTCGCTTGTCCATGGATCTATGCTGGGGCATCACACAATCCTTGAATTAGTGCCCCTCCACACAGCCCTATATTCCAGAATATAAAGGCAGAAACTCCCACAATATCTGCTTTGAACTGGGTTATCTGAGTCCACACTCAAATAATGTGGGGTTTCCTGCCTTGATATTCTGGGATATGGGGCTGTGTGGAAGGGCCCTGGGGCCCCTCCCACACAGCTGAATAAAATCCCACATTTTCTGCTTTGAATTGGGTTATATGGCAGTGTGGACTCACATAACCAGTTCAAAGCAGATATTGTGGGATTTTCTGCCTTTATATTCTGGGTTACATGGCTGTGTGGATATAAATACAACAAATGAACAAATATATACTGAAGAACTAAAGACCCATTCAGAAATACCCAAACATCAGTTATTCTGTGTGCTGATAACAAACGTTAATATACAACAAAATGCAAATAATGTAATTAAGTAATTGATTTCATTGATCATAAATGGCCAAGAAAATGCTCTATCAGAATGGACATGCTCCACACATTCCCCCCTGCGCTCGTGTGATCTCCTTGTTTCCTGCTTTGCCAAAGCTGCTGCTGGCTGGGGCATCCTTCTCTGCCCCACTCTTCATGGTCCTCCCAGGGAAGCAGCTGACCTTGCTGTTGATGGAGGGCAGCAAGGCTGGGAGCTGTTTTTTTAGGCCACTCAGAGGCAGCCATCCCCCTGCCGCTCAGTCGGGGGTGAAAATGAGAACAACAGAATCTACAAATGGAATCAATTTTGTGTAGCTTCCAGTGCTTGAGCTGATAATCAGAACAGAAGCCCCTAAACTCCCCCAAGGCTTAATCTGCTGGTTGATTGTAAACCAGCCACACATCTGTCACAGCAGGCAGAGACGGTCTCATTTCTCAAAAGCTGCCACTACTCCGATCAGCTCTCTGTTTCTTTCCTATATAGACTCTCTGCCCTAGAGTAGCGCTCCTGAGCAGCTTATTATCTGTTTTAAAAGACAACATCCCTTTATGATGATGGAAGTGGCATATATGTGGTTGTTTTGATTTTTCTACTCCAAGCATCAATCTTTCTTAAGTGGCCCTTGCTGTTCCCCGTTTCCCCTTTTCTGTGCTCACAGGAAAAGCAAAACTTCCTCTGGCTCACTGGATATTTTCTAAAGGGGGAGTTTGAGGTTTGAAACCAAAAAGCTTTCACTCTGCAGCTCTCTTTCATAAAAGTCCAAGTACTTTAGACCAGTGTTTCCCAACCTTTTTTGAGCCGCGGCACACTTTTTACATTTACCAAATCCTGGGGCACACCACCAACCAAAATGATACAAAATGACACTCTAAGACATACATATAGTTAATATGTTTTTAAATGTATTTATACACTCAGTGTGAAACCTGGGCCTGTTTCGATAAACACAACATAGATATCCTGGCAGGAATGGCAGAAAGACACAAACTTCCCACACAGAACTCCCATAACCAAGAGAAAATGCTATAAGAGTTTGGTGGGCATTGACCTTGAGTTTTGGAGTTGTAGTTCACCTATATCCAGAGAGCACTGTGGACTCAAACAATGTTGGATCAGGACCAAACTTGGCATGAATACTCAATATGAACGCAGATGGAGTTCAGGGGAAATAGACCTTGCCATTTGGAAGTTGTAGTTGCTGGGATTTATAGTTCCCCTACAATCAAAGAGCATTCTGAACCCCACCAATGATAGAACTGAGCAAAACTTCCCACACAGAACCCCCAGGAGGCAAGAGGAGGTCTCTACTTGGGGAAAGGGTTAGGGTTAGAGCCTTCCCAATGCTTGGAGAGGGAGAGACCAAGTAGACAACGGGTGGAGAGGGGGTGTGTGTTTGTAATTTTGTGCCTTTATTGAGGTAGGTTTCTTAGGGTTTTTATACTTCAACACACTAGACTCCCCCCCCCCTCCTGGAGGTTCCAATTTCCCGCGGCACACCTGATGGTCGCTCACGGCACACTAGTGTGCCCCGGCACACTGGTTGGGAAACACTGCTTTAGACAATGGCTGTGGCATTAGGAGCAGATTGAAGAACGAATGTGTCATTACTCTGTGGTTCAGATTAAGCACTAGCTTCCTTTGATCTCTGAAAACAGACAGCTTCTCCTTTCAAGATTCAAAGTGGGTTAATTCTCTCCATGTCTGTTATCTGAACTTGATAGGTTATGTTCTTTGGGCTATAAATCTTGAATCCCGTGGTCAGTGTGGTCACCGAGTGCATTGGTTGGAAGATCTTGCACGTTTTAATCTAAAAAGTAATTTTCCCAGGCTTATCGAATCTAATTGTAATTTCTTGTACTGATAATAACAGTTACAGCATGCCTATACATACATTCAACTATCTGTTATAGAGTAGCCTCAGTGAGGAGTTATCCCATGATGTCAACAATGAAGAGTGTGTGCGGCTTTTCAATTGCCCCATCCCCTGTTGACTGCAAGTAGAGCATGGACAAAGCCCCCTTCGGAAGATGTTTGTATTGGAGATACTTGAGGGAAAATTTCCTGGGATCAAACCAGATGAGATGCTTAGTGCTTTTAAAGAAGAGGTGCTCCCTCAAGTGGTAAAAGATTTCGTTTTGTAATTAAGTATGACTTTCCTCACCAAAATGTCTTGCACTGAATGTATGTTTTGCTTTGCCATTGGAAGGTTTAAATAGCAAGTCTGATTGTAAAAGTGAGTTTTTGCAAAATAATCCTGTTGTGGAGGAAAATGGGTTTAATTGCAGAGGAATAAATATTGTATTTCTTACATTCTAAGACATGATTGATTGTAAGACATGAGCTAATTTTAGAACCTCGAACAGAAAAAAAGCATAATTTTGCCCATATTGCCCTCCGAGATCACTTCGGTCTGAGGACTCCAATCTCCTGGAGATACCTTCAGCTAAACTCGCAAGGCTGACTGCTACCCGCCGGAGGGCGTTCTCTGTCATAGCACCTACGCTGTGGAACGCCCTCCCGGCCGGAACTCGGGCTATGAAGGACTTGCTCCCGTTTAGACGGGCCTGTAAAACATAACTGTTTAAGCAGGCCTTTGGTGAGTAAGTCCTGCCCATGCCCCGCCATCTATTCGTTCTTCTGAGGATGATGTGCTGTTCATTGTTTTAACTGTGTTATTAATTACTGTACTGCTGTTGTTTTTAATTGTTTTTAACTGCTTATTGCCTGTATTTTACTGTGCCCTTCGGCTCCTGTAAGCCGCCGCGAGCCTCAGGGAGTCGGCGGCATAGAAGCCCGAATAATAAACAAATAAAAAATAAATAATTTATTTTTATTAAAAGTACCCGCAATTCGAAGACGTATCCCAGTTTTACAAATGTTTATATGAAGGAAAAATGTATCTTTGGATTGAAGAAATACAGTATTCCCCTTAACATCTAGTTTAATCCTAATCATTCCTGACTAGGGTGGAAATATTCAGCATAGCTTCTTTACTGCATTCAGTGAAATTAGAATCTGAATAGGAATCTGGTTGTGGGGGGTCGGGAGCAGGTGAGGGTTTTGCCCTCCTTTCTGCTAGAGATCCCTGTGTACAACTAGTGGGCCACTGTGTGACACAGAATGCTGGACTAGATGGGCTGAGGCCCGATTCAGCATGGCTCTTCTTATGTTCTTATGTTAATCTTGAATTTTGTAAAATCAATAAGATTGTACAATGTCTGAAAACTGGCAGTATACTCAGAGCAAACTATATATTCCTTTGAAGGATACTAGCAGGAGATGTAACAGAAAAGCAAAATGATCTAAAAAGAAATTTGCCAAATTTATTTAGTGAAATAAAATCAACAAGAGTCAGAACAGATGTGATTGACTAATAAAAATAATAATAATAACAACAACCTGCAAAGGTAGTGGAAAATGAACATGCCTTCGGGCTGATATGGGCGGGATTGAAATAGCGTAAATAAATAAATAAAATACTGTGGGACTTTCGAATCCAAACTGACAATACACCAGACATCACGATTATCAAAAAGAAAAGAAAAAGATTATTGATGTCACCATACCAGGTGACAGTCAAATTCACAAAAAACAACAGGAAAAACTCAGTCGTTATCAAGACCTCAAAATTGAAATGCAAAGGCTCTGGCATAAACCAGTCCAGGTGGTCCCAGTGGTCATTGGCACACTGGGTGCTGTGCCAAAAGATCTCAGCCGGCCTTTGGAAACAATAAACATTGACAAAATCATGACCTGTCAACTGCAAAAGGCCACCTTATTTGGATCTGTGCGCATCATTCGAAAATACATCACACAGTCCTAGATGCTTGGGAAGTGTTTGACTAGTTATTTTGTGATACAAAATCTAGCATATATATCTCATTTGCCATACTGTGTTTTGTGTCAGTATAATAATAATGTAATTTTATTACCCACCTCTCCCTGCAGCTTGAGGTGGGATACATAATTAAAACAAGAGATAAAGCACTATTAAAACACATACAAGATTCACAGAGTTAAAATGCAAGTTCAAATTCGCTGAAAGGCAGATTAAAATTAACAACTTTAAAATGATTAGATAGGCCTGCCAGAAGAAATGGGTCCTCAGTTGTGTCTTCATTTCTGACAGCTGATTTAGCTGTCAAAGCTCTTCTGGTAGGTCATTCCACAGTCTTGGGGCGGCTGATGAAAAGGTCCTCTGGTTGAATGTCATCAGTTGGGTTCTGGCTGAATCCCAGTGTCATAAGGGGCAGATTGTTTGAGAGAAGGCGATTCTGTAATTAACCTGGACCCAAACCATGTAGGGTTTTGTACTTTGCCGGAAACTAATCAGCAACCAGTAGAGTGATTTTAATATGGGTGTCATGTGCTCACTCCTAGTGCTCCTGTAAATGTGTCAAAAGCCATTAGCATTATGCTTTAAACTTTATTGTTATGCCTTTCATTGCATTCATATCAAAAGGTGAAGTTTTGAGCCCAAATCCCAGCCGCCTCTCTCTCTCTCTCTCTCCCCTGTTCCTACTGTCCTTTACCTGAAATTGTTCCCCCACTTTTCCTGTTTATGACAAAAGCTAATAAACATATTTCAAAAAAAAAGGTGAAGTTTTTTCCTTTTATTGTGCAAAAAGCAAATGAACTATCAGTTCAATTGTTATTTTACAATGCTATTCCAAAGCTTGGACACAGATTTTTCCACTTCACACCCACTGTAGCTCTTGAAGTTCATGTGCATCAGTCTCCCCTTTCTATGATATGGTCTACTGGAGAATGAAAAGACTGCCCCAACCTTATCATTGCCTGTGGTGAACCCACCCTCTCTGCTGAGAGCTGTGAGCCCCATTCGACACTATTGCCTTTGGCAAATATGCTGTCCGTGACATATGCAATTTTAAGTTGTGCTATGCATTTGGAGTGTTTTTTTAACAGTCTGCAATGTCTGCATCTCTCTGATGTTTGTGTAAGCAGAATTGCCCATGAAGATCTTTACTTCATGTGATAAGACATGAAAGTATAAAGTGCGTGAATGTATGTTGTCCCAATGCCTGGTGCATTGCAGTTACACAAGAGTTGCTAACCTTGTGCATTAAGTATTAATTCACATATCTTGCTTTATGTTGCTGTTTGGGAAAGCAACTGAGTAACATAATTCCACTGTCATATATTTCTAGTACAGGGCTGTCCAACATCTTTTGGGCCAAGGGCCGGAGCCCTGGCCACTGATGACCTGGGGGCCGGAGCAGGGGGCGCGCCGCTCCTGACGGCGCGCTGACGTCACCACGTATGACGTCATCACGCCGGCATCCTGCACGGCCCGCCCCTTTTCGGCGAGGCTTGCTGACGTCACCAAGCCCTGCCGAAAAGGGGCGGCCGTGCAGGACGCCAGCGTGGTGACGCCAGACGTGGTGACGTCAGCGCGCCGTCAGGAGCGGCCCGCCCCGCCCCCCTCCTCCTCTACAGTGACAGCCAGGGCGGCAGAACCGGCGATTTCTCCCGGTTCTGCTGCCCTGGCTGAGGCTGTAAGAGGAAGGGCAAAGCCGAGGAGAACTCTCCTCCTCAGCTTCGCCTTCCAGCTAAAGGCACACGCCAGCCTCAGAAGCAGTGATTTCCCGCTTCCGAGGCTGGCGTGTCCCATTAGCTGGAAGGGCGAAGCTGAGGAGGGCTCTGCTTGGCTTTGCCCTTCCTCTAAAGAGAGACACGCCAGCCTCGGAAGCGGGGAAATTGCTGCTTCCGAGGCTGGCGTGTCTCATTAGATAGAAGGGCAAAGCTGAGGAGGGCTCTGCTTGGCTTTGCCCTTCCTCTTAAAGGCACACGCCAGCCTCAGAAGCAGCGATTTCCCGCTTCCGAGGCTGGCGTGTCCTTAAGAGGAAGGGCAAAGCCAAGCAGAGCCCTCCTCAGCTTTGCCCTTCCAGCTAATGGGACACGCCAGCCACGGAAGCGGGAAATCGCTGCTTCTGAGGCTGGCGTGTTTAGCTGGAAGGGCAAAGCTGAGGAGAGCCCTCCTCAGCTTCGCCCTTCCAGCTAAAGGGTCACGCCAGTCTCCTCCTCCGTCCCACCTCTCCCCCCCGGCGCACCGATCGGAGCGCCGGGGGGAGAGGCGGGACGGAGGAGGCGGGCCTATGGAGGAAGAAGGGACGCGCTTCCCGTCCTCCCCTGTAGGCCCGCCTTCTCCTCCTCCCCCGGCGTTCCCGATTGGTGCGCCGGGGGAGAGGCGAGATGGAGGAGGAGGGAGTGGGCGGGCTGGGTGACGTCAGGCTCGGCGCTGGCGCCACGCCTGACGTCACCCAGCCCCGCCCGGAGAGATCGAATTTTTTTAAAAAATTTCCCCAGGGTGAGCTGGGGCCGTAGGGAAGGGGCTGGGGGGCCGTATACGGCCCCAGGGCCGCCAGTTGGACAGCCCTGTTCTAGTACATTGATGTAGAATTTTAGTGATTTCCCAAAATCAGCTCGAGATGTTCACAGCTGACTATGCCTAATAAAGTCTTATGGAAGTTGTGGTCGCTATAAATCAATAGGTGATTTGATCTCTCTCTCTCTCTCTCTCTCTCTCTCTCTCTCTCACACACACACACACACACACACACACACACACACGTTTTCTTTTTACTGTCCTGTAAGCCAAAGGAGAAAAAATGTTGACTTCCAGGATTTTCAGTCTGGACCTGTGGACCCTGCATCCTATGCCCTAATCTTAATCTCTCTGCAGGTCATCAATTTGCATTATTCCATCCTAATTAAGGGATCAGCAATTAAAATGATGAAAGGCAATTTGCATATGTTGAGGAAGGATGCATATAGAACAAAAGTGAGGCAGATTTAGGAAAATTTATTTTTTTAATTACTGGCCAAAGCACCCACCCAGTCTCCTGGGCTACTTATTATACTGTGCAATTGGAGGATTCTGATGTCTGGAGTTTGAATTAGTAATTTTTCAGAGCTCTGCATAACAGGCACATCTGAAACTTCAGCAACTTTCAGCTGTAGGCACACTACCTAGAAATGTGCAAGGATTATTTATGTACAAGTACAAATAATGATAGTGGTTTTCCCCATTTCAAGGGAAAACAACTTTTTATTTATGGTATTTCCCCCATATCCTAATGTCTCACAGTACTGTGGATGATTTTTTGAGGAAAGAAACTACATTATTTTATATAAAATATTAGATTTCTATATAGAAAATACATTTCCTGCACAAGAAACAAGGTTTTCTTCACAATAAACTTTTCTACATAGAAAGCTGTATTTTTGTTTTGAAGAATTCCTGCAATAATTCAAGGTGTTAAAATACTATGAACAAAAATTCACAAAATTAACATTGGTCTATTGTTAGGAACACATAATTATGAATATTCTTTATATCCTTAACACACTGCCACAATGTGGAGTCCAGCAGGTTTTATCCAAAGTAATGTTAATGGAATTTGAGAAGAAAAAGGGTCCAACTCCTATGATTCTCTCTGGCATTACTTCGCGAACGAAGATTTTTAGGAAGGACCTATCCCATGCTTTCTACAAGTGCGTTGATGACTAAAGAAGTTGGATGTGTCCTTCGAGCCTGTGCAATGGATTTTTCTGGTGGAGCGCAGCGTGCACAGAACTGGCCTCACCCTTTAAATGAAGGTTCATCTGGCAGGGCCTAGCAAGCTTAGGATGGTGGCAGCGAGGTCCTCAGGTCGTAGGTTTGAATTGAGTTTCCTTTTCTAGATGGTTGACCTTACAGGGTTAGATGAGCACCATCCGCCCGGGTTTGAAATCAGAGTTTTCCTTCTCTTAGGATGGTTGCCAAAAGGCTAGAGAGCCCATCCTACCCGTTGATGCTCTTTGTCAGACCCTTCGGTTGTGACCTGTCTGGCATGGGAGGCCCTACCAGTGGCTATGCCACCGCCAGCATAGCTCACAATTTCATTAGGGTGCGCAAGCCTCTCCCCCACGGCAAGGGGGCGCCAATGGAGAGGAAAGGCCTATCACTGCACTTTTAAAAACAACATAGCCCCCATTTATTCCCATTTAGCCCCTGATGTTTTAGCCCTTTCCCCCTATAGATCAGAGAAACACTGACATTTTGGGGGCAAATTGTATTTGTAGTAGGCCAGTATTTAATGAGATCTATACTTTTTAGTTTACCCACTACATTCTGGCATCCTGTCTCCTAGAAATCTTACTTCGAGCATCAAATTGCAAGCTTGCATGTTTTTGCTCAAACCTGCCAACCAACAAATAAGGAGACGTTCTGTGCTTTCTTGTGAATGAATGAATTTTAAACAAGGGCAATGAACGGCAAAAGTCAGTCTTTGGTATATGATTACTCATTCAAATTCCAAATAGTATGAACCCTAGGTTTGTAAGTGTTTGGGTTTTGGAATGAAGGACTAGAGCAGGGGTGCTCACACTTTTTCAGCATGCGAGCTACTTATAAAATAACCAAGTCCAAATGATCTACCTACCCACTACAAAAATGTGAAACATATGACACAATATCTGCTTTGAACTGGGTTTTCTGAGTCCACACTGCCATATAATCTGATTCAAAGCAGATAACATGGGATTTTATTCAACTGTGTGGAAAGGACCTCTGATAACCCAGGGCCGGCAGCACTTGGGCGGTGGCAGGAGCCTGTGGGGCAGGACTGAGCCTTCCTCCCACCCTGCCTGCAATCTACCAGGATGCCCTACGCGATCTACCTAATGAGCACCCCTGGACTAGAGGCTTATGGCGTTCTTGTGATATGCAGTTTATTCACACCAATGTCAGGGTATTTATTTGACCCCTCTCATGAATGAAAGTACAAAATTTAAGGACTCTCTCCAGGAGAGCTGAAAAAAACCCAACTCTAGCATGGCCAGTGACTAGGAAGTCTATGAATTGTGATCTAAAACCATTTTTTTCCAAGTTCTGCTTTCTAGGGATGAAAATCATGTAGCCCTATAGAGCCTGTTGGGCTGTAACTTCAATATTGTCCACAACTGACTACATCCGCTAGGCCTGGTGGGACTTGCAGTTCAATGACATCTGGAGGATCATGTGATTCTTACCTCTGTTTTAGTAAATTACTTACTAACATCATATAATCTCAGTGTTGCATATCTTGTATTATCATTTTGCATGTAGTTAACAAAGTGTGTGTTTTAGGAATGATTGAACTTTTGTCCTAAGGCAGCTCTAGGCAAAGCTTTTGGTGCATTGTTACCTTGTCACGTGTACAGGACTGGGCCTTTCCATTAGGAAGAGGGTGACTATTGCTTCATTAAGCAAAATTCAGATGATATGAAAAGGCAGCAAATTTTAAATCATTTTAAAACTGGAATTTAACTGCTCAGGTGGCTGTAAGATTTTCTAGTACATGCAACAGAAACATCTTTGCTGGATACTATGCGCCCTTACTTGGGAGGGTCATCTGCAGGCCCGGATTACCCATAAGGCCATCCGAGGCCATGGGACCCCCCCAAAATTATTATTTTAAATAAAAAAATGATCTCCGGGGGGATGCGAGGAGGGGCGGGGCCGACGCGAGCAAGGAGGAGGCGGAGGGAAGCCACGTCAGATGCCCTAGGGGCGGGACTTTCCCCCGTCTGTCGTCGCTCACGCGGGGCCGCTTCCCTTCGGAGAAGGAAGGGAAACCCCGGGGTGGCCGCTGCAGCAGCCAGAGACATGGCAGAGGGCAGACGAACCACTCCTGCCCTGCCGCGCATGCCCGGCGTCCTGCGCGGCCCACCCCTTTTTGGCGGGATTGGGTGACGTCAGACACGGCGGTGAGGAGGAAGAGGTGGAGGGCAGCCGGGGCCTCTGCCTCCACCTCTTCCTCCTCGCCGCCGCGCCTGACGCCACCCAGCCCCGCCGAAAAGGGGTGGGCCACGCAGGATGCCGGGCATGCGCGGCAGGGCGGGAGCGGCTCGGCTGCCTTCCGCCATGTCTCTGCATGAGCAGCACCTTCCCTGCTCCATTAACAAAATGCTATGGGGGATGTGGCAGGAGAGAATTCAGAGGCCCTTTCAATTTTGATTGTAATTTAACTGCAATGGCCACGTCTTATGGAGCTCTGTGACCGAAAACTAAATATCTAAACTGAACCTGCAAATCCATAGGATGTTGCCACACAGTTTGCACTGAATCGTTAGTGGAACTATCCAAGGTGCTGAATCATCTTTTTCCTACTGTAAATTCACAGGCACCTGGATAACTTCTTTAAGGTTCATAATAAATACTAAGTGGATTCATCACCCATCGGACACAGGAGACACAAGCAGCTGCTGGTTCTCTATTTTATGTACTTAGGGACGTTAGAAGCAGCCTAGGGGTGAATGTGGAGAACCAGCAGCTGCCTTTGCTACTTCTTCTCAGGCTGGCCTTTTTCATTCACAGAAAACTATAAGATGACCCGATGCTGTACTCTTCCACTAGGCCTGGTTGATTTAAAAAAAGAGGTTCAAAACTTGTTCTGGATGTACTTTGAATCTAATTGACTTCCGAAAATTTCTGAAAACAATCGGAAATTTTATGAATTTTTCAGAAATTTCAGAATGGCTTTGTTAATGGTGGACACACATGCGCAGTAAGAAAGAAACAGCACTGGCAGTAGGAAAGAAACAGCACTGATTAAGCACCCAGTTTGGATGCAGATGTCCTTCCCTCCCTGTCAGAACTGGGGCGAGGGCCATGTTAAACACCCAGTTTGGACACGGATGTTCTTCCCTCCACATCAGAGCTGTGTGCTTGCCGATTCCTTTCAGAAAATGGCGGTGGTGGCTTCGAAATGGCAACTTCACTTTTGGGATGCTTATATCGCTTCGAAACTGCTTCAGAAGTGAATTTAATCTGAATTCATTCCGATTTTACGAACATTCTGACAAACCTAGCCAGGCCTATCTTCCACTCATAAACTTCTTCTACCTCCCCTGCTCTTCCCCCATTTTTTGCATTAAACACCCACGACAAAATAGTAAAAATACAACAGAGTGTATGTCTTTTGTTGGGCTATTCTGGAAGTTGTCCACCTAAAAGTGCATTGGATTCATATGCTTCAGAAGTTGGTGTGAACAGGGAAATTGCCAGATACATATGAGTAAGAGCCTTCAAAGATCTTGCCAGTTTAAGGCAGTTTTATTACTTCTATGAGGTCTTCTTAGGCAAGGGATACTTAGAGGTGTTTTTGCTGGTCCCTTCCTCTGAATTATAATCTACAGCACTTGGCACCCTTTGATACTCTTTGGGCCTGGGGAACGTTCATCTTTTTGGACTGCCATTCCCAGAATCTGGAGATGACAGTCCAAAAAGGCACCCGTTCAGATCTTCTGGAAGTTCTAGCCTCAAGGATTTGGTGAAAAGGGACGAAGGTTTGGTCTTGTGTGTGTCTATGTGTGCCTTCAGGTCAGCTATTGTTGGAAATGACAACCGTCTTCAAACCTTCTCTAGTAATGTTTATCTATGATCCTGTTTCTTAGTGTTTCCTGTATGTATGTTCTGGTATGCAGCTTCCTTTACTCCAGTGTTTTTCAACCTTTTTTGAGCTGTGGCACATTTTTTACATTTACAAAATCCTGGGGCACACCACCAACCAAAATGACACAAAATGACACTCTAACACAGTAATACATATAGTTAATATGTTTTAAATGTACAGTATTTATACACTCAGTGTGAAACCTGGGCCTGTTTCGATGAACACAACATAGATATCCTGCCTTGTGTGCTTCAGACATAGATATCCCGCCTTGTGTGCTTCGGACTGGGTCGCCTGGGCCGACACTGCCCTATCATCACCTCAGGCAGGGAAGGAGGGAGGGAGGCACAGGGGCAGGCCGCTCCCTTCCGAAGCCGAGAGGCAGGCCGTGAAGGAAGGAAGGAAGGAAGGAAGGAAGAAGGCCTGAGAGCAGAAGAGGCCAAGGCAGAGCCCAGGCCAGGAGAGGAAGAAGGAAGGAGGCCCCTGAGCCGCCTCGACCCCAAAGCCCAAAGGAATCCTGAGCCAGAAGGGGAAAACAGGTAGCTGAGAGGAAAACAAAGCCCAACGCTCCTCTCCAGAAGCTCTCTGCCTCCTCCGGAAGTGACCTCACAGGGAAAGGCACCATCCGGCCCCTCCCCTCCTCAGCCTCCAACCAACTGCTTCTCCAGGAAGCCAAGGCCTCAGCCCCGCCCCCCCCTCCCCTCTCTCGGGACTTCTGCCCTGAACAAACATGGTGGTGCTGGGCGGGAGACCCTTAGAGAGGCAGGGCTTGCTTCTTGGCCAGCGTTGATTGGCCCTGCTGGTGCCTCAGATAGAGAGAGAGAGGGAGAGAGAGAGACAGATGGAGAGACAGAGGGAGAGGCAGGCTGTCCAGATGACGCCTGGCGGGGTGGTCGGTTCTTCCACGGAATACCTGATGATCGCTCATGGCACACTAGTGTGCCACAGCACAGCGGTTGGGAAACACTGCTTTACTCTATGGTTCCTGAGAAGTTATAAAAGGGTCTGCAGACCATATGTTCCTTCTCCCACTATCCTTTTGACTATGTGGCCTGTTGATAGCTGCTTTGTTGTACAAGAGATGCCCTGGCCAGTTGGCACAGGGAACCATCTCAAATATATCTGAAACTGGACTGATACGTTTTGTACCTGTGGATGCTGAACACATGAAGGTTGTGAGGAAATCAAATATGTTATTTTTTAAAATCAAAGTCTACTTCATTTTTGTATCTTGAGTGCATTGTATAAAACAAATTGTTTTATGGGAGAGTATATATATACAGTATATATATATATATATATATATATACTCCATTGGCGCCCCCTTGCAGTGGGGGAGAGGCTTGCGTACCCTAATGAAGTTGTGAGCTATGCTGGCGGTGGCATAATAGCCGCTGGGTAGGGCCTCCCATGCCAGACAGGTCACAACCGAAGGGTCTGACAAAGAGCGTCAAAGGGCAGGATGGGCTCTCTAGCCTTTCGGCAACCATCCTAAGAGAAGGAAAACTCTAATTTCAAACCCGGGCTGATGGTGCTAGCCAGGATTTTGATCTAACCCTGTAAGAGGTCAACCATCTAAGAGAAGGAAACCCATGAATGCAAACCTATGACCTGAGGATCTAAGGCTGCCACCGTCCAATGCCTGCTAGGCCCCCCGGCAGATGAACCTTTGGTTTGGGTGAGGCCAGTTCTGTGCACGCTGCCCTCCACCAGAAAAAATCCATTGCACAGGCTCGAAGGACACATCCAACTTCCGATTAGTCATCAAAGTGCTTGTAAAAAGCGTGGGATGAGTCCTTCCTGAATCTTCGTTCGCAAAGTAATGCCGAGAGAGAGAGAGAGAGAGAGAGAGAGATATGGCACTGAAAAGCACTTCTGAAGTACTGCTGTTTTCCTAAAAGATCAGAGATAACAGGTTATTCAGTCTAACAACTGAAACCATTGCTTAGCATAACTACTTCTGATGGTATAGGCCTACCACAAAAGAATTCTTTACTTTAAAGGGGTTTTTTTGGCTCTTCTCTGAAAGGTCACGTTTTTCTTTTAAAAAATGATGATCTCCAAAAGGTGTTTTCCAAAAGCGATCACCTCAAAATATCATCTATTCTAAAGCCTTTGACTGTGCAGATCATAATTTTGTTATGTACCAAATAATAATAACAACAAGTAAGTTGTAAGGTGTTATCTGTACGCAGATGACGTCCAGATCCGTCACTCCTTCCCACCTGTCACTAAGGAGGCTGTCCAGACTTTGAACCAGTGCTTGGCCGCTGTGTCGGACTGGATGAGGGTTAGCAAATTGAAACTTAATCCAGACAAGACAGAGGTCCTCCTGGTCAGTCGTAAGGCCGAACAGGGCATAGGGTTACAGCCTGTGTTGGACGGGGTTACACTCCCCCTGAAGACGCAGGTTCGCAGCTTGGGAGTGATCCTGGACTCATCGCTGAGCCTGGAACCCCAGGTCTCGGCGATGGCCAGGGGAGCATTTGCACAGTTAAGACTCGTGCGCCAGCTGCACCCGTACCTGGGGAAGTCTGATCTGGCTACGGTCATCCACGCTCTGGTCACATCCCGAATAGATTACTGCAACGCACTCTACGTGGGGCTGCCTTTGAAGACAGTTCGGAAATTGCAATTCGTCCAGCGGGCGGCAGCCAGATTACTAACAGGAGCTACATACAGGGAGCATACCACCCCCCTGTTGTGTCAGCTCCACTGGCTGCCTGTCCAATTCCGAGCG
This sequence comes from Anolis apletophallus, assembly GCA_030556195.1. Lineage (NCBI taxonomy): Eukaryota > Metazoa > Chordata > Lepidosauria > Squamata > Anolidae > Anolis > Anolis apletophallus. The sequence goes on from JARBWK010000008.1 coordinate 95,671,963, forward strand.
CAATTCAAAGTGCTGGTTTTGACCTTTAAAGCTTTATACGGTTCTGGCCCAGCTTACTTGTCCGAACGCATCAGCCGCTACGTCTCACCTTGTAATCTAAGATCATCCGGGGAGGCCCTGCTCTCGCTCCCACCTACTTCTCAAATGTGGCTGGTGGGGATGAGGAAGAGGGCCTTCTTGGTGGTGGCTCCCCGCCTATGGAATGCGCTCCCTATCGATGTACGATCCATCTCATCCCTCCTGGCATTCAGGAAAAAAGTAAAATTCTGGCTGTGGGACCAGGCGTTTGCACACCAGCACAAGGCAGCATTTTAGATGGGATTTTAATGGAAAGTGGATGAATAGGGCCAATGATTTTATGGACAGAACATTGTTTTAATCTGGAATGAATGCGTATGATGCTAATGTAATTGTATTTTAATGTATTTTAATTGTTGAAGGGTTCTGGGGTCTTATATTGTTACTGTGTGGGCATCGAATTGGGCCTTACTGTAAGCCGCTCTGACAGGGCCGTAGCCAGGATGTTGATTCGGGGGGGGGGGGGGCTGAGTTTTGTTAGGGGGGCTGAGACTGGGTGGAAGAGGGTCTACCCTAGCAAACCTTTTGTATTGTTATCCCAAGAGCCCCAATAATGTGGGATATAATGAGCATGTTGATCAGATCATGATATAAATGCACATAACAATTTAAATAGTAAGGCCTTCTCGCAGACCACCCTGAGAATTTCGGGGGGCCTGAAGCCCCTTAGTCCCCGGCTACATGCCTGCGCTCTGAGTCCCCTCAGGGGTTGAGAAGAGTGGGGTTAAATCCTGAAATAAATAAATAAATAAACAACAGGGCAGGGCCGTGGCCAGGATTTTGATTCGGGGGGGGGGGCTGAGTTTGGTTCGGAGGGGGGCTGAGACTGGGTGGAAGAGGGTCTACCCTAGCAAACCTTTTGTATTGTTATCCCAATAACCCCATTAATGTGGGATATAATGAGCATGGTGATCAGATCATGATATGAATTAACATAACAGTTTAAATAATGTACCAGTAAGGCCTTTTCGCGGACCACCCTGAGAATTTTGGGGGGGGCTGAAGCCCCCTTAGCCCCCCCTGGCTACATGCCTGCAACAGGGGCACCCCAAGGGCCACGCAGTCCAAACAGGGGCGGTCCTACAAGGTCGGCCAAGTAGGCGGCCGCCTAGGGCGCCATCTGGGAAGGGGGCGCCATCCTGGCCACATGGGGCGCCATCCTGGCCCTGCTGATGTTCCTCAGACAGCGCCGCAGCTGCCTGCTTTTGGGCCCTGGCCTTGTGCGCTCTGACGCCGCTTCTGGGCATGCGAGGTTTTCGCAGGCGCAGTTGCTCCAGAGCTGAAGTTGAGCGCAGGAGCAACTGCACATCCGCGAAAACCTCCGCGCATGCCCAGTAGCTCCCTTGTGCAGAAGCCTGTAAGCAAAGCACTCCCTATCGGGCAGGTAGGGAGTGCTTCCCTCTCCTTTTGTCTCCATGCACGCGCGTTTGCAGGAAGGAGAAAAGAATCAGTGAAGGAAGTGTAAGTGTAAATGAATCAAGGGCTTTCCTCCTCCTCCTCTGTGACCTCTTCTCTCCCTCCTTCCTTTCTTTTGGCACTATTTCTGTCTAGACCTGAGGGGCCTGAGGCTATGAGGAGTTGTGGGAGTTGGAGTCCAAAACACCTAGAGGGAGGGAGGGCCCAAGTTTGCCCAGGCCGCTGCCTGTATTCGACCTCATTTGAACATTTTGGCTGTTTTTCTATTTACATTTACATTGGGATCCTAATTTTGGACTTATGGGAGACTCCTATGAATTATGAGACGGGTGGTAGGTAATATATTCTGATTTTGATGCATTTACATTGCATTTCTTGTTGATTATTATACAGTTCTGCTTAATATTGTCATACTATATAATAAAAATACAATATAACAATAGAATAATGATATATTTTATATTACATGTAATATTACAAACAATATTGCAGTATAGTGGTATTGTACAAAATAGTAATATATAATATTTTATTTTACTTTATTTTGGGTTATTTGAGTTTTATAGGAGTCATGAAAATATTTAGTAGAGGATAATTTTATTGAAATAAATAATTTTATTTATTATTTTATAATAATAATATAATAGAATGTTACATTGTATTATAATGTCAATATATTATAATATAATTATATTGTAATGTAGTATAATATAATTATGATATAATATAGTATGAGTATGGTATAATATATTGTATATACATTGATACAATATAATACTACTAATGGTATTGTGATATTATAATTGTATATTTGTTTTACATGGGGGGCGGCAAAATAATGTTTTTTTTGGGGGGGGCACCAAAATAATGTTCGCCTACCATTTCAAATTACCTTAGACCGCCCCTGAGTCCAAACTGTTTCTGCCATGTAGTAAAAGCATCAATCAAAGCCCCCCCAACAGATGAACACCCAGCCTTTGAAAATGTGAGTGAACCAATCTAAGCTTGGAGGTGCCTCGGTGTCCAAAGATAAGCAGGACCAGATCCAGTTGCGGGGAAAGCCACCCCGCCTGCCACCTTGGAGAGCGGCTGGCAGCGAGCAGAGTGGAAGAAGAGGTCTGGCTGAGGACAGGGCTCAGGAGGGTGTTTGGTCTGCCTCTGCGCCTGTGCAGAGCGCTCTCCCCTGTCCTTGCAGAAGGCAGGAGGGGGCTGAAGGTGTGGACGGACGGAGGCAAGGCGCAGATCCGGCCGGGCCCCGGGGCTGACTGAGAGCACATCACGCAGGCGCGCCCCCGCCGCCTTCTCCACCTCGGAGGCGCGCGTGGAGGGAGGCAGGCAGGCAGGCAGGCAAGGGAGGGAGGGGGCGCTCAGGTGGGGCGATGGCCGAGCAACGGCGGGGCTCCGGGTGAGCGTCTCCGGCGACGACAGCATGGGCGCGCGGCGGCTCCCCTCGGGGCTGCTGCTGCTGCTCGCGCTCTCCCCGCTCTGCGGATGCGCCCGGTTCTGGAGTAAGTGGCGTCCCGGGACGAGGCTTTTCGCTGCATTGCGGCAAAGCAGGGCTGCATGGGCTCCGGGAGAAGGGAAAGGGGGCCGCGTTGGGTGGAAGGGAAAGGCCGGGGCACCGGGGGGGGGGGGCTTTGGGGCGAGACCCTGCCCCCTCCCCCCTTCGCTTGGCTTTACTTCTGCCTCGCTCCCCAGTTGTGTTGTGTTGTGTTGTTGTTTTTGCGCTTGGACTCATCTATATAGACTCGGAGAAGGATCCAGTCCGGTGCCGCATTTCATGGCAGTGTTAGCTCCGTCTATGGCCACAGCTGTACAAAATCCACATTGAATTGGATTATATGCCAGTGTGGACTCTGATAACCCGATGTTGGATGATCTGCCTTGATGCTCAGGGTTATATGGCTGCTGTGTGGAAGGGAAAGAAAGCCCCGAACCTGCGCTTTCCTCGTCTCGTGTGGACGCGAGGAAACAGGAGTGTTCGGGCCGGATTCGAGGCGCCAAACCCAACCCCGCGTTTTCCCCATCCGTCTCCATCCGGGGCCTTTCGCTTTGGCCCCTCAGCTTCTCTCCCTTTTCGCCCCCCTTTCTCAGTCTTTTGGGGGGGTGTCTTTGGCGCCCGTTTTCCCAGTCTTTTGGGGGGTCTTTGGCGCCCCCTTTCTCAGTCTTTTGGGGGGTCTTTGGCGCCCCTTTTCTCAGTCTTTTGGGGGCTCTTTGGCACCCCTTTTCTCAGTCTTTTGGGGGTCTTTTTTTTATCAGTCTTTGAGGGTCTTTGCCCCCTTTCTCATTTTTTTCGAGGGGTCTTTGGTTTTTGGGGGATCTTTGGCGCCCCTTTTCTCAGTATTTTGAGGGGTCTTTGGCGCCCCTTTTCTCAGACTTTTGGGGGGTCTTTGGCGCCCCTTTTCTCAGTCTTTTGGGGGGTCTTTGGCGCCCCCTTTCTCAGTCTTTTGGGGGGTCTTTGGCGCCCCTTTTCCTTTTCTCTTTGGTGCTTTTCAGACTTTTGGGGGTCTTTGGCGCCCCTTTCTCAGTCTTTGGGGGATCTTTTTTCTCAGGGTTTTTGGGTCTTTGGCACCCCTTTTCTCAGTCTTTTGGGGGTCTTTGGCCTCCCTTTCTCAGTCTTTTGGGGTGTCTTTGGGGTCTTTGGTGCACCCTTTTCTCAGGCCTCCCTTTTCAGTCTTTGAGGGTCTTTTGCGCCCCTTTTCTCAGTATTTTGAGGGTCTTTGGTGTCCCTTTTCTCAGTTTTCTCAGTATTTTGAGGGTCTTTGGTGTCCCTTTTCTCAGTATTTTGAGGGGTCTTTGGCGCCCCTTTTCTCAGACTTTTGGGGGGTCTTTGGCGCCCCCTTTCTCAGTCTTTTGGGGGGTCTTTGGCGCCCCTTTTCTCAGTCTTTTGGGGGGTCTTTGGCCTCCCTTTTCTCAGTCTTTTCGAGGGGTCTTTGGCGCCCCTTTTCTCAGTTTTTGGGGGATCTTTGGCGCCCCTTTTCTCAGTATTTTGAGGGGTCTTTGGTGTCCCTTTTCTCAGTATTTTGGGGGGTCTTTGGTGCCCCTTTTCTCAGACTTTTGGGGGGGTCTTTGGCGCCCCCTTTCTCAGTCTTTGGGGGGATCTTTGGCGCCCCCTTTCTCAGTCTTTTGTGGGGTCTTTGGCGCCCCTTTTCTCAGTCTTTTGGGGGGTCCTTGGTGTCCCTTTTCTCAGTCTTTTGGGGGTCTTTGGTGCCCCTTTTCTCAGTCCTTGGGGAGGGTCTTTGGCGCCCCTTTTCTCAGTCTTTGGGGGGGTCTTTGGCGCCCCCTTTCTCAGTCTTTTGGGGGGTCTTTGGCACCCCCTTTCTGACCCTGGCATGAGGAGAAAGGACAAGAGGCACCCCTATTTGCTTTCCCATTCCTGAGAGGCCTCTGCCCTTGAGTGCCTGCACCTGGGAGTGACTTCCCTGAGGGAAGGGCCTTTCTTCTCCCCCCCCCCCCTTCCAAGTGGCGCCTCATTCTGCTGTCTCATGACAGGGCCATGCTGAAGACTTGAGAGGGTTTCCCTCGGTTTTTTTGGTTTAATTTTATTTTCTCCTCCTCCAGAAGATAAGAAGGAGCAGAGCCTGCAAGGGCGTGCCATAGCCTCTCTCTGCAGTGGAAGTGAAGGGAGGAGGAAGGCACACGGGGAGAACCTGGAGGAAAGGAGTGACATGGAAGGAGAGAGCCTTGGTGGGCCTTTGCAGCCCCCAAAGGCTGAATGGGCCACCTGCCTGAGCAGAGCCCAGCATGGCTCACCCTAGGATGGAGGCATTTGGTATATACGAGGGTTGAATGAAAAGTAATACCTCCCATCTTCCTTAATTGGGTTTGGGTGGGAATATTTTAATAAACCAAACACATATTCCTTAGCATGTGCTCTTTAACTACCACTATTCACTTTTCCACATAATCATCAGACAATTGGATATATTTCTGCCAACGATGAACAAGTTTACTGAAGCTGTCACAGAAGAAATCGACACTCTGTTTCCACAACCCATCATGCACAGATCTTCCGATAGCCAAGCAAAGCAATAATGTGGCCCACACGTTCTTGTGCAATGCCGATTATGTTTGAAATTTCTCTCTGAGTGATACGACGATTGTCCTGAATCAATTTGTCAACCTTTTGCTTATGAAACTCTGTCACAGGACGTCCAACTCTTTGTTTGTCACGCAAATCAGATGTTCCCACCTCAACATCCTTAAACTTACTCGCCCAACGACGCACAGTACTCACATCAACACAATCACCATAAACAGCTTGCGTTCTCTGATGAAGCTCCTTTGGGGTGACACCTTCTGCTGTCAAGAATTCAATGACTGCACATTACTTACGTCGCATTGACCGACCGTCTGCGCACGGTTCCATACTTCGCACTTTAACAACACAACCGTTCAATGCTAAGGCTTCCCACCAAAATGGAACTGTAGAGGAGAGTCTACCGAACAAGCCAGTACCTGCCGCATACCAGTACTGTAATCTGTTGAGGAGTTACGAAGGTGGAGGCACTACTTTTCATTCAACCCTCGTATTTGTGGCAGTCAAGGGGGAATGGAGCCCACAAGGCTACCTGGAGCCTGGCTTCAATGATCAAGATGAGTGTCCTCAGAATGCCTGTCGCTAGTTAACAGAAGATCAAACTCCTTTTCATTGAGGGCCACTTCCGCCTTGTTGCCTTCAAAGTGTAGTTGAATCCATGGACAATGAATGCGTCGATGCTGTTATTTTTTAATATATTTCTTAGTGCTGTTTTGTTTTTGCCACAATGTTACTGGAGGACAATTCCCATTGCTAATTATCCACCATACAGATAATGGGCATTGCAGGACAACGGCCCGTGTGGCCCTGAGGTTGGGAAAAATGCAAAAAGACATTTTAAAGCAGGCCTGGGCAACCTTAGGCCCTCAAGGTATTTGGACTTGAACTCCCACAATTCCTAACAGTCTGCAATTTCCAACCTATGCCTGTTTTTAAGTCAGATATAATTTTATCCACAAGCCTTGGATATAAATTCAAATCCTGCTCTCCTAACTAAACAGGACAAACTGCAGCTTTCCAGGTGTTGCTGTATCACAACTTCCATCAGCTGTAATGATGTCTAATGAGGAATACAGGAGTTGTAGCTCAGCCTCTGGAGGGCTGTATAAGATGGCGTGGTGGGCCACATTCGGCTCATGGGCCTTGGGTTTGACACATATGAGTTAACCGTGAAAGTGAAATCCTGGTTATGGGACCAAGCGTTTGCACTTTAGCACGATACGGCAATTTGATTGGAATGAGATGGCAATCTGGTGGACAAGGCCTAATGCTTATGGATGGAATACTGTTTTAACTGTTGTGAATGTACCCGATGCATTTTAATGTTAATTGTATTTTTAATGTATTTTAATTCTAGCTGTATTTTAATGTATTTTATTCTTAACTGTTTGCTTTTATTATATGTATACTATGTGGCATCAAATCGTTGCCGTTGTTAGGCCGCTCTGAGTCCCCCCTCGGGGGTTGAGAAGAAGCGGGGTAGAAATGATAGAAATAATAATAATAATAACCACGCCCTGTCCATTGGTAAGTTTCATTCGCAGGTGGCAGATCCGGAGGTTATTTTGCTTCTAAATTTGTATGTAAGAACTTGGAATCATACAATTGGAAGAGACTACAAGGGCCATGCAGTACAACCCCATTCTGCCGATCAGGAATATACAATCAAAGCACTCCCAATAGATGGCCACCGAGCCTCTGTTTAATAACTTACAGAGAAGAAGAACCCTTCCAGAGAGGCCCTATATCCCAGGATCTGATCCCAGGTTTTCTGCTTTAGACCTGATTTTATGAGTCTCTATTGCCAGATAATATGTGAGAAACAGAACTCAAATGTGCTCTGAGGCAGCAAATTCCACTTCCGAACAGTTCTTACCACCAGGAGGTTCTTCCTAATGTTTAGGTAGAATCTTTTCCCCCCTGCAATTTGAATCCATTGCTCCATGTCCAGAGCAGCAGAAAACAAGCTTGCCCTCTCCTCAATGTACGCATGAGTTCTGCTTAAGAGTGTTTTGTTTCTAGTTTGGCTCAATCTAATTTGTAATTGTGTTTGTAGACTACAGGTTGAGGAAGAAATACTTCTTTGGACTACAGTTTGCAGAGAAACTGCAAGAAGTTTGGGATTTAAAAACCTCCACACTCTTTGGAATGCCAGTTTTCAGAATCCCTAAGCCAGCATGGCTATGTTGGCAACGGATCCTGGAAGTTGGAGTCTGGAGATAACATACCCCCCTCTAACATTGTAATGGCCATATTGAATTAGGAATTTTAGATGCTTTAGAGCAGGGGTGGGCAATTATTTTTTCCAAGGGGCCACACGAGAGCCAAAAAATATTATGGAGGGCCGCACCTAAAGGCGGAACTACATGCTAATCTATATAATTTATTCATTTATTCACTTACTATATTTACTATATATTACACATCATTAATATTAACATATTAATATATCAAGAAATATTCATATATTATTAGTATTAATATCATTATTATATTATAGTGTATATATATAGATATTATAATATGTTGAAATTATAATATAACATTAGGAGGGCCAGATAGAATCAGCCAAAGGGCCGCATCCGGCCCCAGGGCCGCAGTTTGCCCACCCCTGCTTTAGAGCACTGCCTCTTTAATGGTGGGTCCAAATGGGATCCCTTTAGCTCAATGTGATTAAACATTAGGTAATGGTAAAAGGTTTCAGGGCTCTTCTAGACAGGGCCTATATCTCTGGATCTGTTCCCAGGTTTTCTGCTTTAAACTGGATTATGTGAGTCCACATTGCCAGATAATCTGGAATAAACAGAAATCCTGGTATCAGATCCTGGGATATAGGGCCTGTCTGGAAGGGCCCCCACTTACACAAAACGGTTAGCAACAGTGTTTAGAGTGGACTCTGCAGAAAATGCACCAGTTATACTCCACAAAAAGGAAATTCAGCGTAGTTAGCAAACCTTGCAAATGCTGATGTATTATCAGTAAATGTTTGATCTTTTTAAAAAAGATTTTTATTATATTGTTACAATACATTTACGCTTACTTTACATTGCTTTAGTTACAATACATTTTTCTTCCCCCCCTAACCCTCCCCCGTCCCCCCTCCCCCCGTTGACAAGTTAGTTCTTCATTTATATGAGCCATCGTTGCATTGTATCCATTTTTTCCCCAATGTTCGTCTTCTGGTTCATCTTCCTGTATCCAGTTTTTAAAGGGTAACCATATTTCTTTGATTTTGTTCTGCTTTTCTGTCCATGGTTTTTCATTTCTTATAATGTCCATAATTTCCATCTGTACTTGTTCCCACACATATTCATACCATTTTTCAAGGGTCCATTTCTTTCTTTCTTTCCACCCCCAGGCAATCACGGCATGTGCCGCTCTAAACATCATCATAACTAATTTTTGTTCTTGCGCTTTGATTTTACTATCCCCGCATATCCCTTTTAAGAGAATATCCATATTTAAATCATTTTTTATTTTTGTATCTTCTTAAAAATTTGATTCCAGAACCTTTGTATCTCCTTACATTCCCACCAGAGGTGTGAATATCAGGCTTCTCTACTCCCACAGTGCCAACATTTCGGATTTAGCCCCTGGATCATATGTGCCAATTGGACTGGTGTCCTGTACCATTTTGTTATTACTTTCTGCTCTAGTTCCCTATATTTTTCTATTTTTATTTTATTTAATCCACAAAAAGGGGTCACAAGTGGAAAAAAGTTTAAGAAGCCCTGCTGTCGAACCGGTGCTCTTTCCTGATGCCTCCTTGTCTCACTGTTCCTCTTGCTGTTGCAGAGCATTGTGATTGGGAACTGGTTGGCCCTCTCTACACATGGAATCTCGCCTCATCCTCTCGATCCAGCATCTTCCGTGCTGCCACTTTTGGTCGTATTTATGGTGAGTTCAGTCAGGAGAAGCAATCCCCAGCCCAGGAGCATTAACACACATAAGAATAAACCAGTGACCTATTTAGTTCTGTTGGTTGTCTTCCAACAGTGGCCATTTGCCCTGAGGAGATTCACAAGCAAAGTCTGACAGTGGAATCTGTTATTTTTTGTATTGTGTCTCCATAGTCAGAATTATTCATGGTCTCTACATGTTGATCCATTAATCTCCTAAATGTTTGGTGTTCTAAATTTTATGGAGAAAAGTTTTAAACGTGTTTTATAACCTTCAGGTCCAATCTATCTTCGAGATGACATCCCCTTCTATGAACCGGCAAGGGTCCCTCCTCTCAGTCCCACTTCCATCTCAAGTATGGTTGGTGAGGATGAGAAGGGGGGGGGAGGAGCCTTCTCGGTGGCGGCGCCCCCCCGGCTCTGGAATGCCCTTCCCAGAAAGATTAGGCTAATTCCCCTCTTCAAGTTTTTAGAACAAATCTGAAAACATGGCACTTCAAACAGGCCTTCAACCATATTTAGAGCCCCTATCTATTAAAAAAAACTTTATTGATTAGTCAATTTTGACTATATCAAATCATACAATATATATATCTGTTATATTCAAGGACTTAGTGATTTGTTTCACCATTGCACTGATATCAATTACAGTTTATTCTTATAGCCATAGCCATTGCTGCATTTTATATGATGATTTATGTAATTTGTTTGTGTGAACTTTGTTGTTATCGTGTTATTTTGCTTATGTACTTTGTTGTATTTATATGTTTGCGCAATTGAGTGCTTTTGTGAGCCGCCCAAGTCCCTTCAGGGAGATGGTGGTGGGATATAAATAAAGTTTTGTTATTTATTATCTGTTATAAATATATGGCTTGAATACATGTTGCAGACACCAGAGCTGATTCAGAGTAGGATTCTGTTTTAGAGTTTGCTCAGTTGATGGTGATGAACCTTTTTGTTGTGTGTGGTTCTGGGATGGTAAAAGCTATTGTTGGCAGCTTATGCATTTTAATGTATTGTTGAAGACTTTCACAGCCAGAATGACTGGAGTGTTGTGTGGTTTCTGGGCTGTATGGACGTGTTCTAGCAGCATTTTCTCCTGACTTTTTGCCTGTTGAACATGGCTATACAGCCCAGGATCCACACAATCCTATGCATTTTTGTTCTGAATCCATGCTGGTTGATGCCTTCCATGCCAGTGGGGAAAGTAAATACACTCCCAAGTTTTAGTCCAAAGTGTACAGGAGCTATCCAAGGTAGTGAACCATGTTCTCTAAATGTTCACTATGTCTGGGATAGCATCTTTAAAGTTCAGACTAAAATTTAGAATAGATTTATTTGTTGGAAATAGCAACCTTCTTCAAACTTCCACTAGTTTTTTGTTTGTATATAATTCAGATGCTTACTGTATTTATTTATTTATTATTCGGGCTTCTATGCCGCCGACTCCCTGAGGCTCGCGGCGGCTTACAGGAGCCGAAGGGCACAGTAAAATACAGGCAATAAGCAGTTAAAAACAATTAAAAACAACAGCAGTACAGTAATTAATAACACAGTTAAAACAATGAACAGCACATCATCCTCAGAAGAACGAATAGATGGCGGGGCATGGGCAGGACTTACTCACCAAAGGCCTGCTTAAACAGGTATGTTTTACAGGCCCGTCTAAACGGGAGCAAGTCCTTCATAGCCCGAGTTCCGGCCGGGAGGGCGTTCCACAGCGTAGGTGCTATGACAGAGAACGCCCTCCGGCGGGTATTGTATATGTATGTACTGGTATGCAGTTTTCCTTAACTCTGTGTTGTGGCAGGGGTTGCAGACCATGTGATCAGAACTGGGACTGTTCAGGACTCAGACTCCATTTTAGAAACAGAATATTTTCAGATGTCGGTAGGAACAGTATAGTTCAGACGTCAGTAGAAACAGAATACTTTAGAAAACTGACTCCACGAGAGTTTGTTAGAGTCTCAGAACAGGGAGATGCTTTAGACTCTGGACCAGGGCTGCCCAGGAAGTCGATCGCGATCGACCAGTCGATCCCGGGACCGAAGGAGGTCGATCCCAGGATGGGGCGCTTCTCAAAGGTGGGCGGAGCCAGGCCACGGCAAGCCCCGCCCCCTCCAAAGCCAGAGGGGGAGGGGTGGGGCTTGGCGGGGCTTGGCTCCGCCCCCTCTGGCTTCCACTCTACCAGCAGCTTTTCCAGGCTTGAGGATGACAATGCCAAGCCAGTGTTGGCATAGCTAGCACAAGGCTGGCTTGGCACTACCATCCTCAAGCCTGGAGAAGCTGCTGGTAGAGCTGAAGCCAGAGGGGGGGCGGAGCCAGGCCGCCCCAAGCCCTGCCCCCTCCCCCTCCCCTCCCCTCTCCAGCCTTGAGGAGGTAGGTGGATCTTTCTGATTTGGTTTTATTATAAGTAGCTCGCATGCTGAAAAAGTGTGGGCACCCCTGCTCTGGACTGTTGATTATGAGAAAGATTCCCTATGTTACTTGCACAGAGAAACTACTTCAAATCCTATCTGTAACTGGACTAATAAGCAATGTATCTGTATGCTGAATACATGAAGTTTGTGAGGAAACCAACTATGTTACTTTTAAAGAACTCTGCTTATTTTTGGTCTCTTGAGAGCATGATTTAAACCAAGATACTTTAAGGGAGAGTAGATGTTTTTGAGCAACTGAAAATAACACTTCTGAAACTATGCTATATATATGTTTTTGTGCATTGGCATATCTTTGTCCCTAACAGAACAAAAAGATATCCACTGTAGATATATCGGTTTAACAGCCGAGAAACCTAATTGCTTTGCATGAATACTAGCGGATATTTTACCACTAAGGAGGTTGACTCAAGCAAGTTTTTAGCTCTTCTCAGGAAGATTCCCGATTTTCCCAAAATGGTGGTGAATGCAATTTTCAAAAAGGTTATGGAGATTTCCATTTCCAAAAAGGTTATGGTATCATTTCCCCCAAAAGTTATGATTTCCAAGAAGGTCATGCCTTTCAAAAGAACGTAATTCTCCAAAATGTATGACCTTCCAAGATGGAAGTCTCTAGCTGCCATTGTCTGGAGGTTTCACCTGGCTCCTCCACCCTTCCTTTTGCAGGTGCTGGTGGTTGGTCCCCTGATCCCAAAGACAAGCATCCTTGGCTCCAGATTGACCTGACGAAGAAAGCCCACATCAAAAGCATTGCCACTCAGGGCACCTTCAATTCCTACAACTGGGTGACGCGGTACATCGTCCTCTATGGGGACCATCCTAACAACTGGAAGCCTTATTTTCAACAAGGGAGCAATTGGGTGAGAGCGGAATTGCTGGCTGGCATCTTTACACAGAAGTGTAAATCCAATTTGCACCTGTGTATGTATTATTCATGGTCAGCATAGATGGTGGGATTCAATTCTGCTATTCCCACTAACCCCATATAACCACCTTCCTGAGCTCGTATATTGCTTCTCCTGTTGCTATTTGGTGCCAAGGGGAAGGTGCAGGAGGAGAGGGAAGGAGGCTATGACTTGCTGTGGCCATAAAACAATAGGTATAGATAGGTTTTCAAAGCATCTGATACAACAGTTTGCAGAATAGGCAGGTAGATGGTGAACAGATGCATGCTTGTGCTGACAATGCTATCTATACCTTGATTTGCCAGCTTTGCGCAAATGTCATTTTATGACAAGGTGTTGCTGACAGAATATGTCAGCTTTCATTCCCTGTTGGGTGGCTATCTCATATTTAATACAGGTCTTTGCTACAAACCGAAATGTTTTTTCTTCAAGGAGACGTGTTAGCAGTTGTTTCCCAGGAAAGCTACAACAATTCATAACTAATAAAAGATGGAACTTAGTACTGCCAGTTTTAATTTAAACCAAAATAAGACTAAAGATGGTGTCTTTAGTCTTATTTTATGTAGTGCCCATTCTATTTTCATGTAATCAATTCAAGCAATCAATTCAGACTCTTGATAATAATAGTTTGTGTATTCCTTAGCAGCCTTTTGGGTGGAGAAGAACAGGGAGTGAGAAAACCAGAGAAATGGATCTGATAATCACAAATATGTCTCTCTAGTACAGTATTCCCAAGGGCAACGGAGAAAACCAAGATACTGTAGTGGTCTGAGCTTTGGGCTACAATTCCGAACACCAGGAATCCCAGGAATGGCCAAGAGCAAGTCACACTCTCTCAGCCTCAAAGGAAGACAAAGACAAATCTCATGTAAACAGTTCTTAAAATGAAATCCCTGTGATATGATTGTCTTAAATTGGAAATGACTTGAAAGCACACAACACCAAAGGGAATGTGATCTTTTAACAAAAACAAAACAAAAGAAGATAGCCCATACTCAATTTTAAAAATTTCTATAATTAACGAGAGTTCTATACAGGGATCACTTGGAGATGGTTTTGTAGAAAAATCTTTTTCTGTATGTGTTTCTTTGTGACATGTTCCTTTTTGTGGTTTCTGGGCATCATACATATTAGTCTGTATCAATGCAGAGTTGTATTTCAGAAACTTCTGCAAAATTCAGCATGTTGGTTATATGCACAATCCTTGCATTTTCCTTAGATCAAGAAATCTATTCCATAGCCACTCCTCTTGGTCTTTTCTCTTGCTAGAATTTTTTTCTTCATGTAGTAAGACACTGATTTTCTTAATATTGTAAATAGTTATGACTAATGTAGTGTTTTTTTCTGGGCAGATTTCTTCCAGATATGTCTATTTGTAACGGGTTGCTTTTACAAGCAACCCAATTTCTTTTTCTTTTCTTTTTTCTTTTGCTTGTTGGTTAAAAATTCTAGACTCCTATCTTTCAAATGTAATCCAAGTTTCTGACTTTTATTGGCTTCAGAGGTAACAGTTCTAGGTGGATTTTTAGATGGGCCTAACAGTAGCTTTAAGATGTATCCACTCTATTTTAATTTCTGCCATCCTGTGAATATCAAAACGTTTTAGGCAAAGCAAATTTATTTTTTGCTCTTCCTTTCCTATAGCAATTGTTAATACAACTTTGAAAATAGAGTGTATCAGTAATTGTGACAGAATTTGGTATATAAACTGCTCCATACTGTGCCAGTTTTGTGAAGCCCACCATTGCCTCTTATGATGAATCACAGGTCTTCAAGGCCCTGTGAGCTGACCTTTCCACCTTCTACTACTACCTGTGTTCCTTTTACTGGATGTGACAGGGATGGAACCTGAGTCTATCATAGCGGAAGTACACATTTTCTGTCCCTGATGTGTTGCACTCCGCTGTTTCGTAGCTCTGACTAAACTCCACACCCTTCCCCTTTCGTCTGAATTCAGAAATTATGATGTGCATCTTTCTGTGGAAACAATGTGGAAACAGCCTCTTAATGCTGATACTTTGAGTAGTTTCTCTTCAGATCTTGCTTTTCTCTTCCTTTCCTTTTTTTAAGAATCTGAAGCTTTTATTTTATTGTAGTTTTAACATATTCAGTATTTAAACATTGTTATACTTAACACTTCCCCTTCACAAATTGTACAGAACATGTATGTCTTAACGGCTATAGTATTTAATCCTTCGGCTTCATTACATATTGTCCAATCACCCAGTGCTGACCATTTCTTCCTTTCCTGTGCAGACATTTTTTGGCAACGTGAATGCAAGTGGTGTGGTCCGCCATCAGCTACATTACCCTATCTTGGCTCGCTACCTCCGTATTATTCCTATAGCGTGGAATCCACATGGGCATATTGGTTTACGTGTGGGCCTTTATGGCTGTTATTACCGTAAGTCATTTGGCAATTACTTATTTGTTTAAGAAAATCATATTTGCCTAGGGGAAAAGCTCTCTCAATCAGTAACTTTCTGTAAGATCTTTGAGGCTAAAGGATTTAATGATAGAGAATTAACTCAAAGGAAACCCCAAAACAGAAAAGAAGTTGAGTAAAGCAAAAATAACTGTTTCTTATTAAGAAAAACATAAAAAGATAAACCAACCTATTGTTCTAAAAGAAATAACCCAATACCTCAGGAGGTTATGAGTGCTGCAACTGAGCTTAAAGGGGCTGCAGAGGTAGATTTTCTCACCCTCCAATGTGAAGAAAAGTCCAAATAAGGCCGGGAAGTAGATTCTGGATGAAGGGGATTTGAGATTTCCTCTGCTCTTGTTTCTGTGGAAAATTCCTCTGGATTCTTGTGGAAGATCTCTCTGGGGTCTCTGGAATCTTTCTAGAATCTCCCCACTTGAATCTCTCTGGAATATGCAAGGGTAGGAGCTCTCCATCTGGAACCTCTGCCCCTCTGCTTTGCTCCTCTGCCTATATTTAACCTGTTCCTCGTTTGGAGGTTGTCACCAGGAGTGAAAGAACCACCTCCGAGTGCGGCAAAGCATGGCCTTAATGTTGCTCTATGGTGAGTCCAAAAGAAAAGGGCTCTATGATTGATTGTTGGAACATGCTTTGTATAGATAGAATTTTAAATGGACTGTTAGCAAATGTTTTAATGTTGATGTTTTTAATCTTGATGTATTAATGTTTATATTGTGTTTTGTTACCGGAATCTAATTGTGCCTTGTAAGCCGCCCTGAGTCCCCCCCCCCCCCGCCCCCGAGGGTTGAGAAGGGTGGGTTAGAAATGCAATAATAAATAAATAAATAAATATGTGCTTAAAGCAGGGGTGGGCAATTACCGGCCCTCCAGGTGTTTTGGACTTCAACTCCCAGAAATCCCAGCCAGTTTACCAGCTGTTAAGATTTCTGGGAATTGAAGTCCAAAACACCTGGAGGGCTGGTAATTGCCCACCCCTGGCTTAAAGTGATGAATACAGAAAAAAGGGTCTGCGTGCAAAGCAGCATGACTTCTCTCACTCTCTGGTAATGTTTCCTAATGACTCTTAACTGGTCCTTTGAGAATACAGTGGAGTTCTCACGTGGAACAAAGCCAATCAAATATAAACAATATTCCAACTGGCTTGCAAGATCTTCCATTCATTAAGGATAAGAAAGATATACAAACACTGATTGCTCTCTTTAATTCTGCCTTTTGAGGCAGGACAAAGAAGACTACTAGGCTGGTCAAAGTGGCCTCCTCACAGGGATATCCTATCAAAGAAGGATGGTACATTCCATTTAAAACCTAAGGAGGAAATAGTTCAACATTTCAAGACCTTCTCCTGGTTTAAGAACATAAGAACATAAGAAGAGCCATGCTGAATCGGACCTCAGCCCATCTAGTCCAGCATTCTGTATCACACAGTGGCCCACCAGTTGTACACGGGGATCTTGAGCAGAAGGGAGGGCAAAACCCTGACCTGCTCCCGACCCCCCACAACCAGTACCCAGGGAAATCCTGCCTACCTCAACCAACTCCGAGGTGGCACTTGAATGTCCTTTTCAGTAACTACCGATACACTTGGTATCCATGAATCTGTCTAATCCTGCCTTGAAGTTGTCCAGGCTGACAGCTGTCACAACCTCCTCTGGAAGTGAGTTCCATAACCCAATGACCCTCTGGGTGAAGAAATATTTCCCTTTATTAGTCCTAATTTTCCTACCTTGGAGCTTCAGGGAGTGCCCCCTAGTCCTAGTGTTTTGTGACAAAGAAAATAGTTTTTCTTTATTCACCTTTTCTATCCCATGCATGATTTATACACTTCGATCAAGTCACCTCTTAAACGCCGTCTTTCAAGGCTGAAAAGACCAAGGCGTTGCAACCTGGTTTCATAAGGGAGCTGCTCCATCCCTTGGATCATTCTTGTTGCCCTTTTCTGTACCTTTTCCAGTTCCGTTATATCCTTCTTAAGGTGCGGAGACCAGAATTGTACACAGTACTCCAAATGTGGCCTTACCATCGATTTGTAGAGAGGTAATACAACATTTGCTGACCTATTTTCGATTCCCTTCCTGATCATGCCAAGCATAGAATTTGCTTTTTTCACTGCTGCAGCGCACTGGGTTGACATCTTAATTGAGCTGTCCACCAAAACCCCAAGATCCCTTTCCTGGTTTGTCTCGGAAAGCTTTGACCCCATCCATTTGTAGGTGTAGTTGGGGTTCTTTGCCCCGATGTGCATGACTTTGTAGATGGTTTCAACATCTACAAACAAAAGAGTACTTCAACAAGGATAAAGATCTGGGCTTCTCCGAGAAGGATAATTTTTGGGATCAGATCATACAAAAGGAAAAGAAAAATATAACAAACATCTACAATATACCACTCGAGTGGGCCATGGAAACAGAATCAGTGAAGGAATGTATGACCAAGTGGTCATCCAACATAGGAAGACCAATAAAATTCAAAGAATGGGAACAGATCTGGCTCAAGAAGATTAAATACACACACTCAACTGATCTGAAAGAAAACTGGCTAAAATGTTTTATAGATCTAATGTATAAAACAGCTCAAAATAAATGTTGGAAATGTGGATTACACACTGGCACCTATGGTGGACATGTCCCAAAGCAAGAATGTACTGGAAATCAGTTCTAGAAGAATCTCAAAAAAATGTTAAAGATAGTAATCCAGAAGAAGCCAGAATACTTTCTACTAGGGATAACAGATGAAGAGATTATTCTGATTAGAATAAGGATATTCTGTTCACATACCTAACAACAGCAGCAAGAATGGTGTACGCGAAAAACTGGAAATAAAAAAAATTCCTATCTAAAAAAGAATGGCTAGGTAAGACCAGCGAAATTAGAGACATGGACAAGTTGTCCTTCTACCTTTGAGAATCAAACGGAAGAGCAATAAAGAAAACAGATTGGAAACAATTTGATGAATATCTGACTGAACATTAAGAGAAGACTACAAAGAAAGGTGATTACAATTAAAACCAAAGAAGGAAATCTTAACTGGAAGAAGGAAATAGAGCAAATCTAACTATGAATTGGAGAAAAGCCGAAAAGACAGAAAATAATAATACAATAATAATAATACACTTTATTTATATTTGTTCTTTTCAGAAGACTCAGAGTGGTGACATTAACTCCCTGGACATAGTCAAGAACATATAACCACCTAATCCTATTTCCTACTTTGCCAATTTGTTTTTTTAGAAGACGTGGTGAATTAACTTGGAAAGTCAAGACAACCCCTCCTTTTCCCACTACCCACTGTCCTCCCTCCCCTCCTGTGGATAAGTCTCTCCTCCCAACCTTATCCCTCCTAACCCTAACCCTATCCCTCCCCAATCCCCCTCCCCCTCCCAATTATGCATATTTTATTTGTAAAAGACAGGAAAGCATTCAATAAAATTATATTGAAAAAAAACTACAATGAGACAATTTCCTTACTTATCAATTTGGGGGGGGGGGGGGCAGGATTTCATAGGAAAATTCTAGTTTGTACTTTTAAAACAAGCCTTGTCTTCTTCCGAGATGGTCAAGGACCCAGGGGATTGTTTCCTCTATCTGATCTCTTGTCTAGGGTATGGCAGGAAGCATCTCTCTGCCTAGAAGCCTGCTTGCAAGTCATATTTATCAAACATAACTCATAAAAACATCAAGAGCACATAATTTGTTTAGTTTTACCATATGAGACCGGTAGAGAACGGTTCAGCGTTTTCAGGTTTTTTCCATAGTAGTGATGTCACATGACCTTATAAGTAGGGTAGATACTTTCTGTATCAGTGGGGCAGAGAATTTGATCTCATTTGCAGTTTGAATTATAATGAAGCTATCCAAGATACTGAATGTATTACAGCAGTTTTTCTCAACCTGTGGCTCCCCAGGTGTTTTGGCTTACAACTCCAAGAAATCCATCTAGTTTACCAGGATTTATGAGAGTTGAAGGCCAAAACATCTGGGAACCACTGTATTATAGAGTCATGATTCCGCACTTTTTAGGAAAGATTCACTACCTTACTGATATGGAAGCTGTCGCTGATGGTGATGAATCTCTTTGGGAAAGATGGTCCTCAAACTGTTTCATTACACAGGGAGGGGGGGGGAGAGAGAGAGAGAGAGAGAGAGAGAGAGAGAGAAGAGGGTTTTTTAAAAAACAAAACAAAACCCAAGTAGCCATTCATTTGTCTATTCTTTTTTCTCCCTACTCTGCAGAGTCTGACATCTTATATTTTGATGGTGATGATGCCATTGCCTACAAGTTCCGCACCAGACGCATTCATACCGGCCAAGACATGCTTGGGTTCAACTTCAAGACAATGGAACGTGAGGGCCTCCTGATGTATGGAGCAGGGGCCCAGGGAGACTACATCCGGTTGGAACTGCATCAGGCCCAGCTGGTCCTTAGCATGAGTCTTGGTGAGGTTGGGAAGAAGGAGTATGTGTTGACTTGCTACTAAGACAGTAACTGGGTGCTGGAAGGAGGGATTTGTTTATGTAGGAATCAAGCAGAATGTAAAGCAGGCAGCACAGGAGTGGGCAAAGTGCTTTTGTTCTTATCCATTTTTGATGAGACGTAAAATCCTTTGAAGGTTATCAGCCAACAATTTGGTCCCTGATCCCCTACATTTAAGCATTTTTGCCTCTAATCCTACATCAGATCCTCTAAAGATCAGTGACACCCCAACTACACATCATATCCAGAATCAACTGTTTTATCACCATTTTATGTGTAAATACTTATGGACAGAGGTACCTGTATTGGAAGTTCTATAATCTATTGGAAATTCCAATACACCATAACCTTATCGCAAAGGTAAAAATGATGTCACATCCGTTTTGAAAATGTGCATCTCTATGAACATATTGAAAATCATTAGTCAAAAGAAAAGTATGACCTTGTTAGAAGTCAACCCTTAAGATAACTTTTATTCATCAAGTATTAGTAATAGCACACAGGTAACTCAGTGGTTAAACTGAAGAACCATGTCTTTAAATGGCCAAGAATAAAGACAGACCACTACAAAACCATATCTGGTTAGCAGAGGATGGTTGTTTCTTTGAAGTAGAATTTGCAGTTGTAATTGTGGTTGCCCAAAAAGATGTACACTCCCTTGAAAACCTCTTAGTTAAAACATACACTCAAGAGACAAAACAAAGTCGTCTTCTTTGAAAAATAATATATCAGGTTTACTAACAAACTTCTTGTATATATTCAGTATGCAGAAATATAGTCTTTAAATGTCTTTAAGCATATCGGTACTCAAGTCTGAAAGGAGACAAATTGCAATCCACCTCCATTGAGGTCTAAAAGCAGCCTTATAACATTGAAGTCCAAAAGCAAACGGAACACAAAATGGAGTCCTGCGTCTGCACATGCTCAGTATAATCACGTCTATAACTCCTCCCACACCAAAGTGGTAAACCAAACTGGCAAATCAACATACACATAGAATGCAGGTTAACAAATGTATACATTAACAAACAGTCAGTGGAGGCTTGGAAGGTTCCAGCATTCTGGGGACTTGTTTACCTTCTCTCATAATTAAATATTAAAGAATGGAATAAGGTGTTCATCCATTAAGCAACATTTTAACCCTTGGTTACACATCTAATTTGCCTCTGGATTAATTAGACAAAGGCATGCATTTGCTACCACCAGTGTGGGCAAACTCACAAAATGCAGTGAGATGCTAACAAAAAAGTATTTTTATGGTGCTGTTGCTCATATAAAATCTGGCCTCAGAATTTCTTTCTTTGCTTTCAAATATACATTCTTGCAGTTTTGCAAGGTCTTTTACCAGGAGGCTGGAGTTGAACTAGTAAGCAGCCCAGGCTAAGCAAAGCTAATCATAGCCTCAAATGACGTAGTACGGTAGCTGAAAACTCCTGGCATTAAAAGTGATTGTGTCCCATATAAGATCTAGCAATGTATAGTGCAGTGTTTCTCAACCTTCCCAATGCCGCGACCCCTTAATACAGTTCCTCATGTTGTGGTGACCCCCCAACCATAAAATAATTTTCATTGCTACTTCATAACTGTAATTTTGCTACTATTATGAATCATCATGTAAAATATCGGATGTATTTTCATTCACCGGACCACATTTGGCACAAATACCCGATACACCCGATACTGGTGGGATTGTGGGGGGTGATTTTGTCATTTCAGAGGTGTAGTTGCTGGGATGTATAGTTCACCTACAATCAAAGAGCATTCTGAACTCCACCAACGATGGAGTTGAACCAAACTTGGCACACAAAACTCCCATGACCAACAGAAAATACCGGAACGGTTTGGTGGACATTGACCTTGAGTTTGGGAGTTGCAGTTCACCTACATTCCAGAGAGCACTGTGGACTCAAACAATGATAGATCTGGATCAAACTTGGCACAAATACTCGTCCAAATGTGAACACTGGTGGAGTTTGGGGAAAATAGACCTTGCTATTTGGGAATTGTAGTTGCTCGGATTTATAGTTCACCTACAATCAAAGAGCTTTTTGAACTCCACCAACAATGGAATTGAACCAAACTTGGCACACAGAACTCCCATGACGAACAGAAAATACTGGTAGGGTTTGGTGGGCATTCACCTTGACTTTTGGAATTGTAGTTCACCTGCATCCAGAGAGCATTGTGGACTCAAACAATGGTGGATCTGGACCAAAATTTGCACAAATAGTCAAGATGTCCAATGGCGAACACAGGTGGAGTTGGGGAAAATAGACCTTGACATTTGGGAGTTGTGGTTGCTGGGATTTATAGTTCACCTACAATCAAGGAGCATTCTGAACCCCACCGACAATAGAATTGGGACAAACTTCCCATAAATAACCCCCATGACCAATAGAAAATAATGTGTGTTCTGATGGTCTTTGGCGACCCCTCTGACACCCCCTCGCGACCCCCATAGGGGTCCCGACCCCCAGGTTGAGAAACACTGGTATAGTTGGTTGCGTTTTAGGCTAATTATTTTCTATGGAAATATGTTGTTCCTCGCTACAGAGCTCTACCCTCCTCCATTGCTCAAACTTATTTATTGGAATACATTTCTTATGCGAACCAATATTCTGGTACCTTTGCTTTCCAAACGTTGTTGGGAAATTCACTTATCTCTGGATCCAAATTCTTTTAGTACTAGTACATATGTAGGCCCAAAGGCAAAGTCACATTTTGAAGGAGAATAGAAAAGTTTATCAAACATAGATTAGCTTCTGCTTTTCTGGTGACACTCTTTCCACTCACTTCAGGCAACAGTACACTGAACATGAGTGGAGGGGAGTCAACGATGAAAATAGGAAGTCTTCTGGATGATCAGCACTGGCACCAATTTCGACTTGACCGCTACAGGCAGTATGTGAACATAAGCCTGGATGGAGAAGTTATACGCTTTCGTCTCAATGGTGTATTTGAGCAGCTTGACTTGGACAGAGAGGTGATGTGATGGACAGCAACTTCCACAATTCCAACATACAAGTTATATTTGTTATGACCTGATGAAGGATATAAAATTTCTTAAGCCTAGATCAAACATTAGTCTCCTTTTTTTGTTGAGGCTGTTGGCTGTTTGAGCCCTACAGTGATTTCCAGGCTTAGTTCCCCTCTTTCATTGGTTAAGCTTGGGTTGTATTTGGGCATTGGGAAGTCATGTGGAACACCTGGAATGCTGTGTCCAATTCTGGCCACTGCAACTTAAGAGAGATACTGACAATTTGGAATGTATCCAGAGGAGGGTGACTAAAATGATCAAGGATCTGGACAACAAGCCCTAAGAGCTGGGCATGTTTAGCCTGCAGCTAAACCATGTATAAATATGTGAGGGGAAGTCATAGAGAGGATGGAGCAAGCTTGTTTGCTGCTCTGGACACTAGGACACGGCACAGTGGCTTCAAACTATAGAAAAGGAGATTCCACCTGAACGTTAGGAAGAATTTCCTGACTGTGAGAGCTGTTCAGCAGTGGAACTCTCTGCCCCAGAGTGTGGTGGAGGCGCCTTCTTTGGAGGCTTTTAAACAGAGGCTGCATGGACTATGAGGTCTCTTCCAATTTTATGATTCTGTGTGCCTGCTTGACCCTTTGTTGAACTGCTATCTTCCTGTTTTGCTCTTTCCAGATCTTCTTTGGAGGAGTGATGAACCATGAAAAACACCGCCTTGCTTATCAGCAAAACTTTCGTGGCTGTATGGAAAACATAGTCTACAACCTGGTCTACATAAGTACTATGGCAAGACTCCGCAAACCTGCCATCCGAGTTGAGGTGAGGGATGAATGCAGTATTTGACTTGGATTGGTGATGGTCCTGCCTGGGAACACTTGCTATAGATGTGCTCCCAAGTTCTTTCCTGTTACTGATATGTGAATCAAGGATAGAGAGGCTGTATGACTGTAGCTCCCAAGGTATCCATGGAGAATTGGAGGGTTTTGGAGCCACCACTGCATTATTATTTTTCTGCATTATTATTTTTCTGCTCATAAATATGTAAGGCAATACAAAGATGACCAGGTGGGAGGAGTCCGGCGCAATTTCCTTTAAACAAAATGAATTCTATGTCAGGGATAATAACTGTGGTTCTTCAAATGTCTTTGGATTATAATTCACAGCATCCCATGCCATTGGCTAATTGTAGGCCATCTGTCAAGGGTACATTGTGTTTTTCCTGTATGGCAGGAGGTTGGGCTACGATAGATGGTCCATGCGGTGTCTTCTGATTCTAGTGTCTGAAGGACCACAATTGCCCTTACCAGGTGCAAAGGGAGCCCTTTAATGGAGGAAGAAGGGGGAGCAAAAAAAGGGAAGTTGTATAGAAAAATGTATAGAAAATCAGTAAAATAGAACCTTTTCACCAAGATTATTTTTCTCTTTTTCTCTGCCTATCTCTGTGTATGTATATGTGTTTGAGACTTGGATAACTTTATTATTTAAACATGTTTTTACGCCATTCTTCATCTGAAGAATTGCTGAGCAGTCTATGAGTGATCACTTAAAATAAGGCAGTCCCTGTTTGCAGATTTACAAACAAAGGGAAAAAAAGATGAGAAGGGAAAAAACTTTTAAAAGATGTGTGGAGGAAACTCCGTGACAGAGGTTCGAAATCAACTTATAAGCTTTTCAAAGATGCTTATGAGAAAGCCATCAAGGAAGCAAAGAAATCGTACTACGCTACCTTGATTGCGTCTGCGAGCTCACGCCCAGCACAATTGTTCAAGATAATCAGGTCTCTGACGATGGTCCCTACCATCCCAAACGGTGATAATCAGGCCCTCACTGCCGAGGCTTTTCAGAGCTATTTTGCAGACAAGATCTCGGCCCTCCGCCGGGACCTTCCGGCCACGATTGATACAGTTAGTGAACTTGAGACTCCTCTTGCCGGGCCCACCTTCGACCGGTTCACGCCACTGGATGCAGAAGCTGTCGATAGGATTATTGCTGCAGCTCGCCCAACCACCTGTTCCCTTGATCCGTGCCCCTCCTGGCTGGTGAAAGCCAGCCTGAAGGGATTACGAGACCCTCTGTTGAATATAATTAATACTTCCCTAGCCCAGGGAGTATTTCCAGAGGGTTTAAAAGAGGTGGTGGTCTCTCCATTGTTGAAGAAGCCGGGATTAGATCCAACGGTCCCTCCAACTACCGCCCGGTTTCGAATTTATCGTTCCTGGGCAAGGTAATTGAGAAGGCGGCAATGGAGCAGTTGCAGTCCTTCCTAGATGACGCAGCTTGGCTAGACCCGTTCCAGTCCGGCTTCCGTCCGGGGCATGGGACGGAGACGGTTCTGGTCTCCATCTCGGATGAGTTTCGCTGCCTGCTGGGTCAGGGCGGATCGGGCGCTGCTCGTGTTATTGGACCTCACAGCGGCGTTTGATACAGTCGATTATGATCTATTGAGTCACCGCCTTGCCAGGGCCGGAGTTAGGGGGACAGCCCTTAATTGGGTAACCTCCTTCCTCCGGAACCGGCTACAACGAGTGAGGAGGGGCAAGGATGTCTCCGGGGGTTTCCCGCTTCTTTGCGGGGTTCCTCAGGGGCTATTCTCTCCCCCTCTTATTTAACATCTATATGCGACCACTTGCCCAGCTGGTGCGTAGTTTTTGGCTGGTGTGCCATCAGTACGCTGATGACACCCAGCTTATCTTGAAGATGGAGGGCAGCCTCGAATCCGTACCCGATAATTTCCATCGTTGCCTTGAGGCCGTCACTGGATGGCTGCGAGCCAGTAGGTTGAAGGTGAATCCGGCAAAGACGGAGATCCTGTGGCTGGGTTCCCCGGACTGTAGGGATGTTCAGCTTCCAGCCCTGGACGGCGTGACATTATGTCCGCCGCCCTCTGTTAAGAGCTTAGGAGTAACCCTGGACCCCCTGTTGTTGATGGAGGCTCACGTCTCCAGCGTCTGCAGGGTAGCATTTTTCCATCTTCGACAGGCGAGGAAGCTGGCCCCCTACTTGTCCCGTCGTGACTTAGCCACAGTGGTCCAAGCCACGGTCATCTCGAGGCTGGACTACTGTAATGCTCTTTACATTGGCCTTCCTCTGTCGGTAATCCGGAGACTCAAGCTGGTGCAGAACGCTGCAGCGCGACTCCTGGCAGGGGTCCCGATTGGCCACCACATCACGCCAATCCTGCGCGAACTGCACTGGCTCCCAATTGAATGCCGGATTGCCTTCAAAGGGTTAGTCCTGACTTTTAAGGCCTTACATGGTCTGGGGCCAGTGTACCTGCGGGACTGCCTTGTCCCATATCATCCCACCAGATCACTGCGCTCCGAAGAGCTAAACCTCCTGGTCATCCCAAATGTGAGGACCTACCATCTGTCCGCAACCCGCCGCCGGGCTTTCTCTGTTGCAGCCCCTACCATGTGGAACGCACTGCCCGTCGGCATCCATGCCACCCAAGGCCTCCTCCCGTGCAGGAGAGCAGTTAAGACATTGCTGTTCCAACAAGCCTTCGGAGTTAGCTAAACTTTAGCTCACACCGCCTAGCTGTCAGCCCACTGCGACTCCATTTGTTGCTTCAACTGTTCTAATTGTAATTCCATCTTAATGGTATTACTGTGGTTTATGAGTTATCTGACAATTGTATTTTTACGAACTGTTGTAAGTCACCCGAGCCGTTGGGGGCCACAGACAAATGCAAAATAATAAAATAAAATAAATAAAATAAATAATAAATCCTATTGGTGACTATTATATAAGTTTTCCACTTATAGTACTGGGACACAAGGCTGCTGTTCTTTACAATGGACACAATTCAGGGAAAGGAGCAGGCCCGGCTTAGCGGACTGTGCCGCCCAAGGCCCCTCTGTCTAAATGCCGCCCCCGGGGGGTGGGGCCTCTTGTGGGGGCGGGGGCGGCGTGACGGACAAGGCACTGCCAGAACTCCCGCCCCTAGGGAGATTCACGCGGCTTCCCACGCTGCCGCCGCGCTTTCACCGGCGCCCCTCCTCCCTTCACTAAAGGAAAGAGTGGTGCCCGCCCGCGTGAGCGCGGCGGCAGCGGGGGAAGTCGCGTGAGTCTCCCTAGGGGCGGGACTTTCAGCGGCGCCTTGTCCGTCACGCCAGCAGCGGCTCCGCCCCTCCTCCCTCCACTGAAGGGAGGGGGGCGGAACAGGTGTGAGGGAGAAGGCGCCGCTGGAAGTCCCGCCCCTAGGGCGACTCACGCGGCTTCCCCCGCCGCCGCCCCGCTCACCCCTGCCCCAAATACGAGCGGGGCGGCGGCGGGGGAAGCCGTGTGAGTCGCCCTAGAGGCGGGACTTTCAGCGTCACCTTGTCTGTCACGCCGGCAGCAGCTCCGCCCCTCCTCCCTTCAATGAAGGAAGGGGGCGGAACTGGCATGAGGGAAAAGGCGCCGCTGGACGTCCCGCCCCTAGGGAGATCACGCGGCTTCCCCCGCCGCTGCCCCGCTCTTATTTGGGGCACGGGCGAGCGGGGCGGCGGCCGAGGAAGCAGCGTGAGTTGCCCTAGGGGCGGGACGTCCAGCGGCGCCTTTTCCCTCATGCCAGTTCCGCCTTCTCCCTTCAGTGAAGGGAGGAGGGACGAATCCGCTGCTGGCATGACGGACAAGTCGCCGCTGGAAGTCCCGCCCCTAGGGAGACTCACGCGGCTTCCCCCGCTGCCGCCGCACTCGCACCGGCGCCCCTCCTCCCTTCACTGAAGGAAGGAATGGCGCCCGCCCGCGCGAGCTGGGCTGCAGCGGGGGAAGCCGCGTCAATCACCCTAGGGGCAGCGGGACTTCCCCCCGGCTCTTTGTCCCTCACGCGGGCGGGTGCCACTCCTTCCTTCACCCCTTCCTTCAGGACCGGAAATGCCGCCCCCCAAATCTGCCGCCCGAGGCCATGGCCTTGGGTGGCCTTATGGGTATTCCGGGCCTGGAAAGGAGGAAACAACTGGAACTGTTTTTTCAACAGTGTTTATGGAATAGCTTGCATCCTATCTTCAATTTGCTGGCCTCCCTGACAGTTTATTGGCCTCTCCTGAGACCACATGTATGTTTTAGCTGTTGTTTTAATCCTGTGTGTTTTTTTTAATGCTGTGCATATGTGCTGTAAATGCTGTTTTATTCTGTGTGAGCCGTTCCGAGCCGGATGGGAGTGACGACAGATAAATTTGAATAAATAAATGAATAAATCTGTTGCAATTTGATAAAATGGCTAGTGCTTAGTCACAGTTGTGGGAGGATCGTCACATGACCAGTTTTTAGATAGAAGTATATATGTTCATTTATCTTGAATAATGTATTAACGTTCTAGAAATGTTTGTTAGGGCAAAGGACATTGACAGAGGTGTAAGTGCATGACAAACTCCTGGAAATATTTTTGACTTCTCCGTTTCTGACCGGCTGCTGAAGTTTCACAAGGTTTTATATTCTGAAGTTTATGTCTGTGACAAATAAATATCTTCTTTTTCTCTTGAAAAAGAAAGCTAGAGACCAACAAGGTTCAGAGCATTGTGCCTGTAAAAATGCAGCTATTGTACAGTTTATCTGTGGATGCACTAAATACATGTAGTCCTGGTTTGAGGGACAGCTGGTTTGGTTCCTGTCCCCTTCTCACCCTTTCTTTTGACTTACTCTGGCAGCTACTTCATCTCTACTATGAGGAATTTTTCTTCACTGTCTTGTTCTTTGTTGCAGGGTCACATTGGTTTTTTCTGTCGGGATAACTTCTTGTTCCCTTTTACCTTTGCTGGGGTCAACAACTTCTTGCAAGTGCCAGGGTACCCCCGGCGCAATCAACTGATGGTCAGCTTCAGCTTCCGCACATGGGACGTTGTGGGGCTGCTTTTGTACACACCTTTTGCAGATGACCTGGGTTGGCTTGAGATGGTGCTGAGTGATGGACAGGTCAATGTAACTATTGCTCAGCCAAAATACAAAACAAAGAAGGTGGAATTTGGAGCAGGTAGGATGGGAGGGGTTGTAAATGAAGATGTTTAACTAACTAACTAACGAAATGTCCCATAATGCTGAGATAGCTGGTGTCTCACTAGGATGTGTTGCTTGCCTTGGAGGATGCACCATACCTACATGACCTTGCTTTTTCATCTGACATGACAGTTAGATTAATTGGCCTGTAATGGTGGTGATATTGTGACTTCTAGTTTGCAAGCTATGTCTCCCATATGTGTAGGTGAACATTCTTGGCTATTTGACCACACAACTGAATAAAATCTCACATTTTCTGCTTTGAACTGGATTATATGGCAGTGTGGACTCAGATAACCCAGTTCAAAGCAGATATTGTGGGATTTTCTGCCTTGATATTCTGGGTTATATGGCTGTGTGGAAGGGCTCCTAGTTCTCTTCTCCAGTTAAGTTTGATGGCAATTGGTTTCCTCATTATGTACTTACCTCCTAGCTCAGAGTTTGACACATTTGTTTTTTAAAAGCTTGATTCATGTTGCAAGTTAATCCAAACAATTAATTAATTAATATTATCAGAGAGGTTTTTTCTTTAAAAATCCCATTCCAAGCAAAATTTTCCAAGGTTCATTTCACTGGAAAAACTTCAGAGCCTTAAAATAGTTCATTATCTGTAATTACTGATCTGAGTTAAGAGTCAACGTGTTAGCAGTGAATGACAATTTGCTCCTGAAAAAAAATTAATTATGGGCTTTGCTACATTAAGAGTATAACGTACTTATTAGTAAAAAAATTCCAATGACTTGACATGTTATTTCCAGATAGTTTCCAGGTGTTTCTGTCGGTTCTCACTGGAAGCTAATACTGAGGCTAAAACTTCATCCATGGCCAAACTGGAAGGCATAAGCAGTCTGTAGGGTTCCCTTTGCCATTTCCTCTTCTGGATAAACAAATGTGTCTATCTGTTAGTGCCAAGATGTGGGTGTGCAAGTAGACTGACTCAGTCTGCAGTGATGCAATACTTAAAATGCTTTTGTATGATTCTTGCGAACAATATGGTATCTATCAATTATTAACTCGTTTTTAAATATTTGGGGAAAGGGATCTCAGGCTGCTAGTTTTTCCTCCTTATTGATCAAGGCAAAGAACACACTTTACTCCCTTGAACTTGTTGAAAGACATATTTTCACTCATAAAGGGTGAAAGGGAATAGGATACCACTGGGATTATTCAGGAGTCTTGAAGTGTCAAGTTCCAAATAAAGTTCAGCGAAAACTATATCAAACCTTCAAAGCCAGGTTTGCTTTAAGTCTTGGTGAAGAAGTCCAGAATAGTTTTTATAACTCAATAACCCTACAAATTGACAATGAAACCTCTGCCCATTTCTTTAAAAAGGAAGAAATACCCGTCTGTCTCAGGGCCCTTCCACACAGGCATATATCCCGGAATATCAAGGCAGAAAATCCCACAATATCTGCTTTGAATTGGTTATCTGAGTCCACATTGCCATATATTCTAGTTCAAAGCAGATAATGTGGGATTTTATTCAGCAGTGTGGAAAGGGCCTCTGGCTCCATGGAAGAGAAGAAGGGATTTTCTTATTAGTTCCTATCCTGCATGGCATTCCATTTTAAAAACAAAATGTAATGTGATATAAGTAGAGTAAAAAAGATGAACATGTTTTTTTCTATGGGAAGATGAGGAATTGTCTGCCTTTTGGGACCAAGTTTGGTATGATAGTCATTCAGGTAGCAACTTATGTTTTTGTATGGTATTTTTCTGAAATAAGTGGTGATTTATTAAAGAAATAGAAGTTTATTTATTTATTTGCTATGCTTCTATACCGCCTCTCTCAGCCCGAAGGCGACTCGAGGCGGTGAACAAGCGGCAGCAAGTGCCCACATACAACACATCATAATAAGATAAAAACAATCATATAAAACCATATAAATTAACAATTAAAACTACAAAATACAAATCTCAGCTCCACAATCTTAAAATCAGTTTCCGTTTCGTCATCATATGAATCCTTTGATCTTGATTAATTAAAGTTCGTCTGCGAATGCTTACTCGAACAGCCAAGTCTTGACTTTCTTACGAAATGTCAGGAGGGAGGGGACCGATTTGATGTCACTAGGAAGGGAGTTCCAAAGCCGAGTTCCAAAGTTGCCTGCCCACCCCTGAAATAAGAGGCAAGACAACAGTGGTTGGGTTCAAGTTCGGCAACATTTATTTTAAATTGTTACCTATTTAACTGTCCTTAACCTTAACTCAAGGGGTGTCAGGAATTTGGTGTATCTAATTTGAGTAGGCTACCTACCCAGCTTCAATAATAATTTACGGGCGAAACACCAGGATTCCCTGGCTATCCGACCAGGGCAACCCGTTAAGGGAAATGAGTGGGAGGTCTGGTCCCAAAACATTGAGACCAGCCTCCTCCCATTCCAGGCCATTTAACTGCACTTCACCCATCAACTTGAACTTTAGGTGAGTATTAACATAATGGCCTTCACCCTTAAAGGGGGGGGGGGGGTGCCTTAGGTGCACATCAAGATATGGGAATTTCCCTATCTATTTTCCGCTAGGCCTATTTATATCCTTCCCCTCCCTTCCCCCTTCCCAACTAGTGGGAGAAAGGGGAAAAACTCCTCCCCGGCACCCGCAGGCAACCGTACCGATACTGTTAATGGGCGGGAGTGGTGGGTTGATGTCCTGGCAAGGAATGAGCAACTGGGGCTGCCTTCCGGTTGAGAAGGCCACGCCCCAGTTGCATGTAGGTTCCATCCAGAACCTCCCCCTTCCAGCGTTGGAGGGAGGCAAAGCACCTTCCTCCCAGTATGCACTGGGGGAAGGTGGCCTTAGTTTTGGATCTTGGCACAACTTGACACAACAGCTGATAGTCATTCTACTGAGGCCCCATCTACTCTGCCATATAATCCAGTTTCTGAATCCAGATTATCTTCTTTGAACTGGATTATATGGCAGTGTAGACTGGTATAAAACAGTACAAAACACATAATCTGGATTCAGAAATTGGATTATATGGCAGTGAAGATCCAGTTTGAGGACCTCATCAGACACAAAGAGAGAAGCTACAAAAATGTGACTCACAAACGATCTATAGTGAAGAAAGGGGGGTAAATTAACAAAAAGAGGGAAATCTACCCCTCGGAAGCGAAATTAACTCCTGAAAGAGTCATCATGGGGAAAAGGTTTATCACCAACCGTTGCTTCCACAACAAGCCAATTTTTTTAAATTAAAAAAAATCAATTACCACAGGGACAGAAAATGAGGTGAAATCTTCTGAACCCAGGTACAAATCAAACAGCACAGAAGTGCTAACCCTTTCCTATGCTATCCAAAGTGTGTGTGTCTGTCTGTGTGTGTATTCTGGAGTTACTCTTTAAAATGTTCCTACTTACAAATAAAATCAACATAACAAAAAAACCTACAGAACCTATCTTGTTCATAACTTGGGGATTGCCTGTATGTAAGTAGAGAGTCCTTTATCCAAAATGCTTGAGATTAGAAGTGTTTTGGATTTGGAATGCCCATATTTGCATATATGTTCATAATGTGATATCTTAGAGATGGGACCCAAGCTTAAACAAGAAATTCACTTACGTTTTGTACACGCCTTATACCATAGCCTGAATGTGTCACTATTTCAACCATTCATATGGACAATTTTGGATTTTTGAGAAGCTGGAATTTTCAAATGCCATATAAGTGATTCTCTCTCTCTGTGTGTATGTGTATTAGGGAAAGCTGGAAAAATTCAAAACTAATTGAAGCTGTAATACTTTTAAAATATTTCAAAAAAGTATACTGAACACGAAAAACAGAGCTTTCGGTCTGATTCTGCATGGCTATTCTTATAGGACCCACCCAAGTGAAGGAGCTAATGCAGAATCAGCAACGATAATGTCTTGCATGACAGATGCAGAGTTGCTAAATATTTCAGCATGTGAGGAGAACCAATGAATCTTTCATAATCTTCCTGAGAAAGTATCTTTGCCAGTGCCAAAAGAGCTGGAAATTAGTGTCACATCCCAGAAGGGTTGTAATGATGATGAGGTTGGTTCAGTCATAATGCTGACACTGTTAATGTGTATATTTCAGAATTTACTTTTATTATTGTTCTCTAGAGCCCCTTCCACACAGCTGTATAAAATCCACTTTGAACGGGATTATATGGCAGTGTGGGCTCAGATAATCCAATTCAAATCAGATATTGTGGATTATCGGCTTTGTTATTCTGGGTTATATGGCTGTGTAGAAGGGCCCTAAAACAGATTTTAAATGATTACAAAAAAACACACCCAAGTTAGAGATAATGACAGCTCATCCCTTGGCACATATCCTTATTTCTAGAACAAAATGTTCAAGACAACTTCTTAAATACAGATAACGGTTGTGTTTGTTTACCTTTAATTTGATAAATGTTTTAAGTGAATTGGACCAATAAAGGTGCAATTATGTGCCTCTTACCAAATTCATGTTGCGTATCACAAAGGGCATCTTTATCCCACACGGACTTTGGTGATTTTGGGTATATTCTTCAGGATATCTTTCTCAATAAAGAAAAACCAGACAAATGTTTTTGTTACACTTATTGAGGATAAAACTATAAAGTGAGTGGCCTTGAATCTCTATAGCCAAAAAAGTATTTTGGCATATCATAAAAAACTGTTTTTAATTAATATAGTCATGATTATTAGTAACATGGGAATGGAGATTTCACAGGCTTTTTGATGCATCTAAAGCAGTGATTATCATACTCTAACCCTCCAGATGTTTTGAGCTTTAACACCCAAAAGGCTCAGCTGTCTTTGCTGATGATCAGGGATTTAGGGTGCTGATGTCCAAGACATATGAAAGGCTAGAGTGTGGGAAATGCTTAGGATTTAACATGAAAGTGAACCCTCTGAGGGGCAGCAAGTTTGTTATAAAGCATACCACCTATGTTGAATTTCTTGTGTTCCTCCTTCTCAACCCCACCTACCCAGGTTACCGTCTTAATGATGGCTTCTGGCATTCAGTGTCCTTAGTGGTGCGTGAAACCTCAGCTGTCATCACCATCGATGACCAGAATGATGCCAGCTTCCGTGTTGACCGAGACATTCAGTTGCGCACTGGGAACCAGTACTTCTTTGGAGGTAG
This sequence comes from Anolis apletophallus, assembly GCA_030556195.1. Lineage (NCBI taxonomy): Eukaryota > Metazoa > Chordata > Lepidosauria > Squamata > Anolidae > Anolis > Anolis apletophallus. Next base: position 95,705,717 of record JARBWK010000008.1, read on the forward strand.
GTGCTGTTTTCATCAAGAGGAAATCACTCATCTTCTGAAGAAGGTGGATTAATGGATAGCTGTTAATTAGCACCAGATTCTGTGTCTATCAGGGAAAAGCTTTGAAAAAGTAGCAGTTTTGAGAACAAATGTTAAAGAAAATAAGGGAGGTGTCTACCTTGGCGCTCCATACAGTCATGCTGGCCACATGACCTTTGACAATGCCGGCTCTTCGGCTTAGAAATGGAGATGAGCACCACACCCCATGTGGACGTCATGTCAGGGGAAAACCTTTACCTTTACCTACCCAGACCCAGGGGTGCATCTATAGTACACTGTAGAATGACTGCAGTTTGACATCACTTTAACTGACATGGTTTAATGAATGGTATGGAGTAGTAATTTTTCAATGTGTTTAATTTTCTATGCAAAATTGTGCCAGTGCTTCACCAAACTACAAATCCCAAGATTCCACAGCATTAAGCCAGCTAAAGTGGTGTCAGACTGTATTAACCCCAGGATATAGGGATGCAAGGTATAGTTTTGTGTCTGATACGTATTTCTCAGACCCCTCATTTCAGTCCAGACTGTAAGTAAATGTTATGTTTCTGGGCATGTGAGCAATGTTTAATCAAAACTGAAGAGCATGAGAGGTATAGAACCCCTACGAATGTGGAAAAACCATGATTTAAAAAGCTATTTGTTTTTGCCTGAGAGAACACCTGTAATAATTATAATAATTTTATTTCTTACCTGCCTCTCCTTGATGTGAGTTCAACATAGTTAAAAACATGTCATCTGTATGGGGTACTTTATGCTTTACCTGCATGGCAGGGGGTTGGACTAGATGGTCCATGTGGTCTCTTCCAACTCTTATTCTATGATTCTATATCATCATAAATATTATATAAAATATGCATATTGTAATATATTTCTATGAAATAAATATATATTAAAATGTACAGAAAAATATTAAAATATAGCAAACACAAGATGTGAGGACTCTCTTGGTCCTCATTCATGATTCTGTCATCAAAGTCCAGTAGAAATTGATTACAGAGTTGCACTGGAGGATCTAGGAATTCCTAGAGAGAACATTTAAATCAAATCCGCAAGTATGGAGGACCGACTTTAGTGCGGTAAGGCTGCATACTTGGATCTGTTAACTATTTAAAGTCACTAGACAGATGATTTTATTGCGTAGATTTGGTATTTCAAACCCTGCTTCATGGGGTGCTGCGATCTGTTTCTCTTTCTGCAGTGGCTCTCACAAGAGAAATCTGGGCAGTAATGGGTGCACTGTAATAATGCTGTGATGCACACACATACACACATATATACACACATACACATTTATTCCAGTTAATGACCATGAGGAATTTTGAACAGAACATCCTGAAACAATTGATTAGTATGATAAGCTGATTTGATGGAGCATAATAAAGGGGTTGAGCAGAAACTGATTCTTAGCCCTAATTGCAATGATTATCCTGTTGCCTGAAGAATTGGCCACTAAGTTCCAAATTAGGGCAGTTTATCTGGAAAAGTTCACAATTTTTCTTTCCATTTATGAGAACAAAGGGTTAGAGTAGCAGCTGAAGTTGTCTAGAGCTTCCACAAGGTCCTTGACCCAGACTGTAAGACAAGACCTCAAGTTAATTGCTTCTTCCACTCCTATTTCTTTAAACTTGATAGAAAGGTACTTAAATTTCCAAAGAATGTCTCTTTGCTCTTGGACCACTCTTCTAATTTAGTTATACTTTCCATTAAATATCTGTTGTACTGTCAGTTTTACATCTTTATATGGGCGGCCTAGTTGAGAACCATCTTGGCTTCTAGTGCTAGAGACAGCTTTCCACTTGTAGAACTCAGTGCTTTGAGAGTAAAAAGCAACCTAGCTTTATGAAGTAACTTGCTTTGTTGATAAGTATCCTCAGGAGGGGATTGTCCTCTCTCTTTCAAATATTCTTTTTTATTTCCTCTATTCCACATTACTGTGTGATATTTGCATTTTCTAGGCTGCCCTAAACCAGCATCACGTACCGGTTGTACCTCCAACCAGACAGCCTTTCATGGGTGCATGCAGATGGTCACTGTGGATCGGCAACCCATTGAATTAGACATGGTCCGCTTGCATCGGCTTGGCAAGTACTTTGAAGTGTACTTCAACGTATGTGGCGTCATTGATAGGTATGTTTGTGAGAGGGAAGCTTCTGGTGTACCAGGGTTATGACTTGAGTTGGTACAGGGCCAATCCTTCCATTAGGTAACCACCCCATGAAGTAGCATCTCTTCCACCTGAACCTTTTTCTTTTGGAGGCCTAAACTTTGTGTGACACAGAATCTGTCCTACACTCCATAAACTATCCTGCTATCCGAATATTAGGGTTGAAGCAACATTGAACTGTCAGTTTAATTGACTTCTGTGCTTGGAAATAATTGTGTGTGTGTGTGTGTGGGGGGGGATAACCGCTCTGAGTCCCCCTGCGGGGGTGAGAAGAGCGGGGTAAAAATAAGAGAAAATATTTACTCTCCCAACATAATATAAGTGCAGCACATGAATTGACATTGCTACTACAAGAAGTGTGTCAGAATATTTAGGTCACAAGAGAGAAAATACTTGATTCTTTAAATATTTGCTAAAGATTGAGACATCTCCAAAGCGGCTAGAGTTAGCATTGGTTAAGACACGTGGAGACTACGAGCACTAAAGTGATGATCTCCGGCTTCAGCATCGCTGGACTGACCACATTGTCTGAATGCCCGATTACCATCTTCCAAAACAGTTATTTTATTCTCAACTCAAGGATGGAAAATGGAATGTTGGTGGACAACAAAAGAGATTTAAAGCTAACCTTAAAAAAGTGAAATAAACACCGAGAACTGGGAATCCCTGGCCTTAGAACATTGTAACTGGAGGCCAGCTTTTACCAGCGGTACTATTTATTTATTTCATTTCATTTCTAACCTGCCCTTCTCTACCCCCGAAGGGGGACTCAGGGCGGCTCACAAAAGGCAACAATTCAATGCCGCATACAAAAACAGAACAACAACATATCAAAAATTACAACAAAGCAGATTAAAAACAGTTACATATCAAATCCCCCATAATCCCTGTTCCATATTCGTAGGCTGTCAGCCAATCTACAGTCCGCCAACACAACCCTATCCTACTCAGATTGTCCATCTGCTGCTCCACATCAACCAAACGCCCGGTCCCACAGCCACGTCTTTAGCTTTTTTCTAAAGGAAAGAAGGGAAGAAGTTGATCTTATTTCTATGGCTTTTGAAGAGGCACAAATACAAGGTGGAAGGAAGGAACATAGCATGACCACCTTGTACTTGGAAATCTGTGTCCTCAGTGTGACAGACCATATTGATCCAGAATAGGTCTTCATAGCCACTTTCGGACCGTGCGCCAAGACTGCTTTTGGTAGACAATCATACTTGGCCATGTGCGATCACCTATGATGACGATTAATGGTAATGGGGACAATTAGTTGCCCAATGTAGCTGAGATTGATATCACTCACAGTATTTTAAAATATAAAATTGGACTGTTTTACACATTGAGCCCAATACCAAATCAGACTTTTAAAACATATTTGAAGTAATAACAATTTCTATGGTGGTCCATTAAATAATGCATAGTTGGACCTTGATATTGTAGTTCTGTATTGTACATCTTTATTTTGGCTTTGATGTGGATAGGAGCCTGCATAATCATCAACAGCCAGCAAAGCAGAATTCCTGGAACCTTCCTCAGAACATTATTTTGTTTGTTTCAGTAGCTTGGATTCCAGCCTAACCCCCCCCCCCCCAAGACATTGCCTAAGCAAGCAGTAAGAAAGATGCACAGGAAGACATCAAAATACTTGCTATTGCATTAAAAGTACAGCACTCCTGGCAATAGAACAGTCCTTAACCCTAAATTAACATATGTTTGGTGAATAACAACAGGACTGCAGTCAAGACAAGACCATTGTAGAAGAAGTCACTTAACTGAATGGTAGGATAGTGTTTTGGAAGCATATTTATTTGGACAATAACTCTTGGCAATGAATTATAATGCATTAGTCTAAAATTATCCTAAGCTTTGTGTTGAGAGAAGCCTCAAACTTTATGATATAAAATGATTTTATGGAAATAACCAAATGGGGCTTCTTGGCTCTCCTCATATCAATTGAGTGAGGAGTGGGGCAATGTAAAACTGGATAAAGGTTTAGAGAATTTCAGAAATGGGTATAGCTGTCTGGAACACAAAACAGGAGCATTAGGGAAAACTGTATTGTGTCATGTCATTGACATAACTCTAGTTACTAGATGCTATTGATTCCAGCTGAACATGGCTAGCAACATCATGCCCCGTATTTGAGTTTACTTACAACTTTTTCCTAATTCAGGGTTAAGGCAAAAGTGCTAGTCTTTGTGGAATTAATGATGTAGATCTCAATGTGTGAGTACTCTCCACACATTGGAGTACTCTCCAAGAATATCACAGCTTTTGTCCACAAATGTGAAGGAGATGACACTGCTGGGTTCCACACCCTCCAACTATCCAGATTTGGTGAGGACTGTCCTGATCGATCCTGTTTTCTAACTTTCCTCTATTGTCATATTCTTTCAAAATGTCTCCGCTTCTCCATCCTTCTCCCACTATCTGCAAACTACATTTAAAGTGCAAAATAGTTTGCACTCAGTTATGTTAGTAGGAGGGAAAGGAGAGGAGAGGAAAGAATATTGCCCTTCTCAGGCCCCTTCCACACAGCTCTTAAAAATCCACATTGAACTGGATTATTATGGCAGTGTGGACTCAGATAACCCAGTTCAAAGCAGATATTGTGAATTATCTGCCTTGATATTCTGGGATATATGGTTGTGTGGAAGGGCCTTCAGTAGCTCAGGAGAAAGCAAACTGTGGCCAGCTCTCCTGGTTTGTGTGTTCTCCTTCATCAATAGCTTTTTCCATGACAACCAATCTTGTTGTTCCTTGACCATCTGTGTCTCTGTCTTCATCTGTGAAATGTTAAAGGGTAAATATGGGGTTATTGAATACACACTGTGAGGTAGAGTCATTATTTCCAGCATTAACTTGCTTTTCTTACTCTGTGTGCCAGGTGTACTCCCAACATGTGTGAACATGGCAGTCGCTGCATCCAGTCCTGGGATGACTTCACATGCATCTGTGATTTGACGGGTTACAAGGGGAAGACCTGCCACACTCGTGAGCCAAGGGCCTGGAAGGGGAGGGCTTAAAGTATTGGTCTGTGTGTTTTGGATTTCTCATATCATCTTTCCTCTCACAGCTGTTTACAAGGAAACATGTGATGCCTACCGAATCAGTGGTAAAACATCTGGCAACTACACCATTGACCCTGATGGCAGTGGGCCCCTGAAACCTTTCTTGGTTTACTGTGACATTCGAGGTATGAATTAGTAAAATCCTGGGCTTTTCTCTCTCAAAATGCATTGGCCACTATTCCAAGGCTTGCTCTTCCAGAACCAGAATTTTAAATGGTTAATTTTTGGACTACAGCTTTCAGAATCCCCCTGCCACGATGACTGGAATAGTCTGAGAGCTGGCATCCAAAAGAAGTGATCATCCCAGGACTCTTTTCTTCTCCTTAGTTTTAGTAGGGCTTTTCCTAAAGATCTGAAATCTGGTTCTTTTGCCTCCATTCAGACATGCTCACAGTTAGCTTGCCTGCGGGATATGAGAGAGAGAGAGAGAGAGAGAGAGAGAGAGAGAGAGAGAGAGAGAGAGAAGCACCCAGTATTTATTTTAATTTTTGTTAAAATGTCTTTTTCCCATTTCAGAGGATCGAGCATGGACAATCGTATGGCACAATCGATATTGGCTCACAAAAGTGACAGGCTATAGCCCCGAAAATCCATTCCTGGGCACTGTCGACTACTGGAACGCATCATGGTATGAGGTGTCAGCCCTGGCAAACGCCTCTGTGTACTGCGAGCAGCAGATTGAGTTCTACTGTTACTTTTCTCGCCTCCTCAACACTCAGAGTGAGTTTGCCTGACCAAATCTGCAGGGGTCTGTCTTTTGCCATATTAGGGTGAATTTATTTTTTGTTGAATATCCATGTTTTGGGATATACTGTGATTTGTCTGGGGGAAAGCAAGAGGCTGTGCAAATTTCCAGCGGACAGCCAGTTAACATTGAAAATATGCTAGCTGAAATTCTTGAGAAACTAAATGTTGCCATCTGTTCTCATTTCATGCAGTTGCATAAATACAGAAATGATACCTTAAAGCAGATGAGATTTGAATTGGACCAAGATGAGGCTGTAAGGGCGACCTTGATAGAGAAATTAACTCAGTATGCAGGGACAGTGGGTGAAGCGGGGAAAAAGCACATTGCTTGAAAAGAATAAATCAGAAAGTATCTGAAAATAAAATGCTCAGTATTCTAGTGCTTTTACCTATAATATAGCTGCATTTGGAATACAGTCTGTAGTTCTGATTGTTCCTTCACAGAACAATACAGAAGACTTGGGGAGAATGTGGAAAAGGCAACCCAAATCACCGAGACATCATAATTTCTTCTTCCCAAAGAAAGCCTAAAACTTTGAGGACTCCTTAGTTTAGGAAGAAAAAAGACAGCTAGGGGAGGGCAGGATAGATTAACTGTGGGAAGTGTAGTTAGCCAGATTACAGCATTGTAGGTTATGAAGGGTTGGAGCCATTTTCAGCCTGAGATTCAGTTTCACTTATTTCCTTGGTGAATGTAGTCTGGTGGTGTGAAAGGCCACTATCAGAATACTAAGTCCATTGTATTTTCCTTTAAAACTCTTATTGTCAGTAACTAAGCTATAGGAGGGGCTTTTAACAATTTAAAGAGGAGTTGAATATAGAAACCAGGAATCCATCTAGCAAATGCGAAATGCGAAATAATAAATAAATTAGTTTATGGAGAAGAGAGCATAGGCTATTTGAGAAACCTTGGCATCTGGACTTAGATCCAGAACTTGCAGTTCTCCACCATGGGGTATGCCAGAATACCTGGGATGAGGGGTACAACCAAAGGAGTAAAGCCATTCTTATATTTTACTTACAGGCACTCTGGAAACATCTTGGTAGCCTTTGTGGGAGGTGGGGTGCCAGAGTATATGAGAATGGGTTTGGGGGGAAGCAGTCCAATTTAACAGATTGAACGTACATTCTTTGTTGGAGTCCAACTTCTGTGAGATCTTTTTCTCCCTATCTCAATTTACAAGCTGTTTTGTTTTCCCTGTAGCTGGAATGCCACTTAGTTTCTGGATGGGTCGAAATGCAGAGCGCCATTATTACTGGGGTGGGTCGCCACCAGGACTCGGGCGTTGTGCATGTGGCATGCATAAGAACTGTGCCGATCCCCGATTCTATTGCAACTGTGATGCTGACCATGTCATGTGGTGAGAGACGGTTCTTCCTTCATTTCAGTAAATCCTCGGGTGGGAATGGATGTGGGGTTGAACTGATGATATCCCTTATTAATCGCCAGGAACTGTTTCTTGTATTTTCCCCTTTCCATTTCAGGCGGGCAGATAAGGGTCTGCTTAATTTTGTAGACCATCTTCCAGTCACACAGGTTGTGGTGATGGACACGAACCGGACTGGGTCAGAGGCTCAGTTCTACGTGGGCCCATTGCGTTGTTATGGAGACCGTGAGTAGCATACTCGTTGTGGGAGAAGATGTATGGTCCTGTTGCAGTGGGTTTTGTCTTTTGAAGTATTATGGGATATGGGCAAATGTTCTCATATGTCTATTCTTTTGGCTTGCAGGAAACTCCTGGAATACAGTCTCTTTCGTCAGGGGAAATGCTTTGCTCTTCCCCACCTTTCAGTTGAACTACAGCCTTGATATTAGCTTCTTCTTCAAAACCTCTGCTCCATCAGGCACTTTCCTGGAAAATGTGGGCCCAATAAACTACATCCGCGTAGAACTCAATAGTATGGAATTCAGGGTTCATTGGGGTGGGGCAATGGAACAGACTTGGTTAGAAAGTTTGTTAAATGGGTTTATAGCTGGTTTGTAAAAGACAACATTGTTTGGGAAACAAAGAAGTGAGAGGAACAACTTTTTAATAATATTTTGGAAATGGACAGTTGTTTGTTAACCTTCATTCCTCTGGTTGAGCCATGAGATGTCCAGAAACTTTGGTCTTCTTGGTGACCTTTAAGAAAATTGGCCAGGTTGGGGGCGGGAACCTTAAGTGTCAAAGAGGATGTACTGAATACATATTTTGACAAAGAATGCAAGAGATGTAAAAACATGTAATTCCACTAAAATGCACCTTACATTTCCCATGCTTTCTATGACCCTGCAGTGTATTTCAGAACTTTAATATTGAGTTCAATAGCATATCCTCCATGTTACTCTCTGCCTTGTTCCACCCATCCCTACCTTCAGACGTTGTGCCAGATAGAATGACAAAGAAATCATCTTGCATTCGAATGCTTATTTTGCTACGTTATACCCTTTTTATTTTTCTCCAAAACAAAAGCTTCCTTGCCAAAATGTGACATCTTACAGAACCAATTTGTTGTCCACTATCTGAGAGTTATAGGATTTGGGGAGAATCAGACCCTCTCCGGACTGCAAACTTTAGATAACAATCTAAAACACCATTGAAACCATTTTCAATTATTTTGAGACCATATACGGAATGTAGATTTAGAAAACCAACAGTTGTCTCTGGTCTGAAATAATTATTACTTTAAGCCTGCAACATCACTGCAAAAACTTGTTTATTTATATCCCTACATTTGCCCTTTGAACTTTGAACTGCACTTTCTTCCCTCTTTCACGTTCAGTCAGTTGTTTTGATTTGCCTCCTTTTAAGGACAGGGTTAGTCTAGAACAGTGCTGTCCAACTTCTGCCGACCCAAGGGCCGGACTTTCTGGGGGCCGATCACCTGGGGGCCGAGTGGCCACGCCCCCGGCCATGCCCCTGGCCACGCCCCCGGCCACGCAGCTCCACCCCCTCTCCCAAAGCGTCACAATAGCCTTGGAAGCGGGCCATTTCGCCCACTTCCGAGGCTGTTGTGACGCTTTGGGAGAGAAGGAGGAGCCACGGGAAGCCTTCCGCGGCTCCGCCCCCTCGCCCAAAGCATCACAACAGCTGTTGTGACACTTTGGGGGAGAGGGCGGCTGCCGCGAGGAAGCTTCCGTGGCTCCGCCCTCGCCCGCAGGCCTGGATGGCTCACGGGGGCGGCGCCCGGTTCTCGCTTCCCGCGAGCCATCCAGGCTTGCGGGAGGGTTCACCCTGCTCGTGTCCCTCTGGTCACGAGAGCAGGGCGAAACCCTCCCGCAAGCCTGGATGGCTCGCGGGAAGCGAGAACCGGGCGCCGCTTCCCCCGCGAGCCTCCAGGCTTGCGGGAAGGATTTCGCCCGGCTCTTGTGTCCCTCTGACCTGGTCAGAGGGACGCGAGAGCCGGGCGAAAACTCTCCCGCAGGCCTCCCTGGAAGGCCTGCCCCCTCGCTCCCTCCCGCCCTTCCCGGCGCCGCCGGTGTCCCAATCACCGCGGCGCCGGGGAAGGAGAAGAAGGGAGGGAGGATTCCTCCTCCTCCCCTCCCTCCCCCCCGCCGCTGCGAACCGGATCGCAGCGGCGGGGCGGAGAGAGGGACGGAGGGGGCAAGGCAAGGAGGAGGAGAGCTAGCTCTCTTCCTCCTCCCTGCCCCGCCTCCCCCCTCCCCCCCCCTCGGCCGCCATTTTTTTAAAAAAAATAGATTTTTTAAAAAAAAAATTTAAATGGCGGCTGGGGGCATAGCGGGGGCCGTGTCCAACAGGCTGGAGGGCCGCCAGTTGGACAGCCCTGGTCTAGAACAGAAAACGTGGGCATCCAGTGGTTTGGAAAACCTAAATTATCCTATTGAAGAACCATGTTCCCCATGCCACTGATATTGGTTTCAGCCCCAAGCAGCCTATAATATTCAGTAAGGGGTGAGAGTGGCTGTTTCACCTATTGTAGCTGCTGCTGTTGCTTCATCCTACCCTTTCCCAACATCTGGAAAACCACACACACCCTCTTTTGCATACACAGGGTGCTTTTCCAAAACTGAGAAGGAGCAAATGGGTCTCACCCAGCTCCAGTTGCAAAAATTGGATGAAACAGCCAAACATTCCATCATATTTTGAATGTGTATGTGGGAGATGCAGGGCCTGAGGGAACCTAATTGAGCCTGTGAAGGGGTACAGGTCATTCATGCATCCCATGGGATACACTTTCCTCAGCCCTGATTCATGTTGTCTAAGTGATGTTAAATATTCAAGATGCCAACTCCATAAAGAACGTTGTTAAAGGAACAAGTTCTCTGGGAGCCATGCATGAGGTGACTTTTTGCTATTGTAGCAGCTCTGGGATTCTGGAGCTGTTCTGGCTGCTCAAATGGGAAGTCCTTGGACTGATTTCTCAACAGGCCTCTGAGGAATTGTACACAACACACAGGTGGGGGTCCTTATCAAGTAAACTAGAAAACACACAGGTAGCTAAACCTATATCTATGAGAACATGAACATATAACCTCTTCGTAGCCTAGGGACAAATACTACAACTCCGGAGTATATGTACTCTGCTAATGCAGTCTGCCTATGCTCTCAGATGTAATATACACACATACACATCAGGGGCACTAAATGCAATACCCAATATTTGATAAAAACCTGCAGGAATACAGGGAGAGTGCGGGAACACCGGTTCCGAGGCACCAGAGACACACACCCGAGGTGTGACAACAACAGACCATGTGAAGAAAATACAATAAATACGGAAGGCTAGACCCAACAAGACATAAGGATTCACATGAGCAGGGTCCGCCGCCGCTGGTTCCCGTGTGTAGTCATCCGTCACATGCCTTGGGTGTGTGTCTCTGGTGCCTCGGAACCGGTGTTCCCGCACTCTCCCTGTATTCCTGTGGGTTTTTATCAAATATTGGGTATTGCATTTAGTGCCCCTGATGTGTATGTGTGTATATTACATCTGAGAGCATAGGCAGACTGCATTAGCAGAGTACATATACTCCGGAGTTGTAGTATTTGTCCCTAGGCTACGCAGAGGTTATATGTTCATGTTCTCATAGATATAGGTTTAGCTACCTGTGTGTTCTCTGAGGAATTGTCTCACTGGGGAAAATGGGAGAGGCAACATATTGCTGTTCATTTTGTGAGTGGGAACATTTTCTGAATGGATAGAGGCTTTCTCTCTAGATAGACTTGTGCCCGACAGGTGTAATGGCAAGATGACCCCTGATTTCCCTCTTCTGCTGTCTCCTAGCGAGTCAGGACATTGTCTTTGCTTACAACATTGGAAACGGTGATGAGAATTTGACAGTGCATTCCAAGGTACCATTCAACGACAACGAGTGGCATGAAGTGAAAGCAGAAATCAATGTCAAACTAATTCGGCTGCGGGTTGACCTGAGGCCATGGGTGATACGGGTAGTCCCACCCCAAACCTTCATCTACATGAATCTCACTAAACCACTGTATGTGGGTGAGTAAGAATAGTGGGGGGAAATTATGTGGGGAATGAGGTTATGCGTGACAGTGAGAGAATGTGTGGAAGTTGTGAGGGAGAGGTGGAGAGAGATTGTGGGGTGAAAAAAGGTGCGTGAGAATAACTGGGTCTTTAACATTGCACAATTACAGTTGGTCTTTCACATTTCCAGGTTTAACTTTGTGAATTTGATCATTCACACACGTGATTATTATGTTCTATCTAGGAATATCTGCCCTCCAGAATAATTTTGTGGTCAGCTTCTGCTGGAGGTTGTTCATAAAATCATGTTGGAGGTCCTAGAGCACATGTGTCAAATTCGAGGCCTGCTGTCTGAATCTGGCCCACCATGTCATTTTATGTAGCCCTCATTAGACCTCATGACTAGAACTGATGGGAGCCGTGATACAGAAACATCAGGAAGGCTGCAGTTTGTTTGTTTAGTGTAGAGGGTGGGGTTTGAATTTAGATATAAGGCTTGTGGAGATGATGCCTGACTTTAAAATGTTCTTTAACCTTTCCCCAATTTCTGAGGTACGATTGGGCTGCGATTTCCATTACCTATAGTCTGCATGTCAGATAATCAAAAGTGATGGGAGTTTTCATTCAATAACATCTTGGGACCAAAACTGGGTAAAAACTAAAGGATGTCAACAACTATGTAAAAATTATAGTCTGCCCTCTGTATCCACAGATTCTCTGTCCATGGATTCAGTGACCAGGCAACTATAAAGCTGATGTAGGTTTGACATCCCTATCCTAAAGCCCTTCCACACAGCCCTATGTCATAGAATATCAAGACAAAAATTCCCACATTATCTGCTTTGAACTGGGTGATCTGAGTCCACACTCAGATAATGTGGGATTTTCTGCCTTGATATTCTGGGATATAAGGCTGTGTGGAAGGGCCCTAAGTTATTTTTGTGAGGGTAATATCATGAGGTTCTTATCACTCTACATTAATTAAGTTAGTTTATTTATGTGTTGATTAATGTACAATAGACTCAATAGGACAATTCTAGCTGATACTAGCCAGTAGGATCCAGAGCTTTGCATGCATAGCATATGTTCTACCTCTGAACTTTAGCCCTTTCCTTGAGGCTATACAATCAAATTGATCATATATTAAGAAAATATAGAATAAATTAGTTCTTTACACAGCATATAAATGTGTAGCATTCTACTGCATCATATGAAAGATCTTTTAGCTGTGGTAAACTGTGATGACATTTGTGGGCCCAGAGAGAGTACACTTTTCAGATGCAATTGATTGACCAATGCTCAAAACAGCACGCTGGGTTAAATGAATCCTTAGTTGGGTCAGAAAGGTTGCAAATTATGTCCTTAGATCTGGCCATTTTTATACTCTGCACTTAGGTACTGCTCAATATTACCTCAATCCTTTCTTGGGTTGCTTGCGGGGGCTACATATGAATGGGGTGACTCTCAACTTGGAAGGAAAGGCCAATGAGACAGAAGGGGTGCTGGTGAACTGCACTGGACATTGCCGAAACCCCTTGGTGCCATGCCGGAACCATGGCACTTGCGTGGAGCATTATAGCCACTACACTTGCAATTGTTCTGTTTCTGCCTACGAAGGACCTTTCTGCAATCGAGGTGAGAGCTGAATTCAAGAGAAGGAGGGTTTGGGGGTAGCGATATGTTTGGGTTTTGAATTTGTAGTGAAGCAAGGAGAGGTGGGAGGAGAAGAAAGGAGGCCTCCTTTTTCTTGAGCTCTAGCTGTACTCCTAACCACATTTGTGTTTCCCTGTTTTTTGGTAGACATTGGTGCCTACTTTGAGTCAGGTGCTTGGGTTCGCTATGATATCTTGACCATGCCCATGTATGTGGTACGGGAGTTTGCCAACATACTCAATCAGCCTCTTCAGCCACTTCCTGGCTACAACCTGACTGGGGAGGAAGTGGGGCTCAGCTTCCGCACTTCCTCGGCTCCTGCTGTCCTGCTTTATGTCAGCACTTTTGTGCGTGATTATATGGCCATTTTGATCCGTGACGATGGTGAGCATGACATAGAGTTTCTTCCTATAACCTCCAACTCTTGACTTCTTCATGTAGCCACCCAGCCATTTCATTACCTTCATGCAGCCTCTTCCCTTTTCTTCCCTTGATGTATCAGCAGCACCTTAACACACCTTGGCTGAATGTATATAAACTGGAAGGGATCAGAGCCCCACCAGTTCTCCATATATTTAAATCCATGAAGTTCAGACAGAAAGTATGTCTGCTTGCATGTGTTTATATATTTACTGCACTTCATAGTTTTAAATAATCTTAATTTTCTAGAGCATAAACACATCGCGACATGTCTTGGATTTCTTAGCATTTGTCTTAATTGTGAGATTCCCCCTCCCTATCTCAAACAAACACTTAAGACAGATGCAAACAAATCCGAGAGGGGTGTTTTGTTTAAAGGGAGTCTTGCCCAAATTCTAAAATGAGCACTGTTGAACAAAATGGGTAATGAGAGAATGAGCAGTGTAGTATTTAAATTTTAGAGACTTGTTTTTACCCATTGTTTAAAATATTTAAAACAATACTCTCCTGCTGTAGGAGCAGAAACTAGTATGGGGTGCCAAATATAATATGGCAGAAGTCATAATAGGAAGACACTTCTGTTTATGATTTTAAAGTTAACACAATTTCTTTTAAAGTATGTGGGTGTCTTGTGGGGTGTGTGTGCTGTATTTAAAAAAATAATTGGTCATATTTTTAAGGATTTTTTGGGGGGGGGGGGGTTGCTGCTGGTGGTGATGCATAAAATAGATCGCAGGGGTATTCTGGAAATTATAGCCCAAAGAAGTAATGTTTCCAAACTCTACCTTGATATTCTGCCTTGGTGATTCCTCTTCCTCCTCTTATGCAAAGTTTTGTGATGGTGAGAGCAGATCTTAGTGTCCTTGAACTTGTTGGTGCTTTCCGTATAGGCATCCTACAACTCCGTTACCAGCTGGGCACACTCCCTTACATTGTGGCCCTGAGTACTCGCTCAGTGGCCGATGGACACCCACACCGCATCAACATCACTCGAGTGAATCGGACTTTATACACACAGGTACAAAACTTGGGGAGGGGGGCTTTTGGTGAGGACTAGAGAAGGCTTGATGGAAAAGGGAATGGGGTAGCCCCATGGTTGTTCTTGGGTTAAAGGAAAACTTTCTGCTTTGGGCCAAATATGTCCAGAGCAGAAATGGACAAGTTTCTACACCAATTTATTGGCTCTGGAGTGTCATTTTACCCTTCCCTCCCATCTTTCTTTTTCTCTCTAGTTGGATTACTACCCTATTGCGGTGCATCAGTTTTCTCTCCTTGTGGACAGCAAACTCGATTCCCCCAAGGCACTCTATCTTGGCCGATTCATGGGTGAGTGAAAGTAGCGTGCCTTACCCATTCCTGGAACCTGTTGGATATTTCTTGGATGTTCTTTATTGGGTTATAGTGTGATAGGCCCCAGTCATCCATCAATTACTGGGCAACCACATGAACTCAGAAACCTCCAAAAGGGCATGCGTCTCCATTTTAAAGATATTTGGGGAGAGTGCACTTTTTGAGGGTTCTTAAAAACAAAAGCAGGCATGTCTGTGCTCAGTTTTTCATAAATGGGTAGGTATGACCTGCAGCATTGCAGAAATGTGCACAAAATGGCAGCAGAAAAGTCTTGGGCTTTCCCTGCTTCCCACCTTTTGGTTTCCTTCACAACTTTTCTAACTTAAATGTGACTCCCTTGTTGGTGCATGTAATCTTTGTTGGTCTTCTCGTGAACATGGATTTGTTTATGTAATACATTTCTTAACTGGTTTTCAAGAGCATTGTTGCCCCAAGCAACTTACAATTTTTAAAAGGAAAATTGTGAACAGAAGACACTCCTTGGGGAGAAGTAAAGAGGAAGGAGAGGAAGGAATATGCATATCTGAACATATTCTGATTGTGTCCTTATCATTTGTGGCTCACAGAAACAGGTACGATTGACCCCGATATTCAGAGATACAACACACCGGGTTTCACTGGTTGCCTCTCAGGGGTGAAATTCAACAGTATTGTGCCCTTAAAATCCATCTTTCGGCCCAGTGGCAGCAACCCTATGGCCCCTTACAGCACCAAGGGACGACTGGTGGAGTCCAACTGTGCCTCTATGCCTTCCAGTTATATTGAAGTACCACCTGAGCTTGATCCCTGGTACATAGAACCAGGTAAGGTATTTTGATGTTGGGAATGGTTGGGTGGGGAACAGCCACTGTAGAAAAGAATACGCTGTAGGCTTGCCTGTGGGTCTAATCCGATAGGCTACAATAGGTAGTGCTTGCATGGGATAAAGGAAAGCAACCAGTCCTGTTCTCTGTCTACCTTCCTGAAAACCTGCCAATACATTCATTTGTCCACATCACAACATTTTGGCTTGAATATATTTCCCAGCGTCCCTTGTGCCTTCATGCTTTATGTCAAAATGGGAAGTCCCTCAGTGCTTTATATTTCTGTGCCTTCATGCTTTATGTGGGAAGGTGCTTTTTATGGCTACACAAGGAACTCTGGAGGGTAGCTTGCCAGATGTTTTGGACTTCAGTACTAGAATTCATGGTAGCTGTAGTGTAGAGCAGTTTCTTAAACTTTTCCACTCATGACCCCTTTCAGCCAAAGAAATGTTTAACGATCCCAGGAATGAGAGTATCATTTATTGTTAAATCAGCATTTTCAAGGCTTACTAAGTAGGCTGGTTTTCCATTTTATGAAGTTCAGCTAAAGTATCTTTACTGCTGCAAAAGCTTTTGGGACCCCAACGTTGAGCTTAAGGGGATCCCATTTAGGACCCCCAGTTTAAGAAGCAATGGCATAGAGCAGTGGTTCCCAATTTTTGGTCCTCCAGGTGTTTTGGACTTCAGCTCCCACAATTCCTAACAGCTGGTAAGCCGGCTGGGATTTCTGGGAGTAGAAGTCCAAAACACCTGGAGGACCAAAGGACCAAACCACTGGCATAAAGCATCAGGAGGGCTAATGTTTCCATACCACCATTCTATATGAATGGACTGAGCAGTGAGGTTGTTTAGTAGATGCTCCAGAATGTTCAATCTCTGCCAATTAAAAAACAAATGTCCATGTGTCTTCTGTGTTCTTCTAGTGGAGTTCATATACATCCATGATGATGGCTGGATTGCAGTTGTTATTGGAGGTGAGTGTTGTGTTGAGAACCATCTGATACTTGAACTCCCTTGGCCAGTGACAATTGTGGGAGACGGGTCTAATGGGATTCTGTGATGCTTTGATCCCCCCCCCCCCCCGTTCTTGAATTACTTTCCTTCATCATTGCCAACATTTGTCCCCACAGTTATCCTTTTCCTGCTTCTGGTCCTGGCTGCTGCCCTCATCTTAATGTATCTTCACCATCACCGTTACAAGGGCTCGTACCACACCAACGAGCCAAAGGCCATCCAGGACTACAATAGTGGTGGTGGGAGTAGTAGTGGTGGTGGTGGTGGAGGAGGAAGAGTGGCTGCTTCCACACCTGCAGCTAAGCCAGTTGTCTCACGGAAGGAACAAAACTTGCCGCAGATCCTGGAGGAGTCCAAAACAGAGTAGCCAACTGGAGTCCTGTGGGTTCATCCTCCAGTCATCGGTGCTGGCTGCAGCCTCTTGGCAAGACCAAACCTGAACTGCCAACTGTGCCACTTGCTAGGAGGCTGTCTCCCCCACTCCCCTCCACCCCCAAGTCTCCTTGCCCACCCCCTGCGAGATGGCCTGCCTGGTGCTTTGCCTTGTCTCACCTGCACATCGTACGGAGTTCTGCTGCATTGTCCACTTGGACTCAGTGCCACCCAGGAGGCACCCAATCAAAGATTCACTTTCTACATCTTTTGAAATAGCCCGATTCCTACCAGGTGTCATTCACTTTTCTTGAGGGAATTTGGTTGGTGCCTGAAGAAGCTGCCAAAGTCTTTGTTCTCCTTCACTCCACTTCTTCACAACACTCTTCTTTCTAGTGGGGCAGTGTGGTTTCTTCCTTCAAGCAAGATGGGATGGCAAAGGTGTGACAATGCAACCGGCTGTGTCAACAGCCTTTTTCAGTTTGTCAGACTTTCTTCCAGCCAAACTTCAGAGCTCCTTCTTATTGGAAGAGACATGACTGTCAGAACTGCACTTTCTTCTTATTTTTATTTTTAAGGAACAAGGGAAAATGCAACGCAATATCCATGCTGGCCTTCTCACATGTTGACTCGCTAGCACATAGTCTTCCTGCTTAACTGCTTAGCATTAAAAAAGCCATTAGTCAAGCCATGCAATATAGCCTATTTAGATTGTGGCACATTATACTGTGCCCTGAAAGAAACCAATGTGCAATATAGGTATCTGCCTGCCAGTATATATGTGCAGCTGTAGCGCATGGCAGAATCACTCGCACTTTGCTACCACTTGCTGCTTTTCGTAAATCAGGGTTTTGAGAATTTCAAATTATTTCTACTTTTTTTCCTTTTGGTTGTGGGTTATTAGATAAGTTTTTTTATTCTATCAGTTTGTATAAAAAACACAAAATCAGAAGTTTGTCTGTTTTAAAGTGAAGTGCTGTTGTCTGTGGTCTGTAGTTTGCTACTTTGGGGGAGGATGTTTTGCTCCACGTGACTTCCAACCCTCTTCATTACTTACCTTGAAAGTTAAGTTCACTTGTGACTTGTATGAGAAGATATTGTAGCAGGGGCCAAATGCATTTATTTTATCCAAAAGGTCTGGGCCGATTCCTGGGCGGTTTATTTTTTCTAAAGAGCTGTTTGTTTAGACCAAATGTGAAGGTTACCATAAATAAATAAACTAAAGGAAAAAAAGAGCAGGGTGGTAGAGTTTTGATGTGATTCAACATCTTCGGGGTCTGGAGAGATGGCATGCTGAACCACTGAAAATAGATCACTAAACGGTAGTTAAATTCTTTCTAAGCCTTCCATTTGTAGTGTTTTTATTTTAAAAAATAATACGTTTTCCAGGACATAGAAGGTGGACCTTGTTCTAAGCATAGGAAATCTTTGGTAAATCTAGGCAACAATACAAGATCAGGTACCATTCAGCATTAGTGATGGATATATTTAAACCACTGGAAGATAGGTTTCATTTGTGTATTTGTCTTTTAAGTTGCCTATTAACTTATGGTAGTCCCATGATCTCCATAAATGGTTCCTTCATCTGAAAAATATAGCCTACGCCACCAGGTATTTGCTGGTGATCTATCATCCAAGGCCTAACCAGGGTTGACCCTGCTTAGTTTTGAAGATCGGCTGAGATTTGGTGCCTTTGGGGCTATTTAGGTCATAAAACATTTGTTAGGTTGCAGAAAAATCTATACTATCTGCTTGTGGTATTAAATGTATTCAGCTCTCAGCAAGAATCCTCTTGGTGATGTAAACACATGAACTTCAATCTCCTACAAGTATGAGCATACAGTTATAGTAGCATCCTTCAGTTCTAGGAAGCGGCTTTCTGCCATGTGTGTGTGTGTTGAACTGCATTTGCCGTGTATTATGCTTCAATGGGGGATTACTGTGAGAAGCCATATTTTAGTTCTAAACTACCAGCAATGTGGAAGTTTACTAGGCAGGCTTCAGGCTCAGTAGCTACCAGCAGAAAAAACAGCCATGTTGCGATCAATGTGGATATGTTTGGATAGATCAAAGCTCATTTGCAGTTATAGTTCCTGCTTTAAAGTGACATTTGCTCTTACCCAAATAATCAATAAGTGGGCCTGGTAACTGGAGCATCAAAAAGCACACTGGGTTGCTACACCTATAAAAGTGCTATCTCCTAGGGTACCATACAAGCCGTCAGCTAGCAGAAATGCTCTTGTACTAAAAACGTGAAAGCCTGTTGAATAACGCCACTAAAAGAGTCTGAAACTGATGGTCAGCATGCTACAGCATGCTTTCTTGTTTGATAGGCCCGCCTCTCTTAATATCTTCTGTCCCATAGGCCTTGCGATTAGAGGTAACGGTAAACCAAATGAGAGCCAGGATGTTATAGTGGATTGAGTGCTAGACAGGAGAGCAGGATTTGAATCTTTGCTCTGCCGTGGGAACCCACTGGGTGATCTTAGGCAAGTAACATGCTTCAGAGGAAGGCAAACTTTACCGAGAACACTCCATGATTGGTTTGCCTTATGGTCACTTATCAATTAGTTAGAAATGACTTGAAAGCACACAACATGAGACCAAATGGTAAGTCTAACTAACCCTAAAAATAAGACAGATCTATTTCAGCAGTCACTACAACTTTATTAAGACAAACCTTTACAAGCTGTAATATAAAGTGCACATAATTTGCCAGCAGCAAAGCACGGAGTCACAAGCAGCCCAAGGAGGGAGAGGGTGGATCATGTTGCTTTGCGGAGCCCCCTTTTTCATTTCATGAGAGAGCAATTCTACAAAGCACAGAGAGCAGATGGGGAAAGCGTAACATGCTCTTAATAGTTCTGTAGTACCTGCCACACTTTGTCACTAAAAGCAATGGAATGGGACTACAGCTACACTCTGCCCAACCTTGGTGCTGTGCCTCAAAAGTGTCAAGCGATACAGACTTGTATTACAATATAATGCACTATGGATGTGAGGTTTAAAACGCTCGTGAGTTGCAAGAGCAATGCCTCTATGAGTCAAGGTACTTTTGCAAATACAGACAGAACACCCACTACTGTAGACCTGGCCCCTGACAAAATATTGGACATGCATCACTTCAACTCTCTGAATTTTAGCACTGACAACCCCCTTTTGGGACAGGAGTGGCTTCATCAAATACGGTTTGGCACTTCAATCAACTGGCCAATGAATGAAACAGAAGCCCTCCCCACTTGCCCCAATCTGTTGCCAGTTTCTAGTCACTCCATAGCCTCTGGTAAGGCCCAGAGCCCTTATTCAGCTATTAGGAAAAAGTAACTTGCATCTGCAGCTATGCCCATGGAGTGAAAAAGCTGGGGACACAAAGCTTTGTGCCATATCTACTATGACAATGCTGTATTTTCTCAAGAAGGATGAATCCATTATTTTATAGACATAATTTTACAGAAAATATTCATGTTTCAGTCCAACAGCTCCGGACTGAGAAAGGAAGGTGACCTTTGGGGTTTTCATCTGATGAGGCTGCTGCTCTGGAGTCTTCTGTTGGCAGTAGCAATAAAGGGGTGGTGGAGGTTGAGACCTTTTCAGTCTCAGTGACGAGTGGCTTGTAATAAACAGGGTGGACCAGAAACTGGCAACAACATGGCATCATTTTCTCATGTCTACACGAGAAGCAGCAAATAACCAACAACCAAATAATAATTTAAAAAACCCAACTCCACTTCACTGCTATTAGTCAGTGGGTGAGCTGTAGAGAGAGATTTCTCTTGTTCTCACAACTATTTAGTAGTAAAACAAAAGTGAAGAGTAAGGGAAGCTGTTGATTAGTTATTTCTGTGGCTGGTTTCCAAGACAGACAAAGGAACTCTTGGTCCCACAGCAATTGCGTTCTCACACCTGGAAGCCCTTTCCCCTGACCTCTGATGGCAAACAGTTGGCTGCAGTTACAGACTAGTAAAGGCACACTAACCATGCTTACGAGTCACTGTTAAGTATTGCTTCATATGTTCCAGACATGCATATTAAGCCAGGAGAAGGGGATTGGTCAATAACAATTAGGAGTGTTTTATAGAAAGAAGAGTCAATGTTTTTACATTTGGACAACCACTTGGAAGCGACTCAAAAACCTTAATCTAAACCAAATGGTGCTCGAGTGTAATTGTTAAGATACCACTCCTTGATGCCCAACTTAAACATTCTGCAAAGCTGTGCACATTCCTCAAATCTGGTAAAATGATTTGTTTTATACTTGCGTTCTCCAACACTAGCAAGAACAGTTACTCTACTATGTTATCTCCTGTAAAGGGAGTGAAACACTCTCCTGTTTGGACACAAAGATTCACTCTACTGCTGACACCTGTAAAAGCCCTCAACAGTGCAATAAGATCTTATAATTCGTTTGTGGCTAAACAACACATATAGAATTTGATAAGGTATCCAGTTTCCAGGTGCTACAGTAATCCACACTGAAATGTAGGAGGATTCAGCTTTCCACTCAGGAGAGCTCACAGGGAGTCCTGCTCCCTGCTAGCTGACCTTGGTGGAGTGAATTATTCTAAAGTGCATTCTAATAACTTTTTGTACATGGCTGGGTGCGGGGAAATCCTAGTTTTAACAGAGATACATTAGCAAATTACCATACGCATCAATCTGGAAAACATACATCCACCCATCTCCTCTCAGTAAGTCCCACTAAGCAACATCCAGAACCTTAAAATTACGGATAAAAAAATCTTAAAGTGACAATCAAAACCCAAGATGAGGCTCTCGTCAACAACTAATGAAGAATGTTACTTTAGTACTGCAACCACCAAGTTCAAACTTTCACTGAAGGAGCTAAGCAAGAGAATAGACAAACAGCCTTCCTATTGCTAAGGGGATGGGAGCATTATCAATAATTCAAGAGAAATTCTGAAATTCTCAGCTTGGAGGAAAAAGAACTGTCTCCGAATAGCAGTTCTTCTACAACTTACACCTCTCAAACCATATCACATACTGATGAGGTGAAGAGAGAGATATATAGACCCAGCATAGGCAAGAGAGGAATGGGCTGACATTGTCAGGGAAGACTCAAAATGAACAAGGGGGGGCTTTGGGGCTCCACCTCCCAGGCTCCTTCAACTTTTACTGCCCCCCTCCATTTGCAACCTCTACCTCCACTTTATTTCTTTTGAACTTCACAAATCCTCTCATACTTCAACCAACCGTTCCATTCCATACAGACTCTAATTACCTCCTCTCCATACCCTCCACCCAAGCCTACACATTCTTTGCCCCATACAGCCTCTGCATAGCACTTTATGATCTATCCTCCCCTGTTGGTGGGCGCTGTGTTGCGCTGAGGTTCTCCCTGCCCTCAAGGGAAGAGTCTGCCAAAATAAAGGAATCACTTCTTCAGTTCAAACCAAGAAAGAACTGACATCCCAGTTATTTCCGTACAACACCGATTCTTCACAGGCCTTGGAGCCAGAGTCTCACAACTACAGGAGAAGTGGGCTTCTTCGTTTTCTCCTTTGCAGAGGGGTTCATGTGGAACGAAGCTCTCATGACACACACAGAAATGAAGGAAGCAGCATGGATAGGGTGACGTGACGCTGGCCAGGAGCGCTCTGCCACAACAGTTAATCAGATTATGTCACCCTCTCTTTCTATGCCAACGTATTTGAGTGCATCTGCCTGGCTGTACCTGTGAGAGAAGAGAAACAGCCATGAGCAAACACACTCCTTCGATGCGGCACATGTGGGATCCTGTAAAGCACCTAAGTCAAACTCAAGGCCCGCAGGCTGAATCCAGCTCACTGTGTCACTTCGTGTGGCCCCTCAGATGCTGGACTACAACTCCTGTAGACATCATGAATACTTGGGATTTGTGATACAGAAACACCTGGAAGACTGCAGTTTGTTCTGTTCAGTCAGGATAATGGGGTTTGAATTTAGATACAAGACTTGTGGATATAACGTCTGACTTTAAAATGATTTTTTAACCTTTTCCTAACCTCAGAGCCACAAGTGCTGTTGGACTGCAGTTCCCATTATCCCCAGTCCGCATGGCAGATAATCAAAAGTGATGGGAGTAATTGTTCAATAACATCCGGGGAGCCAAACTGAGCAAAAATTAAACTGGACCCTAATTGGGTAAAAACTAAAGTGCACTGACCACTTTATTATAGGTAGACTAACTGAACTCTGGCTACGCATTACTGTGGCTGTCAGAAAACAGGAATTCCAGACAATCTGGGCTAGGGAACACCTCCTCACAAAGGTTTCCTGTAGGCAGGAAGAAGCCAGGCTTTTAAGCTGCAAAGCTTTTCAAAGGTTATCAAGGTGGGCAATGTATGTGTATATGTATATGTGTGTGCATGTGTATGTGTGTGTGTATCTGGATATTTTAGTGTGCTTGTGTATATGTATATATGTGTGGTTTGCATGTGTACATGTATAAGTGTATACATATGTTATGTATATATGTATTTATATGTGTATGTATGTGTATGTATATATAAGTGTATATGTGTGTGTGTATATATATATATATGTGTGTGCATGTGTGTGCTGTTTGTATATGTGTGCAGGCCTGGGCCTACTTGGGCCCTCCAGATATTTTGGACTTCAGTTCCCACAATTCCTAACAGCCAGAACAGCATGGCTGTTAGGAATTGTGGGAATTGAAGTCCAAAATGCCTGGAGGGCCCAAGTAGGCCCAAGCCTGGATTATGAGATTTGTTACTGAACCCTGTGTCTCTTTCGAGGCCTGTGCAGCCTCCTCCTCGTGTGGCTCTTCCTCCCTTCTTTCCCTTTCCCTCTGCCTTCCTTGCCTGATGGCAGCAAAAGACCTCCCTTTCCTTCCTTGCTTCTTCTGTCCCTCCATCCTTCTCTCTCCCTCTCCCTCCCTCTCTCTTTGAGGAGGCTCTAAAGGCAGAGCAGCTTTGCCGGGCTGTTTGTTTCCTGGGAGGGCTTTCTCCTCCTCCCTTTGGCTAGCTTCTCAGCTGGCTGTTTGCCGGGCTGGTGGCTTAGCTCCCGAAGCAGGGACGGCCAGCTGCTTTGCTAGGGATAGCTGTTTGTTCCCCCCTCTCACACAGGAGGGGGCGGGGCCAGGTTTTGCACATGCGTTGTAAGGTACTTTTATTTTTTTAAGATTTTAAAGCTGTTTTCACTATTCTGGTTTTTAAAAAAAATGTTGATCATACCTTGGGTTATGAGACATTTGGAGGCCAAATTTGATGTCAGTAGGCCTTATAGTTTGTTTGTTTTTAGCCTACTCAGGACGCACAGAAGTTTTTTTAATATATTAAGATAGATATAGATAGATAGATAGATAGATAGATACATAGACCTCTACATTCACGACTTCTCCATCCATGGATTCAACAGCCCTTTGAGGGCAATCCTAAGTCTGATGGTATTGATATCTCCAGCCTTTTGGAACCCAACTCTGAAAGTAGCCACTTGGGTCTTCCCCTGCTTTCCCACCACACACTTACCTGTAATCAAAAAAGAGCTCTTCACCAGCTTGGATCGCTCTCTTGGCAAAAATCCCAATACGGTGGTCTCCATTCACCATCACCACTATTTGGGGAATAAGAGAGATGAGATTGGTTTCTGGTGTGATTACACCTGATCCACATTACTCTAAGTCCTTCAATTCTCAGCCACCCACAACCATCCAAAAATACGGTCCTAAATTCAAAATATTTCTAAGCTACAGAAAAATTCTGGACTTGTGGTATTTCTACAGCTGAGATATGCTTTTCTACAAAAGGATAAAGCAGTGGAGAAACCAGTGACTGTTTAATTCTATTATTTAAATTCATATCTTTGTTTCACCTCCAGAAGCTCACTTATGGGTGGGAGATTCCTTAAAACCAGCACATTGTATGACTCTGCCGTCTTACTCAAGCTAGGTAGCCTTACCTTTAGCATAACAGTTGGGATTGACAGAGTGGTTTGCAAAACGGATTTTGTTGCCTTTGCGAGTAGCATCCACAACGAAATCTGTCCAGACAGGAAAGAAGCTAAGGTTTAAACTAACAGCAGTAAACCCTACTACAAAGGCTGGATTAGTTCAGCAAAACGCCCCCGGCAAACCAAATGGGGTTTTTGGATCCTACTGTTCCAGATGTTCCCCTGAATGTTGCTTCCCCTCCCACACCATTATTGTGCCACAGAGACAAATCTCGAGCTGTCTTTTCCCAATGAAGCCACTTATTATAATTTACATTATTTACTAATGTAAAAACATTCCACATAATACAGCCATCTTGTTCCATAATCTATTGCCAGATCTATACTCCCCTGACCCCATC
Organism: Anolis apletophallus; assembly: GCA_030556195.1. Lineage (NCBI taxonomy): Eukaryota > Metazoa > Chordata > Lepidosauria > Squamata > Anolidae > Anolis > Anolis apletophallus. The sequence continues at coordinate 95,731,092 of JARBWK010000008.1, forward strand.
CCATCCTTCATATAGTGTTATATACGATACATCTCTGTCAGTTCTATTTATTATTCTAGTTTCATCCATGACATATAATTGTCGTAACATATTTTCTAATTGTTCATCCGGTCTTACTTGATCATTTGGTGGTTTGAATTCCCCATTAGTTTTGCAGAGAAAACTAATGAATGGTTTCTATGTATTATCAAATAAATCCATTTTAATGCTAATTTTAGCTTATAAGTTAGCTTTTCCAATAGTGCTTTGGCCCATACCCTATTTAACTAATTCTTTATTTTCAAATTCTCTAATTTTTTCCAAGTTCTGCCTATTTCAAGTCTTGCAACACATAACGTGAGTAATATAAGATTTTATTTACCAAATCCTTATTTTCAAATACAGAAATCACTAACAAAGTTTTCCTGAAGTGTATTGTTTGCCTTATCCATGATAGAGCTTCATCCCAGAATCTTCGTATTTTGTGACATGTTAGCCACATGTAACTCCAACCCTCTTCCTCCACTTTCTCCATCGTAATTTAGAAATTCCATTATTAATTTTATTAATTGTATGTAGTTTAAGTGGATAATAGTATCATCTCTGCACAATTTTCCAAGTATTTTCTCTAAGCTGTGCTGAAATTGATTTATACAATCACATTTTCCAGATTGAGTCCCATTTTTTCTCTTCCAATTTGAACCCAAGATCCAATTCCCACACTAATCTCAGTCCATTTAATGTTCCTAATTTTACTTTTTGAATTATCCGATATAGTTTTGAAATTTGCCATTTGGTTTGACTGCATTTGTTATTGCAAATTGCAATTCGAATGCTGTTAGCTCTGCTTGTTTTCCGATTATATTTATCCGAACTGTATTTATTTGCAATAATTGCCATCAATGCAGCCACTTACCGTTATTGAGGTTGAAGAGGAAGCTGGACATATACTTGTCATAGACTTTCCCACGCCTGTCAGCCTCATCTTGGGAGATGAGCTGGATGAAGGAAGGGAAGCAGATGAAAAAAGAGTGATCAAAAAGAGACGAATCAAGCAATGAATGGGCTTAGCGAGGCGGTGAAAGGGGCAGGTACCTCCAGCCAATGAAAAGACTGGGCCAGAATGGGAAATGAGAAACCAAATCCACAACAGGCAACTCTTATAACAATAGGTGGGGGAGGGATGTTACAGAGGAACTTAGACTCCCAAAGCAACACTCTGCCTTCCCAACTCACCTCGCCACAATATTCAGAGATAAATTCATTCTTCTGCACTGCCTCCTTGATGAAGGTTCCCCAACCAGCAACATCTGATGGGGCCAACAACAGGTGCTGAGGAGAGAAAGAAAGTGCTTCAGCCGGCACTGTTGAACACTTAGAAAAAGAAAACATATTATAAACCCATAAGGAGGGACAGGGTTGGAAGGAAACGGTTTATTCCCCCACCAACATATAACAGACTTATAGCAGTTCAGATAAATGTCCATCATCTATTTTTTTCAAATGAGAGGACATGATAGCATACATTCATGTCCCACATGTATTCAGAAATATTGTGCACAGAACCTTACTTTAAATGCTTAGGTAAAGGTTCCCCCTGACATTAAGTCTAGTTGTGTCCAACTTTGGGGGGTGGTGCTCATCTTCATTTCTAAGCCGAAGAGCCAGAGCCTAGATACCTCCTAGGCTATGTGGCCAGTATGGAGCACCGTCACCTTTCCACAGAAGTGGTACCTATTGATCTACTCACATTTGCATGTTTTCGAACAGCTAGGTTGGCAGAAGCTGGGGCTAACAGCGGGAGCTCACCCCACTCCCCAGATTTGAATTGCCAGCCTTTCGGCCAGCGAGTTCAGCAGCTCAGCAGCTTAACTCATTGTGCCACTGGGGGGCGGTGGCAAATAATAAGTTTTATTTGTTACCTGCCTCTCCTAATGACACAAGGTGGGGTACAACAAAGTCAAAACTTATCAAAATAAAATACATATAATAAAATACATTTTTCAAAACACACCATTATAAAAAAAAACATATCAAACACAGGATCAACTTTCAGCAGCAAGAGAATACAAATACAAAACTCATGATTCAAAGTTGACTGGATAGGCCTTCTGAAAGAGATGGGTCCTGAATTCTGTTTTAAATTCTGACAGCTCTTGTTTAGCTTTCAGAGCCCTTCTGGCAGCTTATTCCAGTCTTGGTCGGCTGATGAAAAGGTCTTTTGGGTTATGGTTACCAGTCAGGTGCTGGCAGATTGGAGTAAGCGTCCCCCAGAGGACCCGAGTGTCCTAAAAGGCCATAGATTTGTCAGACTGTATAGATTTAAAACAATTGTTTGATTTATGTGTAACTGTTTCTCTGAGTTTGTTAGGAGTAAGGCTTTTGTTTTAAGAATGAATAGATGCAGCTGAGTGTTTCTTGAATCAAGTAAGGTGTGGCAGCTGTGTTTGAATAAAGGCTTCTATGTTACAGTTGTGTGTGTGTGTGGGTGACGGTGGCGCTGCTGTGAAGGAGAAGTACGTTGGGAGTATCATGGAGTGTGCATACTGTGTGTGTGTATGCTGAAGAAGGCTTTTGCAGATTCTAAATGTCTATGCTTGCTATTGTGCTAGCTGAAGGTTCCTGGCTGATATATTGTTGGTATGCTGGAATACTTTAGACTGAAGAAATGCATTTAAATGCTTGGAAGCTGAAGCCTGGAGTAAATGATATCCTGTATTTCTGGAATGCTGTAATCTGAAGAAATGCATTCGTGAGCTGCAACAACACTGATATGGTAACACAGATGCTTGTTGCTAAAGACTGTGTAGAAGAATATATTGAAGAAGAACTGCATTATTTGATTTGTTCTTTCAATCTCTACACGAAGCGTGGTATTGCTTTTTTGTTTATTGAAAGCTATATTTTGGAAATAAAAGTTTGTGTTTTTTATATAAAGCCAAACTTTGTCCTTTTTGCTTCTATTTTGCCAATAACCCATCAGACACTTTTTGCTGTTTTTACTCTGCTAACTGTGGATATATGGGATTATATGTCCCATTATCCCTTCACCAACCGACAAGATTGAGCGGCAGAAGGCGATTTTGTGGGTAACTTGGGCTCAAACCATGTAGGGCTTTAAAAATCAAAACCAACATTTTGTACTTTGCTTGGAAACTAATTGGAAACCAGTGGAGTGATTTTCATATGGGTGAGATGTGCTCACTCATAGATATTCCTGTAACTAATCTGGCTACCGTGATTTGAACTAAATGAAGTTTGTGAGCTTGGTACAGAGGTAGCTCAATGTACAGCACATTGCAGAAGGCCAACCTTGCGGTTAGCAGTGCATGCACCACCATCTTTAGGTCCTCCAATTCTAGGAAGGGGCGCAGCTGGCGTATCAGACGAAGCTGGTAGTAAACATTTCTGCCCATCACATCTACCTGGAATGACATTTGGAGAGATGGGTCCAGGAGCACTCCCAAACTGCAAACACAGTCTTTCGGGGGAATGTAACTCCATCCAGAACTGGCTGACATACCTCCATCCCCAGGTTAGGACACTTGATAGCAAGCATGTCTCTTACCTTGTTTCAGTTTCAATTTGTTTTTCCTCATCCAACCCATTACCTCCTCTACACATTCAGAGGAGACGCACTATCCTTAGCTGAGTTTGTTTTTTCTATAACTCTGAAAGTACTTTTGGCAACATGTGTGAGTGTGTGAAGGTGGGTTACTAAAAGAAAAGGTATGAAATCTGACTATCTCCTACAATTCCTTGTTTTTCACCACAGTGAAAAGAAGCGGAATGCATAATACAAGACATATCAACTCCAGGGTAGCTTTCTCCATACTGAAAAGTCAACAGTGCACATCCCCTTTTATTTGTATTTATTGGATTGTGTAAGTAGAGTATAATTGTCACCATTATATTACAAAATTAACAAAATGAACAAATATAAGTAAAAGAGTACATACTTTTCTGGTATACTTTTCTACTTTCGAACTCCATTGTAGTCTCCTACTTATACATTTCTCCTTATTTCCCATCCTGCTCCCTTTCTCCCCCCTCTTTCCAGGAATATTTGGGATGTAACTTCAGTTTTAATTCTATTTGTTGGATCATGAATATGGTCTGATTTAGTTGCTTGTATTTTCTTTTTCCTTTCACGTTGGCTTCAGTTCTTTCCAATTTGAGATCCAGTTCCCCATAGAGTATCTGTTTATATATTTATTTTTCTTTTCAGTGATATAATCCTGGAGCATATAGGATTTTTTTATTTCACATTTTGGTATTCTTTCCATCCCAGCGCAACCGTTGCTTGAGCTGCTC